>JALGBA010000219.1:1200000-1835169 GCA_023970755.1 Azemiops feae
TTGGCTAGTCTAAAGAAAAGAAGAAATAGGGGAGACATGATAGCAGTATTCCAGTATCTGAGGGGCTGCCACAAAGAAGAGGGAGTCACCAGAGCACCAGAGGGAAGGACGAGAAACAATGGTTGGAAGCTGATCAAAGAGAGAAGCAACCAGGAACTAAGGAGAAACTTCCTGACAGTGAGGACAATCAACCAGTGGAACAGCTTATCCCCAGAAATCATGGGCGCTCCATCGCTGGAAGTTTTTAAAAAGAGACTGGACAATCACCTGTCTGAGATGGTATAGGTCCTCCTGCTTGAGCAGGGGGCTGGACTAGAAGACTTCCAAGGTCCCTTCCAGCTCTATTCTATTCTATTCTATTTTAAATATCACTTTTTCCCACTGCCAGCCCTTCCAGGTTGATCAGATCCAGAAAGCTCACAAAAATACTAAAGCTCTAATACTTATTGATATTGGCTAGATTCTAGAACAACAGATCCTTGAAACCTTGATAGTGTTTCTCTTTCCTTCACTCTTATACCTATGAGAGCTCTGACTAACTTTAAGGGACAAAACAAAAGTACTTTACAAAGTCAGAACCCCACTCATGCGTGAAAACAAGTACAGAAGTTTCTGCTGGAATAAAAAAAAATTACAGCATCTTGCACAAACTCTAGGACTTTGGGATGTCATGACATCCTTTTCCACTAGATGGCAATATTTCCTAATCAAATTGAACTCCCAGTTCAACAACACAAATCAACTAGAGAAGTTTTGTATTTTCAGCTGAAATGAAATAACTGGAATAATTAATTGTTTCCTAGTCGAAAGTAACTCCTCCTTTTTAAGATACAGGTAGTCCTAATCTATACCCACAATTGAGCCCAAAATTGGCATTGCTAAGGAAGGCAGTTGTTAAGTGAGTTGCACTCCACTTTACAACCTTTTTCTCACAGTTGTTACGCAAATCATGCAGTCGTTAAGCGAATCTGGCTTCCCTCATTCACTTTGCTTGTCGGAAGCCAGCTGGGAAAGTTACAGATGGTGATCACAGGTCCCCATGGGGATGCTGCAATTGTCATAAATAAATGCCAGGTGCCAAGAGCCTGAATTTTGATCACATGACCATGGGGATACATACTACAATGGTTGTGACAAATGGTCATAAGTTACTTTTTTAGTGCCGTTGTAATTTTGAGCAGTCATTAAGTAAACGGTTGTAAGTTGAGGATTACCTGTACTACAAATGTCAAAAAAGTCATGATATTGGGAGTAATGGATTAGGAAGAATAGAATAGAATAGAATAGAATAGAATAGAATAGAATAGAATAGAATAGAATAGAATAGAATAGAATGGAACGGAACGGAATAATTAGAATAGAATAGAATAGAATAGAATAGAATAGAATAGAATAGAATAGAATAGAATAGAATGGAATGGAATGGAATGGAATGGAATGGAATGGAATGGGAATGGGAATGGGAATGGGAATGGGAATGGGAATTGGAATCGAATCGAATCGAATCGAATAGAATAGAATGGAATGGAATAATTAGAATAGAATGGAATGGGAATTGGAATAGAATAGAATAGAATAGAATAGAATAGAATAGAATAGAATAGAATAGAATAGAGTAGAATAGAATAGAATAGAATGGGAATGGGAATGGGAATGGGAATTGGAATAGAATAGAATAGAATAGAATAGAATAGAATAGAATAGAATAGAATAGAATAGAATAGAATAGAATAGAATGGAATGGAATGGAATAGAATAATGGAATGGGAATGGGAATGGGAATGGGAATAGAATAGAATAACTTGATTGTCACTTTGAATGTACACTAATCGGCATACATTAAAATGAAATGTCGTTGCATACAGCTCTCAAAGGGTCACCACCTCCAATATACACTACATAAATATGACAAAAATAAATAAATAAATACAGAATTATGCATATGCCCACAGATGGGGTAAAGGGGTATGCCTTTAGCATACATTAATACTAGAGTGAAAGAGTTATTTCAGCTGGTTGAAAGAAATGTGAGTTGGTTAACCAAATTTGTTTTATCAGCTGATAATAGGCACACTACTAACGAGCTCTGGTGGTGCAGTGGTTAGAATGCTGTATTGCAGGCTAACTCTGCCGACTGCCAGGAGTTCGATCCTGACCGGCTCAAGGTTGACGCAGCCTTCCATCCTTCCGAAGTCAATAAAATCAGGACTCAGTTTGTTGGGGGCAATAGGCTGACATGTGTAAACCACTCAGAGAGTGCTGTAAAACACTGTGAAGCAGTGTTATTGCTATTGCTAACAGAAGTAGTTGAAGATTCCTGGCAATGTTGAACGCACAACTTTCTTGAACTCTGGATGGGGCACTCATGCACTACCTTGGGAGAGATGCTTATGCTTTCTAAAAACAATCCAATTTGCCTTTTTTTTTTTTTTTTACAGTTGCTCAGTGATTGAGGATGCCTTCTGGACTGTGTTCCAATGCACCCTTATTTCACAGGACCAAACCCCATGGAACATCATCAGAATTAAAATGAATGAGGCTTCTTTCTCATGGTTGTAGCTGCCGTCCTAACTTTTTGACATCCCCCAAGATGTCTCTGATGACATATACTTGAGTATGATGCCCGAGTTTTTCTTTTCTTCTGAAGAGAAAGGCAGCGTACAAAAATCTAATAATGTAGCTTACATTAATGTCGTTTGAAAAGATGAAAATGTCTCCTTTCAGTGACCGGAGGAGAGTTCAGTATCAGCTATGTTAGTAGTATTTCTAAGCCAGCAAGGACAATGTTCTTCTGCAAATCAATGGAGTAAATTTTATTTTCAAATATTGACACAATCAGATTGGAAAGCTCTGAGAAGTCTTAATTAAATTCATCAACTGAAATCTGAACAGATATGAAGGAATCCATATTTTGGTTGTGAAGATTTTGTGAACTGTTTCCTCGGGGTGGGATTTAAAGCAAAAGTCTGTTGTTTTTTTAACTGAATTTACTCTTTTCCAAAGCGAGTCCTTGCAATACAAGTAGTCCTCAACTTATGACCAGTCACTTAGCGATCATTCAAAGTTACGACGGAACCTCCCCAAAGGACTTATGACCCAGTTTCAAAGTTCTGATATTGCCCCCCCTCCCCCCCCGTCACATTGACTACATTTTGTATGCTTGCCAACCGGCCCACATTTACACCTGTTTGCAGGATCCTGTGATCACAATTTATGTTTTTGCTGGAAACCAATATTTACTTTTAGTTTCCAGCAAAAATCAACCCATATCAAAAAATGGCTTCGCTTAATGACCATGGCATTCATTTAACGACTGCCACCAAAAAGGTCATAAAAATGGCTCCAGTCACATGGTGACCCTCTCTAGGACTATCACAAGTTATGACCTTACCAATAAAGGAAAATATTAGTAGCTCCAGGTTGAAATGAGGGGTCCTTGGTGTTCTCTGAGCCTGGTTTGTTTTCTTGCAGATGTTTCATTACCCAAACTAGGTAACATCATCAATGCTAGCCAGACTAGCACTGATGATATTATCTAGACCAGCACTGGTGATGTTACCTAGTTTGTGTAATGAAACATCTGCAAGACAACAACCAAGTTCAGTGTTGGTCTAGATAATATCATCAGTGCTAGTCTGACTAGCATTGATGATGTTACCTAGTTTGGGTAATGAAACGTCTGCAAGAAAACAAACAGACTCAGAGAGCACCAAGGACCTCTCACTTGAACACTGGGCGCTATCTAACAAAATGAAATTCAATGGTGAAAAAAGTAAGGTTCTACATTTAGGCAAGAAAAACCAAATGTACAGGTATAGGGGGTACCTTGCTCAATAGCAGTAACTGTGAGAGGGATCTCAGAGTCCTAGTGGACAATCACTTAAATATGAGCCAGCAGTGTGCTGCAGCTGCCAAAAAGGCCAACACAGTGCTAGGCTGCATTAACAGAGGAATAGAATCAAGATCATGTGAAGTATTAATACCACTTTACAATGCCTTGGTAAGGCCACACTTGGAATACTGCATCCAGTTTTGGACACCATGATGTAAAAAAGATGTTGAGACTCTAGAAAGAGTACAGAGAAGAACGACAAAGAGAATTAGGAGACTGGAGGCTAAAACATATAAGGAACAGTTGCTGGAATTGGGTATGTCTAGTAAGTTGAATGAAGAGAAGGACGGGGGGGGGACGACATGATAGCAGTGTTCCAGTATCTCAGGGGCTGCCACAAAGAACAGGGAGTCAAGCTATTCTCCAAAGGCACCTGAAGGCAGGACAAGAAGCAACGGATGGAAACTAATCAAGGAGAGAAGCAACCTAGAACTAAGGAGAAACTTCCTGACAGTTAGAACAATTAACCAGTGGAACAACCTGCCTCCAGAAGCGGTGAATGCTCCAACACTGGAAGTTTTTAAGAAAAGACTGGATAGCCATTTGTCCGAAATGGTATAGGGTTTCCTGCCTGAGCAGGGGGTTGGACTAGTTGACCTCCAAGGTCCCTTCCAACTTTTATTATTATTATTATTATTATTATTATTATTATTATTATTATTATTATTATTATTATTATTATTATTATTATTATTATTATACCATAATTGCCAGGCTCAACTACAGTTGTAACTCGAGGATGACCTATATAAGTGGCTAAAGTGCTGGACCAAGAGCAAAGAGGCCCAGATTCTAGGGTCCAGAAGCCAGCTTGGGTGACCTTGGGCCTAAAAGCTGGTGGAGAAACAAAACCATTCAGGACTAATACTGGTAAGATAACTGCATCTTCTTCAATTGTTGGTCTTGCTAACTTATGTTTATGGGAATTATAGTCCAACACACCAAGTCTGAAGGAGTGCGGGTCTGGGAGAAGCTGCTCTATAGCTTGCTTCAATATTCTTCCCCTACTAATTTTATTAACAGGGATTTGTCATTTTCCCTATTGGTACAGCATATTCAATTAAAATGAATATATTTAAAAGGAGTGGTGGGGTTAGGGTTAAGCTATGCTTTCCAAATGGGGACATCTGTTCCAACTTGGAATGAAACCTTTTTTGTTCCTATACACAAACCTAGCAAATATAACCCACAGGATTGCTGTGAGGATAAAACTAAGGCTCAGCAGATCTCTGAGCACGCTGGGTAGGGCGTGAGACTGTTGTAAGGGGGGGGGGGGAGAGAAAGGCAAGAGAATAAATAATAAAATGCACCATATTGGCAAATCTGCCTTGAAGATCAAGAAATCCAGCCAGTGCTGGTATTACACAATTTTCTGTTTGAAGTCTGAATACCAGCTTGGTCTCTTCAGACCTGTTTTTAGAAGACAAAATGATGGGGTGGGGGAAATCACTCACCCTGGGACTCCTGGAGGTTGATAAGCTACTGACGTTGCAATTTATGGCTCTGTAATTGTCCTGTTTTTTTAAGCACTGCTCCGATTTTAATTCTGCTCTCTTTCGCAATTCTTTCCTTCAACTGGTACCTGGTAAATAAAGAGCGAAATAAATGTGATAAGATGGATCACCTAGCTGTTGTGTAAGGGTGGAAAATCCCAGCTTTCCTCTCTGAACTGCTCTCCCTCCGAAGGGGGAGAACTTTGGGGTCACCTTCAGGGGGCAAATGTGGGTGACCCTCTCCAAACAGCCTCTCCCCACCTTAGTCCAACCCATTCTGCTTCCCTTTGAACTCTTGAAAGAGGGAACTTAATCCCAAGTCCAAATCACACCAGGGTGAAGGCCTCTACCAAATTATTGGCAAGATTGACAATTCTTACCTCGTCAAGTCTTCACCAATTTCTTCCTATTGTGAAATAGCATTTTTCCTCTTCCCCATCCTCTCTTTTCTCACTTTTCTTTTTTCCAGTATTTTGTCATAGAATGCTCCTTTTTTAGAGAGTGCCTCATTTAGCGGCCATTCGCAGTTAGAATCATGATAAATAAATTTACAACTAGTCCTTGCATTTATGATCTTTTAGTACTGTAAAGCAAAGGAATACCGAAGTAAGATCAAAAGGACACTTGCAGTTTCATTTAGTGACCACTTTATTTAATGACCATGTTTTCGGTCCCAATTGTGGTCCCTAAATGAAGATTGCCTGTAGTTTTTTGGATATGTTTGGTCAACTTCATTACTCTACAATATGAAAAGTGCTATTACATTTTTTTGGGTTACACAATTTTTCCAACGTTTATTATGCTCCCTAATTACTCACACTTTCCAAATCAGAAAAGTCCACTTCTAAATACATACACACAAATACATGCACATCATTTCTTGGCCAAAGTAAGTAAGGGCAAGCCTATATAGATCTGGATAATTTTATTGAAATATTTTTCTATTTTAAAAAAGAAGCCAATGCCATTTTATTTCCCATTAAATAAAATGGATTCATGGAAGTTTACCCTTCTCGTGCTAGAAACGTTTTGCAAGAAAAAGACAGACATGGGTATCACTGGTTAAAGATGTCCAAATGTCAAGTCTCCTGCTTGAGCAGGGGGTTGGACTAGAAGACCTCCAAGGTCCCTTCCAGCTCTATTCTGATTGAAAAATTGGTTGATTGACTGGAAGAATATACACAGCTAGTTCTTGGCTCACGATTGTTAATTGAGCCTGGCAATTTATAATTGTAAAGCATGAGTGCTGCAAAACAGGTCATCAAGTGACTGCCCTAATTTTTATAACCTTTTTTATTGCAATCCTTACCAAATGCAGCGGTCATAAAGCAAACACCAGAGTTGTTAAGTGAACAGGTGGTTACTAAGCAAACCAATTGTTTGCTATGGGCTGGTTTTTGCTGGAAACCGGAAATAAATACGGGCTTATAGCAAGGGCTCTGCAGAGGGCCCTAAATGTGATCTGACTGTCAACTGTCCAAAATGCAATTATATGATTGTGTGTGCGTGCGTGTGTGTGCGCAAGGTTGGAACTTCAAAACTGAATCCCAAATGGCTTTTTGGGGGAGGGGGTCCATCACTCTGAACAGTTGATAAGCAACCAGTTGCAAGTTGAGGACTACGTGTGTGTGTGTGTGTGTGTGTGTGTGTGTCCTTTGGAGATGCCCGTTAGCAGTTCAAAAATAAATTGATACATTTGACCAGCTTTAACCCATGTCTGTCTTTTTCTTGCAACATTTTTGAAGAAATTGAGAAAAATCACCCAACAAACTTTCAAAACGAATCCCACTATGGATTTGTTCTCTTTATTTCCTTAGGCATATACAGTGATGCAATTCAAAAAAAAAAAAAAAAGCCCCAAACCTGGCTCTCTTCCAGTTTGCTCTAGTCTAGTTGGAAAAAAAAAATGTAACTGAGCCCTGATTGAAACATGAAATCATGCATACATAGCATAGAAAAATAAACAGAGCACCAGGGTTCACCCTATGAACCGGTCAGGAAACTATTTAAACCAGAAAAGAAAATATTTCGTCACACTCTGCAGGATTAATTTCTGGCATTAATATCACCATAAAAGGTGCTGATGGCCACTAAACTGGAGATTTGAAAGCTCATTGGATTATTATTGTGAAAGGCAGATCTATCAAAAGTTTCTTGGTTTGAAAAGGTTGGGAACACCATATTTCCAAATCCTAGCTGTGTAGAGGAATAACAGATAGTCTGTTGGAATATCTCCTGTTCGTGAGCAACTTTTATTTGTTTATATTCCACCTTCATTATTTTTTTATAAATAACTCAGGGAAGCATACAAAACAGTAAATTACAGCAGCAATAGTTAAACACATAAGAAATTGCTCTAGCTGAAAAATGAACGGAGCAATAAACAGCTGTGAAAAAACTAATGTGAAGGATATGTTTATTATTATTCATTAGCAATAACAATGTTTTCACATATGCAGTTATTTATATATCTACATTGGTTTCCAGGATGCCTGTTTCTGAATTACCATAGGTGCTTTACATAATTAAACCCAGAACAGTAAAAGAGAAGCAGATGATATGCACCCAGAAAGATCAAATAGAGCAGCACAAAATCATACCAAAAAGATCTTAAAAGAGGTTCACTCACCTAGGAAAATACTCAGGTTTTCAATTCCTTAATGGAACATTCTTATTGAACATAATATATTGACTTTTTCTATAGAAATATCACTTTTTATAGATGTTCAAAATGTTTATATTTGTCCTTAAGATGACATACATATCAACAAAAAAAATCACCATTTTTATTTATTTTAGGGGGGGGAGATTGATCAATATATCTGATCAGAGACTAAACTAGCATCCACATTAGCATTCTTTTGGGATTAGGCAAAGATACTTTCCCCAAGCCTTTAAACCATATTTTAATATTAATATTTGCAGGTCTTTGCAGGTCTATAAAGCAAAGGAAAGCTGAAGTAAGCACAGCCATGATTTCACACAACCACCACTTTGCTTAACGACCAAGTTGTTGGTCCCAATTGTAGTTGCTAAATGAAGACTACCTATATTTTGAGTCTTTACTTGATTTTATTGGACATGTCTTAACTGAAATTGTGTTTTTAGTAAACACATTAAACCTGGCTGACTTAAAACCTAAATAAAATTGGGCCATGTCCCTTTGTTAGCAGATGCTAAACACTTCAACTGCCATCCCTAAAGATAGGAACCACAATCAGAACCATGTCACAAGAAGACAGACTTTTCCAATCGTCAAGGATAGGGGTCTTCAAACTTGGCCCTTTTATGACTTGTGGACTTCAACTCCCAGAATTCCTCAGCCAGGCACGCTGGCTGAGGAATTCTGGGAGTTGAAGTCCACAAATTATAAAAGGGCCAAGATTGAAGACCCCTGGTCAAGGGCTTGGGCTGAATCTTTGCAACCATTCGGACCCCAAATAGGATGAAAATAGCCCTCTCAAAGCTGGCTGAACCAGGAACGGTGAGTCATAAAGAGAAGCAAGAAATCGTCCATGGATCCATTCTTTCTGTTCCTTTTGCCCGACTAGATGAGCCGAGTTCTATTTTCTCCAGCCAGATTTTGTAGAGATAGGTACAGGGTAGCAGCCATGGGAGTTCTTTTTAAAGCATATACTAGTTTTTAATTTTGTTCCCGTTTCTTTATACACTTTTACATATTTAAATGGTATTTAAAACTATTTGTGTTTTTAAATCTCTTAGACGGGTGTACACTTTTAAATACCCCATGTTCTCTGCAGAATCTCCTTTGCACGTTTTATAATCTTGCCCAGTGTGTTGATCCCCTCTTATCACCTTCAGCCAGCCATGTTGGCTGAGGACGATGGTCCTGCGATCCAGCACTTTTCGGAGGGCATCCGAGGAAAACTGCATGGTCATGACAAGGATCGGGGGGGGGGGGAAATAAAGGCCCTCAAAACGCGCGGCTATCACACCCGAGGCGGATGCTGCTTAGATAAGGAGCTCTTCCTTCCAGGCACATGCACTTTCGGCCTCTTGACTGCTTCTGTCTTTCCCCCATCGCCAACCACAAACATGTCTGTTGTAATTACGTTAATGGGATCGGCACGGCTCTGGCGGAGAGAAAGGGGGAAGAGGAGGCTCTTCTAACTCAAGAGAGCCAACTCGAGCGACAGCAAAGAAAAGAAGCGGAACTGACTTTAGCAAGACTTCGCCTAGGGAGCGTCTCCAAAGAGCCAAACCCAACCCCTTCAATTAACGGGCCTTTCCGACTCCACCCCGCTTTCTGTCGCGGAACTATTAAAGGCGCTAGAGCTGTGCGAGGAAAAAAAAAAGGATCGGGCGGGAGTTTGTAACGTTCTCCTCTGAACTTTAATTCACAGCCGAAATAGCCCTTTCTAGGAACTGGCTTGCTAACTACTATTTGCCCAGTGGTGTTTTTTTTTTTCTTCCCCCCAAAGGCTCAAGAAGAAACACTACCAGCTGTTAATTCAACCCAACCCCACGAATTGGGGTCGAAGAATTTGAAAGAGGCGGAAGTGACCATCGGCGGCCATCCGAGAGGAAAGGGTGGGGGGAGCGGGTGGGAAAAGAGAAAGTCCACGAGTTTTTCTAATCCTCGGTTGCGAATGGGAGGAAGACAAAACCGGTTCAGCTAGCAATATATGGTGAACTGGGGGTTCGGACAGCATTCCGACGAAACTGTCCTCGGCATGCTGGCTGGGGGATTCTGGAAATTGAAGTCTACACAGCTTAAGCTTTGAAAAACTCTGGTCTAAGTGCTAAAGTGCAAACCTAGAACTCGGGGCGGCTGGACTTAAATTCGGATGAATTTAAAATAAGCCTTCGTTTCTGAGCGTGCGGCTTCTAGCAACACAACGTGCAACGGGGTCGTGTGGGTCCCAGCAAGCCAAACAACTTGAGCTTCCATACTGTGTAGGGCTATTTGTCAGAAAGTAATTGAGCTGCCGCACGGGGTCTGCAAAAATGACGGCTGACGCTAGAGGGCAGCAAAGGGCTACAATTGTCTGCATCTTTTTGGCTACCACCTGGTGGGTGTCTGGGGTTTCGCAGTGCAGATTTGGCGGCCCCACCCTTTCTGCTGCTTGGTGCGTGGTTTTTTTTAATTAATTCCCTAATGCTAACTTGTAATTTAAAGCTGTACTCTTAAAGTTAAGTCCCTAAATGGCAGACTCGAGGAATTCCTAGCAGCCCTAACAGCAAAAGAGCAGTAATAAGCATGTTCCCTTTGCAGCCTGGATTTGCCCGGCACACTAGGCTGGGTTGAGTCACTTATGGTTCAGCGTGTTGTGGGAACCCAGCCATTGTCTGACGGGTTGGGGAAACCCGGCCACCCGGGGAAGGTTTAATATGGTTGATTTGCTTTGTTATGTGAGTACTATAAATGGGGTTTTGTTAGCCTGGATTTAGAGGGTTAGAATTAGAGCCAAGAGTACCGCGGGACTTTAAAGGGACTGAAACGTGCAGATACAGGTGGCGTGTCTCTTGCGGCCGTTTGGCTTCTCGCACACGTTTCCTCCGCCAAGAGGAATTGAACGACGCTCCCTTAGCAGGGCAGGACCCAACCCTCTCTTATGGCTGGGTCCTGATTCAGAGGTTAGGAATTTGCATCTGATTGCTATTTTGTCATCCTATGATTTGTCTATCCAGCTCTGTGCACGCCTTAGGCATCGAGGGAGGAGGAGGAGAAGGCCATGCAATCGCTTGTGAAGGGAAACTTACTAATCCAAGCCAGATAAGGGAGGCGGCATTAAAAGCGACGCAATTAAAAAAAGGAAGGAAGGAAAAGAAAGGGGGAGGGAGGACGCCAGCGAGAAAGAAAAAGAAGAAAAAAAAGGAGGAAAGATCTGTCTGGAAGATCAAGGGAAGCATCGCGCGTGGAAAGCTGAGCGGCCCAGCTGGATCAGAGACTGGATTCCGGGGAATAAAGGAACCAGCCAGAAGGAAAAAATGAGGCTCCCCTCGCCTGTCTCTCTGCAAGGTAAAATAGCCCCCGCGATAGGAATCCGCTCTTCTCTAATGTGTGTTTTTTTTTAAATGGACAAACGGCTCAGGATTCTCCAAGCGGGGGAATAATATAGGTGTGTGTTTGTGTGCGCCTTAGTGTTTTGAAATTCGAGCGAATGGGAAACAAAATTGTTGGCATTTTAGAACAGATCTCCAGCTTTCCCCTCCCTTCCCAAAGAAGGGAATGGAGGGGTTTTGGGGGGGGGAGTAGAGCGATATAAATAAATGGCTAAATAAAGTTAATATGTAATGTGCTTTACGGGTTGAGCGAGCCCTCCGCGTCGCTGCTTTTCTTTTAACTGCCCTTGGATTCTAACTTTACTTTAAAAAGAGAGAGAACCATGGTTATATTTGAAATCGAGTTGTGGGAGGAGGCGACGGGCAGGGGCGGCTCTCCTTCGTGTATTTTTCCCCTTCTGGGTGCAAATGCGTCCCTCGCTGTCCCTTTCCTGAGCAAGCTGGCAATTCTGCTCCTAGATTAATTTTTAAATTTAGTTTTAAGCCGAGGGGTTTTTTTTGTTTTTGTTTTTAAAGGACAACTGTAATGTAACTGTACGTCTTTAAAAGTAATCCATTCAAACCCCCCCCCCCCACAATTAACATTTGTATGGATCGCTTAGCGACCTTTCCCCCACTGTTTTTCTGTTGGATTGTTCTAGACGAGGTAGGTTGATTTACATTACGGAGTCTCGAACGAGCACTTAAAAAAAAAAAAAAAAGTCTGCTTTAATGGATCTCGTTGAAAAGGCTGCGTTATACATCTATATAATTTAATATACAAGCTGTTGTGACCCAGAATATTTCGTTCTCTGGAACTGCCCTTGTACCCTTTTTAACATTCCAAGTCTCTCCACCTTAACCTAGAAATAATCTTTTTAAAGAGAGCATGCCATTAACAGCATGTTTATTCAGAAATGTCTCTCACTTGTCCGCTGGGCCTAACTACCCTAGTAAGTGCGATTGTCAGTGTTGTTTAAGACAGCATTTTTAGTACTTAACTCAGCAACAAAGACAGGATTTTTCTATATTCACGTTTGAGGCACCTTCTATGCTTGCCCCCCTTTTTTTAATGGCTAAAATGGATCACAGTATTTAATAAAAAGGTTGTATCATATAGTATGAGTGTCTTTTTAGACATTTGTTCAGTTCACCTTCAAGCCCCTTTCTATAATATCTGTTCAGAAGGACTCAAGGTCAAAGTGGTGAGTGGACTAACTGAAAGCATGCACACTAGTGTGTCTGCAACAAGAGTGAGCTGAGAGATCTGATTGTGTTGACTTTGGAGGTACCAACTGGATCAATATATCATGCAGAGGTGCAGCCCATATCTTTTGCCTACCTATCAGGCTTAACCTGTGTGTGAAGGGATAGTTTTGGAAATATTGCATTTAAAGGAACTTTGCTATACAGTAATTTTTGTCTGCATCCTATGGCTATATTTCTCCTGGCTGCTGAGCTGTCTCTATGATTTGACTTTGCAGGAATTACTAGTTTGATCTCTTTAAAAAAAAGCTGAAAAACACGATTGAGGATTTGGATTTTCCTTCGCAATTCTGGCTTTTACAAGTTTCTCTATCAGAGTGAGGTAATTTAGGGTGTTTCAGGGCCCTCTCTGGAATTTAGATCACCTGAATCTTTTGCAAACTAGCAAAAATCTTGAAACATGCAAGATTGTGTCGTTTCTGCTGCTTGTGATCACTGAGGCCTAGCTTGGATAGACAATGGTTTGCCCCTGCCAGGACAGCTTTATGTCCAGACATATTGTTTTTGCTCTCCTACCAAAAGTTAAATCTAGGAGAAGTTAGAAAGTGACCCCAGCTATGAAGAATCCAGCCTGTGGAGCCCTACCCCTTTGTTCTTGTATGCTGCTCACTAAAGGGAGGCAAAATATTGAAACTGCTTGATGATGATAATGAGTATGCAACACCTCCTTACCCCCAACATACTTTATGAGTTGAAAAAGTCTGGCTTAGTCAATGATTGCAATTTTATAAGAGAGTGATTACAAGTAGTCAAGATCGTCACCATTGCAAAATTTGGCATGGTGCAAATGTGTGCACACACATACATAATCTCATAGATACATATACACTCAGGCTACAGAGTTCGTAGGTGGTATACAGAAGTTTATGGAGCTAGAGGCAATGAAAAAAGCTGAGCAGTTTTTTAAACCCCAGAATTTCCTTAAATGATCAATGTCAGCTTACCTCATCTTGTTTATCAGACTCATAAAAATATTTAGTTGTTTTATGATTCCTTAATTATAACTGGCTGATTGTATCCCATTATCTTTGCTTCATTACAACTCAGGAAGTCAGTTTTAATTCTTAGCTCTGTGTATCTGCTGTGGCTTGTTCCTCTTATCAAATATTAAAATTAAATCCATTGTGCAGGATATCATTCTATGGCACACATCTGCTCCAATCCATGAATGTGGTCCATATGTAAAAGCACATGTCATATGTAGCTCAAATAGTTCCTGCTCCTAGGCTGAATTTAGAATATACTTCCCAGATGGGAGGGAGAAATCTGAAAATCTGATTAACCTTATGCTATTAACTTCATTTGACAGAATTCTGCCCAAGGAATTAAGAGTCTTAAATTTCAAGCCTGTTCATGGAAAAACAGAGGGCATGCGAAAAACATTTGGGATCTGGACAGCTTCAGAACATCTTGTGTTTGGGGGATTGATTGGCAGCAGAGATAATAGAATTTGCTGCAATATAAATTGCAGCAAAGATACACCCAAGCCTTGATAGAGAAGTGTTTCTCCTTGCTACATGGTCTGCGTGCACATAACTTTCTATTTCTGCCTACCCTTAGGATCTTAATATTGGCAGTAACTAGAAAAATCCCACCGCCTCTTTTTGCTTAGCTAACGGGCTTCTTTAAATTGCCCTTTGTTTCAGTTTCTGCTGCTTTCCAGATTAATATAGCATTAATGTCTCTGGCCCAGAACAGAGCTTAGATGAGGCTGCCTTCTGAGGTCCCAATTCAGCCATTTCTAGATTTTTTTCCCTTTTTTCTCAAACTTTGACAACTATTATGCCCTTGCTTGTTTACAGCTGGAATTGGCTCTATAGTTTGAAGTGACAGTGGTGGGGAAGTAAAATATTTTTGACAAGGTGGGATTGGCTTTAGGAGAAAATGTGAAGGTACATTATAATTCATCTTTAATTTTTAGGCATGAATTGCGTAGTTCTTGAGGAGCAAGAGGAGAAGGTATTTTTCGCATGCTTAATGCATTTGAAATTACGTATTTTGAGACAGAGATAGGCAATTCAGATACTTTTTTTCTTTATTACAACATTTTACCAATCTAAGCCAGAGGGCAAGGGTAACGTATTTTCAATCTCTAGTTATATTTTGTTGGTTTGAGTTTGGCTATATATATTTTAGGCAAGCAACTTAGATTAGGTAATGAGGAACAGGCACCACTAAATTCACAAGAATTGAAATATTTGATATTTATTTCTTGTTTGCCTACCCTTTTTGCAATTTACCTATTCAATTCTCTATACACGCACACACCAACCACTCTTCAGTTATACTCCCACATGGTTACTGGACACATGTTAATAATATTCAGTTCTTGAAAATTTCCGTAATATGAAAATTCTATCATGGCTGTTGGGGGAATAAAAAGTCACATGCAGTATCATGAATGTAAAATTATTAGTGTTAGTTTCCATGTTCTGGGATTTTTTTGAAATTTGAAATATCAAGATCCATGCAAAGTTATATGTAAAACAGATAAAATGAAAACAGGACTTGAGAACTTTTTTTTTTTTGACTGAGTTGAGGTTATTTTCAGAGCGTTTTTGACATATAGAGGTAGTCCTTACAACAGTTCATTTGGTGACCATTCAAAGTTATGATGACACTGAAAAAAGTGACTTACGACTGTTTTTCACACTTAGAACAATTGCAGCATCTCCATGGCCAATGATGAAAATTCAAATGCTTGACAACTGACTCATGTTTATGACAAGTTGCAATGATCCCCTTTTGCGACCTTCTGACAAGCAAAGTCAATGGGGAAACCAGATTCACTTAACTGTGTTACGAACTTAACTGCAGTGATTCACTTAACAAATGTGGCAAGCAAGGTTGTAAGATAGGGCAAAATTCACTGAACCGATGCAACAAAAAATTTGGGCTCAATTGTGGTCATAAGTCGAGGACTACCTGTATTCCTTTTGGGGGCATCCTCCTTTGTCTTTTTTTTGCGTATGATAGTGCAGATTTCACACCTTCTCCCTTGAGGATATAAAAACCAGAATGTGTAATTTTGACTCCTTCCTTTGTGCCGTGCAGCCAAAGAAATTAGAGACCGTGTCCACTGGGGGTCTCCTGATTGGTTCCTGCTTCCTCTGATGTCATTAAGGTGTTTGCCTCGGTGAAGGTTCCATGGCAGTTGGGAAGAAAAGGGTGTTTGGTAGGAGAGGGCCTTGGCAGGAGACTGAGAACAGGGTTGGTTGGCAGGGCTGTCTGTTAAATTTAAGTTGCAGGGGGTGGGGTGGATTTTTCAGATCTGTTGAGTTGGTTATAGTGGAAAATAGCTATTTGAATTAGACGGTTTGATGATACCTGAGGAGCATCTTCTCAATTGTGGCCATTGACAGCCCGTTTTCTTCCAATTCCATGGAAGAATTGATCTTTTTGTGAGCTAATATAACTGGTGGCCCCCTTCGATCAAATATCATTGATCCCCTTCCTCCAGGGTGGTTTATACCGACATTCTCCAGTTTAGCATTTTTTTTAGAGAATTAGGACTATTAACTTTTTCAGAATTCTGAGGCCAGGCTGTCTAAAAAACTGGGAGTTGGTTGAAGAAGGTTCAGCACTAAAAGTCTTTTGCAGTATTAAATTAGAGAGGTTGCGAGTTGGATCCAAGGCCCTTTTTCATGCACAGTGTACGCTCTTCTGCAGGTAGTCCTCGACCTACAGCCATTCATTTAGTGACCATTAGAAGTTACAGGAGCAGTGAAAAAAGGGTCTTATGGCTGTTCTTCACGCTTACGACCATTGTAGCATCCCCATGGTCCAATGATCAAAATTCAGGCAGTTGGTATGTATTTATGACATTTGCAGAGTTATGTGATCACCTTTTGCGACCTTCTGACAAGCAAAGTCAATGGGGAACCCAGATTGATTTTACAACCGTGTTGCTAACTTAACAACTGCAGTGATTCACTTAACAACTGTGGCAAGAAAGGTCGTAAAATGGGGCTAAACTCACTTAGCTGTCTTGATTAGCAACGGACATTTTGGGCTCAATTGTGGGTTGTAAGTCAAGGACTACCTGTATTTTCTTGAGCAAACTTTAATGGATCTCAGAAAGCCAAGCAAAATCAGATCTGGTTAGTGTTTGAAGAGGAGACCAAGAATGCATTCTAGAATTACAGTTCAAAATGGAAAATGGAAAAATATCTGGGAAGAAAGCAATGGCAAACCACTTCTGTTTCGTATGCTGAGAAAACTGTGGATACCTGGGCAAACCTGTGGAGTCACCAAAATTAAACTTTTGGGGGAATTCCTTGTTAGAATCAATATACAGGTAGTCCTCAACTTACGACCACAATTGAACCCAAAGTTGATGTTGTTAAGTGAGAAATTTGTTAAGTGAATCTGGTTTCCCCATTGACTTTGCTTGTCAGACGGTTGCAAAAGGTGATTACATGACCCCGGGACACTGCAACCATCATAAATGTGAGTCAGTTGTCAAGTATCCAAATGTAAATCAGTGACCATGGGGATACTGCAACAGTCATAAGTGTGAAAAATGGTCATAGGTCACTTTTTCCAGGGCCGTTGTAACTTTAAACAGCCACTGAGCGAACTGTTGTAAGTTGAGGACTACCTGGAGTGAGGCGTTTATGGCACTGACCTAGGACTGGGAGAAATGGATTTGGCTCAAGTTCACTCAAACATAGATTGTCAACTGATACCTTTGAGGTAGTCACGAATTTACACTCTATCCTACATTATAGGATTGTTGTTGCAAAAATAAAAATGGAAGAAGGCGTAATGAGTCTAGCAGCTTCTGTATCTGACTATATCTGGGAGGAGTCCTCCACAGTTTTCTTGCTGTTCTTTCACCTCTCAGTGAAAATGCCACGCATATTATGACTGCATTAATCTAAGCAAGTTTGAACGAGCTTGGGGGCTCTTAGGAAAAGCATGCATAGTCTTGTTGGCAGGTTCTGTCCATGGAAATCTTCATTTCTGCTCATTTTTCCCTCTGTAAAAAGAGCACTGTGTTCTGTGGCATTGGAGCAGATAATGCCAGAATTTTTTCCTTTTCCTAGAGAGATGATGATCTTCCCTGTGGTATTCAGAGGTATTGTGGGAAGTCTTGATGGATGTTAGAAAATACGGTAATAAGCTTTGGTTGCCAGAGGCAAAAGAGTCATTATGTCTAGGTGACCCAAATATACATTGGAGAAAGTTGTTGTTGCCTCTTTTTCCATCTTTTAGGGCGTCAGAGTATGAATAAGTATTGTGGTTATGCATGGCAAATAGGCTAGTGAGAATTCTTAAGGTGTAGTATTTTAACCCTGTCTACCTTTTGGAAGGGCTTAAGAACCTGGCTGTTCCCTCAGGCTTTGGGGCCAGGATAGTCGTGGAGTCTGGTTGAGTTTTTTTGCTTTGCTTTTGCTTCGTTTTATAATTTTTCAGTCCACACAAAGCAAAAACACCAACCAGACTCCATGATTATCCTGGCCCCAAAACAGTACATATTTTATTGTTTGTTTTCTACTGTTTTTATATCAGCATTTCCATTTTTTATTTGTGTTAGCCATCAGGCATTATTTAAGATAGGCACCCATGCAAATTTACAGAGTAAATAAATTTATTTGTGCTGATGCCTCCTGAGACATCAGTAGAAATACAATTAAAAGTGTTGTTTGTGACTATGTGAATATGTTCTTTGTCTTGAGATAAATTTTTTATGAGGTGGAGGGTTGGTTTTATAAGCCACAATCATTAACTATGGACATTGTCTAAAAACTGCACCACTATTCCCTTTTGATCAAAGACTTTGCTGGCAAAAGCTGAAAAGCTCTTCTACCTTCCTGTTTGTTAATAAAATGTTGTTCCCCTTTTTCTAATTGCTTCCGCTTTTGTTTATGTGTGCATTTTATGTACATACATGTGTCCATGGGTATGTGATGTTTATAGTATTAATAAAGTTGGCTTCAGTTATAGTATTTCTTATTTCCACTTTCCACATGATTCAGATTAAAGCTTCTGATCCTAATGGGTTCTTCTTGTTCTGTCTTCTATATCTACCATTTTTTAAATCCATTTTCTATCTGTCTTTTTATAGACAGGCATTGGAGGAGCTACTTAAATAAAACACACCTTATGAAATCAACAGCTGGATTTTGTATAGTTCCTATATTTGGATAAATTAGCCTTTGTTAAGTAAGAAGTCAGGTTTCTAGCTCTTGCTGTCCTAATGTTTACTCTGTATGTTTGTGTTTGCTTTTTTAAAGGACAGGTTTTTCACTGATGCCTAGATGAAGAAGAGGTGGACAACTCACAGTTTGCAGATTGCCCCTAAGCCCTCCTTGGATGGAAAGAAACGTGGCAAAAGAACAGGGTTAAGCTTCAGTTCAAGTTGGCGCAAAGCAACGTGGTTGTGTAGAACGTGGGATCTTGAACTTCAGGATCACGGCTAATTTTTAAAGCATCATGATATTTGAATAGCTTTTAAAAAAATATCTGTGCAAATTTCTTTCTCTACAAATTGACTTGCTGTCCTACTGCTGTGGAAAGAGCCACCTTTTGGAAGTGGTTAATGGTGCCACGGGCTTCTCCCTAACCCATAAGACAGTGCAATCTTATAACCCTTTTAAAGTGGTTGCCCTCCCCAGAACATCTGGGGCAGAGGGCATCTCCCAGCATTCCTCACGGCGCTGACCCCGACTGATCGCTATTCTACAGCCCCTCCACCTCCTGTGCAAAGCATAGGCTCCTCCCCTTTGGAGCCTTGCTCCTCCCTTCTGACTTCCTCTGCCAGGACACTGCCCCCTGCAGGCAGAGCCATGAAGCTGCAGGCTGTCATGGAGAACCTGCAGCGCCAACAACGTGCCCGGCTGCAGCAGGAGATGGAGGCACGGCAGCAACAGGACCAGCCCCAGGCCAATCCTCTACCCCTCCCTGCACCAAATCAGACCACCATGTTGTCAGCCCCTGGTGTCACAGCGTTGCCCCGTGGCCGCAGCCAGGACCCTTCTCTCTCTGAGGAGGGGGGAGAACCTGACAGCGCCCGGATCCAGAGGGCACAGATGGCAGCCCTGGCGGCTATGCGGGCAGCTGCGGCTGGCCTCAGACAGTCATCCAGCCCAGTTGGGTCAGAGGAGAGCCATTCTTCAGAGGAAGAAGAAGAGCTTGTAGGAGAAGAAGAGGAGGAGGAAGAAGAGGAGGAGGAGGAAGATGGTGAATACCCCCGAGAAATGGGCTCAGAAGAAGAGGATATGTAAGTCTTGTCTGAGGCCCACCCAGCACTTCTTGCTGTTATGTTAGTGTCCTCATAAGGGGTTCAAATGTTTAGGTCATGAAGGCTCATCTTTGAATGTCCAAGTGATCCACATGACTTGTGCCACAGATGAAGGGGCGTCTGTGTGTGTGTTTGTGTGTGTATGGGGGGGTCATTGTCAAAAAACAAGATGGCATCCATGTGATCAAAACCCTTCCCCTTTGTTATGGGCATTACTCATATGACACAGACTTTATTAAAAGGGGTAGAATTTCAATTTATATAACAAGCAATGATCATCTTGCTTTTTTGACAAACACCCCCCCCCCCTTAGAAGTCACTACCCTGGAGACCTTTCAGGTGTCTGTTTTCTCAACCAAATTGTAATTTTTAATGTGACCAACATATGATTGGACAGGAATTATAAAATATTTTAATGCTAGAGAAATGTTCAGTGAAATAAAATCAAATGTAATTTTTGTCCTGGCCGCTCAGTGGTTAGATGTCAAGGAGTAGACTTTAGCCTACCTGCCCTAAACTTTGCAGGGACATTGGAATGAAAGGTTGGGGCATAGCTGTATGTGCTACCTTGTAATTCTTGTGCTAAAACATGTAATTCACAAACTTTCTGGGCTCGAACAGAAAGCCATGGGCTTGCTTTCCCTTGGATGGTATCCCTTTTGCCTTGGATGAGGGAGTAGCCATTTTATAAACTTGAGCCTCTCTCCTTTTTAATGAATTTTTCAATGGTAAAAAGGTATCATTTACCCATCCCAGGGTGGGATAAATAAATAACAAGTTGAGTTGTTTTGTGGCTTGAAAATCACACAGAACATTGCAAAATGTTTGGAAAGAAAAATTATCTCTCATTTGACTGCTCTTGCTCTTGATTTGGTAATTTGGTGTGTTTCTCCAGCAGGCTTCTGTGCCCCTCCCTGGTGTTGTTGGGGTCAGGAAACAATAAAACCAGCAGCTCTTTAGGCAAAACCAGTCTGGCTAGTTTTTAATGCCTTAGGCTTTTGATTAAGTTCCTGATCCTTGTTTGAAAATTTCCAACCTATTTAAAACAAAACAAAAAAAAGTACAAAGAGAGTGGGGGGGGGGGGGGAGAATGCCATTTTTCCAGAATCTTTTGAGGGAAGTAAAGTGTGTCTAAATATGCCTTTGTTTACTCAGCAGTCAGATACTTCTGCACTAGCAACCTTCAGATCTGTTGGAGTTTGATTCCCATAACCAGCTGGCTGATTTCTAGGGATGGCTTCTGTAATGCGGGGGAGGGGGGGAGGACCTCAAAGCAGGCTTTATGAAGGGCTGTACCCCAACAGCCAGTAGAAACAGAACCCCAGTTTTTGATTTTTTTTCAGTGTTCTTAAGAAATGAAGTGGTGTCTAAAATCTCAGCGGGGCCACAGTACCTATTTTTTTTCTTTAAGCTCCCCCTCCCACCCATCCCTAGAAATAGTAAAACAGACCAAGGTTTGGGGCCTCCAGTTAACAATTAAAGTCATAAAAAGGAGTGCTGGGGGGGGGGGGGCTGCACTGCAGTTGTCCATCTCTCTTAGCTACTAAAAAAAAAAGGCCCACAATCCCCCCCCCCCAATTTATGTTGTAATTCAGGCATCTATTAGAAAGGTATCTTTAGTGTAGGGTTGATTGTAGGCCAGAATAAACAACTTTTTGGGACTGAGAGCACATCTGGAATATTGGCAAGCCTGTGATGGCTGCAATCACATTACATTATGTTATGGGAAATCTGCCAACTCCTGGAATGGCTGCTGTGGTGGGTACAGTCCGCCCCCAAATAATTATTGGAATGCTGTCTGTCATTTTTAAGAGACTTACTGGGGCCCAAAGATACCGCTGCAAATAAGTATGGTGCAAAGCGATGGTACTTTGCAAGGTGCCAACTTGCTATTTAATTATTTTAATCTAAACATGCCTGTTATTAAAGCTTGATGGGCATCAGGGAGGTATCTGGCGGCGTATTGGAACCCAAAGTCACCATTTTGATTTATCCTGCTTTAGGTATTTACATTTTCTTCCTTATAATTCTCTCCCTCTTTTAGGAAGGGCAAGTGGGTTGAAGATTTTGAAGAAGACCTCGGTGAGGAGGAGGAGGAGGAGGAAGAATACGAGGAAGAAGAAGAAATGGTGGAGGGAGGGCTTGGCTCCAGTGCAGTGGCTACATCAAGCCCTGGCACCCCATTTCTGCACAAACAACAGACCCCCCAGCAGTACCGAGGAGAACCTTCCAGACTGGTAGGGGGGCAAGAACGGGGCCATTCTGGGGTTCCCCAGCAAAGCCTGTCACAGCTGCAGCCCCAAGTCTTGGACCATGGAGATTGGACTTATGAAGAGCAATTCAAGCAGGTAAGGAGGTGTAAAAAATATCTTTTCTTCCTATCTTTAAATGACAGAAATCAGTGATTCTGCTGGTCAAGTTTTTGATTGTTTTTCCAGCCAGTGAGGACTAGAATCTTGTTTCCATTTGTGGGGGAAGGGGAAGACAATATGTAGGAATTTATGAGTGAGATAATGCATTAACCCGTGGCTTTTTAAATTTGGTGGAAAGGGTTGAGATGGGACTGAGCAGAAGCCACAAATCAATTTGGCAACTTTGCAATGTGGAATATCCTTTTTCCCATTTTGTTTAATGATATATGTGCTTAAAAGCTTGGTTTACTAAGTGAGGGGCATGTACATCTTCCTTTGGGGAAAGTCAGCTGTATAAAATATTTTCAGGTGGTATAATTTGGGAAGTATATAATTTATGGACAAAAGAAAGTAGTGGAGACATAGTAGTGATAGAGACTCATAAAATTATGGGTAGGATGGAAAATATTTTTATTTATTAAACTTGTATACAGGCCATCTCGCCAAAGGCAACTGTAGGCAGATTTCAGACACTGATTAAAAAGACACCATAAAACAGCAAAACAATAAATAAAGATCTTAAATTTAAA
Source organism: Azemiops feae (assembly GCA_023970755.1). Lineage (NCBI taxonomy): Eukaryota > Metazoa > Chordata > Lepidosauria > Squamata > Viperidae > Azemiops > Azemiops feae. The sequence goes on from JALGBA010000219.1 coordinate 1,222,845, forward strand.
GTGAAATTAAAATAAAGCTAAGGGTGGAGAGGGAAGGAGAAAAGTCCACACAGGGAGGGAGGTGGAGTGATCTACTGCCATTAGCCCCCTCCAAAGTGCCACACTCCCATTGGTGCCCCAAAGTAGTTGGCACAGCCATGTCTTCAAGGCCTTTCAAAAAAGGGTGGAGCAAATCTGATCTAGGGGTGCAGAGATGTTCCAGCGGGCAGGAGCCAGAGCAGAAAAGGCAGAAAACGTTAGTGTTTTGGGGTCCAACAATTAATTCATTTGCTCATTTAGAAGACTTGTAAATTGTAAATTGTCATTCAGGCAGGGCATGATTGAACCGTAATGGCAGAATATCTAAAATAATATGGCAGCAGTTATAAATAGGACAGAATAAACAATAAACTCACAGAACTGCCTCCAGGTATTTACCCTATTTAGGTAAATTAATAGAGGAGAAGAACCTTTTCCAGTTCGACATTCTCCAGATGGATGGGACGTGTAAGTCTGTTGAATAATGTGCAGTAGCTGAAGTTCTCACCATGGTGTGACTTCTTGCTGTCCTTAGTTTTACAGGAAGAGATACTGTTAATGACTTGTGGTTACTAGAACCTCTGTGTTCAAAGGCAGTCTTCCTTTGAACGTCAGATGCTGTTAGCTGATGAACGGTGAACTTTCCAGATACACCCAGGTGGCCATTGTAGAAGGCAGTTTGTTGAATTCTATGAATCTTAAAATAGATGTACGGGAGATGTTCAGTATTCTTACATGCTCACTGAGTCTAGCAGTGATAGTTTCATTTCTGAACCTTAATTTCCTCTCTTTAACTCTTTTCACATGTCTGTGTCATCTAAAGAATTTTAATAAAAGTGTACAGAAGTATTTTATACATTTTATTTATTTAGTAACTTCATGCAGCTGCCCATCTCATATACAGGTAGTCCTCAACTTACAACCATTCGTCTAATGACTATTTGAAGTTACAACGAAAAATGTGAGTTATGACCGTTTTTCACAATTATGACCATTGCAGGATCCCCATGGTCACGTGATCAAAATTTGACAATTTGCCAGATTCACTTAATAATCGTGTTACTAGCTTAACTGCGGTAATTCACTTAACAACTGTGGTAAAAAAGGTCGTAAAATGGGGCAAATCTCACTGTATTGGAAGCAGACATTTTTGGCAAGTTTGGTCAGCTAAAATTTCTAACCCTTGTTCTTCAGCATCAACAACACAAGTTTTTTCTTTCTCTCTCTGAAATAATACGGCTGAAAAGAAGTATTGGGGTAACTTGAGGCGGATTTTTATGTGGAAGGACTGTGAGTTCTGCCCGTTTCTGGTACTGCACACAAATGCTTGGATTCAGAATGATTTAAGACTTAAATGCAAGTCTTTGGCACCAGGCTTCAACTGGTAGATCTTAGCACTCTACTATTCCCCTCCCTTCCCAAAAAACAAAAAACAACAGCTGGAAACTGGCCCATTCTTCTTTTATGAGGACTCAAATGAGATCTGCTTCATTCTTGTAAACAGAATTGTTTGTCTTCCCTATTTACCTTCTCTTGGATGCTTTTCCTAAGATAATCTCTTTTTTGGTAGAAAGAGAAAGCAGATTTTTCCATTTGAAACTCAGCAGTATGGAAGTCTGCAGAGAAGCTTGTTAGTCTTGAAATATTTCTCCTCAGGCAAAACTGACCAGCATCAGCTGGCCTCTTCCTGGACCCTGCAATAAAAGCCAGACTATTTGGAACAAGTTTGTTCAGGCTTCAGTTCTTTTTTACTTTGCCCTCTGAGCTGAGGTTGAAACTATTTTTTTTTATGCAGGAACAGATTGGAAACCCTTACACATTTTCTGCATGTGTTTGCGTGTCTCTGGATTTTTTACCCATAAATCCTTAAAATAACATATGTAAAAAGAACTCTAGATAGGCACTGTGTCTTTGGTTTAGCCTGGATATGGAGAAAACACACCCTTTGGGGCAAAAAAATAATGACCTGACATACAGCTTTGTTGTATTTTCCACAACCTTTTTTGTTATTTTGAATCTGTGACAATGCTTATTCTTCATTTTTCCCTTATTTTTATCACAAACAAGGCCTTATGGATATGAGATTACGCTTGAAAGAAGATAGAAATTCCAAATAAGTACTTAGAATGGGTGTATACGTCTGAGTGAGAAAAAAAAAAAAGGGCAACTTAAAGGAGGAGTTTAATTTTTATGCTTTTCTTTGAGCTGCTGAGGAGTATCATTTGGGGCGATAGCGTTACAACATGTTGAGGCTAAATGTTTTGCTTTTGGGGAACGCTTTAACATATGTGGATTCATGTGTAAGAATTGCTCGCAAAAGCTGTCTCTTTGCTTTCACTGTTGATTTAATTATCTCTATGTAACAGTGATCAATAGAACACCTACAGTAACAGATTGAGGTTTTGTTTTTAAATAAAACTATGCTGTTTTGTAGAATGCTTGTGTGGCTGCCTGCCCTTAAATATAATAGGTTAAATTATAAGTGTTACTTTTCAACTCCTGTCCCCATGGGTTTTTGAGCTGAATATATGGTAATTAGATACTAGTTGTCTTATTACCATATAATAGCAACTCTCTTTTTAACAGAGATAGTGCGTATATTTCATACTTCTATTGTTGTTTGGATCTGCTTGCAGTTATAGTGTTTGATTCCCTCTGTATGGATGCAAAATCTTTTTGAGGAAAAGGAAGTTGTTCTTAATGTCTTTATTTTCTTGGATACAAGGGGTAGGCTATATAACTAATGGAAAGCACAGTTCAAGATAGAACACATTAATTTAGCAGTGCCACTTTTTTCCATCACCAAATCTTTTTTCTCTCTTCACCCTTCCCCTCCATTTTTTAAAAATTTCTTTCCCGCTGCCTCCTTTCCTGCTTTTCTGTTTGATCAGTCTGGACTGAGTATTGAATCAAAAAAGCCTTAGAGCTAATAGAAGGAAATAGTTCTTTGCAAGCTTTCTCCCTAGAGGCAGAGTCTCCTTTGAAGTACTAGTTGTAAATACATTGAGAATTTGGGGTGGAAGGGATGATCAGGCGATTTCCCCCCCCCCCTTTTTTTTTTTTTTGTTCAAACAGCAGCAGATGGAATCCAGATGGAGAAAAGGGAGAAAGTAGCTGGAAGAGCTGGTAAAAAGACCCATTTTTCAGAGGGCCACAGGAGTATTGTGGTATTTTCTTCAGAGATAACAGAACAGAATAGCAGAATTGGAAGGGACCTTGGAGGTCTTCTAGTCCAACCCCCTGTTCAGTATCTATATTCTTGAAATTTTTAGTTAAATGAAAAGAATGCCTTAAAAAAAAATACAGGTAATCCTCAATTTACGACTACAATTGAACTCAACATTTCTGTTGCTAAATGAGACAGTTGTTAAATGAATTTTGCCCCATTTTACGACCTTTCTTGCCACAGTTGTTAAGGGAATGACTGCAGTTGTTAAGTTAGTAACACGGTTATTAAGTGAATCTGGCTTCCCCATTGACTTTGTTTGTCAGAAAGTCTCAAAAGGTGATCACCTGACCACGGGACACCGCAACCGTCACAAATATGAGTCAGTTGCTAAGCATCTCTTTTGATCACATGACCATGGGGATGCTGCAACATTTGTAACTGAAAAAGGTCCTAGGTCACTTTTTTCAGTGCCCTTGCAACTTTGAATAGTCACTAAATGGAACTGTTGTAAGTCGAGAATTGCTTGTAATTCACTGATTCCTAAACTGGCCGAGCTTCTGCTAAAAGGATTGTTTTTGATGGTATCTGCCTATAAAAAGAGTTTCCCACTGTGACTGTGGATGAGTCACAGAATAGACTCTGTTGGAAGAAACCTTAGTCTGGAGCACTCCTAGCATTGGAATCTTTGGTCTTCAAGGGCGTTCATTCATCTGGCTTGATGGGAGGTAGTTTTGCCCTGTTGTGCATTAAGCGCAATCACTCAGTTGCTCCTGAATCATTCAGTTTCTCCCAGACAGAGACCCAGATAGTCACTTTGTAAGTTGAAAGCAATTATTTTCTCCAAGGAGATCATATTAAGCATGACTCCATCACTCAAGACGCAACAGAATTCCCTGCTTTTGGGAAGGCATACACCCACATATTCTAAAAAGCAAACAATTTTGCATTGTAACTATGACAGTAAAGGAAAAGTAATGCTATCTGGTTCTATTGACATGGAGGTGGGACCTCATTTCCAGACAATCTGTGGAGAGGAATGGTTGGAGAGAAAGACAACAAAGACAACAAAAGTAAAGATAAGAGACCAAAGACTGTGAAGGACTAATGCACTTAATTGTAATGTGCATATTTACATAATATTCATTGCAGATAATGGCCCTTTTTGAATGCAAGCTAGACCCTGAACCTCTGCTTGCAGAGTCCGTATTTAGATATGTTTCCTTTACAAAATTCAGAGGGTGTTACAATAAAAACCCATACCAGTAATACAGGGAAATTATATATAAAGACTGTCAGTGTTGCCATATTTTTTTAAAAAAGTAATTTGAATAACAATGGCATGGGGAAAGAGAAGAATGGAGATGTAATAATCATGTCTTCATTCCATCTGCCAAAATACAAGTCTTCAGCTCAGTGTATATAGGTAAAATGTATCTATGGTGTAGATGGGTGTGTGTATTTTGCATGCATATACAGTTGTCTCTCTTGATTTGTGCTTTAGCCATTTGTAGCTGCTAGTTCTCTGCTAATTCAAGGCCCCTTTTCTAGACAGTCTTTTCCCCGAGCCCTTTTTGTTTCCAGCCCTGTGTAAGGAGGGGCGGGGTGTGTGTGTTTGTGTGTTGTCCTCTTTTGCTGCTTCTGTTAGTGATTAAGCTTTCCTTAGCCTACTTGTCTCCAAGATATTTATTCCCTATTTACTGAATTCTCAGCTTCACCCTCCTCCAAGTGAAGAGAACTAAACCTGTGTTTCATTGCGTTCCCCTTCCCTTCCATACATGAAAGAATCTTTTGCTCTTTTTTGGTATTGGCTGTAACATTCTGTTCTTTTTTAGTTTCCCTCAAGCATATTAGGCTGCAGGTGACATCACCCAGTTCAGCCAGTACCTACGGTAGGAAGGTGCTCAAACAGCAGGCTGCAATTATGAACTGTTTTTAACTTGTTTTTTTTTTTTACTGTAAACCGTTTTCAGCTATTTTGTAGGAAGCCATATTGTAAAGTAAAACAACTAATAAATGTTGCACTGAGGCTGTTTTAAATAGACCTTTAGCTGCCTTAGTCTAGGCGTTCTTCCTTGTCCCGCTACTAGCCAACTTTCCTGCCTCTGTCGCCTCCCCAAGGCAAAACCCTCCTCCTAGGAACTTTGCTTGTGTCTTGAAAGTCAGGGTTAAGAAGTCACTCTGTATCTTTGCCAAGGCCTTCTGCCCGGGACAGCCCCTGTGGTAGCTTGGCAGGCCCTGTCTCATATATCCTGTTAGCCCCGTCTTGTTTACATTCCTCTGTTCCTTTTTTTCCCAGGCATTTGCTTGCCAAGGCTATAGCCTATCAGCAGGGCTTGGAGAGCATTCAGAGAGGAAGAAAGGAAGGGAAGAGACTGGGGAAAAAAAGTTTGTTGGAAGAATGCCGAGTAGAACTTGCTGCCAGATGCTTAACTAAGCAAATCCCTGGCAGGGATCCAAAGGTGAACACCGCGTGTTCGCCTCTTCCCTCCCTCTGACATATGTTGGGAGAGGCTTTTCTCAAGAGCAGGCCAGCCAGCAGATCTTGGTGTGTTTCTCTTTCATGTTGCTCAATGGCTCTGGAGAAAAGCTTTGTACCTTCTAGAGCAGGTTCATAGAGTCCTGCAGTTGAAAGGGACCTGCTCTTGTCCAGAGTAGGAAAGCAAAATGAAGCATGCCAAACAAATTGCTGACTCGATTTTGCTTGAATGTAGCCAGTAAAGAGAAGCACACCACCCCTCTTGACAATCCTTTCTATTGTTCTATTGCTTTCAGCGGTAGAAAGTTTTTTCCTCAGTTCAACTGGAATCTGTCATCCTGTAATTTAAGACCCTTATTCTGTGTCTTGCACTCTGGGACAGTACAGGTAGCCTTCAACTTAACGACCACAATTGAGCCCAAAATTTCTGTGGCTAAGTGAAACATTTGTTAAATGCCTTCTCCCATTTCACGACCTTTCTTGCACAGTTGTTAAGGGAATCTGGCTTCCCCACTGACCTTTGCTTGTCAGAAGGTCGCAAAAGGTGATCACATGACTCCTGGGCACTGCAACTGTCATAATAAATATGAGTCAATTGCTAAGCATCTGAATTTTGATCATGTGACCATGGGGATGCTGCAATGGTCGTAAGTGTGAACTACAGTCATAAGTCACTTTTTTCAGTGACGTCGTAACTTTGAATGCTCATTAAATGAACTGTAGTAAGTTGAGGAGTACCTGTAGAGAGCAGATTGTGGCCTCTTTCTATGTGGTAGCACTTTTCAAGTACCCAAAGGAGTAGCCTCTTCAATTCCCCCAATCTCTGATCCTAAGATTTAACCTCTAATTCCCAATTCATCTGGGTTGCTTTTATTTTGAATCTACCCCAGTTTGTCTGAATCCTCCTTAAAAAATTTGCTTCTTGTGTGTTTTTGTGTGCACGCGTGTGTGTATTGTATTCTAGCATTTATGCCCATTTGCAGCATCCTGCAATCATATGACCCATATTTTATGATGATTTTGCTGAAAATAGCATTTACTTCTAATTTTCAGCAAAACCATGCCCATAGCAAACCATTGGCTTGCTTAATGACTGCCACACAAAAGGTCATGAAACAAGTCAGTCACATGACTGACTCATTTTACAACTATCATGAGTTATGACCATGATGGCTAGGCTCAAGGACTACTGTACATAGTACATACATATGCAGGAGTCAGGGATAGGGAACTTATAGCCATAGGCATGCTGAACCACAACTTCCAGCATCTGGAGGGCCATGGGTTTATCAGCTCTGGTTATATCTTAATTGGCAGGAAGGGATCCATATAGCTAAGCCCATCCACATTAATCTACTTTATTCCAGGTCAAATTGATTATCCATCTGCTGTGGATGGTAGTAGCTTTTTGGGACCTGGGCAACAGGGAGTGTTTTTCACCATTATCTTTTACTAGAGATGATGATGATGACGATAAATAATAATAATAATAATAATAATAATAATAATAATAATAATAATAATAATAATAATAATAATAATAATAATAATAATAATAATTAATAATTAATAATTAATAATAATAATAATAAAGTTGGAAGGGACCTTGGAGGTCATCTAGTCCAACCCCCTGCTCAGGCAGGAAACCCTATACCATTTCGGACAGATGATAATGATGATGATGATTGTGGTGTTTCTTTCTTAAATTTATACCCTATATTTTCTCAAGGGGGATCAGTAGGACACATTGACTGCATTGTCCACTAAAAGGATAGATGGATATCCTTTTACAGCACTCTGTACCTGAGTGTCCTTGAAATTCGTTTCATTCTCTCCCATCAAATACATTTGTTTGTTAGATTTTTATTCTGACTCTTGTTTGGGAGCTCAAGGTAGCATATGTAGAATTCTTTCTTCCCTACAACTGTAGCCCTAATTTGGAGTGAGAGTGGAGGACTGGCTTAAAGTAACTTCATGAATTTTCAAGGCTGAGGGTGGATATGAACGTGGTTCTTCCTGCTCCAGTTGTTCAGCATTACATGACTCTGACTGTTAAGCTGAGAGGGAGCAACTAGTCCAGAGTCCTCCAGAGAGAAGGGACCAGGGACCAAGTCTAACCCTTCCTAGTCTAGCCCCTTCACTATACTATCATCCTGGGAATTTCCATGGCCAAGGGGGCACTAGAATCCGGAATTCTTTAGTCTTAGACCAGCACCTTCATCGTTCTACCACGCTGGTTCTTGTTCCTAGAGCAGGGGTAGGCAACCTTGATTCTTTTATGACTCGTGGACTTCCAACTCCCAGAATTCCTGAGCCAGCCATGCTGGCTCAGGAATTCTGGGAGTTGAAGTCCACGAGTCATAAAAGAGCCAAGGTTGCCTACCCCTGTCCTAGAGGGAGGAAGTATCTCCAAATCATCCAAGGAGCTTCCATAGCTGAGGGTAGACTATCACCTGAGTATTCCCACTTTGTCCAACATTTTAACTATTATACCACATTGACTCTCTTTTAACTGAAGAACTTGATGATTAAACCCACGATTCAGCCTGTGAAACAAGTGCTTTGACTCAGAGCCATGAATTTTCTTTCCCCAATTTGTCTGTCTGTGCGGATTACCTGTCATCTAAATCTAGGCTTTCACTCAGGAATACCAAGGATAGGCAATTGAGCATCTTCTAAACATTTTGTATTGCACTTTACATAAACCCACCCAGTGTGTGCTTGTGTGTGCTTGTGTTTTTCTGTGTGTACACTGAACAAAGATTGTGCAGGCTAGAGTCTGAATGAAAACTGGGTGCTTGTGTTCTGTTTGCACGTAGGTTATGAGGATGTGTTGCATGAATATGCTGTGCTGGTAATTACCTGACTGTTGTGGTGTTTCAATCCAATTAAGTAATCAGATCTCACTGTGCTTGAGGCTTGTTTTTCCTTCTTTAAAATGTGCGCATGTTTGTTTCACATTGTTTCACAGAAACTGCCAGAGTTAATGGAAAACTTTCAACGCTTGGCTTCTGATAGGGCTTCCCTTTTTCTTTCTTCTTTCTCCCTTTCTCTTCATCATTCAAAATAGCGGTTCTCACAGCAGTCTTTTCCTCCTCCTCCTTTTCCACTGTACACCTCTACTTTCTTCTGTGTCATTTGCACCATTTTGCAGAATTCAGCTGGCTCAGTGGGGTTCCTTCTTCCTTCCTGTTCTACCTTTTTTCCAGAGAAAATTTCTGTATAGGTCCTTGACCAATATTTCTTCTCTCTCTAGTTTTGTACAGTTTGCCTTCAAATTTGTGACCTCTGGGCGTATTAATTGGTTGTATTTTAGCATGTATAAAATATTAAAGATAGTGTTTGGTAATTTATTTATTTGCTGGGGTATTATGCTGCTCCCATTTAGAGAAATTTTGAGTGGCTTACACTCTGCTCTTTTGGTAAGAAGATTAAAATAAAAGAATATCGTAAAAAGACAATTAGCAATAGGAGAAAAAATAGTTTTATTAGCTTTATTACCTCAGTTTACATAAAGGAAGATGGTTCTTCCCAAATTCAAAGAAACCCAGCAATCTTTAACCTCACTTCCACCCCTACCCCATAATATAGTACAGGTAATCCTCGACTTACGACCACAATTGAGCCCAAAATTGCAAGACTTACTGTGCAAGACAGTTGTTAAGTGAATTTTGCCCCAAACGGAGAAGTGAGATTGCCTTCCTCCCTTGGACCCCTTACCGAGCAATTGTGTGGTATCTTTTCAGCTGCTAGGGATCTGGGCCAATTTGATTTTCCTTGTATTTCTTCAAAGTGCACCCTGAGAAACACATGTTGGTAAAATTCACTGAACCACTTGCAAGTGTTGTTAAAGAAGTGTAATGTTTTAAGAAGTGTAAAACCTGCCCCGTTGTAATAAACTGGGCTGTGTTGTACATCGCGGAGGGAGTCCATTCCGTTACTATTAGAATTTGAAGCTCTCTGATTTCTCCATAATACAGGACAATTTTCTCCTCACTCCTCCCCAGTTATGCAAGATTTGGTGAGATGCCGCAAAACCTTTCTTGCTTGGTGAGTCAGTAAACCTGACAAAGCAATTTGAGACATGGCCTGTACCGATTTCCGGTGCAATTTCCTTCCTTCTCTTCCTTCCTCCTCCTCTTTCTGTGCCCCCCCCCCCTTCAGCCTTAAAGCTGCTGCAATATTTCCCAGCAATGAACTCTGTAATTGTACTCTGGGAAGGCTTGATTGGATGTCTTTGTTAGATTTGCCCCAAATGGCAAAAGTCTTGTGGTGTGGAAAATGCTGTCATTGTGCTGTGCTCACATGCTCCAGACCTAAAAGGAGGTGTAGTCAGGCATTTTAGATTGGAAAAAAGCAAACCTAAAATTAAGTATAGGAAGAGAGATGGTAAAAATAAACTGTTTAAAAAGCAAACTTCCCTTTTTGGCAGTACTTGAAACCTGAATTGCTTAATAAAGCAGATACAGGACTTGTCTAAAATCTTTAAAGTTCAGACAAATCTATGGGGAAATAATGTCTCTATGTTTAGAATGTTAGATTCCCCTTCAATGATTCCCCTTCATTGAACAAGAAATAGAGATGGGACAGCCATGTGGTCAAGATTAATTTGGATTCCTGCATTGAGCAGGAAATTGGACTCTTGAGTAGTCTATCTCTAAATTTTACATGGATAGGGATCTATGACTCTTACTGCTAAGAACCTGGGTATCCAGTGTGGTGTTTCAAGGTACCAATGTCTCTTGCTCTGTATTATTATTATTATTTTAAAAAACTGGAAAGCTACAAAATGATGGTCCATCCATTTTTCTCTCCAGGGGTCCTTCAGACGCTTTTTAGATAATAAACATTGCCAGTTATTGCTTTGGAAATGGGCTCACCTGTCTAGAAAAGGGGCAGAGGGTAAACACAGGAAGCATCCTGTAAGAGGAACTGGTATAGTAGCATTCTGGTAAATCTGGTTTGGAACTGATTGTGTCTTCTGTAGCTGTCATTTTCTAAATAGACAGTTTGTCCCAGCAGCCATTTTATGCAAGCATCCACAGTATTTTCTCAACATTCCAGTTGTGCCCATCAGCCCTAAAAGGCTGCAAACCACTACTCTAGAGATACTTGATCAAAAACTGGGTTAAACAGTTGTGTGATCTGATCCGGCTGTGGAAGCCAAAACTAAGGATTGGGAAAGACCTTGCTCTGCCTTACCATATTAAAGATCCTTCAATTGTGGGGGAATGGGTGGAACCAGGTGAAGCAGCTAGCTGAATATGGGGAAGCTAAACAGATGTCTTCAGCAAGCTGGTTAGAAGCATTGACTTGGCAAATCTGCAACTGGTGCCTGTTCCTATCTGTGGGAACTCTAGAGAGGTGATTAAACCCAGTCTTCCCCTACCTGGCACCCTCCACATTGTTGGGCAACCACTGCCATCATTCCCAACCAGGGAGACTGGATGAGTGCCATTGCAGACATTTGGGGAGGATTGTCCTCTGATTGCTTCTCCTTTCTACCCTTCCAAGTAGTAGAAGATTCAGTCTTGGTGTAAAAACTCCTGGCAGTGAAGGAGTTGGTGGGGCTTCCAGAGAGCCTTGTCCACAAGTCAAGGGCGTGAACAAGAATTATTGAGGTTAGAAAGCCAAGCTCTGGAGGCTGTTCCCTGCTCCCAGGGGGCTGCTACTGAACGAGCGGAGGTCAGATTAGAAAGTGACCCCCCTCGGATACTAACTATGCTTGCTAGCAGAACAAAAGCCCAGTGGACAAAGTGGTGGTGAGGAAGGCAATTATTTCAGCTTGTTGGGTGTCGACCGAGTTGAAGAGAAAACATCAGTTCAAAGAAAAGGGCTTGTCTTCAAGAAGAAAAATTAGCAAGCCATATGTACTCCCAAAGACCTGTTGAGAAAGCCACTTGGTGCTTTTCTATAAGTGCAGTAAGAATATTCTCGGGCAAGGGAGGTCCCCAAAATATGTTGTGGCCTTGTTATTAAAAATAACAAGATACATAGTTGCAGGTCCATGAGATGTGGCTTGGGGATTGAGTCCCACGGGTTCCTTAGTTTCCTGAATCAAGGATACCAAACAGAAGAACTTTCAGCGTTAGCCATTCTAAAAAGATTACAACTAGAACATAAATACAGATTCTTTCTTCTATCTGACTTTAAAGGCAGAACTGTCCAGGGATAGACTGCATCTGTATATGGAAGCTTCAGGTAGCAACCATGACACCTCTCGCCTTCACTTTTTAAATCTCTCTGATATGTTTTTTAAAAAGTAAACCCTAAGAATATCCTGGTTGGAGGAGGCCAGAGTGGGTTTAACTAGTCTAGCAATCCTCTCTTTGCTTGTGACCAATCTGGGAAGCTCTTGAGGAGTTCCTAAAGGCCATTTTCTCCTGCCCAATGTCTATTGTTCAGAAGTATTTAGCTTCTTCAATTGGAAGATTCATTCTTACCTATCCTTAAATAGTTAAAGAAATTTGTTTTTACACTGAATGTATCAAATCCTTAATTTTCTAAGAATTCAAAACAGTTAGAACAATTAATCAGTGGAACAACTTGCCTCCAGAAGTTGTGAATGCTCCAACACTGGATGTTTTTAAGAAGAGATTGGACAACCATGTTTCTGAAATGGTATAGGGCTTACTGCCTGAGCAGGGGGTTGGACTAGAAGACCTCCAAGGTCCCTTCCAACTCTTGTTATTCTGTTATAAACCAAAATTCTGCTTAGCTCAGCATCCTGATTCCAAGTGTGGGCAACTAAGTGCTTTTGGAGAAACTTCAGAGAGAGTATCAAAATAGCATGTCTTTTGTCTTCCAAAGCTGATATTTAGTAGATTAATGCCTAGGCCAGGGGTGTCAAACTGCTGGCCCGTGGGCCGGACGCGTCATCCGGTAGCCGCGCCCACCCCATTGCCGGCAATGACAAAACCGGCCCGATACGTTGCGTGACGTCACGTGACGTCGCGAGTTTGACACCCCTGGCCTAGGCTAATGGGAATACGTAGTCAAGGAGAAATAAATTCTTTATGAATTTTTGTCTGATTCTTCGCCTTTCCCTACCTTGCATTCTGAAGTCTCAAGGCCATCGCTACAACTTATGGAAAGAAATTGTTTGCACAATTGAGAAATAATTCAATTCTTCTTCTTCTCTGCCTTTTATCTCCTTGAATTGTAAAATTGTGGCCATCAGTAGTTGAGGGTAAAAAAGTGGAAAGACAGGGATTGAATTGGGGGGAAAGTTTTCACATCATGGGATATCGTATCATATACACAAGAAGACCTGAGATGAGTGGTTCCTTTTGCTTGGCTTGTATAATGGTAAGAAACTGGATTTGGGGTATTGTCTGCAGCTCTGTGTTACTGATTTGAGTCAGTTCTAGCAATATGGCAATATTCTGTGCTCACCCAAAGAAGTTCAGTTGATTTAAAAAAAAAAAAAAATCCTTTCAGTGTTGCCAATTACACAGTCGTGGCTAAGTCTGAGAAAAGGTATTTCAACAAGTTACTGCTACTTGACTAGTAGCTTTATTTTAAAGTCCATGCCATTTCCGTTTATTATCATCGGCTTGCTTTTATATTGCCTTTCTAGGGTTTTTTTTTTATGGAAGTGTCTAGACTAAGTTTATCACTGGTAGTTATTGCCTCCCTGAGATAACAAGAAATGTTTCATCTTGGGTGACAGTGACCCTTTTTTCTTTTGGCCTTTTTAATGATGGGCAATACAGCCAGCAATTGAACCATAATGCTGGGATGCCATTCAGTTCTAGGCATTAAAAAGTTTATCTTCCGGTGATTCTTCAGTAAGGATGCATATGGCGTTCTGCTTGACGTAAATGTTTGTATTGTGGGTGTGGCATTGGTCTGTTTGATAGGATTTTGCCCCAAATGCCAATTTCTTCCCTTTCCTTCCCAGAAATTCTAGCTTAAGTTATCCTGTCCTTCAATTCATGCTGCTTTTGTGCTTTTCTGAGTCCGGCAATTAAAAATGGAGAGAGCACAGATATGGGGTGGGAGAATCTTATCTGAAATAGCAGAATGAAAAAAAGCAGTAATATTGTTCTCCACACCCAGTTGCCAAAGATTATTCTTTCCCCATTCTTTGCATTTGCCTGCTATGATGCAGATAAACAGTGAACATGAGTATAAAAAGTGAAGAGGTTGGGATCACCACAGTGTTTAAGACTTAATTAATTATTCAGCAAATTATGGTTTAAAAGAAACCATGATTTTAATATAATCTGTAAGTCAAAACCACAATGTGTCCTCTAGAAGAAGTTGTTGACTTAGATCCTGCATCTGCTAAGAAACTTGCCACTTTGTCTTCATCAAGCTCTGTCTTTTATATGGCAGAAGGTTGTCTTTTGTGATAATTACTGTTTTCACTACTGTGTAAATGATGTAAGGATGGAGCATTCAGTGGAATACTGGGACTAATCAATGATCTGGTGTTGCTCTTAAAAATCTACTTCTGAGTTATGAGATCACTTCTTGAGATATTTTAAGGATTGTACTAAGACTTTGTGATGAATTTTTGATAAGAGATGCTCTGATGGATCAGTGGTCCCAGAGATGAGTTGACTATTCTATTAAATGGCTTGGTGGATTAGAATGACCCTTAATCTAACTCAATGGGACACCTCTTTTTGTCTTTTTAAGATGTCATCTGTGTAACGTGAGGTAGTCCAAGAGAGCACCTCCATCTATTCTTTGCCTCTGATTTTTCTCTCTGCATCTTACTTTACACAATTGGAGTTCAGAGCAGCATAGATAAACTGATCTGGTGATCAAGCATGGTCACTTATATGTCTATTACAATAGACACAGTTGTTTGTGGAGATTCTGCAGCTTAAATCAGTTCAAAGTACTGATCGTTACTAGTAAATCTTCATGTAGTGTGATAGTGAAATTACACCAGGGTCCTTCTTCCCAAGTATGAATATTCAGTATGAATATCCAATATCCAGAGAGGGCCTGTTGAGAGTCCCACCCCCACATGGGGTTGTGGGCCAGACATCGGACCTTCTTAGTGGTAGCCCCACATTTTTGAAACTCTTACTTTCTTTCAGGTAAGAAGGTATGGTGTATGGTATGGTATGGTATGGTTCGGTATGGTATGATGGCAAGCATCCATTAACTTATTCTGTTATGGCTTGTTAAAGTTGATTATGTTTTTAATTTGTCCTGCACGCTGTGGAGTGTGCATCTACCAAGATCGGAGCAGTATGCAATAATTTTAAATAAATAGCATTTTGATTTAGAACAAAGTAGAATCAGGTTCAAATTCTCATACAGCCAGGAATCTTCTCAGACCAGTCTACATCCCAGGATTGTCGTGAGGGGCAGCATTAATGCAAGACATGCATAGTTAGACCAACTGATACGCAGTTGAAAGACTGAAGAACGAAGCATGCATTCTCCTGCTGTTGAATGTAAATGAGCCTAAAGGATTATGGCATACATGAAAGCTGAATGGACAGTTTCACTACTCCCTCTCTGCTGTTTAGTTCAGAAATACATTTTAAGTTTCCTGGGATGATGTGAGGTATGTATATGTGTGTTTAGTTTCAGTGAAAAATATCCTAGGAAGTATCTGTTAATCAGCACTTGTGATATTAGTTACTTTTCCCCACTCCTCTCAAGCAGTTTTGCACCTGTTTCATAAAACATTATAGATACAGAAGTGTGGGCAGAATTCATCCTAAACTCATGATTGCTGCCTCATTGAGAGTTTTTCTGAGGCAAGCTCTGAATTTATGGCCTTGTCACCGTATTTGAGAGAGGCAAATACCAACCTCCTTAAGCAACTATCGAACAGCCAGCTTTCTGATTCTAGAACGAAGATTGCTTTATAGAAAAGCAAAACCTTGGCATATCCAGAGAAGAAAGGGGAAGGGAAGGAATGATGCCTGAGCCCTGCGGATGCAAGCTGTTTGTTTAGTCCTTGGGAGAGATGGATTGTGTACATCTCTTAGTGACTGGAAGAGGGTCAATTTACTTTCTTTTAAAATATTGATCAGGGCTTTCACTGCATTAGCTGGTTGAGCAGATAATCTCTCCCTTGCAGCCTGCAGCTGTTTGAAAAGGTTTGGAGTGAGTGGTATCTACCATTCTTCCATTTTTAAAAGATGGAATGTTGATTCTGATAGACTCAGACAAAAGAACTGTTACAAACAATTGGCTACCCTACTTTTTGAAGAGTGTGTTGGCATTAGTTTAGGTGGCTTGGGGGAAAAAAGTCAAAGACCATCTTCCTAAAATTAGCACTACATTGAGGATTGAGGACTGCAAGAAGTGTAATAGGGGGTGGACAGATAATCCAAATGCATTGCTGGTACCAGGCTGGAGAAAACGTAACAATCATAGAAGATAACAATAACAATAATAATAATAGAGTTGGAAGGAACCTTGGAGGTCTTCTAGTCCAACCCCCTGCTCAGGCAGGAAACCCTATACCAGATATGTCAAACTCGCGTCGTCACGTGATGTCGCGCAACGTATCGGGACAGTTTTGCCATTGCCGGCAATGGGGTGGGCGCGGCTTCCGTGTGATGCATCCGACCCGCGGGCCGGCAGTTTGACACCCCTTCCCTATACCATAGGTTGTGCTGGTTGAAGTTAGAATTGCTACATAGACCCTCCAGATAAAAATGCAATCTATCTTTGATTAAGAAATGCAGGTAATATTCCTTGAAGCAGTGAGGGCTGCTGTTCTTCAAACCCAGTTACTTGCTGAGCTTGCTTTTGAAGGCAAGTTTAACTACTGTTAACTTCCAACTAATAATTGAGGATCTAGTATGAGCTTAGATGGGCTTTCATAAATGCTTCCATAAAATAGATATATAATTTCTAAATATCTGAAGGCTAGAGAGATGCAATATAGAGGGATTCCTCCTTTATGTGTAAAAATTCAGCATAAGGAAGAGACCTGCGTAAGTTTTAAAAGCTTGCCTTGTACATTTGCACCCCTGATTCAAAATACAATATTATCTTTAGTTTATGGAGGACGATCTTGCCTATATAACTGGTGTAGGCTACTGCAAATAGATTAAGCAAGTGAGGAGATCTAATACATTGGCATTCTTGACTAGTTTCAAAGCCAGTCTTTGTAATTTTGCTGAAATTTAACAGAAGCTGATTCATTCATTCTAGATGTGTGTGTGTGTGTGTGTGTGTGTCCCCTCCCCACCCCCAATCATCTGTCCAGGTAGACACATGTGAAGGATTATTGTCATGGATATGTTGCTGCTCCTTTATGGTACTTAGTAGATTACTGAGCTTACTTTCATGGGAAAAAATGCATACTAATTAAAAGGCTATAAGGTAAAAAACATAAAAGTGAATCTGTTGGGAATCTACCTAATGTAATATGAGAAATGGACTTTGTCCTGCTTTTTTTAATGAAGGAGCAGCATGAAGAAAATTGATCAAACTAATCAATGGATTTAGCTGCCCCAAGATGGGGGTATTGCTCAGAAATGGGTCTCAGGAATTAAAATAAAAATATTTTGTTTAAAAAAAAAATTGTATACGCACATTTTATTCCTGTTTTTCCAATAGATAGAGGTCACAGAGATAGTTTCATCCGGCTACGAGTCAAAAAAACAGGCTGGTTGTATTTCCAATTCCCCTTGGAACAAGAAAAGGAAACAGGATCTATAAATTTGTTGTCCTTTGTGCCATGAAAAAACTGCTTGTGTCTCTTGAGAAATAAATGGATTACACAAAGCAACTGTGAGCCCAAAGCATCCACCTATTAAGTGGGGTACTTGCTTGATTCTATTCATTTATTGCTCTGATCTTGCTTAAAACATGTCTGTGCAATGTAGATGGAGTCCTTTTCTGTGTATACCTTCAGTAAAGCTACTTTTCCTTAGAATGAGGTAGCCTATTGTTTCTTTCTGCAGAATTTCTGTTCAGAAATCCACAAAATGCAGGAAACTCTCCTTTCATGCTTCAGAGATAGGGTGGAAGAGCACAGTAATGTTTTAGTTTTATACTCCTGGAGAAAATATTTTAAGGGATAAGGGGCTCCAGCTTCATAAAAAAGCATTTCCTTGAAATGTAACAATTCCAGGTCCAGAATGCCAGTTTCAGTAGACGCTACTACCCGTAAAATAGATCATCCATTCATCAATAAATAAATGATTAAATTCGGTGTGAGCAGCAGTTCTGATAGGCTTTGAACAATTGGGAGACATATCCAAAATGTACTCAAGAGGCCGTTCACAACTGGCTTTAGAATCTATACTTTTTTTAATTTTTAGAACTTGATACGTAAATAAGGTCTTAGCAGAACTGGGCGTTTTAGACTGTCAGCAGACTGAAGGGAGAATTAGTGAACTTGAGCTACTGTTAGCTTAGAGCTCCTCCAGTCTAATTCCTGTTCCAGTAGCATTTTAGGCTTAGCAATCCAAACACATCTGGAGTGTATTAGGTTGGAGAAAGTTGTGCTAGCTAGTAAGTGTGATTGAAGATGTATGTGTGTGGACTCTTAAGAAAACAGCAACTTACTCTATTCCTTTGCATAATGTGGACATATGTTTTGCAGCGCTCATTTCCCCTATCTTAACTAATGATCAACTGGTGATCACATGATTGATACTTTGTAGGTCTGAAATGGTTCCTCTTCCCAATACCTCTCCCCCAACTGCCCTACCCTATGCTGGCCAGGGACCTCTTGCATCTGGAGGAAGAGAGAGGAATCTGGTGAGATATCCGGTATAGTGTGTCACTTTAGTAGTAATGTGCACTTGCTGCCATGGAAACTGCCTTCTTCATGGCAGTTGTTAACTCCAATGCATTGCCACCTTTTCTGGTGTTTTGTAAATGATCTATCAAGCTCCTGGGGAGAGGGCAGCAGATGCTCTGTGAACAGTGTGTGATTTATTTTGCTGGTATTTTGAGCACCTCTTCCTATGAAACCGTATTTCTTCCTGCTTACTTTCTGGGGATGGTCTGCTGATTGCTTCTTTTTGCTGGTACAAATGACTGCAGCTCTCTTTCCTATTTTTGCTTCCATGATCATTCCTTGCAGGAAACATTCAGTATCTCCCAGTCCCAGATGTGTTTCGCTTCCATTCTCAGAATTTCAAATTAACACAGTCAACACCTGGGAATTTTTGTCCCACATTATCCTTGAGGCCATTAGACTGGGGAGGGAAGGCTATTGATTGTCTTCTCCTTTGTTATATGTTCATTCTGGAATGGAAACATTTTCTGCAGTGTATTTGTGAAAGAACTGTATACATTTTGACCACTAAACAAATGTAAGTTTGTCTTCTGGATTTCTGCATGGAGCAATTTCTCCACAGTTCCAAAATATGTCACACTGTGAGTGAGATGGACAGTTTCCAAAAAATTTTAAGCAATTTGCAAATTATAATTTGATATATTGACTGGGTCCACATATGGTTTCTTTAACTATGACTGGATCACATGTGTGTTCACTCAACATATTTCCATAAATCATGGTTTGCATCCATAGTTGCTTTCATATTACATGGTAAACCAAAACCCAACAAGGTACACTAGATTCCTGAAATCTGTAGATCTAACTATTGGTACAATTGCCATAATGTTATTTTCACTCAGCATTCTTATCCTATCACTGAAAGCAAACCTTAAGCACAGGAGAAAGTATCTTGGGGCCAGGAATTGTTTTAACAGTCCATCATTCAGAGTTCTTTGTCTCTATATTCAGACATCCTGTGGGCACCTTTAAGCTTACCCAATGTTACTAACAGAGGCTATGCATATAGAGAGGGGAAGGGCACTCAGCAGATCTTCTAAACTAAAGCAGGGGTGGGCATCTATGACCCATTTATGACCTGTGGACTTCAACTCCCAGAATTCTGACCCATGCTGGCTCAAGAATTCTGGGAGTTGAAGTCCACAGGTTGTAAAGATTCCATAGTTATCCACCCCTATTCAGCCTAACTCTTCAGTGGAGTTGGGGAAGGGACCAATGGAGGAATCCAAATTAAAGCAGAGGGCTATCTACCCTTTCCTTGGGCTTCAGAACCCATGTTCCCTGGCTAGCATAGCTTTTGGCCCTGTAAGTGGTTTGACTGGAAATGTAGTCCAGACAGGGATTTAGGAATAGGAGGGTTGGCTTTGTTTCCTGCTTCACCAAGCTGACAACTGATTACTTGCCAAAATTCTGCAACGTCATTTTTAAAGAACTGTTTATCATTTAAGGAGCGAGGGGGGGGGAGAGAGAGATCATCTAGAACCTCTTGTACTCTTGCATTATCTTTTCAACGGCCTTCCTGCTCTAGTGACCTTTCCTTCTTCCTTACGCTTCTTTTAAACAGGAAATGAGGAAACAGCTTCCCTTTCCCAACTTATTACTCTGTTTTAAAAACTCTAGTGTCTTCAATTATTGCCATCCTGATGGTTTCCCAGCATCAGGCCTGGTGGCGCTGAGGCCTGATCAGGGCTGATAAATATATCCCCTCCCACTCACACACACACCAACTCCAGGGCCTGCTCAACACACACTGTTTTAAAAGCCCAGGTCCTCTCAGAGGATTGTTGAAAAGGAGAAAGCTTCCTGTGGCTTTCCTTTTCCTCAGAACTTGATTTGTGAAAACCAAGCTTTGGCATTTCCCCCTCTTTTAAAGTCTTTCCTGTCTCCAGGGAAAGCTGACTGAAATGGAAGAGGTGAGAAGCACCTGCTGCTGGCCTCCCCAAAACAAAGGGGGGGGGTGTAGCTGGAAGGAGTCAGGTTGCCTTGCATCCCTAGGATCCTATCAACAGCTTCTTTCCACTGGGATAGCCATTTTTGTGGTGTGCTGCGTGCATGATTGTATCAGTACTTAAATTCCCCCCCTCCATTTTACCAGCCCTCCAGATATTTCGGATTATAGTGCCAATCCTATTCATGCACAGCATATTTTAATATTTCCAGAAAACACCCCGAGAAGCCTCTTATCTTGTGAATTTTGAACCTCCTCTGTTCCTCTTAAGCAAGTACCCAACTCAGAACTGTTATCTGTATTGTGTGAAATGGTGCTGCTTGCTTGGTGGCCATTTCTAAACCTCACATCAAGTAGTAGTAGTAGTAATAATAGCAAGAATAATATATGAAATATACATAGCACCCAACACCTAGAACTTCTGAGGGAGATGGGTGGCTCAAAAATGTGAAAAATAAATAAAGAAAATAAATCTCGGGCAAATTGCTTATAATATCAAAAACAAGACATGAAAATGAAGAGTAAAGATGGCAAGGATGCCAAGCTAGGTTTGAAGATCTAGCTAATCTGGTTAGACATTATATTCTGTTTCTCTTTCCCAATACTCTTCCTTTTTTCTCTTTCCAATTATATAATTTAAGTAAGCATTTAGCCAAGAAGGAAATATGGAGCTTGAGAGATTTCTTGCCGACAAAGGAAATTATTATATATATGACTATATAAACAGGGAAGTCAAAATGGAGGAAAAGAAGCCAAACAATTTTTTTTCATTGAAAAGCAGTATATAAAATGGTGTACAAGCATGGTGGAAACAAGGATGGTTTTGTATGGATAAAAAGTGTGGATGTGAACTAAATGCAGTTAGATTTCACTTTTTTCCTCCTTGTCTTGATTTTAATTTCTTCAGTAATAATTTCTTATTACTATTACTGACTTTTTCCCTGTCCTAAAAGTTTGTTTACTCCAAAGGGAATCTTTTCATGGTATATATGTAGCTATGCATTTTGAAGCTTTTGAAATTTTTCAGCTGCCATATTGATGATCCTAATATAGTGGTTCATGGAGTCATCAAGAGTTAGACACAACTGAATGGTTAAAACAACAATATAGTGGTACAATATAAAATACCTGTTATGCAGCATGCTAAGCATGCTAAGAGCCTACTGTGATCATGTCATGCTGATGTTGTTATTTGATGGTGTTAATGGTATTATCACAGAATGTAGGCTGTTCCAATTAAAGCTGTCTGAGTTAAATGTTGGTGAAGAGGAGTACCTTAACCACTGTTTATATCTATGGTTATATCTATAATCTAATGATTATATCTTAATCACAGTTGAATGTGTTTTCCCAAATCTAGACTAATGGCTAATTGATAAACACAAGGAGCCATTAGTCCTCCAAGAAAAAGACATGATGTGAAAGACCAGCCTCAGAAGGCAATTGCTCTGGTAGCAACACCTCTGCTATTCCTATTTTATTTTTCATTCCCTATGCGAGGGATACTTTTCAAAAACAAATCTGATCAGGCCACTGTGGCTTTATTTTAAAAAGACAAAAGGAAGTGTTGCCTGATGTGTTGCTGACCTATCATTGTTGGAATATTTAGCAAAAGAGAGGGAGACTAGAAAAATGTTCAGTATGAATGGTGTGCTATCTGGGATACATATAGTGGGATGCTTAAGAGTAATTATAACTTTGTGTGTCACATGAACACTGGTCAGCTAAGAAACAAACTGGGAGAATTAGGGACAATTAGTTTCTATGTCACAGAAGCATGATAATGAAATATAAAGGAAATCATTGTTTTTTGCCCTAAATTCCTTGGGAGGGGTGGGATGAAAACATAATAAATAAATGGCTAACAGCTCAGGCCATATTTAATAATAATTAGTGTAGCAGAGAGCCCTGCTCTGATTTAATGTCTTCCAGTAGGTTATGTTACCCTTCATATCAGTTTCTAGCCAACATAGTCAATGGTAATACTGGCTGGTGCTGATGAGAATTGTAGTCCAACACCCATTAAGGACCCTAGACTAGGGAAGGCTGTTTAAACTTTAACTAAAGAAAGACAAATGTTTGCAATGGTGGCAAATATCAAATCTTATTGTGAGCTACCTGCAATTGTTGAAAATTGGGCAGCATATAAGTTTAATAAAATTATAGTTAGTTGCACAGTCAGCCAAATGTTTAGACTGGATTTGGCATTTAAATTTACCTATTGAGCCCTTCCCAAGGTCCTGGGATAGGCTGATGTTGTTATTTGATGGTGTTAATGGTATTATCACAGGATGTAAGCTGTTATGAGTAAAGCTGCCTTTTGCAATTGACTGCTGATTTTGTCAATGCTGATGGCGTTCCTGATGTTTTGGAATTGCATTCAAGGCGCCTATTACTATTGGTACTATTTTTACTTTTTTTTTTTGCCATATCATTCTGCTTTTATTTGTGATTCCCCCCCCCCCAAGTTCTTTCTCTTCTCTTCTGTTGTCTCCTATGTATTGCAATATCCACTATCAAGACTTTTTTGTCTGTCTAAGTCTGTGGTGTTACGTGGCAGATGCTTGTTTGAATTCTAAAGTCTCAGAGCACTTTACCTTCTTCGTTTTCTATTTCTTTGTCTATGTCAGGCATGTCAAACTGCCGGCCCACGGGCCGGATACGTCACGCCGAAACCACGCCCACCCCATTGCCGGCAGTGGGGGGAAAGTCCCGATATGTCGTGCGACATCATGTGACGTCGCGAGTTTGACATGCCTGGTCTATGTTGTGATCCCACCAGTTCTTGCTTGCAGGCAAATGGTATTTCTTGCATATATTCCAATGCACCATTGTTGCTACTATTGTTTATAGTCAGTCTGTGTGATTTTATTGCAGCAGCTAATTAGGTGGTCCACGGTTTCTTTAGCTTTTTTGCAGAGGCGGCATTTGCTGTCTGTTGCTGTCTTCTCCAATCTGGCTTTGTATGCATATATTTTTAAGGTTTGGTTTTGTGCAGCCAGAATTAGCTCCTCTGTCCCTTTTGCAGCTTTCCTGCTTTTAGCGATTGCCATGTCTTATTATTAGCTTTGCTTGCTACTGGTAGAGGTTTTTTTTTTTTATGTACTGGCCATGTAATACTTTGCCTTGCCATGTTTCTCTTCTATTCTTCACTTGGTTTTTCTTATAGGCCAGTTTGATGGTATTTCCTCCACTGAATTTGCACTTTAAGATCTTCACCCTCATGATTTATTCACCTCTACCCTTCTTGATTTCAGTGTGTTTGATATTAGCTTGAAGGATGCCCAGGTATTTGTAGTGATCTTCTTCATTCAAACTCTCCTGTTGGTACAAGTGACATGTTTGTATATGGTTATTATTATGTTTGGTTGCACAGTCAGCCAGAGGTTTAGACTAGATTTGGCATTTTTGGCTACCTATTGAATCCTTTCCAAGGACCCAGGACAAGAAGATATTATTGTTTAACAATACTAAAATATCATCATAGGAGGCCTGGTGGCGCAGTGGTTAGAATGCAGTATTTCAGGCAAACTCTGCCCACAGCCTGGAGTTCAATCCTGATGGGGCTGAAGGTTGACTCAGCCTTCCATCCTTCCGAGGTCATGAGGACCCAGATTGTTGGTGGCAATATACCCACTGTCTACCAAAGAACTGCAGAGAGTTCTGTAAAGCCCTATGGAGCAGTATATAAGTCTAAGTGCTATTGCTATTCCTATCAACTGACTGATAGTGATTTTATCAATACTGATTGTGTATGATGGGTAATTATTATCTGTTTACAACAAGGTGAAGTCACAGCTGCCAGTCCTTTAGCTGGTGTTGGCCTTCATATACATGGAGTTGTTCCCAAGAATCTAGGATGTCGTACTGTATCAGTGTAGCCTATGTGCAGATCCAAGCAATGTGGCTTTTTGCAATTGGCAGATGGAAATTTTGTCAATGAGCAGATTTTCTAAATGCTGTCCAAGATTTGGTGGTATGGCAGCCAGTAATAACCATTATTTAGTAAATAAATATTAACATAATTTATTTCCTAGCCATGTGGTTATTCCAGGGACTTGGAACATTAGTAACGATCATAATTTCTTATGCTGAGGACAAGCGTTGGCTAACTGGTGTTTTAGAGATTGAAACCAGCAATAGAAATTGCATTTGGGACAATAATAGTGGGGTAGGAGTACAGAACTTCTCAAAAAGTTGTCACTCATTTGAAAGACAGATTATTGCCCAGAGGTGGTAGTGCAAAAGAGGAAATTCCACCTAAGGAATCATTAGAAAAGCATTCAAGGAGGAAACTGCCAGAACCCAAATGTATTTTCAAAGTTCAAATCTAAGCTACAATCTCATTTGACTATATCTAAAAAAAAATAGAGAATTTGGAGAGGGGAGTTCAGAAAAGGACAGCGAAAAGTAATAAATGTGTTAGTGTCCAAAGACTCTTGTCTGGTTTTGCTGCAATAGAATAGCACAATTGTCTCTCTGGAAATTGTTGCAAAATGACGGGGGATTGGAATCTTGCCCTGTGAGGAAATTTATTTTACTGTTTTGAATACTTATAAGTTGCCTAGGGCCACAAATGGGAGTGGTGTATACATTATTTAAATTAAAGACTTCAGGGCTGGTTTTAAAAGTTACTAATGACATAGAGATGAATGGACAAAAATCTTTTGCATAATACTGAAACTCTTTATGGTCTCTCATTGAAACAAATTGGTAACGGCTTTCATAGAATCATATAAGGGAAAGAAGGTTAAAAGGGCCTTTGAGATCATTTAGTCCAACCCTTTTCCCAGTGCAGGAATCCACCACTATACAACATCCTTGACAAATGGCCATCTAGCCTCCACTTAGCCAGCTCTCAACACAATCTGTTCCATTGTTGAACAGTTCTTACAATTAGGGATTTTCCCTTGATATCTGACTGATTTTTTTTTTTAAAAAAAGATAAAGGCTTCCCTTGTCCAGTTGTGTTGGACTCTATGGGGCAGTCCTCATCTCCGTTTCCTAGCCATGGGAGCCAGTATTGTCCGAAGATGCTTCTGTGGCCATGTGGCCGGCATGACTACACACTGAGCCACACTGAATGCTCTTGCCTTCCCACCAAAGTGATCTACTCGCATTTGCATGCTTTCAAACTGCTAGGTTGGCAGAAGTTGGGGCAGGAACGGGAGTTTCCCCCATAACATGATACTTGGGTTTCAAACTGCCAACCTTTCGGTCCACAAGCCCAGCGTCATAACCGCTACGCCACTGCGTCCCCCCTATAGGCCACCGTACCACTTCCTTGTAATTTAAGCTTATTGTTTCCTCTCCCAATTTCTGGAATGATTTGAAGAATTCTAGCTTTTCCCTCCCTGACAACCTTTCAGATACCTAAGGACAGCTCCCCCTACGGCCTTTTCTTCTGCAGGCTAAACCTACTAAGTGTCTCCAACCATTCCTCATACATTTTCCAGGCTCCTTATCATATCTTTAGCTATAGTTTATCAGAGCCCTTCCTAAAGTTGGGCACAAGCTTTAACTTTTTTTGATGCATCTTAGGATTGCATTTGCTTTTGTTATAGGGATATCACACTCTTGGTTCATGCTCAGCTTGTGATCTGCCAGGACAGTCAGATTCTTTTTATAAGAATAGTCGCCCAATAAAGTCCCGCTTATCCTATGCTCATGTCTTTGATTTTTGGGAGCCAGTGTAGGACTTTGCATTTATCCAGGTTGAAATGCTGATTTCTGGGCTTGTCAGGAACCTTTAGGATCCTGATGACGCCCTTCAAGGTGTTTGTTGTCCCTCCTATTGTTGTGTCATCTGCAAACGTGATATTTTTTACAACTCGTCGCCCAAGTCATTTATCCAGGGAAACAAAAGGCACTACTATGCTTTCCCAGAGTACTGAATCAGCTTGTGAAATTCACTGACACAAGATGTGCTGATACTTTTAAAAATGGGAAAGACAAATTCATGGGAAAAAGTGTTAGTAGAATATTTTAGCTGTTTGGAAGCTTCTTGCTTGGAAGCTGTCTAGCTCAGAAATTCCTGTAAGAAACCAGATAGCAAGATTTGACGGGTTGATGCTGTTATATTCTTAAGCTTGAGAGCACATAGGGAAGCTTGGAACATGAGCAACTATCTCATTGTTAAAGAGCATCAATGAAATTTTAAGATCTTTATAAAAAAATAAGCTAGTAAGATTTCCTCATAATGCAGTAGAACAAAGTGAGGCTTCCATTATCTGTACTGTTGAAGATTCAGCCTCTAGGATCATCCCCTTACACCCTGTACAAGTCAAGCCTCCAAGTGATCCAATGGATTACTCCGTGATAGGCCTCTTTGCAGTTTAATCAGAATAGAGCTGGAAGGGACTTTGGAGATCTTCTAGTCCAACTCCCTGCTCAAGCAGGAGACCCTATACTATTTCAGACAAGTGACTGTCCAGTCTCTTCTTAAAAACCTCCAGTGATGAAGCACCCACAACTTCTGAAGGCAAGCTGTTCCACTGGTTAGTTGCCCTCACTGTTAGGAAGTTTCTCCTTAGTTCTAGGTTGCTTCTCTCCTTGATTGGTTTCCATCCATTGTTTCTTGTCCTGCCTTCAGGTGCTTTGCAGAATAGCTTGACTCCCTCTTCTTTGTGGCAACCTCTCAAATACTGGAATCTCTCAAATACTGTCAGTGGTGATCTTCAAGTGGCCACTTAGCTGTAACAAGATGGGTTTTTTTCCCATCAGAGCTTTCTGAAATGTGTGTGCATGGTGAAAGAAGACTGCTGGTTGGGATGAGGGGAGTGTCATTTTAAGAATTGGCCCCAGCGAAGGGGATGGGCGCCCAGCACACCTGCTCACTTCAGTCCCCTGGCGTAACAGGAAGCAGCCCTTGAAACTGCAGCTTAACGGGCTTCTTGGTTTCACATGTAACCTGATACGCAAATAGCTTTCCAGTTCCTCAATTTTTATTATCTTTTTCCCCCAGCCCTCTCTTCTGATATCTGAGCTTTTGAGCAATACTTATTTGAATATTTTGCTGTTAGGCCCCGTACAAAGAAAGATGTGATATCCGTGTTATGGATATTATTCTTGTTGCCTTTTCATTCCACCTTCTTTTCTCTTTGGACTTGAAAAGATGCATGTAGAGCAATCTCTGGCTTGCTAGATACGAAACAGAATACTCCAATTCTGCTTGCTGCCCTTTTTTCTCATTAGAAAAGGCTAACTGCCTTTTATTCACTGGAGGGTTTTTTTTTCTTCAGAAAAACGTATTTGGTGCTTTTCTCAAAGAGCTGCTGTTCTATTGTCTTTCCAATTAAAATACCTGCTTTGGGCCAATATCTCATTTAGAAATATGAGAAAGGAACTGCTAGCAAAAATGGAGCCAATTCTTTACACTGAAAATAACAGCAGTGAACTTGCTGTTCAAACGTTTTGGGCAATGCTGACTTGAGTTACTCTTTTTGGAGAAGCCCAATGAATAATGACATTCTCCTTCTCCAAGAAGATATGGGTATAGTGGTCAGATTTAAATAATTGCACTTATTTACAAATTGCAAATAGTGGGGCTAAAGTATAGGCATTATATTATCTGCTCACTCCTTCATGCAATGTGTCCTTACTGTCTCAGGACATGGCTGTGTAAAGAAAAGGCTAATTTGATATATGGTCCCCCCTCCATCTCCTTGCTTAGAGGCTGTCATTATTTTGCCTTTTATCCTCAGTACTCCTGTGGCATCATCCTGCTTGGAGTATTTCTACAGCTAAGCATATCATTTTGGCTCCAGTGTGTGGATGCTGCTCTCTTGGAGTGTTCAGAATTTATTACTTTCTTAACAGTTGTCACCAAGACCTTTATTTTCTGATTTCTCACCACTGAATTTATTTATAAAATTTAATTGCTGTCCATCTCAGATCCAATGACTCTTGGCGCGGCTTACAGCATAAAAATCATTGAAAAGCATTAAAATCATCCATTGTAAAAACCACAGTAGGTAAAAAATATTAACAGATAAAATCACGGACACAAAATGGCAAAGAAGGGAGCTGGATACACGGGGGGTGGGGGGGTTGAATTTTAGTCAACCACATCCAGTATGAAGCTCCCCCATTGGGTACCCAAGTCGTCTGGCAGAGCCAGGTCTTGAGGCTCTTTTAAAAAGTCAGGAGGATGGGAACCAATTTCCCCTCAGAGGGTAAGACCTTCCAGAGAGTAGGAGACACAGCAGACAAGGCTCTTCTCTCAGATCCTGCCAGCTGAAATTCCTTGGCTGACAGGATCTGCAGTATGCCCTCTGCTGGCATGGGTGGGGGGGGACCAGTCCCATTGGGGTGAGACTGGACGCATGTCAGGCAGGTGATGACCAAGACCTTGACTTGTACCTAGAAGCAGACTGGCAGACCCGTGAAGCAGCGGTGTAACATGGCCATTCTAGGGGCCCTCAGAACTGCACGCGTCGCCGCACTCTGCGCCAGCTGTAGCTTCCGAATGCTCTTCAAGAGTAGCCCCATGTAGAGTGCATGATTATTAAGTACTTTCCATCTGTGGGCAGTAAAGTATCGAAACACACACCAGGTGGAAATGAAGGGAGCACATGTAGGGGGGATGCTAGGTTGGCCAAGCCAAATCTAATATGTGTATTGTCTCATGTAAGTGTGTGTTTATGAAGGCATGCATCACAATAGGCTCTTTCATGGAGGAAAAGGTTTAATTGATTCTCCGTTGAATGTAATTTAGTTTTGTGTAATGTGAAAAGACGTTCCCTTCATTTCTCAGCTGTTATTCTGTGCACATTTGTAAATTAATAAAAACTTAAAGGCAGAATGCATAGACCTCCACTCCACTCCACCTGCTCACAACCACCCTGCAAAATAAGTAGGCACAGATAAATTTAACAGCTGTATTGAAATTTAACCCAGGCTTTCTTCCCCACCTCCCACTTTTAAATTTATGTTGCTTGGCCCTTAAATAGTCTTATGTACCAAGGAGCCTTGAATGGGCCTCTGCCAAATTCTTGCTATTAGTAGTTTGGGGGACTAAACAAAAGCTTATTTACTGATCTATTTCACATTCCTCTGCCCATACCAGGGACTTAATCATATATTTCCTTTCAGTTCTGCTTCCATTTTCATATTACTATTATTTGTTATCAATTTGAATCAGTCCAGTCCATTGAAGATTATGGGCTGTAATTTACTACGCTGATCTACGGAGTGAGGTTTGATAGATAGATTTTTTTTCATGTTCCCAGTCTTGGGTGGAGAGAGAAAGACTATACCAGAGTCATTCAGTGAATGTCGAGAGGGGCTAGAACTTCGGTCTGCCTGCTCTTAGTCTAGTACCTTGATTGATCCATTAGACTACACTGGCTGTCATCCATTTTCATTTATACATGTATGTAAATATGCACACTTCGTTTATACAGAGGACTTTTCTGTTTGTCTTTAATACCACTTCTTTCCTCTCCAATTGTCTTCCTCCATTCCGAGATCAGCTTGCCAGGCAATCAAGGGCAGGCATTTGTGTACTTTTCTCCTGATGATCAGCCATATGTTCCTCACGTGTTTGAGGTTTTTTTAAAAAAGATATTTATCTATCAGACAAATTTCCTTTTGTTTCAAGAGTCCAGTTGTTCATCAAAAGCAAAGACTCAAAAAAGGGGGAAGAGAGCGAACACGCAAACACACCCGGTTCTTACAAATCACCAGTTGGAATGAAACCAATTCAGGAACAGGAGGAATCAATGAAACTGGGTTTTTTTTAAGGAGATTGAATGGTTAAACGGCCCATCTCTTTTCTTCCTGTCTTCTGCAGCCTGATAAAAGTTAGAATAGAATTGATGTCAGTGTTAAAAGGCTGGAAAATAGTGTTCCTGAGCTACCTACCAACTCCTTTTTCCCCGTGCAGTGGAGGATTGACTGGAAGCAAGGGCCTTTCTGCAGTACACATACACGTTCTTTTATATCCTTTTATTTCCATGAGACAGGCATGGTAGACATTCTTTCCCAACCTGGTGCCCTCCAGATGTTAGAATTTGAATAGAATAGAGCTGGAAGGGACCTTGGAAGTCTTCTAGTCCAGCCCCCTGCTCAAGCAGGAGAACATGTGTTGGATTTCAGCTCCCAGGCTCCCTTCCCTAATCAGAGCCAATGGAAGTTGACTTGAATGCTTCGGTATGGCATCAGGTTGCAAAAGATAGGTAGAAAGATTTCTATGATCCCAAAGGAGCTCTAGCACAGATCCTGCAGTCCAGCTTGGTCCATTTTCAAATTCAGCTTTTTCATTGCAGGCATCTGTCTCTCTCACACACAGAGATTGAGAAATCTGGCACTTTCCAGATGACTAGGGCAGTGGTTCTCAATGTGGGTTATGTGATCCCCAAGGGGGCCACACCATATTTCTAGAGGGCCACAGCCATTTCATGGTACAGTTTAAAGTATAGGTAATCCTCAATTTATGACCACAATTGAGCCCAAAATTCCTGTTGCAAAATGAGACATTTGTAAAGTGAGTTTGCCCCATTTTATGTCTTTTCTTGCCATAGTTGTTAAGTGAATCACTGCACTTGTCAAGTTAGTAACTCAATTGTTAAATGAATCTGGCTTTCCCATTCACTTTGCTTATCAGAAGATTGCAAAAGCTGATCACATGACCCTGGGACACGGCAACCATAAATATATGCCAGTTGCCAAGCGTACAAATTTTGATCATGCAACCATGGGGATGCCGCAACAGTCATAAGTGTGAAAAACAGCCATAGGTCACTTTTTTCAGTGCCATTGTAACTATGAACTGTCTCTAAACGAACTGTTGTAAGTCAAGGACTACCTGTAATAAACAGTGCAAATGGTAAATTAACCCTTTTTTCTAGCTTATAGAAATTATGAGGGGAGTCACGGACGTAAATTAGGCTCAGAAGGGGTCCCTGAATAAGAAAGGTTGAGAATCCTTGGACTTGGGAATGCCAGCCCCCAAATCCCAGGCTAGCATGGCCAAAGGAATCCCCTGAAGAAATAATTCCAACGTGATCTCAGATAAACTGATTCTGGAAATATGATGCTTCTCATTGGAATGTTTGAGCACCTATATTTTGTTGGAAGGCGTGCAAATCCCAGTTGGCTTAGTTTGATGGGATTTATCATTTAGAGTATCTGCAGGAATTTATGTTAGAGAGTGTTGGGTTGCTCGGCACATTTCTGATTGCTAATGGCTTATTCTTTTAAGCCCTAAATGGTCAGTTTCAAGGGCCTGCCAAATGTAGGCCCTGGTTTGTCTCAGGAAAGTGCAGAGGCTCTCCTGTTTGTCCCACCCAGAAGGCCGCTAGATCGATAGGGAAATGAAATATTTGCTTTTTAAATGTTCTAAATGTTTGAATTCAAGTTGTGGAAATCTCACTTCCATAATTTAGTGTGTATTAGTACTCTGCTGTTGTTGATATGCTATAATGATGATGATAATGTTGTTGTTGGAAGAGACCTTGGAGGTCATCTAGTCCAACTCCCTGCTCAGGCAGGAAACCCTATACCATTTCAGACAAATGGTACACCATCTGCTCTTACAAATGGTGGAAACTTTCTATTTTGCTTTTCTGCTATCCGTTGGTTTATTTGCTTCATCAGTCTGTTTTATCAGTACTGTTACTAATTTGGAAATTTATTCTATTTTGGAACTATAGTTTAAGTTCATTTAATTCAATACTTTCAACTATAATAAGTATTTTCACTGTCTTTCTCCACATCTCCCAGAATCTTTCCATTGATAGATTCTGGTAAAATTATCTAGTTAAATTTTTCAGATGAGGTGGATCCTACAGATTGGACCTATTGAAGGCTGTTAACCATGTGCAGTGTCAAAATTTATGTGGGGTGATGTGATGAGGACAAGCTGAGGCCATCCAAGCTCAGCAGCTGGTCCAGTAAGGAACATTCTTGCTGATTGAAGGCTATTAATAGTTGGGAATTGAGAACAGTGGGGCACACATGTTCTCCACATCAGGGGCAGGCGTTCCTGCATGCAAAGGGAATTGTTGCAGCAAAGGATCTATATGATATACCGATGACAAAGCAGTTGCTCACTCAGCTTATGCAAAGGAAAAGTGTGCTCCAATTTACTTGGTGCATAATGGAACACATGTTTTTCTTGCTAGCAGGTGGTCCATTTTTTTTTTCTCAATTTCACATTCCGTTTGAAAACTATCAAAGAAAGATGCAAGAGGACTTTTTTGTTTTGTTTGTGCTCTGTTCCTGCAGTGATGCAAAATTCCAACACTCTTAGTGTAGCAGATGGAATTAATCCATGGGGGTAGAAAAACAGATTGTGTTTATTTCTTTAGCTGTATGACATTGCCTCCCAGATATTCCAAGACACAGATCCTCCAGTTCAGCTTAAAATTCAGATTTTTCATTGCTGGCATCTGTCTCTGGTGCCCACAGAAGCAAACACACATACCTTCTTTTTATTTGTCCTTCCTATGTTGTAATGTGAGTTTTCCAGAAAACATTGAATTGGAAAGAAAACGTTTAAAAACTTTAAATCTTGTCTTCCACATCTTGCCCTCCTCTGGATCCATCATATTAACATCTCACTTTTTTTTTTACCAGCCATTTAATATTTAGCATTTTAGGTAATTGGGGAGAATGCAGGATTATAAATGAGACCTTTGGAAGATATAGGCCAGGAATGCAAAAAATGGGGAGTGGTAGGCTTGTAGAGCCCACCCCTTTTACAGCTCCCCACCCCCATTCAAAGTGGAGAGGCAATAACTTGGGTTTTATTTTGGTTTGCAATTTTTAGGATTTAGGGATGGGATTAAGAGACAAAGGATAGAGATGATCTGATTGAGTTCACTCAGTTCTTACATATCTACATTTCCTTCCAATTTACCTTGGTGAACTTTTGCTAGGACTTTAAAATAAGAAATTATCTGTACATGAGATGAGATCAGATGAAACGTGCATAAATCTGCATATGAATGAAAACTTTTTTTTTTAAGGTTGGTATGTATTCCAATATAGCATTATTGCTGAAAAGGCATTTTCCTGTTCATGTTTTAGAGAAGGTTGGTTCGTTCTTCTAAGATGTGCTTCTAACTAGATTATTTTGCATTTCCTGATTTTTAAAAGGACAAGAGTATCATTATGCTGTAACAAAGGGATGGGCAAACTTTTTTTTTACTGAAAATCAAAACAAATGTTTAAATACTTTTTAAAAGATAAAACTGTACAGGATTGCCCAAACATTTGGGATTTCAGTCATATCCTCCTGTGTGATTACTGAAATCCTGCATGATTCTCAGGGAAGAACAGTGAAATTTTGTGAGAATTGGCAATCCCATAAAGCATTTCAACTTATTAAAAACAATACTTTGATTTTGGCAGGCCATAGATGCCATCTAGGAGTGTTGCAAGTATCTTATTGCCTACAGAAAATCACATTGTCGCCTTCTTTCATAGTAAATAAAAGAGAAGCAATATTCATGGATACAATATTGTGGTTTATTCCAAAACCTTTGCAGCTCTTTCCATTTTTTTAACTAAAAAGCTTGACCTAGACTGGCATTTCCATTAATTTACAATAGCTTTGATCAAACAATTAAAAAAAAACTTTTCTGTGATTAATTGGCCGGGATGTGTGTGCGTGTGCCTTTTTATTTGTTGTAATGTCTAACATTTTAAAATATGAGGCTTCATGGGTAATCTTTGGTCATAGAATTAGGAAGGCAAGAAATCCGGAATGGCCAAACACAGGACAAAATAGGAGTTTATTCTGTTGCTTGGCTATCCCTTGAGAAAGAAAGCAGATTTCTCTTTGCCAGTGGGTGGGAGGAAGGAGGAGGAGGAGGTCCTAGAAAGCAGACGAAGAGGGTGGTTAAAAAATTGGCTGGGTGCCTTGTGCGTGTTTGTCTGCTGTTATCCCGGTGACCATTTGCTTATGCGGTTGCAAATTGCTGATCTTGCACTTTGTAATAGCTGCAGAATGTCTCATTAGAAAAAGGAGTTTAGTAGGAGTTGAGGCTTAGCTAAACTGCTGCAACCTCTGAACCAAGCCAGGGAGTTATTTAAAAAAAAAGCAAAAAAAAAACACCTCTCTCCCTCTGTACATGCACATAGGCGCACAAAAACCTAGAATCAGATTTACCCCTGGGTCCCCTGTTTATGGGCTAGCTTCAGCGGGCTAGTTGTCTACATTATACAAGAAATATTAGAGAAGCTGGAGAAAAGTGTCTGAAGCAGTTCTATTTTTTTTTCTTTATTTTTCTCCCTCTCTCTCTGCAGTTATATGAACTTGATGGAGATCCGAAAAGAAAGGAATTCCTGGATGACCTCTTCAGTTTTATGCAGAAACGAGGTGAGCTTTCTTTCCTATCTCCAGGGCATGCCACGGATTATCTTTTCAGGGCTCTTGCCAAGTTCAGAATTAGAGAGGATAGCAGTTTCCCCTACGTAATTGGGTGACTCTTCCAGAATTGGGGAAGGAAAGTAGATTTGCATGTAGAAGGCTCCCCTGAATCCTAGATTTCCAGTTCTCAAAGGTCAGATATAAGAGATGGGAATAGTCTCCGTCTTCTTGATCCTGTGGAAGATGCTGCCAGTTAAAATACTTGGATTAAAAGAGCAGTGAAACGACCACAGATGGATGGATGAACAAATTTATGCTTGATACTTCTGCTGATCCAGTCTGCTCTGAACCGTGGTAAGTAACTGACCAGTAAGCCAGCACCAGACTATTGAGAAAGCCAAGATGGGGCCCAATTATTCTAGGAGCAGCCCTCTTGGGCAGCATCTTTAACAGATATGTAATGACTGGTAAATTGAGAGGGATTTTGTTTTTTTGTATTTTTAATTTCAATTTGTGTGTGTGTGTGTAGCTTAGTTACAATCAGAGCTGCTATGGGCACAATGGGAAAATCTTCACGTTCCTCTTCCTCCCCCCCCCATTTCTCCCTTTTCCCATGCTTGCAAGAGGGGAGGGGGGGGGAACAAAACCAACATTTAGATGGTGTGACTACAACAGGCCCAGTTTTGCATTTTGCCTTACCTGATTTTCTCCAAGATGCTAGGTGCACAAAGCAAATTGGATTTAAATGGCCTGGCTAAGCATGTTGTCTGAATGGCCCCTCTCTTGCATAAGTGCAGACAAGGGTCTTTGTCTTTATCAATACACTGAGCCTATATTAATGATGATACTCATCTGGCGATGTTTAGAAACCAACTGCTCAGAAATATAGAGAAGCTGGCTGAGGAATTCTGGGAGTTGAAGTCCACAAGTCATAAAAGGGCCAAGTTTGAAGACCTCTGACGTAGATCCTGGGATTTGTGTTGTTGGTAGGAAGAATGTCCAGCTACGGAAAAGTATCTGGTATTATTATACTCTGGGCCACTAATTTAAAACAATCCTTACATAAATAGTTGTATAAATAAAGATTTGCATTCTGTGTACATTCTATAATCACATTCTCTAATTATTCTGGTGTCCCAGTCAGTTGTGTTCCGTGTAAATTTCAGACCAAAATCTGGATTTTATGATGCAACAAATTTTGTCTGGCAATTCTATTATTTTCTGAAATGTAAATAAGGCAGCTTCACCATTCCATCTAATTACCAATTTATTGTTTTGGACCTGGTTAAATTAGTGGAAGAAATGAAGAATTCAAAGAGGTCCTCAGATTAGTGAACAGAGAGAAGGTATACTCAGTGTGAGATTCTGTTGGTGGAAACGATTAAGATACAGTATTCCCTCATTCTACCTTCTTATAGATTAAGATTGTACAGATTTTTATAGATTTAAAAGCAGCTATTCCTGTAATATGTTCTGTTTTTTCTTAATAAAGTTTTCAAAACTAGGAAGCATTCAGTTCTTGAAACTGCTAGATAATACAAAAATACAAAATCTGCATAGCTTCATTAGGTACTTCACACTGCATCCTACATATAACTACTACATGGTGCATTTGGAGAACTTTTGGGAAGGAACAAGGAATGAACATTGTGAAAGTATGCATTTTGATTCAAACAGCAAATAAGATTTTTTTTTTAATTGAAGGGTCATATTGCCAGGTGGTAATCTAAGATGTTCGAGGAGAGCAGCAAGTTGGAGAATGCTTCCTTTGGAAGATTGCAGAAATAATGAGCAAGTTTTCATGACCAGAAATAATGAGCCATTTTCGGGCTTCATGTTAAAGGAAGGAGACGATTGGAGATGGCAGGGCCACTGGAAAGAACCCTTGTCTGCAGCTTGTTACAGTCTTTGGGATAAGGATACAGGAAGCATTTTGCAGACTTAATTAAATTAGGTTTGGGCCTAATCTTAAAAAGGTCTCTGGTTGCAGCAAGGCATGCTGGAAGACGTAATGGTCCTTCTGCCTTTGAAAATATAAATGCCAGCAATGGCTTGCAGCTGGCTCCAGCACTAATTGGAAGATGGGGGCCCCTTGGGCATGTGAGACAGAGGGGATGCCGGAGTTGAGAGGGGCTGGGGCTCTTTGCTCACAGATCTGGAAAATTGAATTTTAAATGTTAATGTTAAGGATAGTTCTGATTTTTTCTAAGTTAAATATAAATAGAGGTACCTAGATAGTTGGAGGGGAAATTGTCTCCCAGTTGAGTGCCAAGGAAGTCCCATTATTGGAATCCAAGAATATTCTCTAGCCTGATGCCCTGCAGGTGTGCTGGATCCCAGAATTGCTAGACAGTAGAGCCCAAAGGCTTTGCTTGCAGGGGATGATGGGAGTTGAAAACCACCTTGCTGTAGTACAGTGTTATAGGTGTGCCTGAAGCAAATCTGGGGTTTCACTGGGTCTCCCTTCCTTGTTTCATCACCATTGCTTAGTTGTTGTCATGAGGACAGCCTACATGTGTATTCCAATTACAGAAACCTGTTATTATTCTTATTAGAGTTAAGAACATGTAAAGCGATAGGACTCTTTAAACTTGTTTGCCTTTGAACCGTGGGACTCAAGAGAATTGGGCCAAAAGCAGAGAAGGCAGCAGCAGCAGAAGAGAGAATCTGATTGGGCAGAGCAGCTGTTGGAATTGAGCATCTTTAAAGCAAAGCTTCTTCCCCATCTTCTGTTAGAAACTAAGGGTCCATTGCAAAAGATGGCCTTTCAGGGCTGAGTACACTAGTGATATCACAGAGAGTCTCCACTGGGCTACATTCAGATATTATGCTAAATTAGGACTGAATGGTTCTTTATGTTGCTGCCATAGGCCTCATTCTTTAAAATTTGCTTCATAGAAAATCTGTGTGCAAAGAGTTGACATTGCCTTGATGGCACATAATCATTTTAGAATTACAGGGTCGTAACAGGACTATAAGTGGAAAGGGAAAACTTAAGATACTTTTTCCTCTATTGGTGGGATCAAGTAAATAGCATACCTATTTCATTTTTTATTTTAAAAAAACACCGTTTTATTGAGCTATTTTTACTCAGTACAATAATTTGCCCTCAGCTGTTTGATAGTGTAATCCTTGGCTGTTGTATAGACTTTGAAAAAAGGCTCGGCCATCTGCTACTAACCCACTAACCATGCTTAATGAACAAGTCATAGTAACTTCCTTTGCATAACCTAGGCCATTGCCCTTGGTTTATAAGCCACAATAGGTAGGTTTGCAGAGAACACCTTATGCCAAAGCACAGTGTATAATCCCAGTAAAAAAAAAAAAAAAAAGACCCTGAATATTTCCTCTGATAGATCCTAGTTGAGCTGATCAACAAAATGCAACTGGTAATGCCAGAAAGAGGATTCTCAAATGTGTTGATAAAGGCGATAAAGGCCGGGAGGAGAAAGATTGCCCTAAGTCAAGGAATCTGGTTGGGGTGGGGGGAAGCAGATGGCCTTGGCCAGCCCAGAGAAAGTGGGGGAGGGGGGGTTCTTTGTGTGGAATGTAAGAAGTCACAAAAGGGGGTGGGAGAGCAGGGAAAGGAAATTACAGGGATGTTTTTTGGAGGCTTAATATCCTTTGAGGGGCTCGCCCACCCAGCACCAGGCCATCTAAGCAAACAATAGTGAGGTAGCCTAGTATGTTCCTGGGCTGTATTTAATGGGGAAAGGGAGGGGCACACCGGGGGTGGGTGGGTGGGGGAGACATAGAATGGCTGCATGAACAATTGTCAACATGTTTTTGAAGCAGGAAAGGAGCACTAAGCTAAATGGCTGGAATTCCTGGAGGATATAGCTGTGAGGCAGTTTAAATCCTGCAGAAGGAGGAGGGATGATGGGGATGATTCCAGAGCACCCAGTGCTCTGAGTTGCCCAAGAGCAAAGGCTCCAGTGTGCCAGCTCGGAGGCCACAAGTACCTGCAAATCTGGGCATTCTGTGTCCCAGCGCCTTCCACATCCCAAAGCAAGGGGTGTTTAGCCATTTGCAACTTGCACTGTAGAGTTTTGATGTATTAGTGGGACAGAATAAATAAATTGCATTTATTCAGTTGATACCCTGCTTCCCTATCAAAACCATTTCTAAGTGAAGGCATCAAATGGAATTCAGCAGAGGATTGGTGATACTGTAAGCTGGGCTCACGAGCCATAAGATAGTTTGGCTTTGTCATAGGTATGAATACGGCCATTGCATTTGATATATTACAGTTCATGGCACAGCACGATGTATGAGCCAGCTACTAAGGGTTATTTGACAAACGGGTCAAAACAACAAATAGCGATTAGTACAGTGCTAAGCCTTAGGCCACCTTTCTTCCTCATAGCATTCCTCATAGACCCCTATTTCCATTTCCTCTGGGGGTAGTGACTGGAGATTTTTTTTTTTTTTTTTTAATATCTATATCCAACTTTTATTATTTTTATAAATAACTCAAGGCAGCAAACATACCGAATAGTTCTCCCTCCTCCTATTTTCCCCATAAGAACAAACCTGTGAGGTGAGTTCGGCTGAGAGAGAGTGCTTGGCCCAAAGTTAACCAGATGGCTTTTATGCCTTAAGACAGAAAGAGAACTCACAGTCTCCTGATTTCTAGCCTTGTGCCTTAACCACTGTATTAACCAACATACTGGGAAACTGCCAAACTGAGAAAATCCTGGTTCACTGAACTACTAAGCAACCTCAAAGATGCTTCCTCCAGACAACCCCAGTGACAGAAAAATAGCAGTCCTGATACCAGAAAAAAAATTCCACCGGCTATTGCCTAGGGTCGCAAAACACACTAGATTAGACTAAAATTGCCCAAAGTCTCTGCCAGGCATATAAATTTTACAAAATAATATTGATATTGATGATGATATTGATGATGATGATGATGATAATAAAAGTTGGAAGGGACCTTGGAGGTCATCTAGTCCAACCCCCTGCTCAGGCAGGAAACCCTATACCATTTCAGACGAATGGAAACCCCATACCCTATACCAGTGATGGTGAACCTTTTAGAGACCGAGTGCCCAAACAGCAACCCAAAACCCACTTATGCATCGTTGGGTGCCGGGTGGCCGTGGCCCATTGGGTGGGTGTGGCCCATTGGAAGGGTGTGGTCCATTGGGTGGGCGTGGCTGCAGTGGTAACGGCAGACTGGATGGGACTAAAAAGTTCAATCAATCAATTCCAACTTTGCGAGATCTTTTTTTTCCCCGCGAGAAGTTGAAATTGATTGATTGAACCTTTTTTTTTGGGCACACAGTGGCAGAGGCCTAAAGCGAAAAGGTTTTATAAAACCCAGCTGAAGGCCTAGGACTGGGGCAACGGCACGCGTGCCCACAGAGAGGGCTCTGCATGCCGCCTGTGGCACGCGTGCCATAGGTTCGCCACCACGGCCCTATACCATTTCAGACAAACTTCCAGTGTTGGAGCTTTCACAACTTCTGGAGGCAGGTTGTTCCACTGATTCTTGCTTTTTTTTTTTTCTGCCTACAGTATAAGCATGTAGGGCCAGCTCAGCAATCAGCAAATGTGAACCTAGGTAGTGGTAACAGCAGGACAAGCACAAAACCAGTCGGTGGAGTTTTCTAAAAAGCTAGTATGTGTGTGTGTGTGGGGGGGGGGAATCGACTCTCGAAGCAACTCTTATTTTGGGTACGTTTTGCAAATATGAGGATTGTCAGATGCCTTTTTCCATGGTGAGGGGGCAGCGGCCGGATTTCTGTCTGCTGTGTTTCCCAGCATAGAGGGGGAGCCCTGCTGCTGGTCCCATTCTGCGGACTGAAATAGGAAGGAAATTCCTTCACTGAGAAATACCTCCTAGGATTTGAGCCCCAGCTGCCCTGGCTCAAATAGATTTTACTCCCGGAAAGTGTGCCATGCCTTCCTGCAGTAAAACTATGCTGCACAATAAGGTGTTTTTCTCCCCCCCACACATACACACCCTTTTCCCCCTGTTCAAAATTGTTCCTTTTTGTTTTAAGGAAGCAATAAATCAATAAAAGGAGAAATCAATTAAAAAGGAGAGAGATGGGAATGAGAAACAAACAAAATTTCTGAAAAGCCATTGTACCTTCTGTCTGGATCTTTGCTGGGTCTTCTCTCTGCTGTCCATGAAGCAGCACTCTCCCTGCTTCTCCCCCCCCCCCCCTTAAATAATCAGAAAGCTTAGGAGGCCAGATCATTATGGGCCCAAACTGCCATGCCTGTACTTTTGTCAGATCCATGGGGTTCATCCCTAAAACTCTTGAAATCCTGAACATTTCAAGGTATGCACTGGAATCCTGTTGATGTGGACTTTAAAAAAATAATCCATTCAGCTAAGTTCCATTTGCTGAGTAAAACTACCACAAAGCTGATAATAAAGGCAGACAATCGGTGTTTAATGTATTTTTTTTACCTTTTTAAAAAAAGAATAGAGTATGTGGCAGCAATATATAGAGTCTTTGTTTTAAAATACAATATATTGAAACCATCCCAGTGCAGGCTGGAATAAGATGTTTAACATCTTACCGGCGGCTCATTTCTCACAGCAAAGGTTTCCAGAAATCTTGAGGGATCGCACCCAAGAAACATTGTCACATCCTTTCCATTTTTCACACCCTTCAATGGTTTGGAAGAGAGCCTGGTTAATCCTAAAGATCCAGCCCACTTTTACGCAGCTAGTCCTCAGTGTACAACCACAATTGGGACCAGAATTTCCACTGCTGGGCAAGATGGTTCTTAAGTGATTTGTGCCCGATTTTATTATCTTTTTTTGTCATGGGTTGTTAAACATACCACGTCAGTTAAGTGAATCATGCAGTCATTAAACGAATCTGGCTTCCTCCATTGACTTTGGTTGTAGGAAGCCGGCTGGGAAAGTGGCAAATAGCGATCACAAGAACCTGAGACACTGAAGCCTTCATAAATACAGGCCAGTTGTCAAGCTCCTGAAGGCTGGCTGGAAAATTCTGGGAGTGGAAGTCTACATGTCTTAAAAGTTGCCAAGGTTGAGAAACACGGGTCTAGGTACTTCCGGGGATAACATCAAGGCCTTGTGCTTCAGAGGGATTTAAGAATCTCACCCATTAAAACTCGGCCCCTAACCAGATCTGGCCCCATTCACTTGGTGTACTGCACAAAAGATGGCTTGCTGCTGAACTGGACTAGGGTCTTTGCCAGGCTACTGACTAATTGGGTAGAAAATCTCTCAAAGACACCAAAAAAACCCCCACCTGAATCCATGGAAAGTGAGCTCTTCCTATTCTGCACAGACAGCCTGTAATCCAGAACTGATTGGATAGGAATTTGTCCATAAAGATGGGGTTAACTCAACTACAAAAAGTTACCTGAGGGTTCAGCTTTTAGTTTCCCCCACAAGGATTACTGTGCAACCATTTTTTTTTTAAAGTATCTTCATGCATGCTTGAAAGCATGGATAAGGTGAAGGGAGAAGAAGGGATTGAGTAATTGGCAAGGCTTCAAAGCCTCCCCAGGCCAGTGCCGGTCCTTAAATTTAAAGCATGAAACAAGTTTTGTAACTTGCATAATTTCCACAAATCTGCAAAGTTCACCTGTCCCTGTTTGTTGCTCAATGTGGGTTCCTTGATATATTTTTTTTTATTAATGCATACTTAAGCAAAAAAAGATTCTGCTGATAAATGCATGGAACTTCATGGAGAACATGGAGAACAATCCCAAACATGGAGATAGTGGAGATTCTTGTTTCTACTGAGCAGTTGCTTTAAATGAAGCAGCCTTTTCAAAATTGTGTAAGGCCAGCCAGGTGTCACAGGGGTCCACCTGTGACGCAGAAAAGGAAGTGGCATTTTCTTTGGTATGGGCAGTCAGAACTGTGATTTTATTTTAGAAAGGAGTATGAATAACATGTGAAGAAGCTCCATTGCTATAGTTGGCAAAATTGCAGGCAAGTACAGACTGTTAGAAATACATCCTTTCTCTGTAATCCTTTCTCCCTCATTCCCTCCCCCACTCCATTTTTAGTATGTATTTCTTTGCATTCCAAGACAAGGCTGTATTCTGAACACTTGGGTGTCTCTGAGGCTGTACTGGCCTATACTGGGATTGGAGGCCAAGTGAGTGGAACAGAGGGAGAATCTGTGAAGGGTTAGTTGTCCTGTCTGACATTCTTCCTAAGCAACATGCATTAGGAGAAGCAAATCTTATTAAAAGTATCTAGAGGACTTTCAAGGCATGGTGTTTACCACCACAGGGCTTCTGAATTATCTCTAGGATATACGACTGAAACCTGCGCCATCAGTTGTGGCAATTTTGCCCGGCTGTTCAACATCAACAATTTTAACCTCAGCGAACGGAAGAGGGCTACTTCTGAATCACCTTCCAGAGAAGAAATTTGAATTTTAACTCTGCCACAAGTAGCCTTGGTAGCCTTTCATTGATGTGTTTTTTGTTTCCCTAAGCTGTAACACAGGCATAATAATGGTTTTCCCTTCAAGAGTTATTTTCTGTATTCTTCCAACTTGAGAACTGCATATGATGTACTTCATAGAAGCAGGAATGGTACACAAATATTGTTATCATGACAAAACTATTTAACAAATAAAAATCTGGATCCTGGTTGATGTCTGAAGTCACCATCCCAGTGATTGTTGCTTTGGCCAACACTTTTTCCTCCTTTCCACTTTTTCCCCAACATAGGGACCCCTGTGAACCGAATCCCGATCATGGCCAAGCAGGTGCTGGATCTTTATATGCTCTATGTTCTGGTGACCGAGAAGGGAGGCTTGGTGGAAGTGATCAACAAGAAGCTGTGGAGGGAGATCACCAAGGGTCTGAACTTGCCCACCTCCATCACCAGCGCTGCCTTCACACTGCGTACCCAGTAAGTCACAGAAGGACATTCAGGAGGTGCCTTCCCCAATCTGACTTCAGGTCGGGTCAGGCATTTATGGAGCAATATTTGTATAGGGAAAGAGGAAGAATTTGTTTTAGTGGAAAAATGACTGGGCAGATCTATGTCATGCATGAAAACTACACAAGAATGAATGGAGGAATCTCTCCCACTCGGTAAGAAAAAGATTCCAATAAAGGAGAATATTTGTAGCTCAGGGTTGAAATGAGGGGTCCTTGATGCTCTCCGAGTTTGGTTGTTTTCTTGCAAACGCTTCATTACCCAAAGTAGGTAACACCATCATTACATTGATGGGTAATGAAACATCTG
The DNA here is from genome assembly GCA_023970755.1 of Azemiops feae. Taxonomy (NCBI): domain Eukaryota; kingdom Metazoa; phylum Chordata; class Lepidosauria; order Squamata; family Viperidae; genus Azemiops; species Azemiops feae. The sequence continues at coordinate 1,266,723 of JALGBA010000219.1, forward strand.
CAAGAAAGCAACCAAGCTCAGAGAGCACAAAGGACCCCTCAAGAAAAAGATTTATTTTTTGTTATCCTGTGCAACTGAGCTGCAGGAAATTCCCCAGACTGGGGAATGACCATGCTGATTTGAGATAATGGGAGTTGTATCCAATATGGATGGATGGTGCCAGGCTGAAAAGGCTTGCATTTCAGACTGCAGTCTACAGAGAAAACCAGCTAAATTTCCTAAATTTCCCCAGAATTTTAAATCTCTATAGAAAAGCGATCAGTTCCAATACATTAAAAGGATTTTGGAATAATGTGTCCTGATAACCATTACCCTATTTTGTGAAGTAGAATCAGGAAATAGGAGCCTTCCACCTTGTTCTGCCCTTCCTTTCTTTTCCCCTGTCTTCTTTCAGTTCCCTTCCCCCATCTTTTTCATCCACCTTAATCAACACTAAAGTTAATTACTCTGGAATTCAGAAAACCAGGTGGCGGAAGGGGATTTGGAATGGTGGGGGAGGAGTAGAAGGAGAGCTATTAACTTTTTAAAAGCCGGGAGCCTTTAAAAGAACACCAGCATTTTTTCACCACTCGTGTGGATCTTGGAAATGGAAGTTTCTGGATTTTGCAGCATATTATCCTGGGCATCTGGTAAACAGGGAATATTGATCTAAAATATTTACCTGAAACATCCTTCCTCTGCTGCTCAGTTTAATAGGTTCCCTGAAAAGTTTCCAGAACAATGAATTGGACACATCCATATCCTTGACATTGGATTGTTTGTTTGTTTATATCCCACCTTTTTTTTATAAATAACTCAAGGTGGTGAACACATTCAATACTTCTTCCTCCTTTTCCTATTTTCCCCATAACAACAAGCCTCTCGAGATGAGTTGGGCTGAGAGAGAGAGTGACTGGCTCAAAGTCCCCCACTTTGCTTTCCTGCCTAAGGTGAACTAGAACTCACAATCTCCTGGCTTCTATCCTGGTGAAAAGGGAGGAAAGCCAGCGTGGATGGAATGAGAATATTATGTTTTTATTAACAACTAGGTTTCTTATCAGCATAGCTGTGTATGTTACATAGCATTTCGATTAAGATTCCCAATCCACGATGGAGGAATCGGCAAATCAAAATTGGCCCGATGTATCAGAAGGGCAGAATCTAGCAGTGAAGGCACCAGGCTAGAAATCAGGAGACAAGTTCTAGTCCTGCCTTAGGCATGAAAGCCAGATCAAGGACTCACATAGCAATCATACAAGGTTTCTGAATGGCAATTTCATGCATTTTCTTAACAGTTGTTATAACAAACCTGTAAGGGGGATCACTTTTAATGCCTATATAAATGTTCAAGAATGTGGTGTCAAGCAAGTGCAGGTAGTTGTTGACTTCAACCGTTCATTTAACAACAGTTCGAAGTTACAGTGGCACTGAAAAAAGTGACTTACAACCCGTACTTGCACTTAAAACCGTCATGGCATCTCCATGGTGATGAGATCAACGGCACTTGGCAACCAGCATGTATTGGTGATGGTTGGGGTGTTCTGGTGCCGTGTGATTGCCATTTGCAACCTCCCAGCTAGCTTCTGACAAGCAAAGTCAATTGAGGAACCTGGATTCAAAGTACAGGTAGTCCTCGACTTACAACAGTTTGTTTAGTGATCGTTCGAAGTTACAACTGAAAAAAGCGACTTATGACCATTTTTCACACTTATGACCATTGCAGAATCCCCATGGTCATGTGATCAAAATTCAGATGCTAGGCAACTGACTCACATGACCATTGCAGTGTCCCAGGGTCATGTGGTTACCTTTTGAGACCTGGCAAGCAAAGTCAATGGGAAAGCCAGATTCACTTAACGACCGTGTTACTAATATAACAACTGCAATGATTCACTTAACAACTATGGCAAGAAAGATCGTAAAATGGGGCAAAATTCACTTAACCAAATGTCTCACTTGGAAACAAAACATTTGGGCTCAATTGTGGTCAACAATCAAGGACTACCTGTCCTTAAGAGTCATATTTGGTACTTTGGATTACGCTAAACTATTATTTTCTCTCTAAAAAACCAGCCCGTTCCACTGTGCCAATACAGCTTGTCCTCACTTGGGACCAGCAACTCTGTTGCTAAGTGATGCAGTTATAAAGTAAAATGTCACATGACTGTGCGAACTTACATCACCAATTCTGGATACAGTTGTTAAGTGAATCGTCCATAGTTGTTAAATGCAGTGTCTCATGATCGTGACTTGCGATCTCCTGCTGGCTTTCCCACTGACTTTGCTTGTGGGAAGTCAGCTGTGAAGGTTGCCAATGGTGACTGTGTGACCACAGGACACAATGACTGCCGTAAAAGCACTCTGGTTGCCAGTCACCCAAATCTCAATCACATGACCATGGAGACAATAGGACGGCTGCAAGTTTGAGAAAGAGTTGTAAACCTATTTTTTCAGTGCTATTGTAACTTTGAATGGTTGCTGAAGAAGCAGTTGCTAAGCAAGAACTATCTATTTTGGTCTGGTACACCAAATTATATAAATTCACCAGTGTAATAAATACATTGGCAGATTTAAAATACAATAAAAAAAAATTGCTGCTGTTTGTTTGAGCCTATTAAATTAAGCAGCCATGATTTTTGTGTATCTCTTTTTTGTCTCCAAAAGATATATGAAGTACTTATATCCATACGAGTGCGAGAAAAGAGGGCTGAGTAACCCCAATGAACTCCAAGCAGCCATTGACAGCAACCGGCGAGAAGGCCGTCGGCAAGGATTCAGTGGTTCAATCTTTACTTATTCTCCCAGTGGCACTCATACCATGTTGTCTTCACCCAAGCTTCAAGTACCAACCTTGGGACTGACCTCAGCCACTAATGGCAGCCCGATTGCCCCTGTTCCAAAAATCAAGAAAGGTAACTCTTTGCACCCTCTCCTGAGAAAGATGTGTTGAACATTTCAAGGAGTCTTCCTGGTGGCTTCCACTCCCACAATCCCTAGGGGCTGTGCTGGGCTAAAGATTGTGGGAGGAGAAGTTCAAAGACTGGAGGGTACCAGGTTATGGAATTTCTTTTATATCTTCATTTAAGCACTGCAGATGTAATTAAGTGGTGCTGAGTTGCAGTGAATTTAGTATGCTGATCTCTTAATTAGCAGGTGGGGCTTTTCACATCAAATATAATGGGAAAATTAGTGGGGGAGAGGCTTTCTCGCACCTCAGAGTAGTCATTAAAAGTTGTATTAGAGCCCTTGAATGCTGTTTCCTTAAAACGATGGTATACAGGTGGTCCTCACTTAACCACTTGTTCAGTCACCGTTTGAACTTAGGATGGTGCTAAACAAGTACTTACAACCAGCCCTTGTACTTGAGATGGTCACAGTGTCCCCGCAGTCACACAATTGCCATTTTCTACCTCCTTTGCTGGCTTTCTACAATCAAAACAAGCCAATGATAAGTCAGCAGGAGGTTGCAAATGGCAACCACATGGTGCCTTGCTTAATGACCCATGGCAGTGCACTGAACAATAGCAGCAGAAGTGCTAGAATTCCTGTTGCTAAGTGGCACAGTCATGGGATATCATGCTTTACCACTGTACTGCATGGCAGTGGAATTTGGGGTCCTGTTATTAAGTGAGGACTTACCCGTACAAGGACTTTGGGAGAAAGGCAGTTGACTTAGGTCTCACATATGTAGCCCATCCAAAGATTTTGAAATGAGGACGTGACTAATGTGCTTCATTGCCTTGAGTGAAAAGTAATCAGTTAAAATATAATCTAGAATTGCACAGTCTCATTTACTGGATCATTGACTTAATTCAGGTTAATAAAAACAATGCCATAAAGATACCATCAACATAAAATGCTGTGAGAAAAAAGGATTTGTTTGGGGTGGTAGGAATGAATGTTTTTGCTCCTGGGCTTCTCAGAACTTCGAGGAAAAAAACCTGTCAGGCTCTGCCTTTTGTAGTTAACTTCAAAATGTTATGGCATGTTTTTTTTGCTCTTTATAGTAGCTTTCCTAATTCTCCACAGCTAGAAATACTGTTCTCAAGTTCACAGTGGCCAGACCAAGAGTGTTCTAACTGGGTTGCATGCATCAATAAAAATGTTGCTTGTTTAACATAAGCAGCTTCATTCAGGCAATACAATTGCTCAAGCAGCAGAGAACTTTAGTGAAGGAGAAAAGGCTGCAGTCAGGCAGGGCCCCAGTGTAATAGAGAAGCTCCTTATTCTTTTTTGGGTGGACGACTTCTACCTGTAAGAGCACTGCCTGAATCAGCTAATGTCTACCCCCAGATTGGGTGCCGAGTCTAAAAGTTGATGCGTAATGAAATTCTGCAGACTGGGTTTGGGCTCAGAACATCTGAATCTTGCTAAGAAAGCTGTTGCAGAGGGAAACATTAAAGGAACATGAGAGTTTAAGAGTCCCTTTCCCATGGAAAAAAAGCTAAAATGGGCCAGATGGAAAGGCTTGAGCATGTAAGGAATAGAGGACTGTGCTCCCTTCAGAAATGATTTTGGAAGAAAGACTACAGATCTTGCAGAAGTACAGCAGTTCTATTATTCATTAAAAAAAAAAAAAGCCCAACCTTTTTTTGTAGTTTTCATGTAAGCTTTAAAAAAGCAGCTGCAACTGCTTTAAGTATTGCATTAATTTAAGTTTAATTACTTCTGTTAACACTATCTTCCTAGATTATGGGAGCAGTCTCCTAGAGAGACTATAATTTTATAATTTTACTCTCCTAGAGAGACTATAAATTTACCAGCTGCACCTATTTTATGTATGTGTTTTCTTAAAAAAAAAGAAGAAGAAGAAGCCCTAGAACCATTGTAGTCACCTCTCCCCTCACTTTCCCCCCCACACCAGAGGAAGATTCTGCAATTCCTATTGCGGTGCCCACCCGCCTACCTGTCTCACTAGCAAGCCATCCTGTCGTCGCAGCGCAGGCTGCAGCTGTGCAGGCAGCCGCCGCCCAAGCTGCTGTAGCTGCTCAGGCTGCAGCGTTGGAACAGCTACGGGAGAAGCTGGAATCGGGGGAGCCCCCAGAAAAGAAGATGGCACTTGTGACAGACGAACAGCAGCGTCTGATGCAACGGGCAATCCAACAAAACTTGCTCGCCATGACCGCTCAGCTGCCGATGAGCATCCGGATCAATAGTCAAGGGGCCCGCTCACCAGGTTGGTGGGTTACTGGATGTTCCCTCCCTTTCCCCAAAGATTGATAGTCATAGCAGACTTGAGGTAGAGATGGATGGAAGCCACGCACCCTAGCCCAAGGGTTGTTCAGGATTGCCTCATATTGGAGCCTGAAGCATTCAGGGTAGAGGTAGTCCTCACTTACCAATGGCTATAGGGACCAGAATCTCTTGTCACTAAGCAGTCTGGTCATTAAACGGAACATCTTATGACTGCGACTTGTGACTTCCTGCCGGCTTCCCCATTGACTTTGCTGGTCAGAAGCTCGCTGTAAAGGTAACAAATGGTGGTGGTGCATGCTGGTTGTCAAGTGCTTGAATCATGACCAGGGGACCCTGCACTGGCTTTAGCTTTAAGGAGCGCTTGTCTCTATTTTCAGCACTGTCTTAGGTTTGAACAGTCCCTGAATGATGTTGGTGAGTGAGGACTTACCTGTTAACACTCCCATTAAGAAAGCATTTTGTAACTATTATTGAAGGAGAAAGGTGTGACTCCGTGGCTAGAAAGTTTATTTTCCAAATAAAGTTCTGTTATGGTCTTCTGTTTTTATTGTATGCTGCTCAAAATCATGTTTTCTGAGTTGGGCAGCTATATACAGTAGTATTCAACTTAGGACTGGGTCACTTAACGACATTTCAAAGTTATGATGGACCTTCCCAAAAATTATTTATGGCCCATTTGTGGAATTACGATGGCCACATAACACACATCCCACAAATCACACAATGGCATTTTGAGCACTTGGCAACCTGCTCACCTTTATGACTCTTTGCTCTGTGTCCTGCAGTCATGACTGCAATTTGCAACCTTTTTGGCTTGTTTCCGGAGTTTATGTCTGGTTTCCAGCAAAAAACAGCCTTTGGGGACTGCGGCATTTGCTTAACGACTACATCGTTAGCTTAACAGCTGTTGAAAAAAAATGTAAAAAAAATAAATCCAGTCTGGTCACATGTTGCCTAGATTTACAACCACAATGATTTATGATTGTAATTCCAGGCTCAACTACAGTCATAAGATGTGACGAATAAAAATAAAAAAGGATAGATTTTTAAAATCTGTGTAAATGATGTGAATCAAACAAGTTTGCATTATTTCTTTCATTTCTGCCAGCTGTATTTTTTCTGCATCATCCTGCTTTAACTAGGCCTGGATTGATAACTGAGTGCTCAAACCAGAACGTAATCTGACATTTTTATAAGTCTACAAATCCCACCCCCAATTCAGTGAAAATTGAATTCGGTGTCTTTTGATGATACCATTAAAAATTCAAGCTGTCAGGATCTTTCTTTTTTTACAAAGTTTTCAACATCTTCAGAAGATCCAAGTGGCTGAGCGATTGCCTTGATTTTCCATTTACAATATTTACATGTCCTTATTTTCAGGCTTACACATTTAATTTCCAGCTTATAATGTGTATAGCCCCAGAGTTAATTTATTGCTGCTTTAAGCTAATCTCTCGCCATACAAAGATCGGTTTTTGAATCTAAAATAGAGCCCTCTTTATTCTTTTGCAGAAAACCGCCAAGACTCTTCCATGAATCTGGCTGCCAACGGCACCAGTAGCATTAGCATGTCAGTCGAGATTAATGGCATCGTATATGCAGGTAAGGGGAAAATGCAGTTGGGACTTAGAGAAAATGGTTGGCCATGCCCATTCAAGGCGAGAGTTGATCGTTCTGTAAACCGTGTCACGTACTGTTAAGCTAGAAAAAGGTGGCAAATTTGCAGGGGGATGGTGAGCATCCAGTTCCTAATCGAACAAGAAGGGGGGGGGGCTACAGCCTTGGGGTATTTATTTATTTATTTTAGTCTGCAGAGTGTATGGCAGTGACATAGTGATATCACTAGAGAAGGGAGGGGGCATGCATTTTTAATGCATGCTTTTGAAGGCAAAAGAAGGGTGTTAACAGAAACTTATCCTGTAAAAAAGACAGAAACCCTTGAGTACTCCAGGGAATATATGCAGCAGTTCATAAACTGGAGGTCCCGTCCCCCCCCCCCCGACGTATTAATAGAGAACTTCTCAAGTTCATCTTGACTTGGGATGACCTCATGTCATTCTTCTGGCAATATTACTGAACTACTTTGCCATTGCTTTATTGGGGGATGGGGGTGTTTATTTGACTTTCCAATTCAGACTAAAGGTGTGGGATTTTCTAGTGGGCTCCCATCCAAGTTTTAACTAGATTAGGCTCTGCTTAGCTTTTCACAATCAGCCAAGATTGACTAGCTCCTGCTATCCAGCGTGACATCTCTGCGTTAAGATGTAAAAACTAATGTGCTTACTCTAAAGTACTGCACTCTTTAGTTAACCTTGGCATATTAATCCACATGGGTTACATTGCTTGAAAGGTGATACTCTAGTTTGGGGGCTTCGATTATTATAGGGAGGTTCAAAATGACGGGCCAGGGGAGAAGACGAGTTACAGCCGTTGTGAACCTGCCCTGTCCAATTTTGTTCCCTGTTTCTCTCCAGGAGTGTTGTTTGCCCAAACTCCAGGAACCTCGTCTTCTCACAATAAAGGAAGCGCCAACAGTGGGAGGAGTTCCAGCAGCACTGGCAGTGGTGGTGGGGGTGGGGGTGCAACAGGTGGCACGGCAGCAGGTTCACAAGTTGGTGTGGCCCCTGCACCGACTTCTACCTCAACCAACTCCTTATCGCCTTAAACCCACCACCTCTTCTTCCTCCTCCATCCCGCCAAAAGGAAGACTCTCTGTTTGGACAGGACGTTTTGAGACCAGCCGTCCCCTTCCCTGTTTCCCCCGTGTGCAGTGGGGGAGTGAAATTGTGCCTTCCCCACCCTCCGATACCCCCAGGCATCGGGGCCTGCGCGATACATTTGGATGGGGTTTTCTTGGATTTCGGGGCAGGATGGGGCTAGAATCGGTGACGAACCTAACCACGCGTGGCATCCAGCCATGGACATTGAGGAGTAACAAGAATTGTGCAGGTGGTTTCTAAAGGTGCAAACTCCCCCCTCCCCACCCGGGCAGCAAGGAATTCAGGGATGGTACTGTCCCAGGATGGGACAAAGATTCAGAAAACAAAGTGCATTTTTCCCCCCCAATGTAGCTGAAAACCAAACACCAAACAAAATTCAGTGGAATTGGAGTACCTGGAATGATGGTTTTCTCCTGTCCTCCCTCCTTTCCTGCATATCCCCCCTCCCCTTCCTCCCCTTTAAAGCATTCTTTACCCACTTAGTATTCTGTGTTTAGGGTTGTGCTTCATGGGGTCCTGGGCATTGCAGTCCCTTACCTACCCAGAGGACACCAATTTGGGGGAAGGCTGTTTCTAGTGAACACATTGGAAAGAACAACCACACAAAAGCTAAGTGGGGTTGGAGGGGTGTTGTTAAATTCTGAGCCGGAGCAATACTGTGCAGACTAGCTTTTTGACGTGATGCATTGTAGATCCATAACTCCTTACCTCATGCAAATCCACACTTTGCACTGTGTGTCCTTTTGATTTTGTTTCTTAAATTATTCTTTGGGATACCTCCAGACAAATAGCGATGGCAGCAGTAGCAATAGGTGTGCCTCCACTCTCACAGGCTTGCTTTGAAATGGAACCCTAAATAATAATAATAATAATAAAAAATACAGATATCAAGGATTTCACAGATTGAGGATAATTTGGGGAAAGTTTTATTCCTTGCCTTTTTTGAAAACTGCTGTCAAAACTATTTAAGGAAAATGAAAGGGAGGGTGTAAATACAGTGTTTATTTTCAATAGCTCTCTCTCTCTCTCTCTCTCTCTCCTCCCCCAAATCAGACCCATAAGCAAGCTTCATGTCTTTGCATTTGTTAAGGAAAGCACCTCTAAAATAGGTTTCTTCTTGTTGTTTTTCTTGTGATGATAACAACTCTTTGGAGCTGTCATTCTTCCTCTCCCCCCCAGATCTGGGTAGGGCTTTGAGGTTGCTCAGGTAGTTTTTTGTGTGTGGAGTGGGTGGGGTTTGAGGGGGCTATGGTAGCATTTCATAGGATAATATTTTTATACAGAGCTGCCCCACCCCATGTATGGATTGTACATTTGTGAGAATGAGGACTGAAAGGAGCAGCCTGCCAGCTGTTTATTTGTTGGCTCTCTTCCAATTCTTTATCTTAACCTACAGAAGATTCCGTCTGTCATATGGTCAGAGTGGCTGATTACTTCAGCGGTTTCTTAAAAACAATTTAAATAGTAGCATTTACCTGTGGCGTAATCTCTTGCAAAGCTGCTTTTGTCTAAGCTTCTTTTCAAAGCACACCTATTTAGAAAACAGACGAGAGTGGCATAGTCACCATGACTTCTCTCAGGCTGGTGGGAATTATAACCACAGAATCCCCAAACACAGTTCTCAATCAACTTGCAGCTACTAATATTTACCCCCCCCTCTCCCTTTTTTTTCTTTGAAGACCATGATTTGTTAGAAAGAGCTCTAAACTTCTCAAACTGTGTTAAGATTTGCTTCCTTGCCAGCGCTCAGATACGTTTGGAACAGAGAAATTAGAACCTTGTCACAGATTGTCGTGTGCCTCCAAAGGTAGTTTTAGCAAAACTTGCCTGAATATTATACAGGGTTGTGTGGAATTCTACCAGTCTCCTGTGCTGTTGGGATCTTCGTGGTACTCCAGAATCACTCCTGCCATATTTATAATTTCATTTACAAGGAATCAAAGGGTCTTGCAGGACACATACCCTCCATTATTTCTAGCAGAGATCGCTCCATTTTTGCCCCTTAGCTCACTCTTCTTGCATCCTTTCTTTGACTTTGATATTTGGGTTTGTTATAGAATAGTTGTGTGAGAGGCATTTATCTAATTTCCCCCCACACACACACACACACACTGCTTTTTTCAGTAACAAAGAACGTGACAGTGACAGTAACAAAGAACCAAGACAGCTTGGTCCGTAGGTCCTCTGCAAAGTTTAGAAAGATAGTTTAAAAAAACAGATATTCGCAATGTCAAAAACCATCGTTTTTCAAGGGCCCCGTTTTCAGATTTTCTTTTCCTTCTTACCTCTTCCTTTAATGCATTTTAGGAAAACAAATTTCCTTTGGAGTTCAGCATTTTCATTCCCAAAGGTCAGTGAATCCCAATAACATCAACCAGATATTCCTCATTCACCTTTGCAAGGGCCCTCTGCCTATTTTGATGGCTTTTTCCTCCCACATTTTAATTTGCTGCTGAGGGAAGTGGATCCTGGTGAGCAATTTGGTTAATTCCCTCTTTCGATTCTCCTAGGTATATGCACTCCAATTCACTCCCTTTGTGCCCTCTGAAAGTATAATTTATTTCAGCCTGTGCAGTTAACTGCCTCTTTCAAAGAAACAGGGCCTCTGTAAGAGAGACCCTATTGGTGATAGGAGACAGAACCTTGAAAGTTAGGCAGAGACACAGTTGGAAGATGTTGCTTTATCATTGACGTCCTCCCAATGTTAATCACATACTGTAGAGTCAATATTTCATTTTGACAGGTTTTAATTTTCTGTGTGGTTAGCCTGAGTAAGTTCTGAGAATTTTTATGGGGTTTAAAGCAGGTGTATATTCTTCCTGCCTCTTCATTGCTGGGATTTTAATGTTATCGCTTAGTTGCATCATACAATAGACTGACATGCGGTAACCCTTTCCCTTAGGACTGGTTTTTTTAAGTTGGATTCTGAGATACTGTAATTGATTCAGCATAACAGAAAGTATTTGAGTTAGATGTCAGTGTTTTCAAGTAGGAGGCATTTTGCAGCCTCATTGAATAACCCATTTCAGCCAATTGGGTGAACCAGACATTGGAAAATGGAGTCCTATACTTCTGATCGGATGTAGCAAGGGCTAACATGTGGAGAATTCACAGTTGTGGATCTAGCAGCTTTTGGGCATGCTAAGAATGGGAAAATTCAGCTTATTTTCAGCATCCACAAATGCCCAAAGGAGTGCACTTCACCTTGGGAAGCAGAGTGTCCTGGCCAAGCTGAACCATTTCCCACAGTTAACAGATCCCAGGCGCTTCACTTTATATTGGGGGCCCTTTTATTGTAGTACAGCTTTTCAGCATTGCAGCCCCTCCCCTCTAATGCCAGATAAGGTGAAACCTCTTGGCCACAATGGTTCCAGATCTAGAAACATGGGGCAAAGCATGTCGTCTCTAAATGGTGAAGAAGGAAGATGGGTTCACTTTTTGAGAGGAATGGAGTGCTCTGAGCCCCGCAAGCTGCCACACAGAGGGGATTTTTCCATTCTCAGGATTGCAGAGTATCTCATAGAGGAAAAAAAGACCCTTCTTCAGAAAGTGAAATCCAGGAGATTGGCTTCTAAGGGGTATAGAGGAACTGCAAAGTGGCTTAAATATGAAAGGGAGAAGAAGAAAAGTACTCTTAAAATGGAATTGCTGAATCTAACCCTTTTTAGATGGTACCAAACAGACCTCCTCTTTTTCTCTCTCTGCTTCCAGAACTGTTGGCACAGGTAGGGGAATGCAAAAAGAGGGAAACATGGCTGTCGTCAGGCAGGCTTACAAAAAAGGCGTTTCCTCTTTAGTTAGATGCTGACTGGGTTGGGGGAGGAAGAGACACATTTCTCTGTCCACTTGTGGTCATTGCCAGAGGGTTTGTGACCTATAGGCAGCCAAAGGGAGAACATTGGGACAAGGTGTCCGTCATAATTTCATCTGTGCTCCATTGGTTTGATAACAGGGTGGTATCATATCCCAATCTGGAAGCATTCCTCTCCCTGGAATGCTCTGACACTTGAAGACTTTCTGTGAAGACTAACTATGAAATTGGAGCCTTTCCCCTCGTGCCTTTACCACAGTTCTTGGTATTTTCTTGTGTTGTTTTCCGAATCAGCGTTACCCAACACGATTCTCTTCAAATGTGATAGGACTGCAACTCCCAGAATGCCCAGACAATGTGGTGTAAGGTCACTCTAGGAATTCTGGGAACTGTGGTGCTATCGCTGTTGGAGGGTGTCCAGCTAGGGAAGACTTGGTGTCTAGGGTTTCTGTGAGATCTGGAAACTGCCTGCCCCTTAGTTTTTCTGATCCAGTCTACTTGCACATCTCACTGGGTGAAGTCAGCTGAAAGTATCTTGAGACTTTTTCTGCAGAAGCAGACTACTTGAGAATATGCCTCATTGGGCTTTAAAAAGCAGAGTTCTCAACCTTTATTGAAATTTCATAGAATAAAATGGCTAAAACAGCCGTTTTCTAGATTTTGTATCTGAGGCGGGTTTTGTAAGTGTGGCAGTGAAGAAATCACTACTTCCTCCCCAAAAAACCCTTGAGGTGTAATTGCCAGTAAGGTCCATCAGTATCTATATTCTCTGCCACGTAGCCAGCATTTTCTATTTCTGTTTGTTTCATCTGTTGTACGAGTCTGATTGTTTCATATCACAACTATTTAAAAAAAACAACCTGTATTTTTACAGTTCTTAAAATGATTGCCTGAATTTGGCTCAAGACCTATATCCCTGCAATCGATGCCCAGGATAGAATTATTGTGCAAAATTGTTCTGCTACATTCTTTTCTTAAGCAAGATCCCTGGTTTAACCTTAGCTGTAGGTAGGAGATACCTAACAGGAGTATATCTGTGTGTGGAATATATTGGCTATCAAGTAGATAAAAGCATCTCACACAGGGCAGAGAGAGGGGAGGAATTGCTCCTATATCCTTCACTGTTCTGTGAAATAAGGTGAGCCTATTGAGATATTGTCTGTTCTGTGTCCCTGCTTCCCAAATATGCCTTTGCTAGATTGGTTAAAATGAGTGAAAGCAAGCCTTTTTGTTGTGACTTATGAATTCTTGTCCTCCTCCTTCTCTTTCATCCCCAATGGAACTATTTTTTACCTAACTTCTGGATGGACTATCTACTTTTCCAGCAGCATAGAGAGGATTTAACAAAGAGGCAATTGAGGTAGCCATTTTGTGAAATTTTAGGCCAAGCACTGCTCCAACCTCTGTTGGCAGCTTGTAGCAAGACAAAGGTCCTCTTACCTTCCTTTAGTAACGTAACACATGCATAAGTGTCTTTCTCGTGTTTGCTGTTCCATTGTAGGAGCTGCAGTTCAAGTAATTAACCATTTCCCATTTCACTTGAATAAGGAAAACAATGGTTATTAGCTTTGGAATAAACTAGGATATTAATTAACCCAGCTTCAAATAATGCTTTAATGTCCCAGAGTATTCCAGCTTTTGACGATCAGTTCAAATTACAGGGAAGCTGGTTAAATAGACAACTTTTTGTTTGCTTTGCTTTATGTGACAAAGAGATTGTGAGGCTTGGCAAAAAGTATGTGTGTAGTTCTTCAGCCATAAAATTGTCCAAATGTGGCCAAACCTTTAGTGACAGCTTTCAGGAGCTACAAAGTGCACGTTATCACTCTTGGTTCCTCATTTTGGTAGCTCCTTCTTTGGAATTCACTGGTCTCAATCAAAGTAATTTAAATCTCTGCCAATTTTGCGTGAGAGACCCTCCCAACCTGTGTTGTGTCCACTGAGTATATGACTCTATTATCGGTGGGTGGGTCTTGGCATTTTTCCCATAAACATGATGAAAGAGGATTCTAGTGTGCAGGTGGGTGGAGAAGATTCTATAACTAAATTTATATAAATATATATATATATATATATAATGAGTGTGTATGTTTGTGTCTTTTTTCCCTTTTTTGAGTGTAATTGTGTGCGTGTGCGCGTGCGTGTCTAAGAAACGTATAAAATTTATTTTTCAGTCCAAGCTTTTGACTAAGGATTGGATTTGTAACTCAGGGGAATTGAACCTGCTGTCTAGATCTTGATTGTATCGGGGGAGGCGGGTAGGGGGAAGGGCCTCGGAACAAGGGCGGGTTAAAAAATGTTCAGATTTGCTTGCTGTGGCTGTGATTTAGGTGGTGGTGGGTTTAAAAAATACGTTCTGCTTGTTCTTAAACTTTCAAAAGAGCTGAGCCCCAGCATTGGCTTTGGTGTTTCCAGTTATGTGAGTTTAATTATATACCCAATTCTCAAGGAACATTCCAAATTCTTTAATGATTTTGGAAAAGTTGCATTAGCGCCTTGGAGGAGTTGTAAGCAGGCAGTTGAGAGAAAAATGGATACTCATAAAAAACATTGTTCAATTTCTGCTTTGTTGTTTCTCTGAAGGCAGAGGCCTTCCAAGGGTGTAAGGTAAAAAGAAGGAGACTTGAGTTAAAAGTGGTGATGCAAGGTCACTCAGTCTCTTTGGGTAATAATTCTTCCTGTTCTACTCTTATTTAATAGCACACATTATAACACATTAAGCATTTTAAATCCACCACCTTTTTTTTTTTTTTTTTTTTACAGACCTCAAGCTCTCCAGCTTGCTCAACCCACAATCAAGTTTTGTCTTGGGGGGAGTTTATTGGCTTATTTTTATTCTTGCGAAAGGGGTAAGGGATGCCTTTAGTTAGTAAAAGGGTGTTTTGTTCTTGCATTTGTACAAACACTGTGTTGAGGGGAGGTCTTGATTTGGGGGCGGGGAGAACATAATACTCTCCCCCACTCTCCTTTGCATATCAGCATAAAAATAAGATGTAATTCCAGTTTTTCTCTGGGGATTTTGAATGGAAAAAAAATCGAATACAGCAAGGATATGCAATCTGTACAGCGTATGTAGTTTTTTGACTCAGGTAATAAGAAATAAAAATCGTAAAAGAAACCACATTCTACCTCTGAAAACAGTAGGCCTGGGGTTGCCTTTTGTCTCCTGGCCTCTGTACTTTGTTTTTGTTTGTTTTTGCTTTTGTTTTTTTTTTAAATCACTTTTTTCGCAAAACATTCAGGTATTAACCTTTGTGACTTAATAAAGAAATAAAAACACTGAAAAGTTTACATTTTATAACATTATTACAGATTGTATTTAAACTTCAGAAATATTTAAGATGATTGTAACCTTGTAAAGTTTAAGAAATATTAAAAAAAGAAGAAAAAGATACTTTCAAAGATGTATGCCATCCATATGTGTGTGTGGGTGGGTGTGCACATCTGTGTGAACATGTGAATATGGTGCCTAAATTGAAATGAGGATAAAGGTAATATTCATCAGTTTTTCTTCATTCTCTTTCTTTAAAAAGAATGGCAGCCTCTGATTGTTTTACATGACAAAAATTCAATCAGGGATGGGTGAACTAAAGAATTACTTTTGCTCACAGGATGCTAAATGGATAAATAATCTGGCCTGTCATAATGTACCTTCTTATGTTCTTAAGCCCTCCCATCTGCCATACAGGGATAATAATACTGACTTACCTTTTTGGACTGTTGAAAAGGCTGCAAGGTAGAAGCAGAAAGCCAAGTTATATCTTTCAACCTTGGTTTAGCAATATTCATTGATTCACAGGCAAAAAGGCTCTTGACCTCATGTGTTGCCAAATTTATTAGAAGGCTCTGATATTTAAACTCCAAATTTGAATCACTATTACTCCTCAAATTATTTTGAATATATAAAATAATAAAGCACTAAGATTCAGATCCCTCTGCAAAATAATGTGGGACATACACTGTGAAATGACTAGACAATCCTCAATATTATCCATAGTAAGAAAAGTTTAATTAGCAAAGGGAACAGGTTTGGTAACGGCCTCTGGTATGTGAGGAATAGAAACACACATTGTAGTTTTTTATAGTGACAACAGCACTATCATGCTGTGTAAAAAAAAAAAATCTTTATTTCAGCTTAAGCCACCAATCCCCAGCCTTTCCAGCTTTGTGGACGGGGTGGGGAGGGAAAATGACTACGTGGGAGGCGGGCGAGCACGCATGTGGGTGCAGTTCTAATGGAGCTGTGTGTGTGACTGTTCACACAAGTGGAGCTGCGTGTGCTAGCCCGCCGCTTCTGTGGCCCGGTTCCGAACAAGCCGCAGCCCAGTAGTGGGCTACGACCCGGGGACCCCTGGCTTAAGCAACTTTTAGTGTTTTTCTACTTAGCCTGAGGAAAAATTCTGGAAAATTTTCAGATGGTTCCACACACTTCTTTGAGTAAAATATCGTCTAACCATGGATTTTGGATTTTCTGTCTACCTTTGTTTTGATCATGTTAATAACTGACTTTTCTGAAAAATAACAAGTAGGGGGTGGGGGAAGGGTGGGTAGTTCAGATAAACATTAAGATACTTTTCTTTAAAAATAAAACTAAAGGGAGACTTTATGGAACCTGCACAAGACATTTCCAATTTTTTTCCCATCTTAATAAAGATGTTCATTTGCCCGTTCGACTGGTACTCTTTAAGAGATGACATATCATTGAGTAATATCCATACTGCCCTGTGTTTTAACCATGGTTCATTAACCAAGTCATAAGATTGGGCAACCACAATACAGCCATAGTGGTTATGTACAGTAATAGGTTTCACATAACACCACCATTCTGATTTAACGTAATGGGTGAATCCATCCAATGAGCCTGGATAGTTTCTTCTTCCCATCTAAAATCTCAAATGCATTTTGCTACGCTTTTGCAGATCCTACCTAAATTCCTGCAATCCATCAGTATGCAGTCTATTATCTACACTGCCTCTTAGCTCTGAGTTAACCCACAGAAGGCTAGCTTTGTTTGTCCTTCCATTGACAGGTAAACATGTTTTGATTTAGGTAGGCCCATAGGCTTTAAGATGATATTACTGAAATAGATTTTAATTGGCGAGTTACAGTAAAGCTGCTTCACTGATTATTTTTAATTGTTATTAATGTTTTCATTCTAATCCTGTTTTTATCCACAATAGCATTAGTTGCTCGGCATGTTATTTTTACAGAACAGCAGAATACAAATTTAGCAACAAGAAACTCTAGCTGCCATAACACATTGCTTCCCCTCCCCCCAGTCTAAGCCTTCTGTGTGAGTCTCATTATTTAGCTACCACAATTCAAAACCACTTACCAGAATTTTTGTGTTGTAGGATACTGTAAAAATGAGAACCAGTTTGGCGAAATGATTAAAGGCTTTGGGGGCTTGAAGCCAGGAGAATGTGAGTTCTAATGTTGCTTTAGGCAGTCAGAAGCCAGTTGAGTGACTTTGGACCCCCTCTTTTTCCTAGGAAGGAGCCAGTGGCAAACCACTTCTGAAAGATACTGTCAAAAGGAGAAAAAAAGCCCCCAACACTCCACATTGTTTGTGTAGTTGTCAGGAATCAAGACTGACCAAAAGACACAAAATACATATATAGGAGCAGCCTAGATTGTGAGAGAAATGTATCAGTAGTCATGATCAAGTATCTCCCAGATTCACAAACTCTTGTTAAATTTATTGAGGTAATTTAGAAACAGAGATAACAGGAAAGCCTAGAATCAGATGCAAATGACTTGTCAGTATTGGCTGGGTGGTAGGCACTGTATTCGGCCATTGTTTGCTGATGAAACCACAATAGATTGTCACTGCACAACAAACCATGCCATAAAATTGAAATAACTTGGCTAGTCATCGTCTGCTCTATCTGGCAGCATTGTAAATGTCCCAGAAGAATACCCTCCATATTCCTTTGAAATAAAAATACGTAGTCACAGCAATCCTTGACTTACAGCCATTGTTTAGCGACTGAAGTTACAACAGCATTGAAAAAAGTGACCAATAACCAGTCTTCACACTGCGCATCCCCATAGTCACATGAACAAAATTTTCAACTGTTTCAGCCTCCTGGGGTCATGCAATTGCCATTTGCGACCTTCCCAGGCAGCTTCAGACAAAGTCAATAGACTGAGGAAGCTGAATTCACTTAAAGACAGCATGATTCCCTTAACAGCTAGTGATTTGTTTTAACTGTGGCAAAAGTCGTAAAATCAGGATTGAATCATTTAACTGCCTCGTTTAGCAACGAAATTCTGGCTCCAATTGTCATCATGAAGATTACTTGTATAAGCAGAAATTGAAACTCAGATTTTCTGCCCTTGAGACAACGGGCGATGAAAGCTAAGCAGTCTGAGATACATGGAGAAAAGTTCTATGCTATGGTAATAGTGACTGCACATCAATGGCTAACTACTCTGGTATGTTACATTATGGAAAAACATGGTATTAAGTTATGCAGAATACAAATATACATCAGTAGAAAGCAAGCGCCCCCTAGTGGTTGTTTAACTAATGACATTTCTTTACCGATTTTTATACGAGTCTATTTTTCTGGCTTACATTTCAGTAGAGACACAGATTAAATCTGCAGCCCCTGTTAAACCAAGTCAATTAAAGATCAAGAGTGTTCTGCAAAAACGCTATTCAGTGGCTAAAAAAGAAAAAAGAAAAACTTAACGAAGTTTTGTATCAGCCCGCAGACTCCCTTCCGTGGGGGGGGGGGCTGTAAAAAGTCCAGAGAGGAAGAAAAAAACGGACTCGTCTTACACCGTAAGTCGTCAACCTGCCTGCTACCTAACACATTTTAACTCCGCAGGTCGTGAGAACGCAGACCCAAAAAAGAAGGAAGAAGTCACGTGGCTTTAAAAGCAAGCACCCGGATTAGAATCGCACGCAAGACTCTCCCTTCGCCCGGCGGTCTGTAGGTCAGCATTTTAGCACACCCGCTGGACGTTCTCTCCCAAGTCCGCCTCCTCTCAGCCTTCTTCCGGCGGAAAGTGCCGGTCTAGGACTAGAAACCTAAAATCCATGGTCTCTGACTTCCCGGCCCCTCTTTTGCTTAGAGGTGAGCCTTCTTGAACCTGCACAGCCGCCGTAGGACATTTGCGTTACCAAGCGTCTTGACGTAATTTGACGCAGCGTGTGGCGGTCTTACTCCCTGTAAGGGGGGGAGGAAAGAGGAAAAGGAGGAAGCAAGATGGCGGAGGCTTCCCCGCAGCCGGGACGGTATTTTTGCCACTGCTGCTCGGCCGAGATCGCGCCGCGCTTACCGGTGAGGAGGGGAAAGGAAGGGTCGGTGGTGATGGTAATACCGGAGCTGATTCGTCTTCAACTTGATGTTCTCCTGATAAGCTGGGACTGCAATTCCCACCGTCCCCATCCAGCATGGCCGTTAGCCTGATGGCTGAGAGTGATGGGAACTGTAGTTTTGAAATATATGGAGAGTATCAAGTCGCCGAAGGGTGATTTAATCCTTTTGATTTTCATTCCGCTTTAATTTCCCCACTTGGTAACCCAAGATAGACTAGCCGTATAGGTGGAGGATCCACTGAAAGTGGGAGGTGGGTGTCTGTGCCTTTCCAGATTTTTCCCTAGTAGTCTGCACTTCCTCTCACCTGTTCCTGCTGCTTGGTGGGAATAATGGGCCTTTGAATCCAGCACATATGAAACATGCCAGGTGGGGGAGACTGGTTTCACTTTTGATACACTGTTAAAACAGAAGATGAGTCTGTAGGCCTCCAGATACTTGGCTCGAGCTGCCGCTGCCTATTGAGGACATTGTGGGCAGGTTCATTTAGGATTCTCCGAGACTCATCTGTTGACATTTATTTCATAAAAATGGTATCTCTCAGAACCAAATTGCTGCGAGGGCTGCTGCAGGAGAGAAAACCCCTCACGTCCAGCTTCCCGCTAAGAAATTCATCAGTATCAAAAGGAAAGAAAAAATCCTAGAGCATAACGAAAGGTGGGGCAACTAAGACAACCTTTTTACATATATATAGCCTTAGTACTGCACATAGGAAAATGTTGTGTGTCTTAATGTATCACAAATTGAACACAACCCAATAATCTAATGCCCTGCTAATTAAATGTAGTGTTAGGCAGGATGAATAAAAAGTTTAATTATATTCTTACATATTATATCATCCATGTATATTCAGGGTTCTTGTATGTATTGCCTGTTTCATCACAAAAGTATATAATTAATCTGATACTTTAAGAAGCATGAGATGCTTTGTTGGTTGCAGAAGGTTAACACAATTACTTCTTCTCTGGAATGTCACTGTACATGTCACTTTGCAAAAAGCAGGTATAGTAGCTTTTATCCCAAAAGTGTTACTGTTTAAAAATAGGAAAACAGATGAGAAGTATGGAAAATGGGTCATTGGAGTGTGTAATTATTTTAGCTAAGGTGAGTTGATTGGACCATAGTCAATAATTTCATTTTATTTCTGTGTTAAGATTCATGTGGAATTCCATCTTTTAAGAAAGCCATAGATGGAATTAAAGGTAATCAAGATAGTGACGTGTTATGAAAGACTTGGATTGTCATTCCAGAGAGCAGGATTGAGATAAGCAGGTTTAGAAGCATATTTTTACCAAGAACCTATAAATAATAAAACTCTGTAGCAGTGAAACTCATGGGCTACGGAAGCATGGTCCAACTTTCACTGAAAGTATTGAGAAGGGGCTTGAATTACATGGCTACCTAAATACCATCTTGTTTGATGTTTCAATGCTTTTCGTGTATTATCTCTCCCTTTTACCATGAACACAACCATTCAACCTTGCTTGTCATTTGCATTGTAGTTTTCAGAGGTAGTAACCTCTGGTTTGCTGCTGAGGGGATAAAATAATGGAGGATAAGGGTTGCCTTCTGGTCTATTTTGTGGACTTCCTTTAGGGCAGGCATGTCAAACTGCCGGCCCGCGGGCCAGATGCATCACACCAAAACTGCGCCCACCCCACTGCTGGCAATGGGGAAAAAGTCACGATAGTCGTGCAACATCGCGAGTTTGAAATGCCTGCTTTAAGGCATTTGTATGTCCATAGTGGGAAGTAGGATGCTGAACAGGATGGACTTATCTTGGTTTCAGTCAACAGGGCTTCTTGCTTGTTTTCTCAGTTACATCTATTATCCAGGGTGGTTTTTTAAAAACAATGTTCAGCATTTGAGGCTGAATCCACCTTTAGCTTTCATGGTAAGTGGTCCTCTCCTTTTCCTTTTAAAAGCCTGTTGGCTAATGGCTGTGGATGGACTCGACTTCCATAAGGATGTATTTGAGTGCAAGAAGAGCCATGGTAGATCAGAGCAAGGTACGCCCATCTAGCTCAACCCTTGATTCCAGTGGGAGGTCAAAAACCCAGACATGAAATAATACAGCTCTTTCTTATACATGCATATAAGAATGTATATACAGGCTGTATATACTATATACTGAGCCTGCTTGTTTGGCTCAGTTTAATAAAAAGACCTGGTCCTTCCTAAGAATATGCAGAGGCCTTCTAGATCAGATTAAAGTTCCATCATATGCTGCACCAAATTTGAACCAAGAAACCCATGTTATGGGGCAGTATAATGTGTGCTCAATCTTCTGCTTCATGCCTCAGTATGGCATTTAGAGTGACACTGACTTCCAACATTATCCCTTCAGTCAGGGAATTCTGGAAGTTGTAGTCACAAATGCCTGGAGAACATCCTATGGCAGGGGTCTTCAAACTTGGCCCTTTTATGACTTGTGGACTTCAACTCCCAGAATTCCTCAGCCAGCATGCCTGGCTGAGGAATTCTGGGAGTTGAAGTCCATAAGCCATAAAAGGGCCAAGTTTGAAGACCCCTGACCTATGGAGATGGCTGGTGTAAAGTTTATGACTAGAAAATTAGCATGAAATATTTTTCTGTGATAGTCAGGTGTTGTGGATGAACTCAAGCTACATCTTTGCTTCTGTTGCTTAGAACAGTGTTTATCAACCTTAACAACTTTAAAATGCATGAACTTCAACTCCCTATGATGACTGGAGAATTCTGGGAAATGAAGTCTGTGTATCTTAAAGTTGCCAACATTGAGAAACACTGGCTTAGCCTTAGAACAATAGTGCTAAAGGTTAGTTTTGTTTCCTTTAATTTAGCTTCTGCCAGATGCTTCTGAAGAGATCAGAGAGTATTTTTTTATAAATGTTCTCTTTTCCCAAATGTTTAACATTCAGGGATAGACTTTGGCCCTGCATTCTATCTTCACTACCAAAGGTAGCAGCTGTTCCTAAGTTTGTGGTCCAGCTGAGTCAGAGGAATTTGTGAGTGGAAATGGTGGAAGCAGAACAGCAGCCGAAGGCTGAGTGGGAAGGATAACTGCCAGGGTGGAGCTTAATTGCAAGGGAAGATAGGTAAAGATATGTTCTCCTTTGAGTCAAACTCAACATCAGTGTGGTGTCTTTGTCAACAGTGCAGAAATGTATTGTTGCCTCCTTCCAGGATGTTTGCAGCTTTGGGATTTCTGGTGGTCTCCCTTTCAAATACTAATCCAATATCTGATCCCACACAGTGGAGTTTTTACTTGGGTGCTGCCACCTAACTGCCTGTGAGAAGTTGCAATGGAGTTAAAAATAGATCCAGAACCAAGGTAGTAATTTTCAGAATTGACAGTTCTTAGGTAGAAATGTTCACGAGGAAAAGAGATGGCATTCCCGGTGATACTCTGTGGAACAGGACATTCCCAAAATATCCTAAGGTCTCTGCATATTATTGGTTTGGAAAGATTTTAAAAACCTATATTTTCCCCAAGCTGGTGATGAAAATGATTGTGTTACTTCTCTAGCAGGTTTTCATTGAATCTATTCATGTGTATTTTCTGTTAAGAATGTACTTGATTGGTTAATTGCAAGTTATGAGTTGGCACGCTGGCTGAGGAATTCTGGGAGTTGAAGTCCACAAGTCATAAAAGGGCCACGTTTGAAGACCCCTGCACTAAAATATATATGTATTGAAGTTTTGTAAGACACCTTGGGAAGATAGTGGCCTTGAAAGTCAATTAAGAAACATTTTTAAAAAGTATGAGAATGAGAGCAGAGTCTTTGCTTGTTGGGTTTCTAGAATCCCAGAGAAAGATTTTCTGCTGTTAATCTCTGCTTATTTGCATGTTGATTGTTGGTGGGAGGTGTCCCTACTGCAATCAGCACCCAGATGAACAGAGATTAACACCAACATTAACATCAGACCAATAATCAGGAAGTAAACAATACCCCAATCAAGGAACTGCCAAACAAGCTAACAATAAACAGCCCAATCAAAGAACTACCAAGACCAGTCCCACCCAACACTGACAGGGCAAGTGACTAGAATATAAATTGAGAGCAAAATCCACTCCCTACTAGCACGGATGATGTTACCTAATTTGGGTAAGAGACAACCAACCTCAGAGAGCAGAAAGTACCCCTCGTGCCAATAAGATTTACATATGCTATACCAGGGGTCTTCAGACTTGGCCCTTTTATGGCTTGTGGACTTCAACTCCCAGAATTCCTCAGCCAGCATGCCTGGCTGAGGAATTCTGGGAGTTGAAGTCCTCAAGTCATAAAAGGGACAAGTTTGAAGACCCCTGTGCTATACAGACCATTATTTTGTTTTTACTATGATTAATTGAATGAGTCCAAATTTATTAGGTTCCTCCCCCCCCCCCCAACATACTTATCTGTAAATGTTGGATTACAACTCACATTGGCTGGATTCACGCATCGTGGCAACCTTGATGTAGTTTACTTAGTTTCAGTTTAGTGTGCCATGTAAACTCTGCTATTAAGGTTTGTAATGATAGGCTATCAGTTAGCATGTGTATACTCAGCCAGTTACAGTTTATGAAATAAGTTAAGCAAACAATGATCAGTATGCCCAACCCAGCAGATTGCAGATTGGGAAAAGTTAGATAAAGCCACCCGCAGCTCATCCAGATTGCCTTCAGAGACGGAGGTGTTGGTAGAAGTGTTGAGGATGAATTTTCATGTAGCGGAGCCAGCCTTGGGATTTCTCCTAGGAAAGAGCTTTGCCCAACAAGGTGTTTGGAACCAAAAGACCTGAAGCTGCAACTAATAGCTAAGTGTTGCATGGAATACAAAATATGACTTGTATGGGATCAGTGGTTCATTCTACTTTCACTTTGGTCAGTTAGATGCTTTCAGACAGCCAACTTATTATATGTTTTGGGACACTAGTCTACTTCTACTGTTGTCTCTGACACTTGTGGTCTGGAAGCTAACTGTCTCTGGAACTTGAATTTGTATATAGCTGTTATAAGCTATTTTCTACTTCCCGGCATTCCTCATAATTTTTGAAACCAACATTAAATGGTAGCTATCACCACATCTTGAGGCAGCAATTGATGTCTTGGGTGAAGGACTGGCGTTTTTTTTTTTTTTTTTTAAACAATGTTTCTCAATCTTGGCCACTTTTAAGATTTATGGACTTCAATTTCCAGAATTCCCTAGCTAGCATGGCTGGCTGAGGAATTCTGGGAGTTGAAGTCCACTCATCTTAAAGTTACCACAGGTATGAAATACTGGTTTAAGGAGAAGCACTCTGTCCTTAAATGACTCCTCCTAAATATCACATCTTTTAAAAGGGGGGGATGTAGATGTAGAGAATAACTTGTTCATTTTTCTTCCAAGGACATCAGCTTAGCTTCAGCAGATACTGAAAATATGACTAACACAAACCTTTGATACCTGAGAATTATCAGCCAGGCTGTATGTACCTGAGTCCATGACCTGATTAATAAAGCATGCTAAGTCATATGGTGGTTTGCAAACTGCAATGTGATGACTAGATTCATTAGACGTGCTGAACCATAGAATTCGAGAGCTGAAAAGGATCACTGGACTCTTGAACAAAATCTGCAATTTAGTGCAGGAATCTAAACTGAAGCATCTTCAGACTATAATCTAACAGGTTATATTAAGGATTAACCCAACATGTCACCCATTCATTCAGTGTACAAGTGGATTCACACTTGCTTGATGTTTGCTTAGTTTGGATTAATGTGTTGTTCAAACTCGGCCAATTGCAGACAGTGGTGTAGGAATCCAGTTTGAGTTTTGCATTCTAAAGCTAAACCATTTCATTGTTTGCTAGATTTTTATTTAACATGTTTAAATCTGTTGGTTATGATCTTGGGTTTTTACTTGAATGGATTAATGTAACACACTAACCCAAAAACAACCCATATTGTCATCCTGCACAAAATATCATGCTAAGCAGGCAAAGTGCAAAATGGCTTATATTTTGTTGTGAATGTAAAATGTTTAAAAAGCTTAGGTCAGTGATATATACTTTGCTTAGGTTGGATTAACATATTGCTAAAACTCAGCTAGTTGTAGGTCATGATGTAGGAACAGGTATAGTACAGTTTGCCTCTTGCATTCACCTATCTGCCCACTTAGTGACTGGGTTTCTCACATGTCACTTTTCCATAAAATGTTTATTTGGTAACCATAGTTAAATAAATCATGATTTAGCACTATATAAATCCCGCCACAAGCTGATTTCGCACATTGTGCTAAATTATAACACAGCTTGCTTTGTTTTAGTCAAGTGTCTTGACTGAATCAGATTTGTGGGTTTTAAACCATGTTTTATAATTTATCTCAAATAAAGACTATTATGACTTGTGGAACAAACTGTGGTTAATGCAGACCGTACCTGAGCACACTGAGTGAATCTTGCAAATATTGCCATCCTCATCCTCATCTATTCATTAAGGAAGCCTTGTGTTCAGTCTGGGCAAACTAGTTTCCCCAAGCAGACCGGCTTTCGGCTGCCCTCACCGCCCTTTCAGAGTTTGATTCTTAATTGTAGCCAAGCAGCTTATCACTTTCACACCCTGTCCACTTATTGGCGTAATCCTGACTAGTCACGGACTTTGTGTCACAGTGATGGCTGTGGGCCCAAAGTCTGCTTTGCTGGAGCTGGTTGGTTACCTTCTCCCCTTAAATCCCTCACTGTCCTGTGGTTCTTGGCAACCTGTTAAGCATTCTGTCATCACCGAGCCAAACCTTAGCTACATCAGACTTGAAGAATGTTGGTAAAGACTTACCACTTTACTTTTTTTTTTTTTAGTTGTCATTGTTATTAACCTGCCTTCTCATTGTTATTATAAATATAAACCACACTCAGAATACAAGCCCTAACTTGGATTTTGTCTGCTCGGAGAGCTCTCCTGGTTCATGATCACCTGGGAATACCCCCAAGATGGTGCCCTTCAAATGCATGAGGGCTGCTAAGAATTCTGGGAGTTGAGGTCCATTTGTCTGGAGAGCTCCCAGGAAAACAAGTCTGTCCTAGATGTTGTGGAAAGAACACCATTACGCGGCTGTCCCAAAGGTGCTTATTTCAAGAGGCAACTGGACTTTCTTGTTTTTCTTTGAAGATGTTTCACATCTTCAGCTCAGAACTGAAGAAGCTTCTTGGATGAGAAGCGAAACGTTTTTAAAAAAAACCAAAGTCCAGTTGCCTCTTGAAAAAAAGTACCTTTGGGAAAACCATGATCTGGATGACTGAGAATCGCCATAGACTATTTAGTGGAGTTTAGTCAGCTGGGAAGCTCAATCCCAAGTGGGCAAGGTATACATAGCTACATGTCTTTGGAGAGCAACTTTATTTTGTACACGAAAAGTAAATCAGTGCCTTAGTTAAAGAAATCAAACAGCCAAGTACTATGCATGCTTATTCCAAAGGCAGGATAAGAATGAGCCCTGGGTTACTATGAATAGTGGTGATATTGTCGCATTTGGACACAACAGGAAGTTGAGGTCTAAAGGAAACTGACTTACCAGAAAAGAATGGAGTGCTGGTTACTTGCAGCCCACTTTTTCTGCCAAGAGGATGATGGTAAGGTAAGCTAGTGAGGGAAAGGAAGCTGATTATTTTATCTCAGCCAGGATATCTGGCTTTTTACTTCCAAGGGATTGTAAATTAAGGTTAGTGTTTAGTTTACAAATCCTGGCTTCTTTGGAGGCTGCAAATTCCAAGCCCGTTTTACATAATATTCTTTTACAAAAAATAGTTTCTATTCAGGAATTTTATGTTAATAGAAAAAATATTATGAATTTAAGAAAAAAAGAATAAAGGAAAGTGGTGAATAGGAAACAGGAAATAAATTTATCATCTATCCTCCTCCTTTACAGTTAGTTAACACGTGATTCTCTCCTTCCCATATTTTCCCCTTTCCAATCATCAGATCCATCAGTCACCAGTTCATTTTTACCGTTTTCAGCAAAAGGCCCATAAAGAGTTTCCCATAGCATTCATTTTGTGGAGTAATTAAACCATATTTGCTGGTGGCCATAGGCAACCAGGTGCAGATTGGCTCTGGGTGCTGGTTCTGCGGTCTGCAGCATCTCCCTAGGACTCGGGGGTAGGCAACCTTGGCTCTTTTATGACTCGTGGACTTCAACTCCCAGAATTCCTGAGCCAGCTATGCTGAGGGGAAAGGGAGAGGTTTCCAAGCTCAGCCATGCTGGCTCAGGAATTCTGGGAGTTGAAGTCCACGAGTCATAAAAGAGCCAAGGTTGCCTACCCCTGCGGCCTAGGTGCAGGCCTAGTTTCTAACCATATCTGACATACCTTTCAAGAATAATTTTATTTCGTTAAAAAAATAGGACATGCCACTGAGGATAATAGTAGAGAGCATTCTATGGTGGGTCAGCTAGAGAAGGTGTGATGGAATATTTTGCCAAGTCCACCCTTCTGTCCCCAATAGCTAGCATTTGGGGGGGGGGGGTTCAAGAATTTTGTTAAAATTATATAAAATACAGAAGACAATACAGATAATAGAAAGTGGGGGAGGGAAAGAAAAGGGGAAGGAAGGTTTATGTACATGGGGAAAGGAAAAAAACCTCCAGCTTTTTTCAGCGCAGTAAAGTACAGAATAAAATTACAGCCTCAACTTTTTTACTTCACCAACTTAATAAGTACTGGCTATTTCTGTATCGACTAACTATATTAATCAGCAAACCCAACGTCAAGGGTTCATTTTTCTCTGTCTTGAGCACAAAGTCCAGAAGCGGTTTCCAAGTAATAGCTGCCATTTTGTGAATACACTGTCTCCCCGACGGCCATTTTGCAGGATTGCCCACAATGCATTCCTGCAAGTTCAGATGTGCCCATAATCTCAGGAAGGTTCTGGCAGGCAGCTTGTTCTGATAAATCAGAGTTCTTCAGAATGCCAGCCTGCTATTGCAGGCAAGCCTGCAGCCCAAGGAAGTTCCTCTCCCAGCTTTTAACCGTCATTTCACTCTGTATTCAGAAAAAATGCTTGATCACCTTAAGCCAGTCCAAGTGCTTTCTCCTTCACATGTAATTATTTTTAGGTGACACAAGTAGTTCTTGACTCATGACCACAATTGAGCCCAAACTTTCTGTTGCTGAATGAGACAGTTGTTAAGTGAGTTTTCCCCCAGTTTTACGACCTTTCTTGCCACAGTTGTTAAGGGGAATCTGGCTTCCCCCTTGACTTTGCCTGTCAGAAGGTCGCAAAAGGTGATCACATATCCCCCTGGACACTGCAACCATCATCAATGTGAGTCAGTTGCCGAGCATCTGAATTCTGATTGCATAACCATGGGGATGCTGCAATGGTTGTGAGTGTGAAAAATGATCATGTCACTTTTGTTAGTGCCACTGTAGCTTGGAATGGTCACTAAAGGAACAGTTGTAAGTCAAGGACTACTTGTACTTGAATTCAGCTTTGCTTCTCTTTATCTTGGGAATATAATTTTGCATGTGAGACAAGTATCCACTATGGCAGGGGTAGGCAACCTTGGCTCTTTTATGACTCGTGGACTTCAACTCCCAGAATTCCTGAGCCAGCCAAGCTGAGGGGAAAGGGAGAGGTTTCCAAGCTGAGCCATGCCGGCTCAGGAATTCTGGGAGTTGAAGTCCACGAGTCATAAAAGAGCCAAGGTTGCCTACCCCTGCACTATGGGAACCTCTTCCTGTGTATCTCAGAAAATAGAACCACTTTTAGTTTAGAGGGTTCTTGTTTGCTAACTTTTTAAATATGCAAAAAACGTATATCACTACTACTATGCCAGAGCGAAGTGGTAGGAAATCTGTAAGTCAGTGTTTCTCAACCTTGCTGGCTGGGGCATTCTGGGAGTTGAAGTCCACTCATCTTTAAATGGCTACGGTTGAGAAACACTGCTGCAAGTCATTCTAATTCATCAAAAGTTAGCTGCCAATGGAGGCAAGGCTGGGCCTGTTGAATTGTGGAACATTGAAGTCCGGACAGTGATTGACTGATGCTCTTGCCAGAGACATCCTGGCGGTCTCCATCTTTTACTCCTTGCTGGATTTTTGAATGTAAAGCATTCTCACACAACATTTCCTCCTGTAGGATTACATTTGCCCAAGGTGCGAATCTGGTTTTATTGAAGAGCTGCCCGAAGAACCAAGGTAACAAGCCTTTTTTATTTTTGAAATAAATGCGTATGTGGGGTAATTCTGGCTCAGGCGTTGACAAGATTTCCCAAGAACTATTTTCTGTCTGCATATGAGGGGGTGGATCCACATATAGATCAGTATGATTGGTGGATAAGAAGCTTGGTTTCTTTGTACTGAAAACTCCCCATATCTAGAAGATATGCAAAGCTGATGAAGGTCCTTAGCCAAAATCTTCTTTTCCTTAGAATAACTGACTGTTTCCGTCATCCTTGGCCACAGGGCCCAGGAAGGAAAAACTGTGTTCATTTCCCAGCATTTTTGTCCCCTTCTTCCTGGCCCACTTCCCTCAGATGCCTTCATGAATGATCTCTCTTGTCTGAAGTTGGACATGATCAGTGCTTTTTTGTAAAAAAAAGAAAAAAAGAAAAAAAAAAGGTGCCGGAACTCACACTCGTTATACAACCCGCCTTGCCTAACCCTACAAGGTTTACCTTTGTAGTTGAAAAAAAAAAACCCTTCAATTTTTAGTGTATCTGAAAGACTAGGATTTTGTTCAAGGTAAGTTAATACTATTAATGTTACCATGCACTGTGTGGCATTAAATTACAAGAAGGCATTTTATTAATCTTTTGGGACATTTACCACTGGCATACCCATTTAGTTTAATGAGTGGAAATGTCAGCTTTCTATGTGGAATGAAATTGGCCCAATAAAACAAAATTAGGTTGCTTGTAAAAGATTGAATTATTTTTAAGAAGTTGTCCAACAAAGGTGGAAAAATTTACATTTGGAGTTTAATATGGATATTGACTTGAAACAAATTAAAGTTGAAACTTTGTCAGTGAACAGATTACTTTTAATTTACCTTTAATGTAAACCCAATTTAATAAATAGATCTGATTAAACCTCATACTGTAGGTCTACCTTTACATCTGACCAATACATAATTAATATATATTATTATTAATAATAATAATACCTCCAAATCACAAGACATTGGCTTTATTCTTATTCTTCCCCTCTGCAATTTGAATATAAAGTATAAAAGACTAAAAAGAGATTTTCGTAGACATCCCAGCTTTTGAACTACCCAAGGAACTGAAACAGCGGGCAAGCTTCCACGCCAGCCGCCTTTCTTTCCTCTCGCTTCGCCTCTTTTTAACTTCACACCCCACCTTCTGTAAGGGAGGGCAAAAGGCTCACTCACCCTCTCGTGAAAGATGGCCTCCATGTTTATGTGTCTCCCACCGCCACCATCGGTTTCCACACCACATGGTCCGACCCAGCCAATCAAGCCACGCTCTGGCTGTGGTGCTCCGGCGCCTCATGGCTCCTCCTAGAGGAGGCAGACAGCGCCGTAGGGGACCCTGCTTGCACCATACCGCCAGCGGTGCATTTTCAAAAACAAACGAGGATAGGAAGGGAAACAATAGGAAAAGAACGCAAATCTGGAAAATCCATCGAAAAAAGGTGCCGGAACTCTGTTCCGGTGCGTTCTATGACAAAAAAAGCCCTGGACGTGATACAGTCTTATTTCCTCAGTTTGTTTCTGCCACACATATTTCAAGGAAAGAGTGACACGCAAGCTGATTAAACGTCATTAGCTGACTCATATCTGATGCAAGTTGTATGCTTAAGCAATTGCTAAATTTCCAAGATCAGTTTAGATCCTAATATGGGTAGTCCTCGAAATGCAGCTGGTTGCTTAGTAAACATTCAAAGTTATGACCGATCCCCAAGAGGGGACTTATGACCTGGATTCGAAGATCCGACAATTGGCCCCTCTCAATGGCCATGTGACCGAACTTTGGTCGCTCAGCAACATGTCCACATTTGCAGGTGTCACATGACTGCATTTTATGTCTGCAAACTGCTAGTTCTGGTTTTCAGCAAAACTGCACCTATACCGAACCTTTGGTTTGCTTAACAACTGTGGTCATTTGTTTCATGACTGTGGTGGTTCACTTAATGACTACTGCAAAAATATCCTAAAATAGGATGGCTGACCTGTTTTGCGGCCATCAGGACATAGGACCTTAATGGGCAAATTCCATTATGTTCATATGTCAAGGACTACTTGTATCCATAACGCAACAAATGACTTGGCCTTGATAGCCCTTTGATGTAAAGGAGGTCAGGAAAGAGGCTACATAAGAAATGCTAACACTCTCCTGATGTAGGCTATACGTGTAGAATCTTGAAAGCCCGTTTCCCTTCCCTTCCCTCTTGGACCAAAGAGAATCAAGGTGGAGTAACCTTGAGTTTCTTTCTCACACTTTCCCATATCTTGGGCTAAGCCCATATTTTTTTCAAGGCTGTATTTATACCTTTTTACACTGGAACCTCCTGCTTTCCAGGTATGCCCTCTCTTTAGAAATGGTGGTGGTGATAAAGCCTGCCCTAGTGGTAGCTTTGCAACTGGATGTCTGTGGAGCTTCTCAATCATCCAGGAAGTCATGGTTGCCCCAAAGATGCTTTTCAAAAGGCAACTGAGCTTTCTTGGGTTTTTTTTCTCCTTGAAAGTGTTTCGCTTCTCATCCAAGAAGCTTCTTCAGTTCTTTTGAAAACCACCTTTGGGACTTTGCAATTAGAGTTGAGGTCTCCAGTGTGGTGGCCGGAGGTATAATAAGCCTTCAGATACCTCTCTTAATCTCTGTCAGGAACTGTGTCCCATTCTTACATCAAAAACAGAAACTAAAAGTAAAAAAAAAAGGGGAAGTAGGTGTGCTACAGAGATAAACACCATCCTCCAGTGCAATCTTTATTTCTAAGTATGTCTGAGGGCCTCATGGACTTTCTTAGAAAAATCACAAATTGCTGCCCAGGGTTTTGCTAAAGAAAAGGACATAGGAGGATTCTATGTAGAATTTTGTAGCTGCTTCTGTCGGCAGCCCAGAAGATGAGAACTTCCCAATAGTGCCCACCAGCTCAGAAAGGTTGGCAAATTCTTCTCTTCAAAATCCTCTTGTATATCACAAGAAAAAAATTTTTTTGGGGGGGGTCCCCCTTATATCTGACAAAGATGCTTTGATTCCCCCCCCCCAGTTTTAGAGTGAATTGCATGGAAGGGTTTGTATCTATTCCTGACTTTTTTGGTGAACTCCTCGGCTGTTGTGAATTCTGACAAGCCCTACCTTCTGCCATGTGCTCATGGGCAATGTTAAATTTTATACCAAGGCTCTCAGTCAAGAACTATTACCATTGTTGTCTGCTATTTTTGCTTCATTTCCTCGTTAAAATAAAAGCAGCTTTGAATTTATTCCAAGTTAAATTCAACGGTTCCGGTTCCATACTGGGACCGTTCCTGTATTAGGCCAGCTCAAAAAGTCGCCAAAAGCAACACTTTTTAATTTGACCGCAAGGTTGCAAAAAACCTGATAAAAAGAAGAAGAGGTAAAAAATGTCTTAATGTTGGTGGCAGAAAGGATTTCAGGAGGGAATATGGGAGGAGGCTGCAGGCATTTAAATTAGCTTCTGCTCCCAGCTGGGATGGTTTCAGGTTTTAACCTGGTTAAACCCCTGGGATTACTAGTTTCAGTTTGCAGTAAAATAAAGGATACTCTTCTGCTCCTTCTTCCTTTCCCAGTAGATAAATACATTTAATTAAAACAGGTCTATTGTATCCTCCACAACAGGTACGCTAGAGCACCTTATAAAAGATACAATAATATTAATTAAGTCACTGAAAGTAAATCTCCTTGTTTGCAGGAAGGGGTTTTCTTCTGAATAGATTACACAGCATGCAGTATGCATAAAGCAGGGAAGAGAAGATTCATCCAGCAGCCGTTGTTATTTTTTTTTCCTGCCAGGAAAACATTTGGCATGTGGTGGGGGCCCCGAAAAGGAATTTAAAGCACAGCCTCATTTATCTTTTATAAGTATAGTGTTAGGTGCCGCTGAGCCTCCTGTCCCACTGCACAGGTTCACCACCTATTTAAAAGCAGAAGAAATCGTAAGACAAGGAAGTTGAAGAGAAGGGGGATATTTTTTCTCCCCCAATTTGAGAAAAAACTGAAAGGTAGGTTGCTGAATGAAGAAGAAATGGAAAGATTAAAAAAAAAAATACATGTAGAAGGAAAAAGAAAAATAAATATTGGCAATTTTTCTTTCCCCCCAAAAGAAGACCCATTACAGATTGTTTCTATTACTCTTGTAAACACAACACAAGTTACTCATTATTATTTTTATTTTTATTTTTATTTTTATTATTTTTATTATTTTTATTATTATTATTATTATTATTATTATTATTATTATTATTATTATTATTATTATCATCATCATCATCATCATCATCATCATTTATTATTATTATTATTATTATTATTATTAAATTTATTTGCCACCTGTCTTGCCACGGGGCTATTCTAGGTGGTTCACAACCATAAGCAATGAAAAAAAGGAAGTTTGAACAAACAAAAGTTAAACAATAGAACAATCAAACGGACAACAACAAGAAGAAAACACATTGATATGACTATTTAAAAAAAGACCTCATCTATATTGTGGTGGGTTCTTTTTTTTTTTTTTAAAGAGAGAGGCACCTAAAAACGTACAGTTTCCCTTGTCCGGCTTTAGTTCTTGTCTAGCATTCTCAGGAATTCTAATTTCCATCTTACTCGGCTAATTTGCTTCTTCTTTTTTTCCCCCCTTAACCTGTTCCAGAAATGTTGAAAATGGGTCCAGCTCTTCAGCCTCGACCAGTGACCAGGCCAGACATCCGTTTGATGTGAGTTCTTTATGCATAAAATCTCCATTCAGTAAAATGGGGTATAAATACATTGATAGACCATTAAGAAAACCCACAAAAGGTTTACCCAGGATCTTTATATCTTCCCCCTTTTTCTTTTAGAGAAGGGTGTGAGAGATTCCAGGGTCCAGTCCTAAGAGAGACCCTGCAGTTGGGAAAGAAATGGAGAGCATCTGTTAGGGTCAATGGATGGTTTTCTTTTTGCCTGCTGAGAATTCAGTCCAGTGCCTAGAATCCTCTTCGGTCAGACCCCTGTTTCTCAGACTTTTTCACTTTGAGGTCTGTGCCCTTCAGTTCCCAGCATTGCTGGCTGGGGAATTCTGGGAATTGAAGTCTACACTACTTAAACTTGCTAAGATTGGGAAACAAGGAGGGAGTCAAGCTATTCTCCAAAGCTCCTGAAGGCAGGGCAAGAAGCAACGGATGGAAACTAACCAAGGAGAGAAGCAACCTAGAACTAAGGAGAAACTTCCTGACGGTTAGAACAATTAACCAGTGGAACAACCTGCCTCCAGAAGCGGTGAATGCCCCAACACTGGAGGTTTTTAAGAAGAGACTGGACAGCCATTTGTCTGAAATGGTATAGGGTTTCCTGCCTGAGCAAGGGGTTGGACTAGATGACCTCCAAGGTCCCTTCCAACTTTATTATTATTATTATTATTATTATTATTATTATTATTATTCATCGCACAGTCAGCCAGATGTTCAGACTGGATTTGGCATTTTTGTCTACGTATCGAGTCCTTCCCAAGGACCTGGGATAGGCAGATGTGGATGTTTGATGGTATTACAGATATCGTCGCAGGATGAAAGCAGTTCCTAGTAAGGCCGCCTTTTGCAATTGACTAATGGCGAATTTGTCAATAGTCAATTGCAAAAGGCGGCCTTACTAGGAACTGCTTCCATCCTGCGACGATATCTGTAATACCATTATTGTTGTTGTTGTTGTTGTTGTTGTTGTTATCATTATTATTATTATCTTGAGTTAGACCAAGCCAAGCGTTCTCAATTCCCTGGAGCCAGGCTGCTAGGCATAGTGAATCATCCATCCATTGTGGATTGAAAAGTTTTGTTCTTTCAACTCTGGTTCAGGATTTGCAGCACAATTAGACAGGCTGGTGACTGTAGACACCACTAGCTCCACGGACACCTCACTTGGCACCCAATCAGATCCTTTTTTTAAATTTCAAGCGTAATGCAGAAAGCTCCTACAAAGAAGAAGCCTCTAGCGTTATATTTATTTCTGTGAGTGCCTTTGGGCCTCACTGGCAGAAAATAGAAACAGAGGATCCATCCCGGGGCTTTCAATACTTAGCTATGCAGAAGAAACAGAAAAAGGAAGTTAGGTTGCTGAGGAGAGTCCTAGAGAACATGGCAGAGGGGAAAAAATCATTGGTAAATATTTTGGGACCGGCAGCCATTTTGTAAACGGGCCACTTTCTTGCCATGGCAACCATTGGATGAGAGTGCCTGTGATTATGTGCTTCCAAAATTCCAGAGGTGCCAGGGTGGCTTTCCAGAGCTAAGACTGAATGGCAGAAAAGCAGAAAGAGGATCAGACATTTGGAGTTTCAACTTCCATAAGCTTCAGACAGGATGAATAATGGTGAAGGACTAGGGGAGCTTTAATTCCACAGTGGGACGATGTCAGCTTACCTGTCCCCCATCACAGGCAGTGCTGGGCTTCTGGCCTGTCTCCACACGTCATCTTTCTCTATTCTAAGCAGTTTCCTTTTTTTTCTGTCTGGCTCTTTCTCTCTCCTTTCTAGAATGTGGATCAGCCCCTCTTCACCCTCCCGCAGGGCTACGGCCAGTTTGCCTTTGGGATAATCGACGACAGTTTTGAGTTCCCAGCCTTTGGGTCCAACACACAAACAGAAGATAACCGTGATGCTGAGAACAGGCGGGAGAGGGAACATCAGTCTCGGCACCGATATGGAGCCAGGCAACCTCGGGCTCGTTTCACCGCACGACGGGCGGCTGGCAGACATGAGGGAGTCCCCACACTAGAAGGGTGAGGAGAGTTTGTCCAACTCTGATGGTCAAGTCATAAGTGTCACTTCTTTGAATATAGGTCCTTTAAAACCATGGAAGTGGATTCCTGGTTCACGTTGACTGCTGATTCCATTTGGATGTAGGAGAACAGTAGTTTGGGGAGTGGGTGTGGGGGGTCTACCAAATTAGTTGGAGCTGCACTGTCCACCAACTGGAAGGGCCACACCAGGTTGGAGATGAAAGATCCTGTACAGTTACAAGATTAAGTTGCAGTTCTTCCAGAGTTGAAGAATTGGGCACTGCACATTTCTCCAGCCACCATTTGGAGGTCACTATAACAGGGGTCTCCGACCTTGGCAACTTGAAGACTTATGGACTTCAACTCCCAGAATTCTTCAGCCAGCATGAGACTGAGGAATTCTGAGAGTTGGTCCACAAGTCTTAAAGTTGCCAAGGTTGGAGACCCCTGCACTACAGCATGGCCACTGTAGTTAAGAAGGCAGCCAGCAATGCTTTAAGTGATAGATCCATATGTTACTTCAGGGTGAGATTAGAAGAGGCAGTTTTGAAAAATATGAGAAGGAAATGCTTTATCCAAGAGCAAGCTTATCCTCTATTGCTTTAGAAAGATCTGCACTTAAGAATAATAGGATCATTCCGGGGTCCCCTTTGTAATAGCAGCAGCAGCACCATCCTTGATATCCACTAGCTTCTTTCCAGACCAGGTTGAAAACGAAAGTAAGTGTGTTGAGAAGAAGACAGAATGGATGCTTTAAACCTTCCAAGAGTCTTATGGGGCTCATGTATCCCTTTAAAAATCCCAAAGTGGGAAAATAAATCCAGGAGGTTGCAAAGGCTAACCATTTGGGGCCCAAACCGGTTGGTTTTGGACTTGACAGATGGAGTGATGGGAACTGTATACCAAGTCTTGGGAAATAAAACAGAAAGCAGTTATAGATGAGTGCTTTGCTTAGGCTCACCTGGCCAGAAAAAAAGGGACAAGCGTGAGCTGGGATGATTGAGAGAAACCTGGGACTAGAAGGAGGAGGGTGGTATGTTGGTTGGGTCAAGGACAGCCAGCTCATCGCCAACAGCTCACTGCTGACAGCTCACCACCACCAACAAGTTGCTTCTGCCAACTCACCAGTGCCGAGTTGCCGCAGGACAACTCAACACAGCCGACTTGTCACAGAGACAACTTGCCGCGGATGGCTAGAAGGAGAGCTGGGTGAGTAAGTGGGTAGGCAGAGTGCAGAGCGGTGGCTGGGGGGCTTCCCATTTTCACACACACACTGCCGTGACTGGCTTATTACAATACAAATGAGGCAAGAAAGAAAACCTTACAATGTGTTTCCACACTCCCTCCTCCCCCAGTTTTCCAGTTGTCTTCTGAGGTTTCACGTGAGGGCCAATGTCTCCAGGACTCATTCCTTTCTCTGCAGCTTTCACAGGCATCTGATGGATGTAAGACCTCGGAAGATATGTTCCACTCTGGTTACATGGTGACTTTCTAGTGGATGGCTATATTCAAACCCAATTTCCTGGCTCAAATGAATGGAGGCAGCATCTGGGTCATGGGGGTCGTCTGTACAGGGCTGGAAGATACGACAACAAGGTCCCCCTCCCCCCCCTTTGTGGGTAACTATCCCAGGAGAGGCATTGCTGGTCAGACAAAGGCATAGAGAACAGAGGATAAAAAAATGAAGAAGTGGAATGGGGGGGGGGTAGATAGCTTGCAGGCAGGATTTTGAAAAGACATTAAGGTTAACTTCACAGATGTTAACTAAACAGATGAAACCCATTCAAAGACATACAGTAAATGCAAGAGTGAAACTTTTCCTGTAGATGAACTTAAAACATTCCCTCCTGATAACTTCGGGCTGTTTCTTAAAAGCACACAGAGAGAAAGAGAGTGGGAGGAGGTGGTGGGGCTGTGAAAATGGGATGCTCTTGGCTGCCCGCACTCCCACCCGCAGCCATCCCCGGTCTCTCTGTCCTGGAGCTCAGCAGCAGCAGCCCCAGGGGGTGTGAAAATGAGAAGTCTCCGGCTGCCATCACTCTGGGCTCTGTGCATCTGCCTGCCTGCCCGCCCAGCTCTCCCTCTGGCTGCCCGCGGCGAATTGTCCCCATGGTGAGTTGGCCGTGTGAAGTTGTCCTACTGTGACTTGGCAGAGGCAACTTGGTGGTGGTGGTGAGCTGGCCGCGCTGAGCTGGCTGCACCTAGTTGTCCCATTCTGATGTTAGTTATATGGACAATTTATTTATTTTATTCCATTTAGTGTCGCCTAAGTTGAAGCAACTCTGCTGGCTCATGACACACCAAACAAACTAAACTAGAAGAGAACCGAACAAAAATAACAACAAAAACGAAACAAAACAGGATAGAAATCATAGAATTCATTCCCTAATAGTGCCCCTAGTACAGGTAGTTTTTGACTTACGACTGCTCGGTTAGCAACTGTTTTGAGTTACGGCAGACCTAAAGAAAGGTATTATGAGGGCTGTGAAGTGGTATGTAAGGCTAAATGCTACGGCTACAACCTGGATTTGAAGTTCCAACGACCAGCCCCTCCCCCCCCCATGATCACATGATTGCATTTTGGGTGCTGGACTACCAGCCTGTATCTGCAGCCATTTGCAATGTCCTGCAGTCATGTGACCACCAGCTTTTTACTTTCAGTTTCCAGCAAAAAGCACCCATTGCGAACGACGGGTTTTGCTTAGCAACAGTAGCATTTGCTTAACGATTACAGATTCGCTTAGCGACCATGGTGATTTACTTAACGCAGAAAGTGTAAAATCGGATCAATCACATGATGACCCACTTAATGACCGGCACAATTTAAAACCATAATTCCAGGCTCAATTACGGATATAAGTTGAGGATCACCAGTATTCTCTTAAAATTCCACATATTCCACCCATCACCCAGAAATTGAGGAACCGTCAGCTCATTCAGCAATTCTCTTCTCCCTGCTCCAGAATGCCTCCAAAAATTTATTTATTTATTTATTTTTCTTTTGGCAGAATTATCCAGCAGCTGGTCAACGGAATTATAGCACCGACCACGATACCAAACCTTGGAGTGGGACCTTGGTGAGTCGGCCAGAGCATGCTTTAGATCGATGTATCTCAAGCTTAGCAAGTGCAAGAAGTATGGACTTCCAACTCCCAAAATTCTGGCTTGACTGGGGAATTCTGGGAGTTGGTCCACACGTCTTAAAAAAAAAAAAAGTGGAATTCTTAGGCTTATTCTAAGAATCCTCCAAAGTCAATAAACCTTGACCCTCTGCCTTATGGCAGCCAGCCAGTTCCAGTGAAGGCTTAACTTTTCCTCCTGTCCTTTCTTTGTTTTGGTGCTTTCTATTTATAAAGGGGAGTCTTGCATTCAAATCCCATGGACTACGCTTGGGGCGCCAACGGCTTGGATGCCATTATTACTCAGGTACAGCTGGCTGTGTGTAGGGCACATCTCTTCCTTTGGAGGGGCAGGGAGGGGGGGCAGAACGGTGGCATACGGAGGGCTCAGAGCTTAGGACCCTCACGTCGTCTTCTGTGGGCTCCCACTGAGATACAGCTTAATTCTAGGAGGCTCAAGTCCCATTAGCTAAAGGGAAACTCCATGTTAGGGAAGAATCCAGCCCAGGACTTATAGTTCGAGGCCAACAGCAGAAGAAGGCTGTAGCCTACAAATCCTGCTTATGTGGTTTGTGCAGGGACTGGGCTAAAACCAGGGAGGGAACAGAGTGTTTACTAATGGGCCCAGCTTGGTCTGTGCAGCAAATGTATAGAAAAACTGTATAACTATACAGTTATAAACATGACCAAGGTGAGATCCTTCCAAGTATCCATATTTTGGTTAATATTACTTACAGGTAGTCCTTGACTCAAACCATTCATTTAGTGACTGTTCGAAGTTATAGCACTGGAAAAAAAATGACAATTTTTCATACTTAACGACGGTTGCAGCATCCCCGTGGTCATGTGATCAAAATTCAGACGCTTGGCAACCGGCGTGCATTTATGACGGTTGCAGTGTCCCAGGGTCATGGGATCACCTTTTGCAACCTTCTGACAAGCAAAGTCAACGGGGAAGGCAGATTCATTTCACAGCCGTGTCACTAACTTGTCAGCTGCAGTGATTCGCTTGACTGTGGCAAGGAAAGTCGTATAACGGGGCAAAAGTCATTTAACAACTGTCTCGCTTGGCAACAGAAATTTTGGGCTCAGTTGTGGTCGTAAGTCAAGGATTACCTGTATGAATCATTCTTATCATTTGGTTAATATATAAATAATTTGGCGGCAACTGTGTACATGTCTCCCATCAAACATTTGGAGTTAGAAAGCGGATGGGAACGGGAGGTTTTAAGCAATGTGGGGTTCTTGTTCTGAAAAATAGTTTAAAGCAGAGTTTCTCAGCAACTTTAAGACAGGTGGACTTCAACTCCCAG
This sequence comes from Azemiops feae, assembly GCA_023970755.1. Taxonomy (NCBI): domain Eukaryota; kingdom Metazoa; phylum Chordata; class Lepidosauria; order Squamata; family Viperidae; genus Azemiops; species Azemiops feae. Next base: position 1,307,075 of record JALGBA010000219.1, read on the forward strand.
AATTCCCCAGCCAGCCATGCTGGCTGGAGAATTCTGGGAGTTGAAGTCCATCTGTCTTAAAGTTGCCAACTTTTGAGAAACATGGGTTTAAAGGAGGCTGAAACTTGGGTTTTGTCGAGTGGCTCAGTGGAATGGATGCGCTTTTGAACCGGACAGCAGAAGCCTAGCCTGAAAATTGGAGGATTGGAAGTGGTTGTGCTGATCAAGCATCCTTGGCTAGTGCCTGTCCAAACTCATCTTGAGGAGTTCAGTTGGTTTTTTTTTTTTTATCATAACTGAGCTTTTAAGTTTGTGACCTCTAGACTGGCTCCTAGCTGCTCTCGCCATCTTTATTGGGTGGGTGGGTGGGTGGGTAAGTAGCTACAATAGGCAAAGGAGGGTTGCTATTACGTTGCCATTAACAGGAGGCTGCAAATTTAGCTAACCCTGGTTATCCTGATACCCAGGCCTAAGACAGTGTGGGTGGTGGGTGTCGTTTTTAGACATGGACTGCTACACTGGGGTTCAAACGGGATGCTGAGACATTTCCCCCCCCCCCAAATGGACAGGCGGGAGGAAGGACAGCCTGTAACAAGAATTAATTTTAACCCTGAATTTATTTCAGCAGGCTGACCTTCTCTGAGCTAGGAAGTTATGAAGGATTTGGCCTGGGTAATTCTTGGATGAGAGACTCCAGGGAATTCCAAGCTTGATTTACAGCCACCATCTGGCAGCAGCGTTGGGACTGTCCACTCCTTCCTTTGTCACCCTTTTATTTTCTTTCAGCTCCTGAATCAATTTGAAAACACCGGCCCACCTCCTGCAGACAAGGAGAAGATTCAGGCCCTTCCAACCATTCATATAACAGAGGAACATGTCGGTAAGGGCTTACTCATTTTTATGCCTCTCCTCCCCCCCCTTCCTCCCCCCATACATTCAGAAAGACCTGGATCCTCTAATCAAGAGGTTTCATTTGAATAGCGTTATTATTTTTAACAGATTCTGCTGTCTTACTGTAAGTTTTTGTTGGCCAGCTTTCCTCCTCCTCCTCCTTTGCCCCTTGGTTTATTCTCTGGTTCAGGGTTGGCGGCTTTAATTCCTTTCTGTGGTTGGCAACCAGAGACAGGCAAGGTTTCCTAGGCTCACCCTAGATTAACTTGGAACCGATCTCAGCTTGTTCCTAAAACTTCAGAAGATTACGGCTTTTGTTTGTTGCCAAGGACCTACAAAACAGAACCACCTTTCATTTCTCTTTAATCTTCTCCCATTCACATGGAATGGGGACATATTTCTCAAGCTGAGCATTGCTCGTTTGACTACAGTGCTGCATTATGCTCAGCACATGAAGCTGAAGGGCCGAAGAAGACTGGCGTTTCGGCCTCCTGAAAAGAAGTAGAACCGTAAATATCTTCAGCCATCCAGTCAGTAGGTTGAGAGCAATGTAGGGGTAGTTCCTGACTTACAACCATTTAGTTACAACGGCACTGAAAAAAGTGACTTATGACTGTTTTTTGCACTTAACAACCGTTGCAACATCCCCATGGTCACCTGATCAAAATTCGAACACTTGGCAACTGGCGTGTATTTATGGCGGTCGCAGTGTCCCGGAGTCATGTGATCCCCTTCTGCGACCTTCTGGCAAGCAAAGTCAGTGGGGAAGCCGGATTCACTAAAGAACCGTGTTGCTAACTTAACAGCTGCAGGGATTCACTTAACAACTGCGGCCAGAAAGCTCGTAAAATGGGCCAAGCTCACTTAACAACAGTCTTGATTAGCAGCGGAAATTTTGGGCTCAGTTGCGGTCGAAATACTAGCACCTTAACAAAAGGAAGCTTAGGGAACCTGATAGTAAATTCTTAACAGATCCCAGTTGCTTCTGCCTTCATTGTCATTCAGAACCCGTTTTATCTTCCGTTTCTGTGATTTTTTTCCCCTCCATTAGTTGCTTTAAATATCCAAGTGGTCCTGACTTACGACCACAAATGGGACCAGGAATTACCATAGCCAAGCAGTGGGGATGTTAAGTGAGTGGTGCCTGATTTTTACAATTTTTTTGCCATGGTTTTTACTGAATCTCTGCAGTTGTTAAGTGATTCACGTGGTTGTTAAATGAATCTGGCTTCCACCATTGCCTTTCCTTGTCAGAAACTGGCTGGGAAGGTTGCAAATGGCGGTCCCGTTAGCCATGGTAAGTACATGCCAAATGCCAAGTGCCCAAATTTTGATCATGTGACAGTGGGGGATGCTGCCACAGTCATGAATGCAAGGACCGGTCCTGGCCCTTTTAGTGCCGTTGTAACTTTGAACAGTCAATAAACAAATGGTCATAAGTAGAGGACTACCTGTATAGCTATTCCTTGTTTAGCAACCATTCACAATTAGGATAACGATGAAAAAGTAACTTTGCAACCCATCCTTAACATTTACAACCTTCAGGATTTTGTAAAGCAAAGTAAAGCTAAAATAAGGTCATAAGCACAGCTGCTATTTCACTTCGCAAGTGAGAAAGTTGCAGGTCCCAGTTATAGTCACTAAACAAGGACTACCTGTAACGGGACAAACAACTCAGCCCTAATTCTTTTTTCTCTTTTTTTCCCCCAATTGTAGTTTCGGGGCTGGAATGTCCCGTCTGTAAGGAAGATTATGAAGTTGGCGAGAGCGTGCGACAATTACCCTGCAATCACCTCTTCCATGATGGCTGCATAGTCCCGTGGCTGGAACAGGTTAGTTGCCAGGGGAAGTCTTGGGGGAACTGAGCAGAGCATCCCATGTCCACCACTGCTGCTTTTGGGAGGCCAGAGATGGTCCACCCCCCAAAGGGAAGCCTTGTTTTCTTCGGCCTCCTATGATTTGGACACTTGTTAATAGTGACGGAGAATAATGGACAGTCTTTGGAAATTGAACGGGGGGAAGAGAGGACTTTTAAGAGAAGATTTGTTAGCAAAGGGGGTGATGGTCTATGGCTTTTACGCTGTCTTCCTGCCTCATCCTTGTGTCAATGATTGACACAAGATCATTTGTTTTCAGCGGAACAGTTGTTTTGCTTTAAACAACTAAGAGGGAGGAATATGCCTCTGATTTTGAATGTTTTAAAAAGCTTTTCCAAATGCACAAGCCTTCCTCCAGTGAGGCTTCTGCTAGACTCCCTGTTTCCTTAGAAGCCTAACACTTTCTATGAGCATCAGCTTTTGGCTGCTGGGACTTTGCTTGTTCCTGCAATAAACCACACTTTTTTTTTTTTTTTTTAGTGAAAATCCTGTCTAGAAATCAACATAGAGCCCTTGAAAGTCATTTTTAAAACCCAATAATTCCCAAAGCTTTTAATTGAAAAGTCAGTCTCAAGGCCAGGCATTAACGGCTTACAGCATGCTAGATAAATCGTCTTAGTTAAGTCCATTTAAAACAGATGAGTTTTTGATAATCTTTTTGAAGATCAGGATTGAGGGGGACAGATCCTTTGGAACGGAGTTACACTAGAATTAGTGTCGAATTAGAATTGGGGAGTTAGAGACTATTTCATCAAACTCTCAATAGTGTGGTTATTTTCCCTACAGATGGCTGTTTAGCCTCCCTTAAATACCTCCAGCAAAAAGTTCACAGTTTCTAGAGGCAGTACTTCTGTTATCAGTTTTGCTTTGTGGGTCTTGTGGTTCACTAACCCCAGCCTGCAGTTGTATAATAAACCAAACAATATTTTCCTTTGATTGCACTGCCAGCTGCACAGGACAGCCCAGGTTCCCACACAACTTGGGAAAAGACACAAGTTGTTGTTTTTTTTTAAAAGAGTTGCAGACAGGGACCTCATTTGCTCCTGTGGATGTGCTGAAGCACATCTGCCTTTGAAGTGTTGCATTGCCCTTTCAAGCCCATTTTCTTAATTTTTATCAAATGTGCTTTCCTTTGATTTTTCCTTCCCAGGAATACCATCTGCATAGGCCGTGTTCATTTCCAGCATCTTAGCTTTTCCCTCTCCCATCACCCTGACCCTTGACAATGCCAAGGATCTTCTAACTTTAATTTTTTTCCCTCCCCCGAAATTCTTAATTGTTGAAGGATCCATTCCAGATAGATTCTGACTTAATGTCAAGCACCCACCAATGGAAATACAGTGGTAACTCAGTACTCAGTTCTGGGGGGTGCGGCGAGTATTAAAAAGGACGAGTCCTAAACAAACTACATGATTTACCATGTAACCCTTTGTTTCTGCCAGGAAGAACTTTCTGTATGTCCCTTTTCCTATGTCACTAACCTCCCCAGCATGGCCAACTTCCTGTCCTCCCTCTGTGGCCATCTCCCTCCTTTTGCAGTGAACTTCCCAGAGTGGCCAACTTCCTATCCGTTCTCCACAGCCGTCCCTCTCTTCCTGTAGCTGCGTATCGAGTACTGGGACAACATTTTCACATCAAAATGCGTATCGAGTACTAAACAAACGCCAAGTACTGGGACAACATTTTCACATCAAAATGCGTATCGAGTACTGGGACAACATTTTCACATCAAAATTCGATGAGTTTTGAAGCATTCGAGTACCGAAGTACCACTGTACTCTGTGGCGTGTTTGATAAAAGGGACACTGCAGTGCAATGTATTAGAATTAATTCCAAAGGTGGGCAGAGGCAGGAAGACAGTGTTTGTCTGAAGCTCCTTCTAGGAGTTGCCAACATGTGCTGTGTTTGCTCTTAAGAGACCCCTTTCTCAGTCTAGAGTAGTTTTTGACTTAACGGCCACAGTAGGACTCGGAGAATTCATTATTCAGCGGTGCTGTTGTTAAGTAAGATACCACATGTCCACAGCCAATTTTACCATCTATTTTGCTGAGGTCATTAAGCAGATCACTGCAGTTCAGCAAGACGTCACACGACTGCAATGGCAACCTCTCCTATCAGTTTCCCCATTGAATTGCTAGTTGGAAGCTGGCTGGTAAGGTTGCAAAAGGCAATCGCATAACCATGGGGATGCTTTAACCGTTGTAAGTGCAAGGACCCGCCGTAAGTCATCTTTTTGGCACTGTTGTAATTCACTAAACGAATGGTCGTAAGTGGAGGACTGCCTGTATTTAAGCACCAAGACATGGGCCAAATACCTGTTTTCATTTCTAACGTTTTTGCTCTCTCTTATCTGTCTCTTTTTTTTTATGTCTCCACCCGCTTCCCCAGCATGACACCTGCCCAGTGTGTCGGAAAAGTTTAAGTGGGCAGAACACGGCTACAAACCCACCTGGACTCTCCGCAATGAATTTTGCTTCCTCCTCGTCATCTTCCTCCTCCTCTTCTTCCTCCAGTTCACCAAGTAACGAAAACTCCGCAAACAACTCGTGAATCTTTAAAAACAAGCAAAAAAAAATGTCGCCACTCTCATGCTCTTTTTCTAATGTCATAGCCCTTCCTTGTTTCTCCCCCACCACCACCAGGGGGAAATCCGTGGGGTGGGGAACGTCCAGTACAGAGCCGTGGGGAGGGCTGGGAATGGGAATCTCCACACACTCCCCTCCAACCATCATAACTTCAGGGCCCTCTTGACTTCACGCTCTCTTCCCTCCCGCCCACCCCCACCCAGCCAGCCAGCCCGGTGTTTGGTGTTCAATCTTGCATTCTCTCAAGGGACAATGTGGGGGAGGGGGGGGAACCTCCTCTCTAAACTGCTGCTGTGCGGACTCTTAAAACCGGCCCGACCTCGCTGTGTGACGAGCGGCAGGGAGTCGGAACGTGAACAAGCACTGGATTTAAGGGAGATCGGAGTTCCAAAGGGGCGTTCTAAAATGGATTGTCTATCCCTTTCTCTTTATTATTTTTTTAAATATAATTTTGACAAATGTTTCCCCCCCCCTCCCCTTTTTTTGCCCCACTTCCTGTCCCCGCTCTCAGCTCTCTTTAAGAACTGATGTGACACCAACCCTTGAAAGTAGAGATGTAATAGAGATCCTTCTTCCCTTCCCCTCTTTCCCTCTGGGTTTTCTGCTGCTGGAGGAGCTCGTGAGCCTCTTTCCTTAGGCACCAGCAACAAAGCGGGGGGGGGGGGGGGAGGAAGAACAGGAGTGGGGAGCGAATTTAACAATCAGAGCCACTTCCTGACTCTGCACAATTTCTCCCTCTCCCCCCCCTTGCCACCCTCCCCTGTTACTAACACCGCCCTTTTTGACAAGTCGATACCGAGAAAGGGGTTTTTATAATTTTAAATTATTACTGCTGTTAAATAAATGGACATTTCAGCTCTCGCCTGTGATGCATCTGGGTTTGTGCCTTCAGGAGAAGATGAGATGAAGCAAAAAGACGCTTGTGTGATGGAATAGCTCAAAAAAAACCAAGAGGGTGGGAAAAACCTAGGAAGTAACTAGGGTTGTAGACTGAACTAAGATGTCGAAAGAAATCTTGGAAGAAGTAGGCAGCAGCCAATTCGCTTGCTTGTTCTTTCTGAGAAATCAGCATTTTCGTGTCTGTGAAGTCCTGGGCTTGTCCTTCACCCAGAGGGGTCTTTTTTTTACCATCTGCAAATGAGGGGGTCCTGCCTTTCAAGGGTTGGCGGTTTTACCCAGGTTTTGCCCTTCCGTCTGAAGCCCTTCCTTGTTCTGTACAGGTGGTCCCTGACGTACAACCCCAATTGAACCCAATTTTTTTGCTGTTAAGCCAGACAGTTGTTAAATGAGCTTTGCCCCACTTTACGACCTTTCTCGCCACTGTTGCTAATGTGAATCACTGCAGTTGTTAGGTTAGTAACACGGTCGTTAAGTGAACCCGGCTTCCCCATCGATTTTGCTTGTCGGAAGATTGCAAAAGACGATTGCCCGACACTGCAACCGTCATAAATGTGAGCTGGTTGCCAGGCATCTGAATTTTGATCACGTGGCTATGGGGATGCTGCAACGGTTGTGAGAGACAAGTCGTAAGTTACTTTTTTTTCGTGCCGTTGTAACCTTGAGCGGTTACTAAAGGAATGGTTGTAAGTTGAGGACCACCTGCACAAAGTTGATGGATGCTGCTGTGGTTGTCTGTTCCACATCTCTTTGTGTCCGTTTGGGTTGTGTCAAGCTACGCCTGCAAGAGGAGGATCTGTTGCAAAAGTGGGCTCGTATCTTGTAAAGGCCTGTCTTGCCAGCAAAGCACCCACCGAGCAGTGCTGGCCATCGGAGGGCATTGGACCACCGCACTGAAGGAGAAGGTGGGCGAGCTGAGACAAATGGTAAGCAGAGTTCAACCTTTTGGTTCAGACCACCATTTTTCCACTCTTGTGCGGAAGACTTTTGGGGGCGAGTCCACAATCCCCTGTCCTCAGCTTAACACATAGAAAATGGGAAATCGCTCCTGTCCTCTATTTCTGCAGTCTTCTCCCCAGCCCTGCCCAGATCACTAATAGCAACCATTAAAGGTAAAGCCGTTTCCCCTGTCCAATCATGTTCGACTCTAGGGGGCAGTGCTCATCTCTCATTTTCTAGCCAAGGAGTCGGCGGTTGTCTGAAGATGCTTCCATGGTCCTGTGGCTGGCATTACGCCGGCAAACAGTATGCTGTTACCTTCCCGCCAAAATGGTACCTATTTATCTACTTGCATTGGCATGCCTTCAAACTGCTAGGTTGGCAGGAGCTGGAGCAAGAACGGGAGCTCAACCTGTCATGCAATGCTTGGGTCTCAAACTGCCAATCTTCTAGCCAGCAAGCCCAGTATCTTAACCACTAGACCAGGGGTCCTCAATCTTGGCAACTTTAAGACTTCTGGACTTCAACTCCCAGAATACCTCAGCCAGCTTTGCTGGCTGAGGAATTCTGGGAGTTGAAGTCCAGAAGTCTTAAAAGTTGCCAAGGTTGAGGACCCCTGCACTAGACCACCACATCCCCTTACCAGCAACAGATTTAATTAGAAACCAGATTTTTGCATAAAGCCCCCAGGGGCTTTCTACCCCTCCCTACAAGCCCAATCCAGAATAAAAAATGTAGGCCTTTTCCACTCTGAACAGTGATGCTTTGGCAGCAATCGGGGGCTGCAAAAAAGGGGGCCTGGCCCTGATTGGAGACAGGAATCTTGGTGTGGGAAAATCTGTAGTAGCCAAGACGTAGAGTCGATGGAGCAAAGAACAAGCTGGTGGGGGGGAGTCAAGATGCAAAATTTTTTCCTCTTTGTTTTGAAGAACAATTTAAATTAAAGGAAGGTTTACCACTCTCAAATAAAATAGGTTCCTCCAGTCGTCCCAGAGGCCCCCTTTTGGCACAGGCAGGTTCTATGGTTGCAAAAGCTCCCATCCCTGGCGGGATGTTTTTTGCATGGCAACCAGTAGGTGGCAGCAAGGATCCATAGATCCATTCCTGAAGCCATTCCCCTTTAATCTCCAGTGAAGAGGAGAGGGGCCGCTAGCAATTATGGAAGTAATTCAACAAGGTGGTGGGCCCCTGGTTTCAGGATTTAGCCAGTTAGTGGGGGAATGTGTAATTGGGGCTTCTGCAAGGAGAAAGTGGATGGATGTATAACAATAATAATAATAAAGTTGGGTGGGACCTTGGAGGTCATCTAGTCCAACCCCTTGCTCAGGCAGGAAACCCTATACCATTTCAGACAAATGGCTGTCCAGTCTTTTCTTAAAAACTTCCAGTGTTGGAGCATTCACCGCTTCTGGAGGCAGGTTGTTCCACTGGTTAATTGTTCTAACTGTCAGGAAGTTTCTCCTTAGTTCCAAGTTGCTTCTCTCCTTGATTAGTTTCCATCCGTTGCTTCTTGTCCTGCCTTCCGGCGCTTTGGAGAATAGCTTGACTCCCTCTTCTCTGTGGCAGCCCTTGAGATATTGGAACACTGCTATCATGTCACCCCTCATCCTTCTCTTCATACCCAATTCCAGCAACTGTTCCTTGTAAGTTTTAGCCTCCAGTCCCCTGATAATCTTTGTTGCTCTTCTCTGTACTCTTTCTAGAGTCGTGGTGACCAAAACTGGATACAGTATTCCAAGTGTGGCCTTACCAAGGCATGTGGTTGTCTCAAGAGTAGTTTCTGGTTCTAGAATTGGCCTGTTCAGCAATTTGCCTTAAAATCTATTATAAGGGTTATTTGGAGATATCCTGTGGCCATTTTCTAACGATTAAGAGTTGTTAGAAGCAAGTTCCAGCCACTTTCAGAAAAGTTGTTGATGATCAGTGATCTAAAAAGCAAGCAAATATTCTGTGGAATCTATTCAGTATATTCCACTTGTAGGCATTTGTCCCATCCCGTATGTTTAAAATGCTAAGCTTCTGTTACCTGAATAGGTATATCAGATCTGGGATAGGCACTCCAGTATCTTCCCCTTCTTTGGGGTTACAACACAATCTCAGCAAGACCAGTGATCAGGGATTATAGCAATTGTGAATCAACACAGTGGAATAATTAAGGTTTTTGATCAAGTTTAAGTTTGCCACGAAACTTCATTGGATGAAGTTGGCTAGTTGCCGTCTCTCAGTTCACTGTACCTTACAGGGCGGTGGTTGTGCGGTAGACATAACATCTTTCAAGATGTGTGGATTTCTGGGCTGGGGAATTCTGGGAATTGAAGTCTACACATGTTGGAAGATGCCAAGTTGGGAAAGGTCAATAACATAGAGGGAGAAATGCTGTCTCGTGCTTTGAGATCCTGGAGGGAATGCTGGGAATAAATTTAAGGAATATGTAATTCAGAATTCAAAATATCCACGGGATAGTCATTTGGCTACTACTGGCCCAGGTGGTAGATGTTCATCAATTGCTCAAACCATGTATCACCAAGATTTAGTTGAGCATGGATTAGGGGAGGACTCCCTTGTGACTACTGTGCTTGGGCAGTGACTATAGGGCAGGAGTGGCCAGTAAACCAGGAGACGGGTGACTTTCAGAAGTGCTGTTCAGTGGATAACCAGATCTAAGACCTTGCTGGGCTGTAAAAATCAGATGGGAGTGCCGATATAATATTAATCGCCCTGTTGCCCAGGGACTACTCTTGGCACTTCGGCAGGGTTAGTGGTGGAATGCCCCAGACGGAATAATATTGGGGGGGATTTGAAATTGCCTTTTTGGGGCACAGAATCAGAGGTGCCTTGTAAATTCATGGCTGGTAGGGCAGCCAAAACTTACTTAACAACTGTCTTGCTTAGCACTGGAAATTTTGGGCTCAGTTTTGGTCGTAAATCAAGGATTATTTGTATTATCTAGGAAGAATTTGAATCTGGTGGTCCCAAGGAAGTGGAGAGGGGGGCCTCCAAATTGTGAACTTAGCCATATGTATACAGTGTTAGCTTCATGTCCTTCCAGGCTGGTTAAAACTGCCAGGAAAATGATGTGTGGTTGGGTCCAGGTAGTGATTAATTCCAGTGGTGGGATTCAAATATGTGAACAACCGGTTCTCTGTGTGGATGCCACCTCCGGATGTCCGTTCTGGGCCTGGGCAACAAAAAAATTAGCTACCGGTTCTGCCAAACTGGTGCAAACTGGCTGAATCCCACCAGTGATTAATTTCTCCTTTTGTGAAAGGGTGGCCCTGTCTTCCGTTAAGGTGGTGGTGGTGCTCTGCCCCTGTTTAAGAAACCTTCATTGGATTTGATTGTACAGTACTGGATAATTTCTATTCAGCTTTCTATATTTAGGGAAGGTTGTAGAGAAGGTGATGAGGCTGTAACTTCAGAGGCTTCTGAAGGAAATGGATTATCCAAACCCTTTTCAGTCAGGATTCAGATCGCAGCACAGTAGTGTTTTTCAAAGTTGGCAATGTTAAGATCTAAGGACTTCAACTTCCAGAATTCTTAGCCAGCATGAAATCCATGCATCTTAAAGTTGCCAAGATTGAAAAAAAGACTGCTTTAACATAACCTCCCCTTGCAATTCAAAATCTCTATAAAGGTTTTAATTTTGCAGTCGGTGAGCTGGGAGATTCTTTTGTCATTCTTTATTTTATTTGTTTATTTGCCACTTTTATTATTTTTACAAAATAACTCAAGGCGGTGAACATGTCCAACACAGCTTCGTCCTGTTTTCCCCCATAACAAGCACCCTGTGGAGGTGAGTTTGGCTGAGAGAGTGACTGGCCCAAGGTCACCGAGCTGGCTTTCATAGCTAAGGTGGAACTAGAACTCACAATCTCCCAGTTTCTAGCCCAGCGCCTTAATCACTAAACCAAACTAGCTCCGTTACTCTTAACCTATAAATTCTCTTATTCTTAGCCTCTTTCTGAATACACCCCTTGACCAATGGGGCATCTTCAGCAATCTTGGCAATATAACTGCTCCTCCCTATTTTGCTGTTCATTAGAATCCTTCCAAGGTTTGCTTAGAGCAGGGGTCTTCAAACTTGACCCTTTTATGACTTGTGGACTTCAATTCCCAGAATTCCTCAGCCAGGCACGCTGGCTGAGGAATTCTGGGAGTTGAAGTCCACAAGTCATAAAAGGGTCAAGTTTGAAGACCCCTGGCTTAGAGCAATGAACCTTTTAGGAATCTGGATAGGGACCTGATAGGCTGGAAGACATCTGGGAAGCTAAGAACTGTGCAGAATGGAGAAGGCTTCTGGACTGCGGTCCTACTGGTTCTGTCTGTGGGGCAGAAGGAGAGGCTATATACGTTTGGTGTTTCAAACAGTTGGGCACAACCACCTCTATTTTCTTGGCCCTTAATTGCTGTGTGTCTGATCTTTACAGATTGTAAATTGCAGATGTCAGGATAAATGGGTCACAGGTTAATTAAACAACCTTGTAGCCTTCCTCTTTTGGCTTGATGCTACTAAAAAGCCAGTTTCTGAGCCAGTTTCAACCTCTAGCTTTTCAAACTGTCCAAGGTTATAATTTGGAAGAAGCCTTTTTGGTGCTTTTCTTTAAAAAAATAATAATAAGTTTTTTTATCCCTCCTTTATTATTTTTTATAAATAACTCAAGGCGGCAAACATAACTAATACTCCTTCGTCCTCCTATTTTCCCCACAATAACCACGTGAGGTGCTTAAGGCAACGAGAGGGGTGGCTAGGTTATGGGGCAAAACTCAACTGTCTCGCTTAGCAGCAGAAAGTTTGGGCCCACTGTGTTCATAAGTCAAGGACTACCTGTATAGTTGATGATGATTGCTTTTAAGTGTTTCCCACTGGTATCTGTCTGGTTATGGTGTGAATTGATAGCAACCACGAGAAACCTTAGATCTCTTCCAGCAGAGCCTTTATCACAGCCTTAGCTGCAGCAAATGCACAGTACAATACAGGTAGCCCTGGACCCATGACCACAGCTGAGCCCCAAAATTTGTGTTGCTAAATGAGAGAGTTGTTAAGTGAGTTATTCCCTATTTTATGACCTTTCTTGTTAAGTGAATCACTGCCGTTGTTAAGTTAGTAACATGGTTGTTAAGTGAATCTGGCTTCCCCATTGACTTCGTTTGTCGAAAAGTCACAAAAGCTGTTCACATGACCCCAGGACACTGCAACGGTCATAAATATGAATCGGTTGCCAAGCATCCGGATTTTGATCACGTGACCCCAGGGATGCCACAACAATTGTAACGGTCATAAGTCACTTTTTTCAGTGCTGCAACTTGGACGGTCACGAAACAAACTTGTTGTAAGTTGAGGAATATCTGTACAACAAAAGTATCATGTGCCTGGAAATCCTGTTGAAAGAATTTATTTTCATTCCCAAAATACAGTTAAGCCACTGTGAGAGGGATCAGCCTTAATACCCTCTCATGTCTGAAGAGTTCTTTGAAATAAATAACAAAATGATTTGCAATCCATGTATTTGCAGGGAAATCATGTCCTTATAAAAACAACTTCTTAACAGCTTTAGGGGAAAATGGAAGTTTGCCTTGGAGCCTGACACATTCATACAGATTTCTTAACAACAGCCACGGATTTTATTTATTAAAACAATTTATCTTGGTTTATTATGTTGACTCTGGGTGGCTTACAGCAAAAAAGCCTCACTACAAAACCCAATAACCCCTCTGGCGACAACCATCAAGCCAACCACTTGATGGGCTTCATATCCCTCTGGTGTCCCGAGCACAAATGCTAGGTGTACCATCACACAAATGCTAGGTGTACCAGAGAGAATTCCTATGTTCATGTACCATGCTACTTTATGCCCAAACAAAGCTCTAGTGTGGCTTAACTTGATGTCTTGGTTCATACAAGATAAACTGAGCAGTTCAGCAAGAAGAATTACAAACTTTGCAATGGCTCTTTGGGAGAATCCGTGAAGTTTCTCAAATGAGAGCCAATGCCAAAGAGCCCTTGGCACTATAATAGTTCAGAAGATGGAGTCAATTAGCTGTTGCATGCTAGAGGTCATGCATGCTCAATTGGCACATCTGGAATTTGGGGAGCACGCTTGCAAAATGGCTACCATGGTGGACCATATAGCAAAAGACCTCTAAACTGGGCTGCAGTCAACCTCCATCTTAGTTTCTGTAATGGGGGACTCTGAGTTGGCAGTTCAAGTGATGCTTGGGGACTTCAGGTGGCTTCACTGATCTGTTCCTTTATTTTAAAGTAAAAGAATCTTAATTAAAATAGGTAAGATCAGGAAATTGGATCATTATCAAGGAAAGTGTTCATGGGTGCATTGTCCTCCCCTCCAGATGACTCTGCTGCAACGGTACGCAAAAGAACAGGGCTTTGATTCTGCTGCTATGACCAACATCCTGAGTTTTTTCTCCTGTTCCTGCCAGTGCTACTGAATGCCACATTGGGGGGGGTCTTCTATGCCAGAAGGTGTTGTCTTTCAGATAATATCCTCCTTATCTCATGGTGCTTAACTGGAATCAGTTCCTGGTCTTAGGGGTGGGAACTGTCACCATTAGATAGGTGACATCTTTTCACTGGTGATTGACAAGAATTGAAGCCGCAAGAGCTTTTCATGCAAAGTAGATATATTTCATATAACTGCTAGTTTCCTTCCAAGAGCCAGTTTGGTCTAGTCCAGGGGTCTTCAAACCTGGCCCTTTTATGACTTGTGGACTTCAACTCCCAGAATCCCTCAGCCAGGCATGCTGGCTGAGAAATTCTGGGAGTTGAAGTCCATAAGTCATAAATGGGCCAGGTTTGAAGACCCCTGGTCTAGTGGTTAAGGCACCAGGCTAGAAAACAGGAGACTGTGAATTCAAGTCCTGTCTTAGCCATGAAAGCTAGCTGGGTGACTTTGGGCCAGTCATTCTCTTCCAGCCCAGCCCACCACACAGGGTTGTTGTAGGGAAAATAGGAAGAGGAAGGTGTGTTTGGATATATTCACCACCTTGAGTTAGTTGTAAAAATAATTAAGGCAGAATACAAACAAACAAGCAATTCTGAATATCCATCCAGTAGATTTTTTCTTACGATCTCTCTGAATCATTTTTTTTTTGCCCGATTGCTGGATTTCGCCAGTTTGCTGGATTTCAGCTAGTTTAGCTATGCTGGGTTGGGATTAGGAGATTAGAGGTTGGATTCCAACACGGCCAGTTGGAGATGCCTTTCTAAGTCTCTCTCGGTATTCCAGGAGGTAGGATCTGGAGCTTTGCAAAATAAACAGAACCTTTCATACAACCTGTCCCATTTTTGCCTGCAGAGCCAAGCGTCCTTTGAAGGGCCCAACACTGGGGTTCCCCCTCACCTAACGGGAGTCTGACTGGTGTCTTTTTTTGAAGTCAATGAGAAACAGTTTTAAGTATTCTAGTCGGGCTGGGCAGTGTTTGGTTGCTGTAAACAGGATGTGCCTTAAGGGGGAAACACGTAAGCCCCAACAAGTCCCAATAAGTACTTAAGAAAAATTTAATGGGGAAGCGGTTTGTGTGTGTGTGTGGGCAGCAGCAATTTGTACACCCACAGCACAAAAGAGGTCAGGAGGAGATGACCCAGTGATTCATTTCCCCAGTTTAACAAAGTGATGTAAATCTGTGTGTGACCCACTTAGAGGAGTCTGCTGCATAAATATCTTTTCAAACCTTCCCAAAACACTTCAGAAGAGTGTTAATCAGGGGTATGGCTTTTGTAACAACGGGCCCTCATCTGAGGCCCTTGGAAAGCACAGCCAGAAGCTACAGAGCCCCTTAAAATGTTATTAATTGGGACTTTTTAGTATGATGAAGGTGGGAGGTCCTGCTGAAAGCTGTCATGTTGACTGCAGTTAACCTGATTTAATGCCTTTTAAATGAAATAAGTTTTTAAGTTCACCTTGTTCCCAAACTTAACAACCTCAAGAAGTCAAATGCCTATTGTGGTCTTTATTCCTCCCCACCACCATCCCCAGACCTCCCCTTTGCTTCTTCCTTTTTATTTATTTTTTTATTCCAAAGGCCTATATTCCCCGTGAATGTTGGGCTTACAACTTCGAATTCCACGTCCCAGACCCCACTGCTGAGACTTTTGGAAACTGAAGTCCATATGGACTTACAACCGTTTGTTTAGTGACCATTCGAAGTTATGACGGCACTGAAAAAGTGACTTATGACCGTTTTTTACACTTAACGACCGTTGCAGCATCCCCATGGTCACATGATCAGAATTCAGACGCTTGGCAACTGGTGTGTATTTATGATGGTGGCAGCATCCCAGGGTCACGTGATCCCCTTTTGCGAACTTTTGACAAGCGAAGTCAACGGGGAAGCCAGACTCGCTTAACAACCATGTTACTAACTTAACAACTGCATCGACTCATTTAACAACTGTGATAAGAATGGTCGTAAAATAGGGCAAAACTCACTAAACTGTCTTGCTTAGCAACAGAAATATTGGGCTCAATTGTGGTTGCTAAATCGAGGAGTACCTGAATATCTCAAGGGAACCCAGGCTGGGAAGGTTGATTTATAACTTCATCCTCCTTCAAGCCAAGAATGTGGCATCTATTTTTACAAAATAATGCAAGCTGATTGGAGTTTCTTCAGTAGGAATTGCAAGGTGGTATATCCGTGTCTTGTGTGTATATTACACCGGCAGAAGAATAATGCCCTGTTGTGTCTAATGCCCATCCTTTACACATTCTTAAAAACATATATTTTATGTGGGTTAGTTTTTATCTTGGCCTGCCCTCTACAGATTTCAACAATTCAGTGACAACCGTTCTTGTAGTTTTAAAATACTCGAAGGGGGGAAATGGGTTCTTAATAATATGCT
The DNA here is from genome assembly GCA_023970755.1 of Azemiops feae. Lineage (NCBI taxonomy): Eukaryota > Metazoa > Chordata > Lepidosauria > Squamata > Viperidae > Azemiops > Azemiops feae. The sequence continues at coordinate 1,323,100 of JALGBA010000219.1, forward strand.
TCTTTCAGATCAAAGCCCATCACTGCATCTGCAATGCTATGTAATTGTGGGCTACAGCTTGGAATTCACACACTCATGCTTCCTACCCCTCTAGGAAACTCTGAGGAACATACCTATTTTGGGAAGTTGAAAAAAACATTCTGAAAGGCAGTGCTAACCACTTGCCTACTGTTGCCATGAAAACTACAATGGTATCTATTTCTGTCGGCTCAGTATACATCCCACTGAATTTAGAATATGGCAAAATACCTATAGAACTGCAGCCTTAATCTGTAGAAACTCTGGGGGGGATGCAAATGTTAGTGGCTGTGTCTCTTTCTCCTTCTACTGGTGCTGGCCTTGCAAAATATTTTTCATCTCTTTGTAATCTCAAGTTAGTCCCAAAGTGCATTATACTTCAACAATTTTTGAATCAAGGTACCTAAAATCTGCAAAGAATGTGTAAAATGTACAGGTAATCCTTGACTTACAACCATTGGTTTACTAACTACAATGGCACTAAGAAAATTGACTTATGACCATTTTTCCACGCTTATGACTATTGCAACATCCCCATGGTCACATGATCAAAATTTGGTGACACCAAAAAATGATGTCTCCCTCACATGTAGCTCCTGTTGTGTTTCCTTTGTTTTCTAGAAATGACATGGAAGGACTTTGTCACTTCCATTTTCTTTGTGTTGATATATTTTACTTCCCAGTCTACATTTTGGAGGCTTTGTGGTGGCCTCATTAGGACTGGTTGACATTTTGAGGTCAGCCAATGTAAATGCCACACAGCATTACTGCAATCATAACTGCACTAATGAGTTGAACTTTCAACTTTAAGAGACTGAGCATCCAAAGAGTCCAGATCAGTGTTGACTAGGGAATTCTGGGAATTGAAATTCACACCTCTTAATGTTGTAAAGGTTGAGCTATATTAGTTCAAACTGCTCAAAAAGCATGCTGGATTTTTTCTGGCTGAGCCTAATGGGAGGTGACTGGGAAGGCCTTCTCCTTTCCAGGCAATTAAATATCTTGTGCTTTTGGATTCAAAAGGGGGTTGGGGCACCTTCTTGCTACTCTTGGAATAATAGCTTACTTTGGAAGGCTGGAAGATTAAGCCAAAACGGACTTCTGTCCTCTCTTCCATTATTTTTCTATCACCTATTATCTGATGCTTTTTTTTTTTTTTTTTGCATAATCCCTACAACCACGAATGTTCAAAATGGCTGCTACGGTTTCAGTTGGAGTGTTTTCCCTAACTTGCTAACTTGCTAGCATGCTGGCTGGGTGATTTTAGGCAGCAAAAGATGGGCAAATTTGGGATGGATAGATAGATGATAGGGATAGGATAGACAGACAGATGATAGATATAGAGAGACACTTCCATGCTGGCTGGGGGATTTGGCGAGTTGAAGTCTCCACATCTTAAGATGGGCAAATTTGGGATGGATAGATAGATAGGGATAGACAGACAGATGATATAGACAGACAGTCAGACACTTCCTTCCATGTGTTTTACCCAGATCATGCAAAACCAGAAAAACCTACCCATGCCCACAGATGTGATGCAACCCCACTCATTCTGCATTGCCCTCCCCAGACTCATAGTTGCTGGCTGCCAAGATTGTCAACTTTTGCGTTGCTGATCAAAGCAGGCAGGGAGAAATGAGCCTTTGGATTCTCTACGCCTAGCGGGCAGCAGATGGGCAGCATATGGGTGGGGCATTTCCAGGAAAAAGGGAGCTGCTCTACTGCCAGCCAGCTTCGGTAGGCCCTCAAGATTAATTTTGCTCACAGATTCAAGAAGGCAGAAAGGTAAAATACATAGTGAAGAGAAAGCAAATATGTTTTAACATCTTTCGTCTTTCCTAATGGTCTTTATTCTGTTGAATTCCAAGCTGCTTTTCCTTCATTTTCTACAAAAAATAAATATATCCTCCCCCCCCCCCCACAATTCTTAAATACATCATATAGTAGTGCATGGTTGAGCAGCGTGGTGGCCTAGTGGTGAAGATGCTTGCCTCCCACTCGGAAGGTTGAGAGTTCAATCCTAGGTAGTGAGGGATGTTTCTCAGGGAACAAAGAGAAAATATCTGCTGCAAACTCCACATAGGCGTCAGGAAGGGCATCTGGCCAGTAAACTCTCAGCTCCACCCAGTTGCCCCGACTCTACCCTGAATTAAGGGATTACAGGGGTCGTAAAAACAAAACAAAAAAATAGTGTACAGTTGAGCAAGTAGTCCAGAGTGTTCCTCCATCATGAGACGAGCATTGGCAGGAAATGGGTGGAGAGATGTTGCCAGCGGGTCTTCGTCCCTCGTCGTGGCAGTCCTTTGCTGTTGAGGGAGAGGAACATGGGTTGCCCTTCGTGATGCCAATGGAAAGAGGCGTAGGTATTGTAGCCGTTCTCTTCAATACGTTCCTTGAACTTGCAGTTGGGGCTGTATGCTTTCTATGACGGACCGGTGGGGATGAGAGAAACAAAAACAAAAGAAGAAATTTCACTGAGTGAAAGGAAGGCAGAACTGAAAATCTGGCTTCTTAATTAGATTTCTCTTGCCTTTGGGCTCAAGGTAGTTTCTGTAGGGATCACCTCCATTTTATCTCTCTCACAGTTACTCTGAAGTAGGGCTACCTGAAAGAAAGTGATTTCCTTAGCCTTTGTCCCACTTTGTCTATATCTGTCTGTCTGTCTGTCTGTCTGTCTGTCTGTCTGTCTGTCTGTCTGTCTTATCTATCTATCTATCTATCTATCTATCTATCTATCTATCTATCTATCTATCTATCTATCTATCTATATCTATCTATCTATCTATTAGCAATCAATCAATGTCATGTATCTAAATCTCTAGGGCATTCATTATTCTAGCATGTTGGCTGGGGAATACTTGGAATTGAAGTTCATACAAGGTTGAGAAACACTGGACCCGAGTTCAGCCAGTTGCTTTTCTTTTCTTTTCTTTTTTTTTGCTTAAGAAGAGACTCAACCCAAGTCTTCCCATTCCTAGTGCAGAACTTTCCCTATCCCTGGCTCTTGGGCTGAGGGGATCACTATTTGTGACCTTTCCAGCTGGCTTTAAACAAACAAAGATAATGGGGCAAGCTGGATTTACTTAACAGTGGTACGATTCACTTAACAAATGCAGTGATTCAGTTAACAACCATGGCAAAAAGGTGGTAAAATCAGGCATGACTCACTTAAAAACCACCTTGCTTAGCAATGGAAATTCTGGTCCAATTGTGGTTCTAAGTCAAGGATGACCTGTAATTCCCCTTCCCCCCCACAAAAGGCAGGCAATTCCATTTACCGTTCCATAGACTTTTCCTTTTCGGTTCATTGCCAAGTAGAATCCAGTGTGGATGGATCGAATGGCCACGGTTCCCACCTGTACGGAACGGATCTCCACAATGCCTGGGGCGGAAATAGCAAAGAGGGCAGGGCCTATTAACACAAATCAAGGACCTCCCAAAGCTACTAGCAGCAAAGCCTGTGGCTAAAACAACCAGCAGCTGCTTCTAATAAGCAAATCTCTCTGTGTGTGCATGTTTGCTTGAACATGTCCTAGTGCAGGGGTAGGCAACCTTGGCTCTTTTATGACTCGGCTCAGGAATTCTGGGAGTTGAAGTCCACGAGTCATAAAAGAGCCAAGGTTGCCCACCCCTGTCCTAGTGTATTGAAGGGGCTGAAGTTATACCACCCACCTTCCCAAGCTTTTGTTCCAATTTTCAGTAAGGAAGTTTAATTTTAATGTAGCAATTTTACACCTGGAGAATATAAGCGCCTAGGGATCAACTGATAAAAGATCAACTTATAAAAACAAGAAGATGGGATTTTAGAAATACACTGTTTTACTCAGGATATGCCCCTTTCTGCTTCGAATTACTCACTTTATCCTTGCCTCATCCCCATTGTAGTATATTTTTCAAGGCTTAGATCAGGCCCTTGATTCAAAAGACATTCCAATAGAAGAGAATCTATGTAGCACAAGGTCAAACTGTGGAGTTCTTGGTGCTCTCTGACCTTGGTTGTTTGCTTGCAGATGTTTCATTACCCAATTAGGTAACACCATCAGTGTCAGGGAGTGTGGGGTTTGCACTGATGATGTTTTGTCTAGTTGGGTAACCAAACGTCTGCAAGCAAACAACCAAGCTCAGAGACCACCAAGTACTCCAAAGTCATTACATGCTTGTAGGTAGGGTACACTTAAAATCCGCGAAGAAGACTCTGAGGCACAGTTCAGTGTTTCAATAACAGAAGTTCAAAAACATGTACACTTCTTAAAAGGACCGACTGATTGCAGGACCATGCAAGCCCCAACCTCAACGGGGTGGGGGGGAGAGGGGGGGGCGCATGGGGCACAAACCTTTTTTATTCCCTAGATCTGCAAGCTCAAAAATAATTACACTCCTTCCTACTTGTACAGACTCACATCCCGTCTAATTTCAGTAGATTGCTTGTTTCATCATGTGAACTCAGTCAATGGTGGTTTATTCCATGACGGTCAAGCAAGCCATTGTTCACAGTGCACAAACCAGATGATGAGGCTCGTTTAGTCAGGGAGTTTCTGACAGAAACTTTTCCATGCAGCCTAAAAAAGTCAGGCTTGGAAAAAGGAAATGCAGTAGGCAGTAGGCTTGCCAGTTGTCACCAGCCTCAGTGACACAGATAATAACCAGGGGCTTTCTGATCATGTGAATTTGTGCCAAGGGCCCCGTGGTGATGTCATGTCTTAGACCAGGGGTTCCCAATCTGGACTGATCATGGTGCGGGATGGAATTTCAGGGTGTGTGTGACAAAGAGTGTCTTATTAAGGAGAGATCCAACTTAGAATTAAAGAGAAATTTCCTGACAGAACAATTAACCAGTGGGACTTGGGTAGAACTTGCCTCCAGAAGTTGTGGGTGCTCCAACACTGAAAGTTTTAATAAGAGATTGGACAATCATCTATCTGAAATGGTATAGGGCAGGGGTCTTCAAACTTGGCCCTTTTATGACTTGTGGACTTCAACTCCCAGAATTCCTCAGCCAGCGTGCCTGGCTGAGGAATTCTGGGAGTTGAAGTCCACAAGTCATAAAGGCCAAGTTTGAAGACCCCTAGTATAGTCTCCTGCTTGAGCAGGATATTGAACTAGAAGCCCTCCAAAGTCCCTTTCCAACTCTGCTATTCTGTTATTCTATGTCCCTTAATCACAAGTCACAATTACTTTTCTTGGGAATGCAAACATTAATGAAACATTTCCTAGGGATATGTGGCAAAGAAAAGGTTGGGAACCATTATCTTGGATAGAGGCCTCCTTTTCGGTGGGTTAATTCAAGAGCTCAGCACAGAGTGCCACCTTTGCGGTTTTCCATAATTCTTCACTAGGCCCCATGTTAATAAACTAAAGGGGTAAGAAAAATATAAAGTGAGGAGAACAACGCAACAAAAAAAGGCACGTTCAAGGCATAAAATTTGCATTTTGTTAAGTTTTAAGCTCAAACGTGAGCAAAGATTGCAGACATTTGGGTTAAGTTTTTCCTGCATGGTTCTGAGTTGCCTTTAGGGATCCCCAACGATTTCAAGACAAAGCAGGCAAGCTGAGAGTGACCCCCCCCAAATCTGAAAGGAAAAAGTTCTTATCCTAATTGTGAGTGCTGTGGGTTGTAGAACCTTGAATGCTGAAGGTTAATTTTCACACAGTCAGTGAAAAATTAGTTGCAAATCTAATCTAATCATTGCCAAAACAAGAGAAAGATGGAAAGAGGCAAGCTGGCTCAAAAGAGGTGTGTGTGTGGGGGGGACCAAACAGCTCATTACCTAGGGCAGGAAGCAGAGATATGAGAGGCTTTAAAAGGATGTCCAAGCTTGGCAATTTTAAGATCTGTGAACTTCAACTCCTAGCATTCCCCAGCCAGCCTGGGTTGAAGCTGAAGTCCAGAGGTCTTTACAGTTACCAAGGTTGGGCACTCCTGCTTTAAAGACTGATGCTGTCAGATAAGGCCTGATCTTGGGATTCTTTCAGAGGACCTCCTAACTTTCCTTAATAAAGATTATTAGAATTTCCTGTGAGCTTGCCTACTGGTTCCAGTCTTGCTTGTTGGGTAAAGCCTGACTGATGTTGAAATGCTGGACCCCTCTACCAACAGAGGAGCATGGGAATGTATTATGGAAACCTTCAGGTGGAGTAAACCAGGCCACCCACATTGTGCCAAAATATCTGTTTGGGCACAGAGCGGTATGTTAAGTTTCCCACAAGCAGCTCTGTGCATACAACACCCTTAAACTAGGCCGAGTAAAAACATAGCTACATTCACACCATCTGTTCCATGCATTCTACAAGCCCCCAAATGAATTAATTTAACAAACCTGGTTAAGCAGAATTAACTAAAATTAGAATGAAACTAAATTACGTTCTCTTAGCCTAGATTTACAGTTTTGTATATTGTGAAAACTCAGCCGTGGACTGACAAGATCAAAAGTTCCACACTTTTTTTAAAAAATTGTTACATTTCTCAAGATATAAAATACAAAAGAAAATGAAAATGGGGAGGAAAAAAAGGAAAGGAAAAAATATAAGGGAAAAAAGAGGGAAAAAGAAAGAAGCATTGACTTCCGACTCTTTAGCATGCTGGAATAAGATAACTGCAGTCTCACCTTTTTACCTTTACATGCTAATATATACTAGCCATTTCTATAACAACAAACTTATCTAATCAGCAAAACCCCAAGTCAAGCTTTCATTTTTTTCCATCTCAAGCACAAAATCCAGAAGCGGTTTCCAAGCAGAAACAAACTTGGAAAAAGTTCCATACTTCTGTGCCAGTTTGGCCTGGTCTTTCATGCCTATCAACCATAGAGTTACTTTAAACATGACTTCCTTCTGCTTCTGTAGAACCAGCAATTTCGGTATTTGTGTCCCTTTCAAACCTCCCGTCTTGAATAACTTGGAATGGCTTCAAAAGTCAGAGGCTTTGTCGAAGTGGCTTTCAAATATCCAGGGCCTTCCAGGAATGCCCAAAACACTCCTGAAAGGGCCTGGATTAAGTCCTGCCGGCAAGTAGACATTTTGCCCAATGACTCACATAAAGCTTGAGCAGGTTCACAGTACGTGTTTTCCTCAACTTCTGAATACAACCGAGCCCAAAATTTCTGTGGCTAAGTGAGACATTTGTTAAGTGAGTTTTACCCCATTTTACGACCTTTCTTGTTGTTAAGTAACTCACGGCAGTTGTTATTAGTAACATTGCAGTTGTTAAGTGAATCTAGCTTCCCCATTGATTTTGCTTGTCGGAAGGTTGCACAAGGTTATCACATGACTCCAGGACACTGCAACCGTCATAAATATGAGTCAGTTGTCAAGCTCTGAATTTTGGGGATGCTGCAACGGTCACAAGTATGAAAAACGGTCATAAGTCACTTTTTCAGTTCCGTTGTAACTTTGGACAGTCACTAAACGAACTGCTGTAGGTCGAGGACTACCTGTAGACACACAAGTGTACAACCTGGAGTGCCTGCCACTTCCCTCCTTGTCGTCCTCCTAGTCACTCTTCAAGCCCAAGCTTCTAATTTGACTTTTATTAGCTTCATCACTTTAAAAAACCAATATTCAATTCTCATCTTTGATATTTCTCCTCAGGAACCTCAGGAGGAGTGTTTCCTAAAATGTTCTTAATTTAAATTTAATTTAAATTTCCCCCCCTAAAACCTCAGGAGGACTCTTCCTAAAAAGAGTTGCTTTGCTGAGCGAGATGGGAGGCATAGAAATTTCATAAATAAATTCCTAACTTAATAATAACAATAACAACAACAACAACAACAACAACAATAATAATAATAATAATAATAATAATAAAGTTGGAAGGGACCTTGGAGGTCATCTAGTCCAACCCCCTGCTCAGGCAGGAAACCCTATGCCATTTCGGACAAATGGCTGTCCAGTCTCTTCTTAAAAACTTCCAGTGTTGGAGCATTCACCGCTTCTGGAGGCAGGTTGTTCCACTGGTTAATTGTTCTAACTGTCAGGAAGTTTCTCCTTAGTTCTAGATTGCTTCTCTCCTTGACTAGTTTCCATCCATTACTTCTTGTCCTGCCCTCAGGAGCCTTGGAGAATAGCTTGACTCCCTCTTCTTTGTGGCAACCCCTGAGATATTGGAATACTGCTATCATGTCACCCCTAGTCCTTCTTTTCATTAAACTAGACATAAATAAGACATACTTAGCTTAACTGAATTAAATAAATTTCTGTAACTGATAGATTTCACTAATAAGGAAATACTGTAGGACAGTGGTGGCGAACCTATGGCACGGGTGCCAGAGGCGGCACTCAGAGCCCTCTCTGTGGGCACGCGTGCCGTCGCCCCAGTCCTAGGCCTTCAGCTGGGTTTTATAAAACCTTTTCGCTTTAGGCCTTCGCCGCCGTGTGCAAAAAAAAAAAAAAAAGTTCAATCAGTCAATTTCAACTTCTCGCGGGGAAAAAAAAAGATCTTGCAAAGTTGGAATTGATTGATTCAACTTTTTAGACCCACCCAGTCTGCTGTTACCACCGCAGCCATGCCCACCCAATGGGCCACACCCAGCCAATGGGCCACACCCAGTCAATGGGCCACGCCTACCCGGCACTTGACGATGCATAAGTGGGTTTTGGGTTGCAGTTTGGGCACTCGGTCTCTAAAAGGTTCGCCATCACTGCTGTAGGAGAAAATAAATTTTGCTAACAAGCGATTCATAAGTGTTGGGTTTTTTTAATCTGAGAGGCATAACTGACTTCTTTTTTCCCTGGAGCCTTCCTCCAGAGGAGTGAGTAAAACAAGAACAAAAAATAAGTTTCAGTTAAAATTAGATGCATGTTTTGCTTTTTCTATGTAATACTGAAAAAAACCTATCAAGAAACCAATGAAGGACTATCTGCTCTATACCTTACAAGATCTCTGCTGCTGATTTTAAACAGAGTTTTAGGTTTCACAGCAAAAAAAACAAACAAAAAAACACCTCAGGGGAATGATCTTAAGCTGAGGGAACAATTTTGAAAAGAAGTTTCAGTTAAAATAGACTGACATCGAAAAAAATCATTCAGTCCATTTGGGGCTGAACAGACGCCATGATTTTTTGCCTGCTTGGGGAAATTAATGTCTAAGAATTGCATTACACTTAAAACTTGAGAATCGGAGTTGAAATGAAGGGGCTCACGTTGTTTTAAAATTTTCATTGCCATCTCACCCTTATCTATTTTTAATTTAAAAGAGTTGTTTGACTGGCCAGCTTTAAACAACTCTGGGCAGTTGACAGCAATAAAATTATAAAAAACATTAAAAAAAAAAATCTTAAAAACCCAGCACCTTGATCCATCTCCTAGGATGCCTTCAACAATTCTGTGCAGGCTCATTTCCCCCCTCCCCCAGGGGAAAAGACATGCTTCCTAGGTCCCACTAGATGGCGATGTTTTGGGGAAGTGTGCCCATCTCATCCGATCTAGCGCGATGGGAAGATACCCTCGGGGAGAGGCAGTCCTGGCCCTATGCAATGTAGGGCTTTAAAAGTGATAACCAGCACCTTTGAATTGCACCTAGAAAGCAACTAGGAGACAGTACAGCTCGCGCAATAGGAGAGTAGAAATGGGTGAACATTAGAGGTCCACACACTACTGCATTCTGGATCAGTTGTAACTTCCGGGTGGTCTTCAAGGACTGTCCCATGTAGAGCATATGGCAATAATCCAGATGGGGGAAAAACAAGGCACGAGTGACCAGGAGGACTCAAGACCTCTCAGTCTTCTATTGTCTCCTGGTCCTCCGCTTGCGCAAATATAACAAGCAAGAGTGTTCAAAATGCCACAGAACACATAATTGTGATGTACCCAGAGATGTTGAGAGCTGGAGGGGGGGGGGCTCTTTGGCTAGCAATGGGCCCTTGTGGATCCATCAAGAGAGAGAGAGAAGATACTCCTCCATACGGTGCTCTTACAAGGCTATTGCCAGATAAGTGCAATTATGCCAGCTTCTTCCTGTTTTGCCCAGTAGTTTACACCTGAAACAGGAAGAAATTTGGGTTCTGGTGCAATTGTGGTTGTATGGAGAGGGGGAAGGACATCTTGCTTGACTGATGGTGTTGTTACACTCCGGTCTGCAAGAACCCCAAATCCAAAGCAGCGTTGAAAGAATACCTGGTTCAATTCTTACTGTAAGAGGTTTACAATCCACAGACAGGTAATTTCATGCTGGAATGTATGCCACCTTCCTTGGGTATTTACAGCTGGTAGGGCAGCTGACTGAAAAGCATCACTAGAGGACACAGGATGCTCTTCTGCTCAAAGGGGGAAGCATAGCCCAAGGAGGCCATTTGTGTATAGAGAGGATGGACCCTGAACTATGCAGCTAAAGAAAAAGACCCGTTGGGAAGCAGGAGTAGGAGCTAGACTGAAGCAGGAACTTAACTCGTTCTAGAAATAGACCCTATTATGAATACAGGCATTCCTTGATTTAAAACCGGTCGCTTAGCAACCATTCAAAGTTACGACAGAGCTACTTACAACCTGGATTCGAAGTTCTGATAGCCGCCCCCCTCTGTAGTCACATGATCACATTTTGGGTATTCAGCAACTGGCCCAGATTTACATCGGTTTCAGTCTCCCGCAATCATGTGACCACACTTTACATTTTTTTCCAGAAAGCTTTTATTTCTGATTTCTAGCAAAAAAAAAAATGCCCATTGCAAATAATGGATTTGCTTAATGACAGCAGCATTCACTTAATGACCATGGCATTTGGTTTATGACCATGGCATTCACTTAACAACTGCCAGAAAAAGGTGGTAAAATTGGGCGCTGTCACATGGTGACCCACTTAACAACCAACACAATTTACAGCCATAATTCCAGGCTCAATTATGGTGGTAAGTCTAGGACCGCCTGTAGAATCACAACAGACATAGAAGAGTGGCGCCGTAAGGGTCCAAAAAGGATCATCTAGTCTAACCCTCTGCAGTGTACAAGAAAACCACTTAGAATAACAGAACCGTAGTTGCTGTTTTAATATTACAATATGAAAAACTCTGACAGTGACAACAGGACAGTTGAGGTCATACAGACAGACCTCACTGATGAGTAATCACTCACAGTTAGTCTCTAAAAATCTGGCAGACTTTCCAGGTTTCATTTCTTTCACAACTTCCTGAAGTACTGAAATTGTACCAAGCTTGTCAGCGAACACTTCTTTGATGGAATCTGCCAGTGATATCATGTTAAACAAGAATACTTGTCTAATGCTCAAGGAGGACTAGAAGATTTTCTGTCTGAGTAACAAAGAGAGGGGTTCTTGATAAAGTACCCAGTTATTTCCCAGCATCAAATATCTTTGGTTGGGGGTGTGAGTGATGGAAGCTGTAGTCCAATACACCTGTTGGGTACCGGTTTGGGGAAAGCTGGCTACGACTTACTGTTCAGGCTCTCTTTCCGCCGCGTCCCTTCAACTTTGCCATCACCGCCAATGCGTAGGAAGAAATGATTGGAGGAATAGAGACGCCGCCAGCGCACGTCACCTTCCAGGTGGTGGTAGCTCCGTGCGTGCCGGTGAACATCCGGCCAGGGACACGTGATATCTACTTGCCGAACTGAGTCTCTGGGTTCCCTGGCTGACGTGGCCCACAGGAGGGTCATCAAGGAGAATCCAAAAGTCCAGCTGGTTAGTGGGTTCCACCAACCCATGGCCCTCTAGGCCGTGCACCAGGAGAATCTGTTCAGCTTCCAGAGGGGCAAAGACAACCATGTGGCTTCAGGGTGTCAGCTGGCGAGGAGCTTAGAATAAATCCACAGGTCTTAGGGCCATCACCACAAGGAGCCTCTTCCGTCTGGGGCCATGGTGGAAAGTCTTTAACAAAATAGGCAGGAGGCTGGTTGGGGTGGCTTGTCAGTCGTCTGGTCAAAGTTCTCAGCAGGTGCAAACAGGAAGAGCATCAGTTGTCTCCGATGCTCAAGTTGTGATTTTAGCCCGGCTTTTCAGCGGAGATCAGTTTAGGGGCTCCAGGGAAGGGCTAAGAGGATCCTGACAGCTGAACCATCTGTGCCGGAGAGAAGCGTGAAGGTGCTACCTCATGCTAGCCGGTTTCAATACTGTCATAAGGAGAAAAATGCACACCTATGTTTGTTTCCTCCTGCTCCCCAGAAGGGGTGTGTGACTGAATCTGCCTCCAACCAATAGCTAAACCCAAAGGCGGAGCCATGTATGAGTATCTTCCATTCATAGGACTCTTTCGGAATCATAGCTTATAGGCAAGAATGAATGTGAATGGAACAGATGCAATTACTGTAGAACCGTGTGTATCTCAACCTTGCCAATGTTAACACAGATGGACTTCAACTCCCAGAATTCCCCAGCCAGCGTGTGTTGAGAAGCACTGCTGTAGGATTTCAGCTAACTGCAGTGCATCAAAGTCTGCTCCTCTGCTTTCTGATGGAGGGATTCTCTAAAAAACGGTCTAAGCTAAGGCAGGATTGGTTTAAAAAAACAAACATACCACGGCAGAATATGGATGATTTGAATGTCAGAAGAGCCTCCTGAAACAGACCACAATGGATCTCTTTGGACCCAACTCTTTTCAAACAAGAGTTAGGGACCACCACAAAAAAAGATCCGTCACACATGGGTGATGACTGTCATGACCTACGACCGTGATGGGCAGGCTCCATTACGGTCGTAAGTTGAGAGCTACCTGTAATTATGAATTATGGCTGAATGTGTTGTGTCAGCATAAGCAATTGTGGATTATTCAATATACTCAGATTAACCAAAGCCTGACTTAATGTGATGAGTGAATTAGGTTTCACATGCAAATGAGCTCAATCAAATTTTTCCTCAATCAATCTCTCAGCCTATCCTTCCTCACAGGATTGTTGTAGGGATATTTATGCTGCTTTAAGTCCCTGGGGGAAAGAAGAATATCAAGGCATCCATTAATAAATGGCTTAATTATTTTGTTATCTGCATGAAGGGGGGCGGGGGGTTTGAGGGTAGCTTGACAGATTCTGCATTTGGAATCAGATGCTGGTGTTCTTTTATTTCAGGCTGAGACTAGGACAAACTAAGAGAAAATAGCAAGACTTCTGTAGCTTTGCTAGTATCTCTACATTGCAAGTGGGAGCCGAGATGGAGTCATTTATGACAACTTTGCAATGTGACCCTGGATCGCAGCTCTCAGTTTCACACCTCGAAGCACTGCAGTGACCCAAATCCCCAATTTCTCTCTCCTGAGCCACTTTAAAAGGGGAGGAAAAAAAAAAGCAGAGGAACCCCGATCTTTGTGGAATGTGACCAATCCAGTCTGCCGCATTGTTTTAAGGTCACACTGACCCCATTTGCTCCTAGAAGAGTGAGAGCACCACCCGGGAAAAATATCTCCCGTGCTGTGCTTGCAATCATTTCTGGGAGGAGAAGAAACAAGCTACAGGGCTTTGACGCAACCTGGATTGGTTTTGAAGCTGGAGTTAGCCTCCAGCATCAGCCTGGCAGAGGAATTTTTAAAGAGAAGCCTAAATGGAATTTACACTGTCCCAAGAAACAATATCCAAATGTTGAAAATGGCAATTTTGTACTTTTGGTATGGATGGATCATCCACGTATAGTATGTAAGTCAATGTTTCTCCACCTTGGCAACTTTAAGATGTGCAGACTTCGATTCCCAGAATTCCCTGGCTAACATGATTGGCTGGGGAATTCTGGGAGTTGGAGTCCCTACTTCTTAAATGTAAACTTATGTCTTAATACATCCAATCTTAGATCTTCTAAGGTGGGAACAAGAATTGGATATGAATGACCAGCTTCTGAAGATGGTAAAGAAAGGTGTTAGCAAACATGTTTTCAGCCCATCAATCAAACTGGTTCTGCAAATAAATCTGACCCACTTTCAAAATTTCGAAAGGGAAAAATATATTTGTTTTTTCTTCTTTGATATTTCAGTGCTGACAAACAACCTATCACAGAAGAGAAACTTGGCATGAATTTTAGGAGAAGCAGAAACTCTTTTAACTTCCTGCTACTTTAAGCCAAACTCACGTCTCTTGGATTTACTGATATAAACACTTTGAACACTTCGTACTTGTCATTCTGGGCATGTGTGAACTGCCCACCCCCTCTGCTATAGAAATACACACAACCTTTTTACCCTCAGGGTTTAGAATCAAAGCAAAATTTCTTGATGTAGTTTTGGGAATCGACTCCTAGATTGCAGAATGATGGGGCTTAGTTCAGAATTATCCACATTCCAGCAGGCCTACAACATTACTTTAAAATTACAAACAATTTGGCAACAATTCTGAGTGGTGATTTCATATTTTATTTTGGGCTTCCTTGTTGCATTTCACCTGCCTAGAACTGTGTCACCACAGCCTCACTCCTGCTTAACTCGTTGGCATCCCACAAGTGTTGCAAGGCCGAGGCTGTTTTTCACCAGAGCTATTTTTCTGGACTTTTTTATTTTCCATCTGGTTCCACTTCACCAACCCCCCAGCTTCAAAACAAAACTTATTCTAAGCTCAGGAGGAAGGTAGGAGTTCCTGCCATGGTGCCTGAAGACCGGATTAGTGTTTCTCAAGCTCTGCATTTTTTAAAGATGTGTGGACTTAAACTCCCAGAACTCTTAGGATACTGACTAGGGGATTCTGGGAATTTTCAAGCTGGCTGGGGAATTCTGGGACTTGAAGTTCATACACCTTAAAGTTGTAGAGGTTGAGAAACACTGCTATAGACATAGAATATCAGGGGCATTTTCTTTGGGGTCCCCCAGTCTCATTACTTGGTTATTGAACCAACCTACAGATAGGCCTCAACTTACAACCACAACTGAGCCCAAAATTTCCATCATTAAGCAAGGCAGTTAAGTGACTTTTGCCCCATTTTACAACCACAGTTGTTAAGTTAGTAACACGGTTGTTAACTAAATCTGCTGTCCCCATTGATTTTGCTTGTCAGAAGGTTGCAAAAGGGGATCCACATGATCCCGGGACATTAGTTGGCAAGCACTCGAATTTTGATGACACGACCATGGTTATAAATGGGAAGACCAGTCACGAGTCACTTTTTTCATGCCATTGTAACTTTGAACAATCACTAAATAAATAGTTGTAAGTCGAGGACTACCTGTATTTACTGAGTATACAAATAGGCTCAGTTAGTATAATATAGTATAGTATAATATAGTATAATATCCCCCCACCCCAAAAAAATCTCCCACCCCTAATCAAGCTTGGTACGTTGATGCAACATGACTGCAACTATCAGGTCTTTTAGCACTTTGTTTAAATCAGACTCACATTTTAGACCTTTCAAAAAGACTATTTTCATTTTTTTAAAAACGAGGAGGAATAGGAGGAAACTGGCATGTAAAGGCAAAAGATTTTTATTTCCAGTTATGCTTTGGGATTATTACAGATTATGTGGAATCCAGACATATTTATCGAAGGGCTGCGTAACTACTGTCTAGGGCTTTGTTAGGAGATCTGCCAGTCTGCACGTGTGCGTGTGAGCACGCACGCCACGCCAAGCTAAGCTAAAGGGTCCAACACAGGATTCCTCATGCTAAAGGAGATGTTTAACTGTCATGGCGGTTTTGAAAAAGCACCTTTGAGGCAACTATGGCCTGGATGACTGAGAATCTCCACAGAGAACAAGAGCGTGTGCTTCTCCAGTGGCTGTATTACGGAGGCATTTGTACAGGGCCAGGGGTAGGCAACCTTGGCTCTTTTATGACTCGTGGACTTCAACTCCCAGAATTCCTGAGCCAACATGGCTGGCTCAGGAATTCTGGGAGTTGAAGTCCACGAGTCATAAAAGAGCCAAGGTTACCTACCCCTGGTACAGGCCCATCTCTCCATTACTGCATAAATACTCAGGGCACCCAGAACAATTTTGCACCGCCCTGCTGCTTTCAGATAGGAACCTTACTATAACATAGTTTACCAGGTTCTGAGGCCCAGCACTTAAAATTTGTCAGATGATGGATGAGCTGTGCCATAAATTAGTCTTGCTGAGCATCCAGCTTGTCATATTAGACTTTGCACAGTGATAGGTTTAATCTGCCACATACTAACTTGTGGCACACACTTGTCCGAAATGGTGTAGGGTCTCCTGCTTGAGCAGGGAGCTGGACTAGAAGACCTTCAAGGTCCCTTCCAGCTCTATTCTGATTCTGATTCGGTCATCACAGCAGGCCTTTCATTAAACACCAAGCCCCTTTCAGCGGTCAGCTTGCCAGATGCCTCTGCATTTCATAAAAGCCCACCAACCCCTGAGGAGCAGGTCCTTGGCTTCAACGTTTTGAGTCCAAAGGAAAGAGGTTCTGGTGATTGGTCAGCCGATTTCCACAGTTCCCCAATGTACTTGTTCAGGTGCCTCTGCCACGAGGATTGTGCATGCCTGCTTTTAAAATTTTCAATTCGTTTCCTGAATCATTCCTAACAGTTCCTGGGAGGGAGAGGAACCAACTTAAGAGACAAACAGGGCTTTGCATATTTTTGCCAGCTCATCCTCAGCTGGCTCAGCAAAAGTTGAGTTTTACAAACAGGAAGGACTCACTCCATCTGTCCTTCAATTATTCCTTTCAAAACTGTTTGGTGGCCCTAAGAATCAGCAGCACAGATTTCTCCTTCCTTGGGATGCTTCTCACACCTCACTGAAGCTCCTTCGAGGGGCGGATGGGGGGTGTATCAAAAAAGGGAAGATGTCCCACCCTCCACCGATTCCCCTGGACTGTTTCCACTTGAGATGTCTTTCCCACGTCGATGCGGAGATTTGCAAAAATATTTACTCACTATGGGTAGTCCTCGACTTACAACAGTTCATTTAGTGACTGTTCAACAGCACTGAAAAAAGTGATTTAAGACTGTTTCTCACACTTACGACCGTTGCAGCATCCCCATGTTCATGTGATCAAAATTCAGACACTTGGTAACTGACTCATATTTATGACGGTTTCAGTGTCCTGGGGTCATGTGATCACTTTTTGTGACCTTCTGACAAGCCAAGTCAATGGGGAAGCCAGATTCACTTAACAACAGTGTTACTAACTTAATAACAACGGCAGCGATTACTTAACCGTGGCAAGAAAAGTCGTAAAATCGGGCAAAATTCACTAAACAAATGTTTCACTTAGCAACAGAAATATTGGGCTCAATTGTGGTTGTAAGCTGAGGACTACCTGTATTATCAGGGTTGTCATTTATAACTTCCTCAAGTTCAGTGGTTCCCCAAGTCCGGTTCGGAAACCCACTCAAGGTTTCCAAGACTCTGTTGGGGACTCTGAGAAGTCAAATAAATAAATATTTTAAAATTTCTTATCTTTAATTTTGAATACAGTATTGACAGAAATGACCCACAAAACCCAAGCTCTTTGGGGTCCTCAAGCATTTTTAAGAATAAAAAGGTGCTGAGACCAAAATTTTGAGAATCTAGCATCATCCAGCCATTCCTGAGAAAATAAACTACTGTACTATGAAAAACAGGCCTTGTCTATTGTGCCAACAATGGCAGGATGGTGCTTAAGATGCTGTAAATCAGGGGTCTTCAAACTTGGCCCTTTTATGACTTGTGGACTTCAACTCCCAGAATTCCTGGCTGAGGAATTCTGGGAGTTGAAGTCCACAAGTCATAAAAGGGCCAAGTTTGAAGACCCCTGCTGTAAATTATTCCTGTGGAGATCGCTCTCACACAGGTTCAGTATGGTCACTGTCCAACAGGCTTATAGGGTGTTCTATGAGAAGCCTGTATTTTAAGTATGACTTCTGCTTAAAGTAGAATATTGGCCACAATCATTTCTACACGGGTCTTTTCTGCTTAAATAATATAGGGAGTCCTCCGCTCATGACCACAATCGGGACCAGAATTTCCATTGCTAACAAGGCAGTTGTTAAGTGAGTCGTGCCCTATTTTAGAACCTTTTTTGGCACAGTTATTAACTGAATCATTGCAGGTAAGTGAATCACCCAACTATTGAGTGAATCTGGTTTCCCCCACTGACTTTGCTTGTTGGAAGCTGGCTGGGGATGGTTGCCAATGGCAACCATGCAACCATCTTAAATACCTGCCAGCTGCCAGATTTTGATCCCATGACGGTGGAGATGCTTCAATGGTTGTAAGTGCGAGGAGTGTTAGTCACTTTTTTACGCTGGCTGAGGAATTCTGGGAGTTGAAGTCCACAAGTCATAAAAGGGCCAAGTTTGAAGACCCCTGTCTTAAGCAAAGTGGTTGTTAAGTGACTGGTGCTTGATTTTACGATCTCTTTTTGCCACGGACGTTAAGCAAATCATTAGTTAAGCGAATTAGTGTTGTTGAGCAAATCCAGCTTCCCCCATTGGCTTTGCTTGTTGGAAGCTGGCTGGGGAAGTTGCAAATGGTGATCACATGACCCCAGGATGCTGCAACTGTTGTAAATACCAAATGCCAATTGCTAAGGACTTGAATTCTGATCATGTGACCATGAGGATGCTGTGATGATTGTAACTGAATGTAGGTCACTTTTTCAGTACTGTTGTAACTTTGAGCGATTGCTAAACAAATGGTTGTAAATCAAGGACTACCTACATGTTTCTCGCTGGCTCAGCTTTCAAAAGTCTTTGGGACTGTTATTGTTATCACCATTATCTTTCTCCTACTGCAAGCTGAGAGTGAGAAAGGATAACATCCCTGCAGTGTAGGCCACTGTTAACATTGGTTAGTAGCTACATCTGGTCATATACACTGCTTCTGCCAAATTTTCCTCATATTGTAGCTCTTACTTCCTGGGTGGCTTTCGGCCACCCATGTTGTCCCTCAGCCTAACCTACCTTGTAGGGTTGTTTTGTGGGAGAAATGAGATAAGGAAACACTATATATCTGCTTTGAACCCCTGAAGGAAAGATGGGCTCTAAATCTTCAAATAAATAAGTTAACGGAGGGAGGGAGAGGCTGAAGAAGGCTGATTTAAGCACAAGCATAATAATGACAGTAATTCTTCAAAACAAGAGTCATTGGTGATGATACAAACATCCTGGTAAGCCAAGAAATTAATGCCCAATGTGGAGTAAACAGCACAGGCAAGTCAAGGAACTAATGTGTGTTGTAGAATAAACAACAAACGAGAGAGAGAGAGAGAGAGAGAGAGAGAGAGGATTTATCCCATTCTAGTTTGTCTAAATCAGTGCCCACTTAAAAATTCTACCCAATCTTGGGCACCACAGAATAAGTTTATAGAATAACAGAGGGATCAGCAAGTTAGAAACTCAGATGTATCAAGAAAGACTGAAGGGAATAGTTATGTTCCCAAGTTGTTATTACTTCTTTTCAAGGCTAAACTTACTAATTTATACCAAAATTACACAGCCACCCATCTCACCAAAGGCAACTCTGGGTGCCACAAAACAATAGATAAAACTAAAAATCTAAAAAGCCACAGTAATAAATATTAAAAAAGCAAAAATATTAATCATAGGCGAAGAGAGGATAAAAATGACACCCCCCCCAGCAATGTGACCATCAAGACAAATCTTGGGTTTCCTGGAAGCACTACGCCAGGGACCAGGGGGAGGGCTTTTGAAAAATCAAGGGGGAGGGGGCCAACCTAATTTCAGAGGGAAGGATGTTCCATATAGTGGGTGCCATAGCAGAGGAGGCACATCTCCTCAGACCCATCAGATGTGGGTCCCTAGCTTATGGCACCCACAAGTGGCTCTCTTTATCAGATCTAATGGGGCAGTCTGAAACAACCAGGGAGAGGTATGTATGTATGTATGTATGTAGTTAGTTAGTTAGTTAGTTAGTTAGTTAGTTAGTTAGTTAGTTAGTTAGTTGCCACCCATCTCCCCAATAAAACTCCAGGCCACAATAAAATATAGATAAAATATTCTGCTGAAATAGTAGAAGATTAGAAGGATCAATGGTTGAGGACTGGATCACCCTAGAAAAAGATCTCCCTATAAGTTAAGGCAATCTTGATGGCACATTACTGTCGTCATCAAAAATATGAAAGCTTTATCTCAGGAGAAATTCAAAGAAAGCTACAATGTTGGAAACAGAATAATGGATTTAAATGATGATTCCAATTAAATATTAATAAACATTTTAGAGCAGTTTCATAATGATACTGAATATCAAAAAGAGCATGTGCTGGATGTGTTCAAGAAGACTGGACAGTTGCCTTGTTGCTTTAAACTTTAAAGTACAGGTAGTCCTCGACTTACAACTGTTCATATAATAATGGTTCAAGTTAAGATGGCTTTGGA
The DNA here is from genome assembly GCA_023970755.1 of Azemiops feae. Lineage (NCBI taxonomy): Eukaryota > Metazoa > Chordata > Lepidosauria > Squamata > Viperidae > Azemiops > Azemiops feae. The sequence goes on from JALGBA010000219.1 coordinate 1,343,308, forward strand.
AAAAGTGACTTACAACCTGAATTCATACTTACGATTGTCGTCCTACTCCGGCTATCACATGATTGCAATTGGCTCACATTTATGACTGATTGAAGCATCCTATGGTCCTGTGTCTGATTTGCAACCATTTTTTTTCTAATTTCCAGCAAAAAAAAGCCCATTGAGGAAGCTGGATTCAATTAACAAACTTGTGATTCACTTAATAACCACTGTAAAAATTGTCATAAAATCTGGTCTGACTCAATTTACAGCCGCAATGATTTATGATGGACATTCCAGTCCCAAACATAGTTGCAAACTGAGGACTACCTGTAGATTCTTAAAATGAGCAGGGGGTTGGTTTCAATAGCCCATCCAACTTTAGGATTTGTTAACTGAGGCCTGGATTGGGAAAACGGCAGGGGTGGAGTTGATCCTAAATGAGTAGAGATTAATAATCTCAGAGAAGTCAGGATTTATTCTTTTTTTTACCTTGCCTTCCTTCCAACACACAACCAAAGCAGTTTAAATAAAAGGTTAAAAGACACAATTTAACATACAATTATAATTAAAAGTAATACCTATCAAATTATTTTAGACACCAATGAGCAGTGAATGTGTCTGCATGAGTATGTTTATGCATATATACGTATCTCCTACCAGCAGAAAGTTAACCACAAGAGAATTGTGATTTTTATCTAGGCTGGTTAATCTGACCTAGCTAAGCAGGGAGTTCCAAAGACACAAGTTTAGCAGGGATGATCCCCAATTACTCTTGTTGTGTCAGATCACTGCATCTATTCTACATACATTTAACCTTAATTATAACTGGCAGTGGTTTGTGTATTCCATTTTTACCTGACTTCATTGCTTACATTTGAGCTGTGTACTGTATAGATAAACCTGCCAACACAGCATAATCTTTCGGGTGTAAGAACTCTGGCTCATAAAAATATGTGCCACAATCAATCTGCCGAAAGTCTTCAAGGACTCACATCGTACTACTTAATGGGATGGATTTGACTTGGGTTGATCAACTGCACAATCCCAACCAGTTGTGATTTCCTTTAAAATTTGTGGCCAAAACATTCCAAAGTTTAATCCTAGCTGAGAATTCTGGGAGTTGAAGGCCCCACATCCTAAAGTTGCCAAAGTTGAGAAACGTATCGCAATATATAGTCTTCGACTTTCAACAGTTCATTTAGTGACCGTTTGAAGTTACAACGGCACTTTAAAAAAAAGGACTTGATTATTTTTCACATTTACAACAGATGCAGCATCTCCATGGTCACGTGATCAAAATTCAGACACTTGACAACTGACTCATATTTATGATGGCTGCATTGTGCCAGGGTCGTGTGTGACCTTCTGACAAGCAAAGTCAAAGGGGAAGCCAGATTCACTTAACAATTGTGTTACCAACTTAAATGTCATGGTTCTGATAGATCAGGCATGTCAAACTCGTGACATCATGTGATGTCACGCGATGTATCGGGACTTTTCCCCCATTGCCGGCAATGGGGTGGGCACGGTTTCGCCGTGACGCATCCGGCCCACGGGCCAGCAGTTTGACATGCCTGTGATAGATGAAACCGTTTAAAAGAACTTCAAGGCAAAAATTTCTTCCTTAAAGGTACATTTTATTTGGAAACAAAATATCGGCACGTACATAGATGAACCCAAGACTAAAAATCCCCTCCCCCTGGTTACAAAGCTACTATTGCAATTCCCACCCCAAATTGCTGTCATAATCACATTCACCAATTGCTGCAAAACGGGGCTCTCCTCCCAGCCAAAATGTTATCAGCGCTGACCTTGGTTCTCACACATAGGAATTGTTTTGGCTAACTGAGAACTACACCCCTCCCCTTTTCCTTCATGTAAAATCTCTAAGCTAAAATGTGGCAACGAAGACAAAATGAAAATGGCTTCAGTTCGGTTTGTCACAGCGTTGACATTAACAACTGCAGTGATTCACTTAACAACTGTGGCAAGAAAGGTCGTAAAATGGAGTAAAACTCACTTAACTATCTCACTTAACAATAATAATTATGGGCATAGGGCAAGGTCTTTAGGAATCCACTCAAAGGCAGCCTATTCAACCTTGGGGTCTTCATATGTCCTAAAATCCAGAAGGCATGGATTCCACTATAAAATCTAAGTTAGAAGAAATCCTAGGACCCATGGGGCCCCAGGACCCTCTTAGGAGCCTGCAAAATAAAAATTATTGGGCAGCCTATATTGAAAAATAATACAGTATCAAAATCCCATCTATTGTGAGAAAGAGTTGCATTACCAAGTGCATCAATTTTCATTTCTAATACAGTAGTTGAAGATAAATGTAAGCAAAAGTTATTTTGGGGTCCTTCATAACTTTTTAAAGTGAGAGGAGATTCTGAAAGAAGCAAGTTTAAGAAGCCATTCAGCCCCCAATGAGGGGGAATCCATCACTGTCCAAAGCTGCTTAAAGTTGCTGGCTGGGGGATTCTGGGAGTTGAAGTCCATCATCTTAAAACTGTCGAAGTTGAGAAAGACTGAAGACTGGCTTAACAGTTTGTCAGGCCAGGAAATGCCTCATGTTGTTCAGCTGAGCCTTTCTTTTAATTTCAGTCTCTTGATTTTAGCAGAAAATAGTGTCACTTTCCCTTATCTTTTGCAGGTAGCTGTCATATCTCCGCTCCGTCTTCTCTGTTGCAAGCTAAACATATCCAGCAACTTTTAATGACTTAATTTTCACATCTCTTATGCTAGCAACAATTTTGGAAACCTGCTCCAGCTTCTCCATACCCCCTTTTAAAGTGGGGTGCCCAGAATTGAACATGTTGTTGTTGTTGAGTCATTATGTCCAACTTTTCACAACTCCGTGGATCACAGCACACCATGGATTGCAGCACACCTGTCCCCCGTCTCCCATAGCTTGCCTAAATTCATATTCATTGCTTCGATAACACTATCTAGGGAAGAATAGAATAGAGCTGGAAGGGACCTTGGAGGTCTTCTAGTCCAGCCCCCAGCTCAAGCAGGAGAACCTATACCAGGGGTAAGCAACCTGGCTCTTTTATGACTCGTGGACTTCAACTCCCAGAATTCCTGAGCCAGCCATGCTGGCTCAGGAATTCTGGAAGTTAAAGTCCACGAGTCATAAAAGAGCCAAGGTTGCCTACCCCTGACCTATACCATCTCAGACAAGTCACTGCCTAGTCTCTTCTTAAAAATCTCCAATGATGGAGCGACCACGATTTCTGGGGGTAAGCTGTTCCACTGGTTGATTGTCTTCACTGTCAGGAAATTTCTCCTTAATTCCAGGTTGCTTCTCTTTGATCACTTTCCAACCATTGTTTCTTGTACTGCCCTCTGGTGCTTTTGTGAATAACGTGACCCCCTCGTCTTTGTAGCAGCCCCTCAAATACTGGAATACTATCATGTCTCCCCTTTCTTCTTTTCTTTAGACTAGCCAAACCCAGGTCGCGCAGCTGTTCTTCTTATGTTTTAGTCTCCAGGCCTTTGATTATCTTAGTTGCTCTTCTCTGAATGTTTTCCAAACTCTCAGCATCTTTTTTGTGATATGGTGACCAAAATTGGCTGCAGTATTCCAGATGTGGTCTTACTAGGGCACGGGTCGGCAACCCGCGGCTCCGGAGCCGCATGCGGCTCTTTGATGCCTTACCTGCGGCTCCGGAGCCTCCTCCGCCATTTTGGCGGGCGCGCGCGCATGCGCGGGCGGGTGCGGGGGGTGCGCGTGCGCAGGTGCGCATGCGCGAATGGCGCACGCGCATGCGCGAACGATGCGCGCGCATGCGCGAACGGCGCATGCGCATGCGCGAACGGCATGCGCGGGTGCGGGGTGCGCATGCGCGGGCCCGCGGGCGCGCGCGCATGCGCGAACAGGCCGCGCGCATGCGCGGGTGCGCATGCGCGGGTCCGCGGGCGCGCACGCATGCGCGAACGGGCCGCGCGCATGCGCGGGTGCGCGCGCATGCGCGAACGCGCGGCTCCCAGCGTTTTTTTTTTTTAAGCTAAATGGGTCCGTGCGGCTCATCCGAAGTTTCGGATGGCCGACCCATGTACTAGGGTTTTATAAAGTGGTACTAATACTTTGCGTGATCTTGATTCTATGCCTCTGTTTATACAACTCAGGATTGTATTAGTTTTTTTGGTTGCTGTTGCACACTGCTGGCTCATAGTCAAGTGATCGTCCACTAGGATTCCAAGGTCCCTCTCACAGATACTGTTTTTAAGCCAGGTCTCGCCCAATCTATACTTGTACATTTGAGTTTTCCTACCTAAATGTAAAACTTTGCTTTTCTCCACACTGAAACTCATTTTGTTGGATAGGGCCCATTGTTCATGTTTGTCAAGATCTTTTTGGATCCCGAGTTTGTCTTCTGGGGTGTTGGCTACTCCTGTCAGTTTGGTGTCATCTGCAAATTTGATGAGTTCCCCTTCAATTCCCTCATCTAAGTCATTCATGAAGATATTGAAGAGTACTGGGCCTAAGACGGAACCTTGTGGTACCCCGCTGCTTACTTCTCTCCATGTGGATGTGGTGCCATTGAGGACTACTTGTTGAGTATGGTTTGCCAGCCAGCTACAGATCCATCTGGTGGTGATGTTGTCTATTCCACCTTTTTCTAGCTTACCAAGGAGTAGGTTGTGGTCTACTTTATCAAATGCCTTACTGAAATCTAAGTATACTACGTCCACAGCATTTCGCTGGTCTACTAGTATAGTCACTTTATGGAAGAATGAAATAAGATTGGTTTGGCATGATCTGTTTTTAACAAACCCGTGCTGGCTACTAGTTATAAATTTGTTTGCTTCTAGTTGTTTGTAGATCTGTTTTTTGATTATCTTTTCTAGGATCTTCCCAGGTATTGATATTAAACTGATTGGTATGTAGTTTCCTGGGGAAAAAATCCCTTTCTTAAAGATGGGAACCACATCAGCCCTTTTCCAATCCTCAGGTACTTCCCCTATGCTCCAGGATTTATGAAAGATGTGGTGTAATGGTTCTGAGATAACATCTGCCAGCTCCTTCAGAACTCTGGGATGTAATCTGTCTGGTCCCAGTGATTTATACTCGTCAAGGTCAGATAGGTGTTATCTTACCATTTTCTTGCTTATTTTAATTTTTGTTTCTAGTTTGTCTTTTGCAGTGGTTTTTTTTTGGTATACTGGGCTATAGTTTCTTTTTGTGTGAAGACTGATGCAAAGTATGAGTTAAGCAGTTCTGCTTTCTCCCTGTTGCCTGTTATTTCCTTGCCATCTTCTCTCTTTAGTGGACCTAGTTTCCTTGACTTTTTTCTTGTTGTTAATGTATTGGAAGAAACTTATTACCTCCTGTGATCTATGGCATATAATGTTTAACACAGCTGAATATTACTTTGGCCTGTTTAGCTGCTGCATCACATCACTTGCGGTGTTCAGCTGGTGGTCTCTGTTCTCCTAAATCAGGAGTGTCCGCAGGAGCTCATTGCTTCCGTCAGAATGACGAAAGCACCATTGTGCTGTCATGTTGCAAGCTTCACTGCTTCTGGGCATGGAGCAACATTGCAGGGCAATGTTGCAAAAAGGGCATGGCTGACATAGCAATATTATGACGTTAATGATGTCATACCCCCCCCTCCACGTATCCTAAATCCTTCTCACGTGCATGACTGCCAACCCAAATCTCCTGGGCCAATTTCCACAATATCCAGGCAGAAACTCTGCTGTCTGGGACATCAGCACCGAACCACATTTGGCCGTCTCCCCTAAACGTTTCTAATTGTGGACCAGAAAAATTAACACATGTAACTTTCTGGCAATCTTTTCATTGCAATTAACCAAAGCTAGACCTAAACATTAGGCACATGAGGTTGGTCCTGATAAGAGTTTCGTCTCTTCGGAGAGTTTTGTTACTTTTTCTTAAGTCTATGCTCCTTTCATCAAATCTGTCATGACAACAAAGTCAGCTGCGGAGAATGGATGGAGAGATAAAGGCAGACTCAGCGCCTTGTAGTTATACTGCGCTTGCGCTTTGCACAAACTTTGGTCTTAATTATCCCTTTTCCCGCCCTACTTTAACTTGCGCGTGCGCAGTATCACGGTGAAGGAAGGAGAGCTGGGGAATTTATTTTATGGCCCTGTGTCTTTAAATTCTCCTCCTTCTCCTCTCCCGCGCGTGTGCAATCTTTCCTCTTCGGCTCTCGCTCTCTTCGCACATGCGTAGTACTGTCCACAAGCCGCGTGCCTAATACGTCATCTCCCAGAGCCGGGCCAGGGTTTTCTTTGCGTCTGCACAGCGGTCCCGTCAGGGAGCATCATGGACGACGAAGAAGAGACTTATCGATTATGGAAAATCCGGAAAACAATTATGCAGGTCAGGAGGAGGAAGAAGGTTGGGCCCTGGGAATGGGGTAGGGCGGTTGTGTGGGTACACACAGATGACAGGGTTTGCCATTCTGACTTCAACGTTACGGAGGGAGAAATGCCCGTTCCCTTTATTTTATATTTTTCTTAATTGGCTTCGGTTTTCCCAAATCATATACAGAAATATTTAAATATTTGTTTTATTTGGATTGTTTTAAAATAGGTAAGTGTTCCGGCTTATTTGCAATTAATATATATTGTGCTATCAACCAAGCTACAAAATTACTGTATTAGTTAAAAAAAAGAAATGATAGTAACTTTGTAATAAAGTTGCAAGTTTGAGATGGGGCAAGTCAAAATCTGTCTTAACGTAGCAGTAGCATCTACTATTAGTCAACTTTGGAAGATCTCAGAAAACTAAAATCAGATCAAAGACTATTAAATAATCCTAGAGTTGTAGGCTAGATTAGGAAAATGAAAAACCGTCTAAATGAAGACAAACCGTTTCCATACTGTTGCCAAGAAAACATATATAGTATTTACCAGGACTCGTGACTTAAGGGAAACTATTACCTTCTTTGAATGAGAGTGGGCAAAAAAGGGGGAGGAAACGTAGAAGAACTAGTGAGGGGGATCTCAGAGTTGACATATTTAGATTGCTGGCAAAATTAGTCTACTTTTGGAGGTTGCTTTATAATCAAAAGTTGCCTTAGAACGTCTTTGTATAGATTCTTAAATGAATGGATCACTATTTTGCCACTATATTTACTTGCACCCTTCAGTATAATGTTATATTAATATTTAAACTGACTTTTTTTGGTCCTTAAATCAGCTGTGTCATGATCGAGGCTACTTGGTAACACAGGATGAATTGGATCAGACTCTGGAAGAGTTCAAAGCCCAGTTTGGTGATAAGCCAAGTGAAGGGCGTCCTCGGCGAACTGATCTCACAGTATTGGTGGCCCACAATGATGATCCTACTGATCAGATGTTTGTCTTTTTCCCAGGTGATTATACTAAAATAGATTTGGTTATTACTTCCAGGAACCTGTTTGATTGCATCTTATAATAATAATTATTATTATTCATTATTCATCTTCATTCCTTCTTTCTTTTCTTGAATTAATTCAGTGATATCTTTATTCAGTTTTTGTTTGTTTCTTTGTTCATTGCTTGCAGTTTGAGTTTCTAAAAGCCAGTCTTTTCTTTGAAGATCTAGAATGACCTGCTTCGACTAGGTCTCCCAAGAAAGCAGAACTCTTGAAACAGGCATTGTTTCAAAAGGAACCTTTATTGAGAGTTAGTGATAGCAGTAGAGCAAAGCAAGCCCTGAAGAAATTGTGCACGAAAGGTTACATCATAATACCCATTCAGAACTCCTCCCCTCAATATCCAACTGTCCGGGTGGAATCCAACCAATCCACAGATGCTAGGCTGTTTTGAGTCCCTGGTGATTTAGCGCCCATCTCAAGGTCTCTCTTGCTTTCGTTTCCCAACGGTCCCAGGCTCTGTTGTCTGAAGATAAGGCAGATGACTTCAGGCCACGTTCCTTTCTCACGAAGGGAGGACATTCCAGAAACGACAGAGTGCAGCAAAGCAAAATACATTCCCCAGGCAAGCAGCCCCCCTCCCACCAGAATGGCAGATCCCAAAAAGCTACAAAGGCAAATAGATAAAATGCAGGCAAATACATTGGGATACATAAGGGTGGGGGGTCTGACACCATCCCTCTTCATCAGTTCTTTCTGCCAGCTGACTTTTACCATCTGTGTATCTTAAGAAAATATATGTGGATTCTCTTGTTGCATTTTGAGTTATAGTATGCCAGTTAGTTGAATGGAGTAAATTTGGCATCTGTTGTTTGCCTGTTTTTAAATACACAGTAGATGCACCAGTGAAACTGGCATATTAACTTTTTTATTTACTGTAATGTCTATTAGCAAGGCAGAAATGAAAACGGTTTGATCAATACTCTTATAGCAACAAACTACACGTTTTAGTATATAATAAAATTCTTCTGATGATAACTGTTTCATGATGGAGTGCATTTATTCCTGAAGGTGGTGGCATCTCTTTTGGAAAAAATTTTTTTAAAGGCCAGTTAATGACCAAGCAAAAATTTTATACCCTTAAGAGAGATTAGACGCCATTTAATTTCCTTTTCTAAAAATCTTACATAATGGATAAAATGTTCACATATTCATAAGAATAATATATGAGGTTTGATATTCATAACTTTTATCTTCCACAGCTGTACTCATTTCTCAACTAAAACTGCTTTTGAAGTACATAAAAATACATGGTATTTCATTGGACAGTTTAACAAATACTCAATCCTCTTTCTGTTTTTTTTTATTATATGGTAAGACAATGAAACAGCTATCGTGTTATTGGAAATTTTATTTGGCTAAGATTCCTGCCTCTGAAATTAGGTTTGTTTGAAACAATGGGAGTTGCAAGCTTCTTGCTTTACTATTAAACCTTTCATTTAATATTAAATGAGAGCTTGAATTCTAATCCTGAAGCAGATGTCAGGCCTAATGAACAAAGTATTTTATTTCGTGGAGATTCTCCACTTACAAACAAACAAAAATCTCTTTTCAGAGGAACCAAAAGTTGGGATTAAGACCATCAAGATGTACTGCCAGCGAATGCAAGAGGAAAATATTACCCGGGCCCTGATTGTGGTGCAACAAGGCATGACTCCATCTGCCAAACAGGTACCTGAGTCTAAATGGATAGAAGGGATGTTGCTATAATCTCATTGCTGGCTAAGGGATTTTGACCTTTAATTTTCAGGGAACAGTGATCTCTTATCGGGGGAGGGCTATATCCCAAGGCGTGGGCTTTAATAGAGAACGTCATTGAAATTAGAAAGATGCAGAGAAGAGCAACAGAGATGATTAGGGGGCTTGAGGTTAAAACATATGAATGGTTGCAGGAACTGGGCATGTTTAGTCTAGTGAAAAGAAGGACCAGGGGAGACATGATAGCAGTGTTCCAGTATTTGATGGGCTGCCACAAAGAAGAGGGGGGGTCAACCTATTCTCCAAAGCACCTGAAGGCAAGACAAGAAGCAATGGGTGGAAACTAATCAAGGACAGAAGCAACCTAGAACTAAAGAGAAAGTTTGAACTTGAGCTTTAAGGTACTAGTAAGAGGGTTTGCAATCTTTGTCTCCCTTTCTCTCCCCTTTTCCCATCAAGTCTCTTCCTAAATACCGAAGTCCCTTTCTTAATTTACAGCCCTAACTGCTGCCTTCCTTTCTCTCTCTCTTAGTCTCTAGTAGACATGGCTCCCAAGTACATCCTTGAACAATTCCTTCAACAGGAACTGCTAATCAACATCACTGAGCATGAGGTGAGGAAGGAAGGGTTTTTTGTGTGTTGGAGACATTGGTTGGGCCTGTGAGGAGTGCATTGAGAGGAACAATATAAGCTCTGTTCTCATTCAATTGACAAAAGCTGTTTCTGTGGTTGTTTGCCTGGAAGAGTTTTCATGTGCATAGTAGACATCTAGCTATTTCCACATTGTGTTTTCATTCTTTTCTTTCTTTTTGCCACTACAGCTGGTTCCAGAACATGTTGTAATGACCAAAGAAGAGGTGACAGAATTACTGGCCAGATAGTATCTTTTTACCTTTGTACTTACTGTTTTGAATTTTTGAATATCTTCCTCAGTTTTCTGCTTGTTCTGAGTTAGGTTGCTATTGTCTTTCAGATATCAGACAGGGGTTGAATTTTCTAGCATTATCCTGTGTTAGGAGGAAACTATGTCCAGGCAAATATGTATAGGATTTTAATATGAATATAGAGTTAAAATGATAGTCTGGTCTTCTTGATTTTGGGTTTGGATACAGCCTATAAAACTAGAAGCATAACATATTTGGAAGTAAACTCAATGTATGAGTAAGCATGCATTCTGTTGTCTGAAAACAGCTCCATTGACATGCATTAGTTTTCATGGTTCAGATTGTAAACCTGGTTTTACAAAATGCATTCCACACAATATATCAAGTGCAAATTAATCACATTGCTTAAAGTGAAACTTTGATTCACTCATGATGCTAAAACAGGCCCTGGATTTCTATGTTCCCTCAAACCCTAAATTAACAACTTTATTTAGCTTAACTAGCAGGTTGTGTGAAACAAAACAAAATATACTGTGATCCTGGTAGAGAAAGGAAAAAAAAGGTCCTGTTTTTACACGGTTTGAAATTTTTCCTTTAACTTTTGTTGTCAGTAAACTAAGGGAGAATCAGCTTCCAAGAATACAAGCTGGAGATCCTGTAGCTCGCTATTTTGGAATTAAAAGAGGCCAGGTAAGGAACAGAGAAAGGGAGGCTGAGAATGTGTCATTTCCCAATGGCTTTGATAAATACAGTATCTGGAAGTTATAAGTGGTAATAATTTCTTATATCTAAATAGAAGCTCAGGAAGCCTGATGATGGGAGAGAGAGAAAAAGAGAAGATTTTTTTTGGTTTTTGTATTTCTCAGAGGCATCTACTTGGATTAAATGGACTTTTAATACAGTTCACTTGGGCTTTTGTTAAGATCAGGTTTTTTTCTGACTGCTCCTCTAAATCCATAGGCGGCAAACATTGCTTACACACTCCTTCCTATTTTCCCCACAACAACAATCCTGTGAGGTAGGTTGGGTGGAGAGTGACTGGCCCAAAGTTGCCAAATCCAGGATAGTTGGAGGGATCAGGTTGGGTGAAAGGTGAACTTGTTTGATCTGTATAACAGATTGCATGATGAAATCCTGTCCATCAGCCATCTCACAGGGATTCATTGTATAACCAATCTGAAAAATAATCTGAATATTTTTTCTGTTGTTTGTGTGGTTTCTTCAGGTGGTGAAGATCATTCGGCCCAGTGAAACAGCCGGGCGTTACATCACTTACAGGCTGGTGCAGTAGCCAAGAAGTGTCATGTAAGGTACTTTAAAATGCTTCATTATCTTAAAGATTGTTAAAATAGACAATCCTTCCTTCCTCTTTTATGCTTCCTTCTGCTTTGTCTGCTTTGTGTTGACCAAAGGATACAAAGGTTATAACAGGAGCAGGATTTGGGGGTTGAGATTTTATGTATCTTTGTTATTCATTCTGATTGGCAGTGCTGATAAAACAGTTTTCTTTTTTCTCTATGGAGCAGGGCCTAGGTGAGGGGAGGGGGAGACATTTGCAAGTCAGGAGATCATCTGTTGTGGGACTGAAACTCCCATCAAATCCTCATCAACATGGCCAATAATTAAAAGGTTGAGAAAAATCTAGAGGAGTCTAGATTCTTCTCAACCATAAGATGCTATCCTTGTCCCGTGATTGAGAGATGCAAAACTCGGTATGGTATGGATAAAATGAAGAAAAAGAAGCAGTTTTCCCCTTCCCCAATACTAGAGCCAGAAGAAAGAATCTGAATGAATCAGGATAGATAAAAGGATTTTTTTTTTTACACATCATTCAGCTTCGAAATTCCTTACTATGAGATATGAAGCTGGCTACTAGCTTGGCCGGCTTCAATAAAGGGTGGGACCAATTCATAGTGGTCCTGGGGATCAGTAACTACTGATGGCAGTGGGACTGCTCTAAAGGCCATCTCCTGGGAGGCTTTTTTGTGCATCATTTAGCCACCGTATTAGATGGGCCAGAGTCTGATCCAGCAGGACACATATTCTTAATGTTCTCATTGGGTTGTCTGTCTCTTCACTTGGATTAAAAATTTGCCCTAAAAAAGGAAAATCACTTGCAGAATCTCACAGCCAAAAATACAGGTAGTCCTTAAATTAATGATCACAGTGAAGCCCAAAATTTCTGTGGCTAAGCAAGACAGTTGTTAAGTGAGGTTTGCCACAGTTGTTAAGTGAACCATTGCAGCTATTAAGTAAATCACAAGGTCATTAAGTGGATCTGGTTTCCCTGATTGACTATGTCTGAAGCTGGCTGGGAAGGTTACAAGCGGTGATCACATGATCCCGGAACAGAGCAACTGTCATAAATATATGCCGTTTTGTCAGGCACCCAAATTTTGATCGCATGGCCATGGGGATGCTGCAACAATTATAATTGTGAAATCCAGTCATAAGTCCTTTTTGTCAGTGCTGTTACTTTGAAGATGGTTGTAAATCAAGGACTACCTGTACTCTAATCATCCTGCCGATGGATGTGATAAGAACTGTAGCTAGTTTTGGAGACCCATGGAATGGGATGAAGTCAATATACAGGATTGGCAGAGGAATTATATATTTGTCATGGTTCCGACAGAGACGAATAAAGCAGAACTCAGAGGCTTGCAAATTCCTCAAAGAATATGTTTATTAGTTACAAAGTATTGGCATGGTCAAAAGTGAAACCAAGTCTGGATACACACCTAACAAAGTCCCACCCATAAAACTATGGGTGCAAGCAACTATGTTCCCCAATGTGATTATTTGGCGGGCTTTTTACGTTATGCCCAACCTGCAGTCTCAGGAGCAGCTGATGACCTTGGTTCCCACAGGACAAAGGATTATTTTGACTAGCAAAACACCTGGGCAACACTCCCCCTCCATTCTTTGTGGCAACCTAGAATGAGAAGAAAAATGGCTGTAGCCATGCTCATTTGTAGAGTTGACAATAGTATTTATTGTTTGCTGACAAATAATATTTTTATCCAAAGCCAGACTAGAAATGTAACAGATAGTTTGTTATGTATACTTGTGTGAATCAACAGTTCTCCAACCTGCTAAATCAGATGTGTTGGGACTATAACTCCCTCATCCAGTAGCCACTCCAGCCATGAATGATGGAAATATTAGTCCAATTTATTCGGAGGACATCAGCTTGAGGAATGCTGGTGTAGAAAGGACAAGCATATCTGCGACATCTTAATTGATATTGTAGTTAATTAGCTAATTGTGACAAGTATTCAGAATTCAAATTGGGCACTAATGCTGCTTCTCTTATCCTACAGCATGGCTGAAGCTCTTCTTACCTTACCCTGGAGACTGCCGATCTGCTTGCTTAACAGTCTTGAGCATAAGGAAATACAAACTGAAGAGATGTGAAGGGATGTGTCTACTTGAGATTTCTGGTCCTTTCCATCAAATTGGACGTGAAGAGGAAAGGAGTCAACGGCAGCACAGTAAATGCTGCGTTGATTTTCCAAACTGGACTTCATCTTGCTTGTATACGCTGGATGTATTTGTTTAATACCACATTTTGGGAATTTGGGTTAGTTTGGGGTGAATATTTAAGGCAGCAACCGTTTATTTTCCAAATCTGGATGAAGGATACTTTAGAAAGCTTCAAATGGGAGGGCTTCCTTGTTCCTTCTATAGATATCAGGCTGAGGAGGGATAGGAAAACCTTTTTCGGTTTGGGGGACAGAGGGACTCCCTTGGATGTGGCTCTTGGTGGCCTTTTGTAGGGGGAAGAGTGGAGGTTCTGAGGCTTAAAATGGGGGAAATAGGCTGCTAATCTCCTGGGAATGCAAATAAAGATGCCAGGAATCATCTCTAATTATGGACTGGTCACTTTTGTCTTGAAAAATGGACTCGTAGAAACCCTGGAAAGGTGTCTGTTGCCTTGCCTGTTCTATTAACTATTGCCGAGTTATTGCTAAGGCTCAGAGTTTGCTCATTGGTCCAGAGTTTTTTATTTCAATAAAATAATATGTTTTATTCTTTTTTTTTTATTGTTGCCTCAAGATGAATTGGGAATCTCTGACCATTCATATTTGCTGAGGGAAATTTCCCCTCAATCTATCCAGTATGGTCCTTCCACCTGTGGCTGTGGTATTGGAGTTCAGCAACAACAAATGTTACAACATTAATTTGAGAGGGTTGCAGCTGGCCTGTCTGTGAGAATTGATCCTCTCTAGGACTTCTTTTCTCTGACAAAAGCAGGGAGGGGAGGGGTATGGAACCCTGAATGATCTCTATGTAAATCAGGTGGTTTTGAAGAAGGATATCCGTTGCTTTCTGAAAAGTACTTAGAAAGGTGCTCAACTTGAATAAAAGATGTAAAATTCTTCAGTGCAGTTTTGTGGGTGGGAGCAGATGCTCCTATGAAGCTAGGCCAGGGGTAGGCCACCTTGGCTCTTTTATGACTCGTGGACTTCAACTCCCAGAATTCCTGAGCCGGCATGGCTCAGCTTGGAAACCTCTCCCTTTCCCCTCAGCATGGCTGGCTCAGGAATTCTGGGAGTTGAAGTCCACGAGTCATAAAAGAGCCAAGGTGGCCTACCCCTGAGCTAGGCAGCCCCATCAGTAAAAGGTCTGAAGCAGCAGTGCTTTAATTGAAAAATGAGCTCTGGCTGGTAGGCAGCTCACTGAACACCTTGTGTGTGGAAGTTGGTTGCACAACAGCTAAATTATTAGACATATGAATATTTCTGTGATAAGGTAATCATTACTAGAAAAGGGATTAAGTATAAATTACTGATAAAAGTAGTCATCATTTAGTGACTGCCTCATTTAGCAACAGTGAACAACTGATGGAAAAAATAACTCGGCAACCTGTCATTGCATTTAGAATCTTTGCAGGTCTGTAAAACTGAACAGAGTTCATAAGCACAGCAGTGGCATCTCTTAGCTACTGCTTTAGTTAATGACCAAGTAACCAGTTCCAATTGTGGATGGTAATTGAGGATATCTGCATTGTTAAAACCCAGAGTGCAGCTATTTTCAGAATGAGTAAGCAGGTACAGTAAATCTATCTGAAAAGCTTCTCAAATGTTGAGCATCTGTTCTCAGGCAGCAAGAGCCAAGGGGAGCTGCTCTGAAGCAATCTCCAATTCATTTTCCTATCTACTGTTCTAATTCAGAGGACACGCTAAGTCAGGGCATGGTTAGACATAGGGTGATAAGTGAACCTAGACCACGGGTCGGCAACCCGCGGCTCCGGAGCCGCATGCGGCTCTTTGAGGCCTTACCTGCGGCTCCGGAGCCTCCTCCGCCATTTTGGCAAGCGCATGCGTGCATGCGCGGGCGGGTGCGGGGGGTGCGCGCATGCAGGTGCGCATGCGCGAACGGCGCGCGCATGCGCGAACGGCGTGCGCGTGCGCGGGTGCGCATGCGTGGGTGCGCGGGGCGCATGCGCATGCGCGAACGGGGCCGCGCGCATGCGCGGGTGCGCGCGCATGCGCGAACGCGCGGCTCCCAGCGTTTTTTTTTTTTTAGCTAAATGGGTCCGTGCGGCTCATCCGACGTTTCGGATGGCCGACCCATGACCTAGACCATAGGTTTAACTGTAGTTAACAGAATTCCTTAACTGGATTGAACCTGTGGTTTATAGTAGGCTTAGTTACCACGGTGCTAGTTTGCATATCATCTGAAGATGGATTAAAGGGATGGATGGTTTTTAATCTGGGCTAAACCTCTGAATGTGGAGGGGGAGGGAAGGTGTGGCCTTGAAACGGGGTTGTGGCAATCATGGCTGCTCCATTTCTCTTCTTCTGAAACTACAGAAAGAAAGCAGTTGGGTGAGGCTCTTTGCTGACTCTATTCCTGATCAGACCATTGGATTTTTAATTCTTTTTAATGCGAAGTATCGAAAAAAATCCAGGAAGTGTTCGCAGACCTCATTTTTCAATTAAAGCACTGCTGCTTCAGACCTTTTACTGATGGGGCTGCCTAGCTCAGGGGTAGGCAACCTTGGCTCTTATATGACTCATGGACTTCAACTCCCAGAATATATATATATTGTTCGTCAAATGTGACTGGCTGTGGTTTTCTTGTATTTGTTAGTCTGGTCTCTTAATCGCTGTTAAGTGGTAGCTTAGACTATCATTTAAATATGTTGTGGAGTGATCCTGGATAATTGTCAAACTACAATATTGTTTGAGTCTGATGTTATATTGTGTGAATTCAACCATGATTCAGAGCATGATTCAATATGACGTTATGAGCCCAGTCTCTGTTTAGAAATGGAGCAGTCTAAAGGATTAAAACAGCACTTAAAAGCAGTCTAAAGGATTAAAACATGGCACTTTAAGATGTGTGGAATTCAACTCCCAGAATTCTGGGAATTGAATTCCACACATCTTAAAGTTGCCTAATTTGAAAAATTATGGATTATAAGGAAAGATCCCACATAATGCCTTATTTATGGACATATGAAGAAAGGTTTCAGAAATTGGGTTTGTCCAGTCTAGTGAAAAGAAGAACTAGGGACTAGTCTTCCAATATATGAGAAGCTGTGACAAAGAAGAGGGGGTCAAGCTATTCTCCAAAGCACCTGAAGGCAAAACAAGAAACGATGGAAACTAATCAAGGAGAGACCCAACCTAGAATTTAGAAAGTTCCTGACAGAACAATTAATCAGTGGAATGATTTGTGAGTGCTCTGCTCCACCATTGGAGGCTCTTAAGAAAGAGACTAGACAACCATAGGGTATAGAGTCCTGTTTGAGCAGGGGGTTGGACTAGACCTCCAAGGTCCCTTCCAACTCTATTATTCTGAGGATATTTTTAATACAAAGAGTTACTACCCAGGAGACACTAAACACAGTTATTGGGTGCAAATATCACTTTTCCAAATATAGTTGCCTTTATTTTTTGATATAGGTTTTATTAAAAACAAAGGTGTATAAAGCAGTTTAAAAGGAAACAAGCATATCATTAAAATAGGCTTACTCATACATACCTATATATAAATACAAGCAGTGCTTGAAGATTTGCACTTCAACTTTATTCACTCACTTTTCTCATCCACACCTCAAGAAAATACCCAAAAGTCTTCCTTGGCTGTGTGCTACTGTTCCAGCCTTCTGCAGAAGGCAAGACTTCTTGCTGTGGTTTCCTTCTTCACAGATAAATATGATGTGCCTTTGCTTTAGATCAGGGTTTCCCAACCTTAGCCATTTTAAGACCTGTGGACTTCAACTCCCAGAATTCCCCAGCCAGCATTGACAAGGAACCAGAATCACTCCACCACATTGCTGGCTGGGGAATTCTGGGAGTTGAAGTCCACAGGTCTTAAAATGGCCAAGATTGGGAAACACTGTTTTAGATGGATGCTATAATTCAGTTATGTACAACAGACTTTTTAGAGGTGATTTAGCAGTTCCACTAGGCCTTTATTGTGAAATGTCTTCAAATTTGTTCACAGTGATTGCAAAAGCTGTTTAGGTGGCTTAAGCATATTTACCTCACAAATTCCTTGCATTTCTGCTATAGATCTCAAGTGGCTTCTCGGAATCTGAACACTGGTGCAATAAACAGTGTGGTGGATTTCTCCAGCAGATCCCATTGGTAGCCCAACTGGGACCAGCAACTCTGTCTCTAAATACCTGGTCACTAAGTGAAACATCATGTGATCATGATGGACTGATTTCCACTATGATTGTTAAGCAATTCACTGCAGTTGTTAAATGAAATCTCAAGTGACCGTGACTTCTGATTTTACTGCCTTCTTCTGCATTGACTCTGCTTGTCGCAAGGCAGTTGCGAAGCACACAAATGTTGACTACAGGACTGTGGGATATTGTGATAGTCAAAAATACACCTCCTCCCCCCCCCAGTTGCAAAGTGCCTGAATGACATGAGTGTGGGGATGTTGCTCAGGTTGTAAATGTGAGGACTGGCCATAAAGTTACTTTTTCAGTGATGTCGTAACTTTGGTCGCTAAATGAGGTGGTCAGTAAGCAAGGTTTAATATACAGCCCATTCAGCTGGCTCTACTGGCACTTTTCATAAAACTGTGCAATAAGCATATGTCCCTCCCCCCCTTCCCTCCCCATTCCCTGATAGGATCACTGCACATCAGCAACCCAAAGCTGGCCCTGAGACCTCAGTAGGATTTGCACAAGTGAATTTCAGCCTTCAAGTAATCCGTCATCCAGCCAAGCTCATAATCAAGCATTTTGTCTGTACCCTGATTTTAAAAAATAGCATCCTGAAGTGGTTTTACTTAGAAACAAATATAATCTGCTAATGTTTAAACAAACATAGCTGAAGATCTAGGATCACAATGGGTGTATCGTTTCCTGAAAGGGATGGAACCTCAAGGATGGGAGGGAGTGCAAAGTGACTCTATCTGTGGCTCTTCTTTTAAAAGGGCGTTCCTCAATCTGCTGTCCCCCCTTTGTTTGGTTAGGACTAGGCAGGAAGAAAGATGGGAACTGAGATCCAAAATTTCAGAAGGGCACTAGGTTAGAGAAAAGTGTCTTAAGAAAGTTTGGATGTTGCAGAGTTTTTCCAATGTCTCTGGGCCTTAAATGTCTCTCCTCACAATAGTCTCCTCCCTGCCTTTTCCCACGGAGTCCCTAGATGTCATTTTGGTATTACAAAGAATTAAAAGCAGTTATAAATAAGGAGTCTGGAAAACCAGAAGGCCTCCAAAGGATGACTTTGAGAAGGCAATTGAAGCTCATCTATCTCTTCAGTGTCAGTCTCTACGCTTAAAGGACTCACTGCTTCCCTCAACTGACATAGTTTTCACTTTTATGCCAGGAAACCGAAAACACATTCTTAGTTGATCAGCAAATGTGAGAAAAGTGAATTGTTAGACTGGTTGGTGTTGAGGTCCACCAGAAGACTTTCAACCTTCCTGTTGCTGTTCTCATCATCATCTCCGCTCCTGAAGACAGCATCTCCTTCTGCTTCCCAGCAACCTTCTGCTAGGCTTAGGCGATGTAGGGGTGAAGCATCCTCAGGGTCTGATTGTTCAATGCTGGGCCTCTCCCTCAGGACCGCTTCCTCACTGGCGTCCTCACCAGATGGGCTCTCCTCCTCACCACTGGTCTCACTGCCTCCTGGTCCCGAGTTGGCCCGTGGGATTCCTTCAATGGCTGCATCTGTGCCATCTTCTGGATCAGAATCCGAATCGATAAAGGGAGTGTCCGGTTCTAGGAAGAAAAGAAAAATGAATCCATTTGAGCCAAGAGTGGGATGTTCAAGGGTTCCTTGTAACACAAATAGGGCGCGTTCTTGGTTTTTGATGCCCAAATTCCACCAGCTGAAGGAGAGGAGGCCCTGATGGCCTCCAGCTTAGAAACATTCTGATGTAGAAACATTCCAGCTTAGGATCCTTTTTGGGGGAGGAAATGTTTGTGGTTTAACCCTTAGGTCTAATATCCACCGTTTCCTAAGGGAAGGAAGACAGTCTGGCGAGATTCTTTGGTGATCAACAATAACGAAACCTATTTGACCCATTCTTGGAACTGTTCTGGTTGCTTGAATCTGACATACACCCCTTTTTAGCCCTGCAATTTCTGCCTCTTTTCACTAGTGCCAAACAGGCCTTGAAAGAACATTGCCCTTGCAAGAATAACATGTCAAACATTAAAATGTGAGATTCCACCTCACCTCTGAAGGAATCTTCATCAAGAGCGGCTTCTGTCTGCTCAGAGGTTGCTTCAAGATCCTGGACTTCACTGTCGGGTTGTGTTCCTTCCTCCTCCTGGATATGTGGAATTCAAGGCATTAGAGAGATTAACTTTGTAAGGTGGGAGGACGTTGATCAAAAGGTTACCACTGGCAACCACGGCGTCTCCAGCAGGTCCTACTCACCTGGTTCCTGACCAGCTCTTCATCTTCCCTGATGGTTTCTTCTGTGCCATCTGGAGATACGCCATTGGATTCAAAGATAGTAGCATAGAAATTTATGAGTGCCTCAACAATGCATGCCTGGTGGGGGTAATCCACCAAGGAAGAGAGGGAGATGGTAGCTTGGGTGGGTCGAGGACGCATTAACGTGGGGCCAAAGACAATTCCCAGGTTGCTAGAAGACATTTTATTGTCGTCTTCAAGTTCTATAATCCTAGAACAGAATTGGACAAAGAGATGCATGCAGGTTCTCTGTCTGATTTTAAATATCAAAGCTTTATATTGTATAAACAGCTGCTTTATGCATTTATATATTTTTTGTAATGTCACCACATTACAAAAAAAGATGTTGAGACTTTGGAAAAAAGTGCAGAGAAGAGCAGCTAAGATGATTAAAGGCCTGGAGACTAAAACATACGAGGAACGGTTGCAGGAACTGGGTATGGCTAGTCTAGAGAAAAGAAGGACTAGGGCAGGGGTAGGCAACCTTGGCTCTTTTATGACTCGTGGACTTCAACTCCCAGAATTCCTGAGCCAGCATGGCTCAGCTTGGAAACCTCTCCCTTTCCCCTCAGCGTGGCTGGCTCAGGAATTCTGGGAGTTGAAGTCCACGAGTCATAAAAGAGCCAAGGTTGCCTACCCCTGGACTAGGGGGGACATGATAGCAGTTGAAAGTCACTTTTTTCAGTGCCTTTGTAACTTTGAATGGCCACTAAATGAAAAGTTGCAAATTGAGGACTACTTGTAGTCAGTTTCCTGACCCAATTTTGCCAGGTAAAGCAACTGACCTTTTGAGGTGCTGCATGATACACTTCAAGGTGGCAAAGTTCTTGGCTGGAAGTTCTTTTAGCAGCTCTTTCAGCTTTGTTACCATAGCTTTCTCTGACTCGCTGCTCGTGTCCACTGGCTCCCCAGTGCTTCTGCCTGCCCTGCTGTCGGACCGACTCTGCAAGGTCTCCTTGGCCAGCCCCATAAGGCTGTTGTACATCCGGAAGGGCATGATTGGTTCTGGGAGCTGAAAGGAGTGAGAGTCACAGGAAAGTAGCATCTAGAAATCACATGGCATGCCAGCTTACTTACAAAACAATACCCAAGAACCTGGATGCTGGATCAAACCACATCACGCTTCCCAGACGTGCTCAGGAAGCCCATCAGCTGAATTTGAAAGCAACAGTTGTTGATGCTGCTTTGAACTTGGGAGATCCACCAACGCTAATAAACATAGAACTCTTCTGCAAATTATTTCGCTCTCTTTTTTTAAAAAATATGTTTTATTATTTTTATAGGGATAGAAAGGGAAAGGTAGGTAAAGGTATAACATAGGGTAAAAAAACAAGGATTAAACCAGGGGTAGGGGTAGGTACAATAATGGGGTTACCCCCAACAATAAATCAACGCTTTAGCAAGCAGACTGTCGTCCGGGTATGCATATTAAATATGCATAGTTAACATAATACTAAAAAGCTATATTAATAAATTTATCACTATTAATGATAAAAACTTAACCCAATACATATCATTCATTCTGTAAGTAACAATAATCAGTATACTATTAATGATACATTACTAACTAAATATAGTTACATATAAATACCGATATAATGCTTATTAATTATAATTACTTATAGTTAAAAGTAAACATCTAACAGAAAAGTTAAAAAATAATATTAAAGAAAAAATACATCATTTATCTTATTTAATTTCATCACCTTTTTTCATTCTATCTTATTGCTAACCATTTATAAAAAATTTTCCTATGTTTTAAAGTAAATTGTATCTTCTTTCTCTTTGATTTCTAATTTTGCTCTCTTTTAAAGGGTGCCATGGTGGCATCTAATGGCAGTGAATTTCATAGGTTTACCCATACTGAGGTTTACCCACATGCCCAACTGAGAGCCAGTTTGGTGTAGTGGTTAAAGTGCTGGCCTAGAACCAGGAGACAATGAATCTTAGTCCCACCCTCAGGCATGAAAGCCGGCTGGGTGACTTTGGGCCAGTCACTCTCTCTCAGCCCAATCGACCAAACAGGGTTGTTGTTGTTGTTGTGGGGAAAATAGGAGGAGGAAGGAACCTTATGTATGTTCATTGCCTTCAGTTATTTATAAAAATAATAAGGATAGGATACAAATCTAATAAATCAGGGGTCTTCAAACTTGGCCCTTTTATGACTTGTGGACTTCAACTCCCAGAATTCCTCAGCCAGCGTGCCTGGGTTGAGGACTTCTGGGAGTTGAAGTCCACAAGTCATAAAAGGGCCAAGTTTGAAGACCCCTGTAATAAATAAACAAAATGTATTTCAGAAGGAGTCGGGGAGCACCTTTTCCAACTAACATATTTTATTAAAAGACATCAGCTCCTATGAGCAGCAGCTCTATTCAGCATCTCAAATGTCCTGAGTGGCTAATCTGATGCAGAATTTATTTATTAAATTTATATGCTCATGCATCACAGTTTGAGCCAGTCTGGCCAGCTTATTTAACTTACAACTTAATCTGAGTAAGGGGAAAAGTGGAGGAAAAATATATTTATACATTTGGAGGCTGTTAGCACATCGCTGTGAATCCATTTCACTGGATTAATCTTGGTTAACCAAAGGAAAGGCAGAAAAAAAATTCCACCCATATTTTCCACACCATTAATGTAACAACATTTCTATGTTAACAGGGTACTCTCCTCCTCCTCCTCCTCCTCCTCCTCCTCCTCTGTCTTTTGGGCTAAAAAGCTCCTGGTCTTTCAATGGTAAGGCGGATGCTCCACCTTTTGGCCCAAAGATTACAATCACTCTGGGCAGCCTCACCTGGCGAAGGTAGAGCTTCAGCACGTTGCTGATGTCGTGTGGTAAGGCCTGAGACAGCTCAACCAGCTCTTTCCCGTTCTCAAAAGCCTGACAGAGCTTCTCCACGCGGGATTTCACTCCATTAACACGGTAGATGCCCTAAGGAAGACAGAAAGGAGTATTGACCGGACCAAGTGTTGCCATATTGACTTTTTTGACCTAGTCCCTCCCCCGGATGTGCTTGTTTCAGGGATGCCCATGAGGTAGATAGAAAAAGTGAACACAGTAATTATAATGGTGTGATTGAAGCTCTGCCTGTTTTTTTTATGTGCATCCCACACAGTTTCGCTCCCACCCCTCTGTTACCTTGAAAAAAATATGACAACCATGCCATGCTTTTACAACAGAAGCATGCAACCTTTTTACGGGGTTGCATGCCAAAAGTGGACAGGAAGAGAGCAAAAAGTAACTCCCTTTAATTTAATGGCTCACAGAAGTATTCCCCATGTATTCCTCCTTTCTATCACATGACAGATCACAGTTAAACACAACTTGTTTTTACTCTCTTTAACACAGGGGTCTTCAAACTTAGCCCTTTTATGACTTGTGGACTTCAACTCCCAGAATTCCTCAGCGAGCGTGCCTGGCTGAGGAATCCTGGGAGTTGAAGTCCACAAGTCATAAAAGGGCCAAGTTTGAAGACCCCTGCTTTAGCACATCTATTGGAGGCCTTACACCAGGGTTTCCCCAATCTTGGCCACTTTAAGAGATGTGGACCAACTCCCAGAAGCTATGGCTGGCTGGGGAATTCTGGGAGTTGAAGTCCATGCCTCTTAATGTGGCCAAGGTTGGAAAACCCCAGCTTACAGCAAAACAGAGCAGCGCAAAGCTCCACCAGATTCCTTTGCAGTGTTTTTTGCTGTGAAATTTCGGCTTGTCCTTGACTTCCCCAGTCTTCAAAGATGAGGGCTCATCAACTTAACCCCTAGGGTTGCTAGCTTGATGGCACCATTCCGAGGCAGAGGAATGTCTTCCCCTCTGTAAATAAATTTCTTTCGTTACAGGTGCGCCACCTCTTACTTTTGTTTTCAAGGCCCGCCTTTCAATCTCGCTGATGCACTTCTTGACGATGAAGGGGACGCCATCAGAGCCGGTGTGGGAATCCTGCGCAAAGTCCCGCCCAAAGAGCTGCAGTTTGCCTTGAAGTTTCTTGTGTCCGCACTGGATGGCCAGGGTCTCCAGGCATTTCTTGTGACAGGCTAAGTAACACTGGGGAAGAGGGAGGAAGAGGCAGAGAGGGGGGAAGTGAAACAGCTGTACAGTTAGGGACTTTGGCCCAAAGGTGTTTTTTCAGGAGGCAACTAGACTTTCTTGTTTTTCTTTGAAGATGTTTCGCTTCTTGCGAAACGTCTTCAAGGAAAAACAAGAAAGTCCAGTTGCCTCCTGAAAAAGCACCTTTGGGACGACCATGACCTGGATGGCTGAGAACCTCCATAGACATTTTAGTTAGGGACTTTGTGCAGTTCCAGAAAGAGCCACTGGATGGCAATATGTCATCAACAAGCCCTTTTTTGTTGTTAGTTTTTCCCAAGGCAGGCTGGGGAATTGTGGGAGTTGAAGTCCACCCAGCTTAAAGTTGCAGAGATCAAGAAACACTGTAATTAATAACTGACTCGTATTTATGACGATTTGCAGCGTCCTGGGGTCGTACGAACACTTTTTGCAACCCTCTGACAAGCAAAGTCAATGGAAAACTGTGTTGCTTAACTTAGCAACCTCAGTGATTCACTTAACAAATGTGGCAAAAAAAGGTTGTAAAATGGAGCAACATTCACTTAACAACTGTCTTGCTTAGCAACAGAAATTTTGGGCTCACTATGCTACAGCATATAGGGTAAAGTTTTGTATATACTGGGAAATAAAAAAAAAAGTGACTTGCTTTATTGCAATATTTGCTTTAACATGAAGGTCTGGAACCGAATTTGTAATACAGATAGTCCTCGACTTACGACCACGACTGAGGCCAAAATTTCTATTGCTGAGTCGCTTGTTAAATGAATATTGCCTCATTTTATTATCTTTCTTGCCACAGTTGTTAAGTGAATCACTGCAGTTAACTTAGGAATACGGTTTCAAAAGGTGATCACATGACCCCAGAACACTGCAGCCGTCATAAAGGTGAGTCAACTGCCAAGTGACTGAATTTTAATCACGTGACCATGGAGATCCTACAGTGGTCATAAGTATGAAAAACAATCATAACTCACTTTTTTCAGTGCCGTTGTAACTTTGAATGGTCACTAAACAAATGGTTGTAAGTTGAGAACTACCTGTATCTCTGGGGTGTGCCTGTACTTTCTGTACTGCCTGCCTCCCCTTAGCCCAGGGGTAGGCAACCTTGGCTCTTTTATGACTCGTGGACTTCAACTCCCAGAATTCCTGAGCCAGCATGGCTGAGCTTGGAAACCTCTCCCTTTCCCCTCAGCATGGCTGGCTCAAGAATTCTGGGAGTTGAAGTCCACGAGTCATAAAAGAGCCAAGGTTGCCTACCCCTGCCTTAGCCCAAGTACCCGTCCTACCTCTTCACATTCAGCTCCCTGGAAGTAGACGTAGCTGTTGCACTCCCGGCACTTGGAGGGGGTCCGCAGCTTCCTCAGCCGGTGGGTCTGGGCAGCTCTGGACAAGCTGATATGCCGGAAAGGGCCGGTGGGTGTAGAGATTCCTGGAGTCATTTCATTAATACCTGGTAACCAGAAATAAAAAAGGCGATACTGAAACACCATCAAAATATGCCGTTTATTATTAGATTTATTGTTCGTTTTATCCTGCCTTTATTATTTTTTTAGTAAGTAACTCAAGGTGGCAGACATTACCTAATGCTCCTTCCTCTTCCTATTTCCCCTCCAACAGCAACAACCCTGTGAGGTGGGTTGGGCTGAAAGAGAGTGACTGGCCCAGAGTCATCCAGTTGGCTTTCATCTGTAAGGTGGGACTAGAATTTACAGTCGCCTGGCTTCTAGGCAAACGTCTTAACCACTACACCGAACTAGCTCAGTTGCATCTCTCATTCTCGGCAACTTGAAGATGGGTGGTGGACCTCATCTCCCAGAATTCCCCAGCCACCACATGCTGAAGGTCCTTTCCCACTCTATGGTTCTATGTGAATGGTAACATTGCATCAAAATTGCTTTTTTGTTCTTTTTATCTGATTATAAGATTCTGGAGGGGGAGGAGCCAAATGAACTAAAAGTTAAGAGTTGTATACAATGCATAGCATTCCGGGATAAAATGCAGAACTAAAAAACAAAGCAAATGTAGGATTTAGGCTTTTTTTCTGACCTGCTGGAAGGAAAAAAAAAAAAAGGACCTGCTCCTTATTATTCTTTGCTGGGAATCTCCATCCCAGTGTTTCTCAATCTTAGCAACTTTAAAATGGATGAACTGGGAGTTGAAGTCCACCAATCTTAAAGTTGCTAAGGTTGAGAAACACTCGCTCCAGCCTCTAGTTGTAGATCTTATCCCCATTTTACTGATTTTCCCTTTAAGTCCCTCCTCTTCAGAGAGGATTTATACCACTAGTATTCTATTCCACTAATACATACCCTGTTCGAAGGAAGGTGAATTTCCATCTGAGTCATCTCTAGGGGATAATGATCCATTGGAAGGCATCTGAGGAAACTCACCTAGCCAAGAGAAAGCCTCAATGTTAGAATTTATCAAATTAGATCCCAGAGAGCAGAAAAAAGGAAACCACAAAGATGTCAAAGACAGTCCTATCTAGAGGTCAACATGTTGCACCACAAAAAAAGGGAGAGCTTGACCATCACACCACAATGAGTGGTTCCTGCACCACACCTTGCAAGAATTGCTCCCAAATGTTCAAGCTTGGGCTTTTGAGATTTTCCATAAGGAAAACTCCGTAGTTTGGGAGGATCTTGGAAACTTTGGAAGATCTAGAGTTGGAATATGTAGAATCTGGCTGAATTTCCAGATTTTGTCTCAACTACAGAAGTTATTGGTGATTTTAGGTCAAATGTCGTCTTTCAGTATAGCCTACCTTCCAGATGTCAACTCAAAATGTTTTCTTGAGCGACTGAAGGGTAGAAACAAATTGTTTTTCTAAAGCTCCCTGAAGTTAACTATTCTTTCCATAGCTGCCAACATGGGAATGGATGCATTTATCAAATATAAATTGAATGAATGAATGAATGAATGAATGAATGAATGAATGAATGAATGAATGAATGAATGAATGAATGAGGAGGAATGAATATATTGATACAGATAGATAAGGGTTGTTGTTGTTGTTAGTTGCGAAGTCGTGTCCGACCCATCGCGACCCCATGGACAACGTTCCTCCAGGCCTTCCTGTCCTCTACCATCTTCTGGAGTCCATTTAAGCTCAGTGCTTCAGTGACTCCATCCAGCCACCTCATTCTCTGTCGTCCCCTTCTTCTGTTGCCCTCCATCTTTCCCAGCATTAGGCTCTTCTCCAGTGAGTCCTTCCTTCTCATTAGGTGGCCAAAGTATTTGAGTTTCAACTTCAGGATCTGGCCTTCTAAAGAGCAGTCAGGGTATCTTGTTACATTATTTTCAGCTCAGATCCTAATGGAACTTGCACAATCCATAGGTCACAAGATGGGAAGATACCTGGGATTGTGGCAGAGGATTCCAGACTGTCCTTGGTCTCTGTGATGGCTGTTGGCCATGATCTGTGTGCCTGGTGACTCCGCCCACCTAAGGAGCCAATGACAAGACAGATTTCATTCCTGCGTGCGCAGAGTGAGACAAGAGGTTGGGCCTTTGCAATGCTGACCGGTCCTTTGAAACGGAAAAACATCTGCCAATCAGGCACTTTCCCAATATAGCTGGGACTTGGTTAGTGCAGATAATCTCACGAAGTGGGTTGCATTATTCTGATTCGCACTACAGATAGTCCTCGACTTATGACCACAACTGAGCCCAAAATTTCCATTGATAAGCAAGACAGTTCTTAAGTGAGTTTTTGTCCCATTTTTATAACCTTTTTGCCACGGTTGTTAAGCAAATCACTGCAGTTGTTAAGAGAATTTGCAGTCGTTAAGTGAACCTGGTTTCGTCCAGATTGTAAAATTGGGCACAACTCACCTAACAACCAGCTTGCTTAGTAATGGAAATTCGGGCTGTAATTGTAGTCGTAAGATGAGGACTACTTGATGGCAGCGTTCCAATATCTCAGGGGTTGCCACAAAGAAGAAGGAGTCAAGCTATTCTCCAAAGCGCCTGAAGGCAGGACAAGAAGCAATGGATGGAAACTAACCAAAGAGAGAAGCAACCTAGAACTAAGGAGAAACTTCCTGACAGTTAGAACAATTAACCAGTGGAACAACCTGCCTCCAGAAGCGGTGAATGTTCCAACACTGGAAGTTTTTTAAGAAGAGACTGGACAGCCATTTGTCTGAAATGGTATAGGGTTTCCTGCCTGAGCAGGGGGTTGGACTAGATGACCTCCAAGGTCCCTTCCAACTTTTCATCATCATCATCATCATCATCATCATCATCATCATCATTATTATTATTATTATTATTATTATTATTATTATTACTACTACTACTACTACTACTACTACTACTACCACTACTACTACTTGTGCCTTCCTTTCAAGCAGCTCCTATTGCTTTTGACCACTTCTGAGATCAGGCAAGATCTTTCCCCTGTAATGAGTCATAATGCATCTTTGAGTCAGAGTCGAAAATCCCCAGCATGAAATTACTTGTTCCTGTTGCAGATCCCGTTTCTGTCTCCATGGTCTCTGTTTCTAGTCACTGCTGGTCTCTGAGTTTCCTCCAGGTGACAAAGAGTAACAGATGCTGCTTGCCTTGAGGGTAACGCTGGCAGAATAAGATATGGGAGGAATACTGTTTGAATCCTGGAACAGCTAAAGATAATCTAAGCCAGGCTCAGTCATGAACTGGGGACACGTTGACAGTGATCTCGTGGGGACCTGGCCGGAAAAAAAAAAAAAGATGCTGCCAGAACACATTTGTGCTGTGGTTAGAATTCAGGCATGTCAAACTCGCGACGTCACATGATGTCGCGCGACGTATCGGGACTTTCCCCCCATTGCCGGCAATGGGGTGGGCGCGGTTTCAGCACGACGCATCCGGCCCGCGGGCTGGCAGTTTGACATGCCTGGGTTAGATCCTAGTCGGGGGCATGGCCACATAACAGCAGGACCTGTTTTGAGAAGAGGTTTAGCTACGTATGTTATCTGGGTCTATCTCCTTCCAGCTCCAATCCAAACAACTTATGCAGAGACACAAGAAGGCCAGTTACAACCCTTTGAATGTCTATGAAGATTCTCAGTCATCCAGGTCATGGTTGTCCCACAAAGCACAACTGGACTTTCTTTGTTTTTGAACAAGAACAACAACAAAAACAAAGGTGAAAAAGCACCTTTGGGACAACCCTTTAAAGACATATATTTTAAAAAGCATGGAGCTCATAGATTAAATAAATGAATGCATACATTTAGCAATGGAGTTCTTTCCTTTTTCTTTTTTAATTTGCAGGGTGAAGTGAGGAATGGACCTTAAGACTTAAAAAGGGTTGGGCAGGCCTTTGTCTGGGGTGGCATGGACAGGGGATTGGACTAGAAGATCCTCAGGGTCCCTTCTAACCCTGTGAGTCCACAGTTCTAAGACATGGGAACACTGAAGTGGTCTGTCTAATGCAGCCTCCGATGCTTAGGAGCAAATTTACAAATACCTCTTCCAGTGCATGAAGGGGCCCTGTGTTTTTTTCTAGTATTTCTTCCCACCATTTGTTTTTTTAAAAGAATAGAGTAGAGTAGAGTAGAGTAGAGTAGAGTAGAGTAGAGTAGAGTAGAGTAGAGTAGAGTAGAGTAGAGTAGAGTAGAGTAGAGTAGAGTAGAGTAGAGTAGAGTAGAATAGAGTAGAATAGAATAGAATAGAATAGAATAGAGAGTTGGAAGGGACCTTAGAGGTCTTCTAGTCCAACCCCCTACTCAGGCAGGAAACCCTATGCCATTTCAGACAAATGGTTGTCCAATCTCTTCTTAAAAACTTCCAGGCAGTTAAAAACATAGGCAGGCTGTTCCACTGGTTAATTGTTCTAATTGTCAGGAAATTTCTTCTCAGTTCTAGGTTGCTTCTCTCCTTGATTAGTTTCCATCCATTGCTTCTTGTCCTGCCCTCAAGTGCTTTGGAGAATAGCTTGACTCCCTCTTCTTTGTAGCAGCCTCTTAGATATTGGAACACTATCATGTCATCCCTAGTCCTTCTTTTAATTAAACTAGACATACCCAATTCCAGCAACCGGTCTTTGTATGTTTTAGTCTCCAGTCCCCTGATCATCTTTGTTGCTCTTCTCTGCACTCTTTCTAGAGTCTCATCATCTTTTTTACATCGTGGTGACCAAAACTGGATGCAGTATTCCAAGTGTGGCCTTACCAAGGCATTGTAAAGTGGTATTAACACTTCATGTGATCTTGATTCTATTCCTTTGTTAATGCAGCCTAGAACTGTATTGGCTTTTTTGGCAGCTGCAGCACACTGCTGGCTCACATTTAAGTGATTGTCTACTAGGACTCCGAGATCCCTCTCACAGTTACTACTATTGAGTGAGGTACCACCTATACTGTACTTGTGCATTTGGGGTTTTTTGCCTAAATGTATGAGACACATGTCTCTTGCTATCTGAGACATATGCCTCTTGCAAGCCTTTTCCCCAAATGAATCACGATGCCCCCAAAAAGTAATTAGCATCAAGCAACATTTAAATATTATAAATGAATAAATAAATAAATCACATACATGCATACATACATACATGTTTTGCATTTGGGAGCAGATTCATACTAAATTTTCTGGCAATTCTGCAAGGGAGGAATTAGAATGGTGCACCTGGAAGCCCATGTAACAAAACCGAGGGCTCATATATATGGGGCGGAAATCCAGCTTCAGCAGAAAAATTAGGCTGTCTCCTCACCTCGTTTTTCAAGCTGGGTGGGACGGTTCTGTGGCTCTCGACCTGCGGCTGTGTCACCCTCGGAGGCTGCTCCATCTTTACTGGAGGTGTCAGAGCTACTTGTTCCTGTGCATTCAGTAATACCGTAGCTGCCTTTTCTTGCCCGAGTCACCGGAGAGCTATTGAAGAGGGAATACAGGTAGTCCTTGACTTATAACTGCTTGCTTACTGACCATTCAAAGTTACACTGGACACCCCCCCCACCAAGGGAACCTAGAACCCAGATTCAAACATCTGATGGCTGCCTGCCCCTGTGTTCGTGTGACCTCATCTTTGACACTTGGTGATTGGTCTGCATTTATGGCTGTTTGCAGTGCCGTATGGTCACATGACCACACATTTCAACATCTTTTTGCTGAAAGCTGCTGTTTACTTCCAGTTTCCAACAAAAAAACCCCATCCATTGTAGACATGGGTAATCCTTGACTTACAACCATTAGTTTTGTCACCATTCAAAATTACAACAGAACAGAAAAACGTGACTTATGACCAGTTTTTAAACTTACGACCGTTGCAGTGTCCTCATGGGCACATGATCAAAATTCGGCCATTTGGCAACTGGCATGGACTTATGACAGTTGTAGTGCCTAAGGTTCTGTGATCACCCTTTGTGACCTTCCCAGCTGGCTTCCAACAAGCAAAGTCAATGGGGGAAGCCAGATTCGCTTAACGACCACACAATTCGTTTAACAACTGCAATGATCCACTTGACTGTGAGAAAAAGGTTGTAAAATGGGGCAATACTCAATAACTGCCCTGCTTAGCAACAGAAAGTTTGTGTTCAACTGTGATCGTAAGTCGAGGACTTACTGCCTGTAATGGGTATGCTTAACGGCCATGGTGTTCATTTAAGGACGGCCGTCTTTGCTTTATGACCAGCATGCTTGCTTAATGACCTCAAAAACTGCTGTAAAATTGGGTACCTCAGCTAATGATCACGATGCTACCTCAGCTAATGACTGTCATGACATACTCTCATTGCTGTATTGAAAAAAAAATTGAAAGGAAGCAAAGGCAGCTCCTTGACAAGACATCCAATCAATCCAGCTTTAGCAAACCCATCTGTTAGCAACCATTCTCGGGTCTAGGATTGCCTGGCCAGGTGAGGTCAGAACAATAAATTGGATGTGACCAGGACAAAACCTTTGAGTCAGTTCAAGTTAAACTCTAGAGCAGGGGTCCTCAAATTTGGCCACTTTAAGACTTGTGGACTTCAACTCCCAGAATTCCTCAGCCAGGCACGCTGGAATAAATTTAAAAATGCAATAGTAGAGGTAACAAACTCAAAACAGAGAGAGGGGTACCACAAGAAACAACAGTGGATGACGGAGGAAATTCTTCATCTCATGGATGAAAGAAGATCTTATAAAAATAAAAACAAAGAAAAATACAATGAATTGCAGAAAACAATTAGAAGAAAAATTCGACTGGCAAAAGAAAAGTGGTTTGCAAAGAGATGCAAGGAAATAGAAGAGACAGAACGTATGCATGATAATTTCAATTTACACAAAAAAGTGAAAGAAGCAGCAGGCCTCTACAAAAAGAAAACCAACAACTTAGTTGACAAAGAGGGGGAAATTATCTTAGATGAGGATGAAAAACTAAAAAGATGGAAGGAATATATTGAAGAACTTTTTGAGGACACTAGGGATGATATAGATATGGGAAGTATAACAACTGGACCAAACATCACTATGGAGGAGGTTGAACATGCAATAAAAATAGCAAAAACAAGAAAAGCCACAGGACCTGATGATATCCCAGTAGAAATTTTAAAATTGCTGGAAGACAATGGGAAATTTTTTTTACTGCAGCTCTTCAATCAGATATACGAAACAGGAAAGATACCAAATGATTGGCTAAAATCAACCTTTGTGACAATCCCCAAAAAAATAAATGCAAAGAAGTGTACCGAATACAGAACAATAAGCTTAATGAGTCATGCCCTGAAAATATTCCTGAGAATAATTCACAAAAGAATATACAACAAAATTGAAGAGCGTCTAGGTAACACACAATTTGGTTTCAGAAACAATCTTGGTACACGAGATGCGCTATTCAGCATTCAAGTTCTTGTACAGCGTTGTAGAGATGTCAATCACAGTGTTTACATGTGCTTCATTGATTTTGAAAAAGCTTTTGATAAAATAAGACACAGCAAACTATTAGAAATCCTGAAACAAGGGGGACTAGATGACAAAGACATCCAAATAATAAAGAATCTGTATTGGCATCAGGTAGCAAATGTGAGACTAGGCCAAAAATACTCAGCTGATGCAGAAATAAGAAGAGGGGTCAGACAGGGATGTATTCTGTCTCCACTGTTGTTCAATATCTACTCTGAGTCAATCTTCAACGAGGCACTGGAGAACATCGATGCTGGCATCAAAGTAAACGGTGTTTGGATCAACAACTTAAGATATGCTGACGATACAGTTCTGCTTGCCAGTAAGTATGAAGACCTTCAGCTCCTCATCAACAGAGTCACCGAAATATCTGGAAAATACGGCTTGAAGCTTAACACCTCAAAAACCAAGATCATGGTCGTCAGCAAACAACCCGTTAATTTACCACCAATAAATTCAGAAGGAATACCACTAGAAAAAGTTGAAAGGATCACGCACCTCGGTTCTAATTTACATGAAAGCTGGGACATGACCGCTGAAGTAAAGACAAGGATAGAGAAAGCTCGAACAGCATTCTTCAAAATGAAAAAGGTCTTCTGCAGTCACGACATAAGCCTAAGACTGAAAATCAGGCTTGTCAGATGCTATATTTTTTCTATCCTGCTCTATGGAGTAGAGAGTTGGTCTCTGACAAAAGGCCACCTGAAGAGACTAGAAGCATTTGAAATGTGGATTTACAGGCGGCTGTTACGTATAAGCTGGGTTGACAAAATCAGAAATAAGGAGGTGATAAGCTGCCTGGGAAAGCCAAGGGAAATCATCAAAACAATTAAAAAACAAAAGTTAGAATATTTCGGACATGTGATGCGACACCCAGAAAAATACGGCATACTCCATTTAATCCTCCAAGGAAAGATTGAAGGCAAACGAGGTCCAGGCAGAAGAAGAACATCATGGTTTCAAAATCTAAGGGACTGGTTTGGACAAAACTCAGCAGCACTTTTGCGTGCGGCTACTGATAAAAACAGGATCGCCAACATGATCGCCAACGTCCGATAACGGATATGGCACAAGAAGAAGAAGAAGAAGAAGGCACGCTGGCTGAGGAATTCTGGGAGTTGAAGTCCACAAATCATAAAAGGGCCAAGTTTGAAGACTTCTGTTCTAGAAGCACAGTTAACATACCTATAGGGACCATACATTCTTTATTTCAAGGAACAATCTCTTATTTCAGAAAGCGGTCCTTTAGATTAATTTATTTTTCAAAAATTCACTTTTGCCCTTTTTTTTTGGGACATTTAGCTTTTTACTGTAGAAACAGCTTCACTGTAGAAAAGGCAGCCTTTCACAATCATGTGAACGTATGGAAATTGAATGATCTTTCTGTTTACATATCCTAACCGACTGTAGATGCTTTTATTACAATATGCATTTCTGTAAAGCTTTTCTTGGTTTCACTCTTGAATTTTCCTTTGTTAAGCAAAGTTATAAACAATGACATTTTTTATCCTTATCGATTTCTTTCAGATTTGCCCCTTTCTCAAGTTTGTCCTTTATTTTTTCCTCCCAAAATGAGCACCGTAATTATAGCACATATAAGTAATCATTTACTATTTCTACCATATTAAATATTATTAATACCTTGACAATTTTTGCAAGGAATTTGGAAACTAATAGCCATTCCCCTGGTTCATCTCTATATGCTATATAGGAATAATTGGGGGGTTGGGGGGGTCAGTAGGAAGCAGTCCTTATTTTAGAGAGGTTGGTTGACAAACAGTTTGAAGGGATAACTAGGGCTTCAATTCCCATAATTCTTTGGGCATGCCATTTGGAATTTTGGGAGTTGTGGTCTCAATACATCTAGGGAAGGCTGATCAAAACAGAGGCCACCAGGACTGATTAGGATTTGTCAGGAACATTAGCATTAGTGCCAAACCCTACCAGTTGTTGGTTGACACGTAGGGCTCAAAATCATACTGTGTCTCAGGTTCGTCTCCCCGCTGCAACCGCTTGACGTGAGAGGCATACTGTTGCCCGGGGTCATAGAGTTTGCTGCTCTCGCACAATGTCTGAAAATAGACAGGCAGTGGGGCTGTCTGCATATGCATGATTTGATAGAAGGAAATGGTAGCCTGGAATCGGGAAGTCAACAAAAAGAGAAAAGGAGAGAAACATGTCAGAGAAAAGGATGAAATATATGAATAAAGTCATGGGGAAAACCTATCTATGTAGTTGCTAAGAGTCAACCCCAACTTGAGGTCATATTATCAGTCATCAATATGAATAAAACATCTCCAGTGCAGCCATGAAGGATCTTTATCAAAAGACCAAAACCCACTACCAGAATTTTGCACAAAAATCTTTGTGACAATCTTAGCTCCCACTTGGACACAAACTAAGTTTCTAGTTCTGATGGCAACAAATGTGTCCTTCAAAGAACATGGATCAGAGCAAGCTTGCTTGCAGCTTCTCCTTAAGGACCAAAGCGCTGATCTACGTTGGTGGGATGGCCCAGCCAAACTCACCGACTTTAGGACCTGGTCGCTCTGCTTGACCACCTCATGGAGCTGCCGAAGCGCTGTCACTTTGGTGTCCTCCAACTCCTGCTTCTGTGTGTTGGCATCTGCGATGCAGGTCCGGTATGTTGCCATGGCTTCTTCGGCCTGAATTGGCAGACAGGCAGAATCAGCAAAGGACGCGGTAACAAGGATAGATGGATTCAGCATTAAACTCCCCCACAAGGACATAATTTTTGTGCCCCAGGAAGTACAGTGTTCAAAAAGGTGGAATTAGATGGCGTTTCACCCAAGAACCTCTGTTTTAATTAGTTTCTCCCTTTCATGTATGGAATTTGACAGTAATGTGAAAGTTATTTCTACTAAATGGTCTCTATTTTGCAGATATAAACAGTTACAAAACACTTGGAAGGCTAGTTGGTGAAGCTGATCCTCTTTATCCCCTATGCCTCCTCAAGATGTTCCTTAATTTATCTCTTGGGAGGATGGCAGATTGATATACTTCCAAATAATTATAGGGGGCATGCATCCCCTTATACTTTTTAATTTCTAAGAAAGCCTCTTGGTCCAAATGTATCATTGGAAATAAGGATTATCTTTAAGACCAAAGCTTGTTTTAATATCCTTAGTATACTATATTAAATTATTAAAGTAAGAGGAAGTTGGTGTCTGCTAAGCATCAAGATAGACAGACAGATATAAGAGGAAGTATGTCTGGTGTGCATCAGGATAGCCTGAAGCTTGCTTTGTTATATACCTATACATAAAATAAGAGGAAGTATGATGTCTGCTGAGCAGCAAGATGCTAGTCCTTTAAAAGTAAGTTTTCATATTGATACTCTAGTCTAGGGGTTATCAACAGATTACACTGGGGAGGAAGTACCTATAACAGGAGTGTCCAAACTTGGCAACTTTAAGACCTGTGGACTTCAACTCTCAGAATTCCCCAGTCTTTTGCAGTTGCCGTTTGCACTTTATAAGCTGGAAAGTCACAGCTTTTGAAGCAGGGATATCCACAGAGTAGTGATAATAAAATGTCAAGTCGGTTGCCAGGGTGGTGCGATCAAACATGAGCCTGTTTTATGTGTGGTGATGTGCATTAAAACAGGAGGAGCTTTGACCACACTGCCATGGCTGCCACACCCTGTGGGTGCTCCTGCGTTGAAGAGTCTTAAACATGTCACTAGAAGGCAAAACCATGAAGCTGTGTTTCACTTACTTTGGCCATGTCATGCGGGGGCATTCACTGGAGAGAAAGCACTTATATTTGGAAGAGTTAGCGGTAAATGGAAGCCAGGCTGTCAAAGAACACGGTGGCTGGATACTATCAGAGCTGACACCGGCCAAAGCATAGAGAAACTCAAAGAAACAGTGCAAGATGGGAAGAGGTGGAGAGACCTGGCCCACAGAATCGCCAGGAGTCGGACTCGACTGAATGGATAACATCGCCATCAAGAAATCAAGAGAGAACAAAACATGATTCCAAGTGCAAGGTCAGTGCCAAACCAAGTTCACAACAATCCACCCCAAATCGCTCCCACATTCCAGGTTCCGTTGGACTTCGTCTGCCCACCTTGTTCCTGGCTTCTTCTTCCAGCCGTCGCTTCTTGTCCAAGTTCTTCAAGGTGGCCGAGCTGTTGCTAGACACCAGCTGATCCTCTTCTGCTTTGGCCATCACATGCCGGGCCTTTTCACACTCCTCCGAGCGCTGCATGTACATCTGCTTGGCCTTGCGCAAGTTGTTCTCGGCTTCTTGCTGGAGGGGGAAATGCAAAGCATCACCCCACTTGGTTGCAAACATTTCGTTACCAAACTAAGTAACATCATCAGTGCAAGTGCATAAAGATAGACAGACAGACAGATATAAGAGGAAGTGTGTCTGGTGTGCATCAAGATAGCCTGAAGCTTGCTTTGATATATATATATATACATATACACAAAATAAGAGGAAGTATGATTCCTGCTGAGCAGCAAGATGCTAGTCCTTTAAAAGTAAGTTTTCATATTGATACTCTAGTCTAGGGGTTATCAACAGATTACACTGGGGAGGAAGTACCTATAACAGGAGTGTCCAAACTTGGCAACTTTTAAGACCTGTGGACTTCAACTCCCAGAACCATCTGCAACTGGTGGCCTTTGAAGAAAACCTGCTTGTAATGGAATGTGTGAATAGCCTTCAGGGGTAGGCAACCTTGGCACTTTTATGACTCGTGGACTTCAACTCCCAGAATTCCTGAGCCAGCATGGCTCAGCTTGGAAACCTCTCCCTTTCCCCTCAGCATGGCTGGCTCAGGAATTCTGGGAGTTGAAGTCCACGAGTCATAAAAGAGCCAAGGTTGCCTACCCCTGGCCTTGGAGAAAGAGGGGAAAAGATGCTGCCTGGGAAATAATAAGAGAAGAGAGGCAGGAGCCCCCAGTGGCTTAAGGGCTAGAGAAAGAAACTTAGGAAGGACCCACCTAATGGATCAAGCAGTTACAAGTAGCGGAAAGAAGTTTATTGCCTTTCAGACTTGCAAGATTCTGTCAATGTAGCTTTACAATAAAGTAGAATTAGCTCATCTACAGGTAGTCCTTGACTTATGACCAAAATTTCTGTGGCTAAGCAGTTAAGTGAGTTTTGCTCCATTTGAGAACCTTTCTTGCTACTGCAGCTGTAAAGTTAATAACATGGTTTTTAAGTGAACCTGGTTTCCCTGTAGACTTTGCCTGTCAGAAGGTCACAAAAGGTGGCCACGTGATTCTGGGACACTGAAACCATCATAAATACAGGCCAATTTGCCAAGTATCTGAATTTTAATCAGGTGATCACGGGGATACAGCAATGGTCTTAAGTGTGAAAAACAGCCATAAATCACTTATTTCAGTGCCGTTGTAACTTCAAACAGTCACTAAACAAATGATTGTAAGTCGAGAACTACCTGTAGCCATGTCTCCTGTCTGGTTTACCTGAGAGGGCTGACCCTCCCCAATTCCTCCCACTACAGTAATTCTCTCTTATTTGTTTATTTACTGGGGTTTCTTTGCTGTTTCAGTCCAATATCACAGTTGAATCTTGAATGTCTACATTTGGTTTTGTTCAGTTTTGGCAGACCGGTATACAGCCAGACTTCACAATTGGGACCGGCAACTCCACTGCGGTCAATAAGTGGAAAATCAACAAGCTTATGATGTCACTTCTCATTTGGTCATTCAACAAATCACCCCGGTCGTTAAGCAAAACTTCAGGGGATCGCAGCTTATCATTTTGTTGCCAGGTTTTCCATTAACTCTGCTTGTCAGAAGCCAGTTGTGAAGCTTGCTAACGATGATTAGGTGACAAAGATTGGTCACCAAGCTATTTTTTAAAAAATTTTCCAATATGGAAAATGTGTGGCATTACGGCACCAACTGTAATACCGGCTACTATCTCCTCACCTCCACTGTTTATTTCTAATTTTTAAAATTTGTGGGTGGGTGTATTTATTTATTAAATGGCCAAAATTCTATGAGCAGGAATGTCTGCAGGTTGTGGTAAAAAAAAGTCATGGCGGTGGACATGAGCATCGTGACTTCTTTGACCAGATCCTGAGGAGACCCCTGCAAACACACCTGAGAGGTATGAAACTGTTATAACCTCCGGGATGGGCAAACCCAGGACCCTGCAGTGCTCCCCAAGAACGTCTCACCAGCTTCCTCTGGGCTCGGTGCCACTGCTCCTTAATCTCCTTCCGCCGCTTCTCATGCTCAAGGCGCCTCAGGGACAGGGGCTGAGGGAAAAAAAGAAGGCTGGGTCAGTCTGTTTGCTAGAGGAAAGAAAACGGTTACATTCAGAAGACCTGGACAGTCCAGGAACTAAGGCCAAAGGCCAAGCCCTAACCCTAACCTAACCCCAACGCACTCCTGTTTGGACTCAGAGAAGCTGTGGGCCCAGACTTAGAGTTGGCTGCCCTGTCTGTGTTGCTTACGGAATCACCAAACTGCACAAAAATTTGAGATTAACACCAAGATTAACATTAGACTAACGATCAAGAAGCAAACAATACCCTGATCTCTACCCCGTTTTCCGGCCATTAATAAACTACATCCCATATTTGAAATTATTCTATGTCTTCTTTTTCTTTATCCTTCAGTATAAATCTGTCCATTTCTGCACAGTCCAGTGTGTATTATTAAGTAAGGCAAATGGACCCAGACAACATATTGTTTACTAAGCACTTATGATTTGTAAAAATGGAAAACTAATAAAATATTTTTTTTAAAAAAGAAACAAACAATACCCCAGTCAAAGAAACTGCCAAGCAAGCTAACAGTAAACAACAGTCCAATCAAAGAATCACCAAGACCACTCTTACCAATGCTGACATGGGCACAAACCCCACTCCCTACTAGCCCTGATGATGTTACTTAGTTTGGTAATGAAATGTCTGCAAGAAAACAACCAAACTCGGAGAGCACCAAGGGCCCCACAGCACAAACATTTAGCCGCAAAATTCAGCAGCTTTCAGTGATGCAATGCTTTCTATTTCTCAATTTAAAAAAGAGAGAGAGAGAGAGAGAGAGAGAAAGAGAGAGAGAGAGAGAGAGAGAGAGAGAGAGAGAGAGAGAGAGAGAGAGAGAAGGAGGTTCAGATACAATCCCCTCCCTCAAACCTCAGAGGGGAGGCCTTTTTGCTCCTTCTCTGTGGATATTATTATTAGCACTGCTATTAACTTAATACTGTAGATCGGGGTCTCCGAACTTGGCAACTTTAAGTCTTGCGGACTTCAGATCCCAGAATTCCCCAGTCAGAATGGCTGGCTGAGGAATTCTGGGAA
Organism: Azemiops feae; assembly: GCA_023970755.1. NCBI lineage: Eukaryota > Metazoa > Chordata > Lepidosauria > Squamata > Viperidae > Azemiops > Azemiops feae. The sequence continues at coordinate 1,383,408 of JALGBA010000219.1, forward strand.
TTGAAGTCCACAAGTTTTAAAGTTGCCGAGTTTGGAGACTCCTGGTTTAGAGACAAAGTTTTACAACAGTCTTCTACAGAGATAGGCTAATGTTATTGATTTGGATACTGCTTATTATTTACTGGTTGAATGTATGTCCTGCCATTTCTTCAGGTGTCCCAGGTGGCAATTTTGCCCTACCTCCTTCTACTTAGAATCTTTCTATGATTCTATTATTTCCCTCACAACAACCCTGTGAGGTAGGATGATCAAGAGTCATTGGTTCAACGTCCCCCAGGGAGCTTCTGCAGTGGAGGGGAGATTGGAAGCTGGGGCTCCCCAGGAGCAGTCTAACACCATAACTACAACTACAGGTAGTCCTCGACTTACAACCATTGTTTTAGTGACCGTTCAAAGTTACAACGAGACTGAAAAAAGTGACGTATGACTGTTTTTCACACTTACAACCATTGCAGCATCCCCACGGTCACATGATCAAAATTCGGATACTTGGCTGATTCATATTTGTGACGGTTTGCAGTGTCCCTGGGTCATGTGACCAGCTTTTGCGACCTTCTGACAAGCAAAGTCAATGGGGAATCCAGATTCACTTAACAACCGTGTTACTAATTGAACAACTGCAGTGATTCACTTAACAACTGTGGCAAGAAAGGTCATAAAATGGGGCAAAATTCACTTAGCTCGCTTAGCCACAGAAATTTTGGGCTCAATTGTGGTTGTACGTCGAGGACTATCTGTATAGCATGCTCTGGGAACATAGAAAAGAAGGACACACACACACACACACACAATCTTGCCACGGTCTTCATTTTACCTGCATATACGTTTCCGTTCGCAAGGTGGTGGCCGCCTGCAGGGAGCTGAGACTGTACTCCATGTCTTGCTCCAGGGACAGCAAGTAGATGGAGAGGAACGGCATGGAGGGCTGAGAAGCAAACCACAGGAATTCATTCACACCCAGAGGAAAAGCGGCTCAAGCACTCTGGATAAGTGCAATGTGCTCCACATGGGGCTGCCCTTGGAAGAGCACTTGGAAGCGTCAAGTGCTGCAGAATGCAGTTACCCCAGAGCAGGGGTAGGCAACCTTGGCTCTTTTATGACTCGTGGACTTCAACTCCCAGAATTCCTGAGCCAGCCATTCTGGGAGTTGAAGTCCATGAGTCATAAAAGAGCCAAGGTTGCCTACCCCTGCCCCAGAGCATGAGATACCCCTGCTTTGTGAGCTGCAAAGATGGCAAAGGGCGCAACTCAAGATGCTGATTGTCACCTTTAAAGCCCTTCATGGCTTGGGACTGGGTTACCAGAGGGACTGCCTTCTCCCAGTTGTTTCTATCCAATCTGGTCCAGCAGGATGGGCATGCTCAGTCAAGGAAAGTCAGCTGGCACTACTGCACAGGCATCCCTTTTCTGCCATAGCCCCTGCCCTCTGGAGCCTTTTCCCTCTGGAGATTAGGATGGCCTCAGTCCTGTTGGCCTTTCGTAAAGCCTCAAAATTCTGTCTATGGAGATTCTCGATCATCCAAGCCATGGTTGTCCCAGAGGTGTTTTTCCAAAAGGCAACTGGACTCTCTTGTTTTTTCCTTGAAAGTGTTTCGCTTCTCATCCAAGAAGCTTTTTCAGTTCTGACTGAATGGTGGGGAATTTATATTTATACTTTTTGCAGTTCCACAGCCATTTGCACTGTGATTCAGATGACTCTAAGGATATAGATAACCCGCCCCCAAATGGCCTCAACGACTCTCAGAGAGCTAACGATCAGATGACTACAAAGAATGTTAATCCTTCCATTCCCCATCATTCACTTAGAACTTTTTGGATGAGTGAAACGTTTTCAAAAAACACACAAGAAAATCCAGTTGCCTTTTGGAAAAGCACCTTTGGGATAATCTTGAAGATCTGGTTATGTACCCAGGCCTGGGATCCTGAGTATGTGAAAGGTCTTGTTTGCTGGTTATCTTAACATCTATAGAGTATAGATTTTTATTGGCTGATACATGCATTTAATTTTTAGTATTGTGATTGTTATTCATTTTCTAATTGATTTTATGGTTGCCCACCACCCAGTCACTTGACTGAGATGGGCAGCCATACAAATTGAAAAAAATAAAATAAAATATGAAATAAAATAACCCCGGAGCCAGAAGGCAAGTTCCAGATTTCTACTCCCGTCTTCTGCTCAGGAAACCTAAATAGAATGAATAAATGGTACATCATGCTCATGTCACTCTAGGCTTACCTCTTGAGTGATGGTGTGCTTGCAGGTATTCACTATCTTCTGAAGTCCTTTGGAAAACTCGATTTCTGAAGAGAGAAAAAAGGGGGAACAAAGAAGACAAAAAAATACTGATGCTGAACCAGTTTTGTTGACACTAAAAAGCAAATGTTCAGAGATTTCTGCCTTTATATTGAGAGTTGAAGAGCCATAATTCCCCCCCCCCCCAGATCTGTGGAGAATGAGATGGAGCTAGAAGTGGTGAATTTCTGAATGTACAGTTGATTGTCCACTAGTTTTTGTGGTAGAGAGAGCTCCTAACTCAGGGCATGGAGCGCCTGATCTGTATTGCAGAAAGATCCACATTCATTCTTGGGCATTTTAAGGTAGGCAGGGAAAGATTCAGCCCCCAAAATGCTAATGAATGATTGCTAGTGAAAGTAAACTGTAAAGTACTGTATAAGGTAGATCAGAGGTCCCCGACCTTTTGAGCACCAGGGGCCGGTTCCACGGACCGGAGGGGGCATGGTTTTGTGTGCTGCCTGCATCCTGCGGATGGGGCTTTGCTTGTTTGTGCGGCCCAGTTGCTGGCATGCCACGGACCAGTGCTGGTCCACAGACCGGGGGTTGGGGACCTCTGAGATAGATGATAAAGACCAACTTTTTGTACACTGGAAGTTGCAGTATAGTTCCTGGAATGTTTATTTTAAACTGGTGTTTCTCAACCTTGGCCACTTTAAGAGGTGTGGATTGCGATTCCCAGAATTCCCCAGCCAGCATAGTATAACTGGCTGGGGAATTCTGGGAGTTGAAGTTCACACCTCTTAAAGTAGTCAAGGTTCAGAAACACTGGTTTAAAAGATTAGGTAGTGCTTTTGCACATTGTTTTTCTACACTAGAAGTCTCCACCACAGTCCTGGGATCTTTAGTTTAAAAGACTATGTAGAGGATAACAGGGAAAAATTCTTCTGTCTCTGAGATTGTAGCTGCCAATCAGAATAGACAATACTGGATTATATTACAAGGGTGCAACGTTGGTTAGCTTGAGGGCCCCTGCTTCTTAAGCACTGACAGCAGTGGTGGGATTCGAATACTTGAACAACCGGTTCTCTGCATAGGTGCCACTTCCAGAAGTCCGTACTGAGCCGGGGAGGTCTCCCAGGCCCAGAACGGCCCACCGGAAGTGGCGTCCATGCACTTCCGGTGGGCCGTTCTGGGCCTGAGAGGCCTCCCCGGCTGAGAACAGACTTCCGGAAGTGGTATCCATGCACTTCCGGTGGGCCGTTCTGGGCCTGGGAGGCCTCCCTGGCTGAGAATGGACTTCCAGAAGTGGTGTCCACACACTTCCTGTGGGCTGTTCTGGGCCTTGCAAAAAAGGGCTAGGGCATCAGCCAGTTTGCCGAAGTCAACAAAAAATTAGCTACCGGTTTTACCGAACCGGTGCAAACCAGCTGAATCCCACCACTGACTGACAGTCAAAAACAGGTGAGCCAGGACTTATCTGGAAGTTTCAGGGTTGAACTGAAAGAGTGATGGAAGTGAAGAAGGTTAGAAACTAATGTTGTATTCTTATATTGCTACAGGTAGTCCTTGATTAGTGACCATTCCAGGTTCTTATGGACCCTGAAAAAGGGACTTATGACCTGCTTTCAAAGTTCCAATGTCTGTGGACATTGGGGAGCCCATAGTCACATTAGCACAATTCACGATGTTTTTGCTGGGAAGCCAGCGTTTACTTCCAGTTTCCAGCAATAATGGTCGCAAATCAAACGATGGATTCACTTAACGAGTGCAGTGTTTGCTTTAGGACCACAATGCTTAATGATCCCCGCAAAAAAGGTCGTAAAATTTACACCTCACAACTTACAACCCTAATTGTGGGGCTCAGTTACAATCATAACTCTATGGCTACCCGTATTTCAATTTTGTAATATAGGTAGTCCTCAACTTACGATCATAATTGAGCCCAAAATGTCCCCTGATAAGCAAGATAGTTGTTAAGCGAATTTTGCCCCATTTTATGAACTTTCTTGCCACAGCTGTTAAGTGAATCACTGCAATTGTTAAGTTACTAACACGGTTGTTAAGTGAATCTGGCTTCCCCATTGACTTTTCTTCTCAGAAGGTTGCAAAAGGTGATCACATGACCCCGGGACATTGCAACCGTCATAAATACATGCCAGTTGCCAAGCGTCTGAATTTTGATCACATGATCATGGGGATGTTACAAACAGTGTGAAAAATTGTGTTAAATGCATTTTTCAGTGCCATTTTACCTTTGAACGGTCACTAAATGAATGGTTGTAGGTCAAGGACTACCTGTACTGGTAATTATTAGGGTTTCTTTGATCATTGGTTTTACAAAACAACATAGAATAATGTAGACCATGACTGCAGACTTTGGCGCTATAGATACGTATCCCCCAAAGGCTTAGCCATTCCCTTTCACTCTCAGCTTACCCAGAACCGTCCTTTTCTCCATATAGTAGATTAGATCCTTCATGTACTTGGATATGTTCTTGGCATATTTGAGGGCAAAGTCTACCCCTCCATCACACTTCTGAAGGAGCACGTTCACCTCTTCAACTGACAGGCGTGCTGCATCGCATGAAAAGTAGCAAATGGGTTATCTTCATCTTATTCTTTTATTGCTAAAATCTAACTCTGTGCAGCCCTAAAAATAGGCTAATTTCATATACTCTTCAGTTAATGTCAAAAGCAACCCTTTCTGCATTGATAAAAGAGAGATTACATCAACATTCTTTTTATGCAGTGGTTTCCAAATACCAGAAACAGCATCGTAATGTAACGGTTACTTTTGTAATATTTAATTGTGTGAGCATTGATGGAGACCAAGGAAGAAGAATGAAAAGAAAACCTGAGCTCCAAATTGCCAAATATCAGAGAGAACTTTCTGCACAGCTGAGTTGTAGCATTTCCTATCCAGCACCAAAACTATTGCAGCATGAAATTTGCTGCCTTCCAAGGAAATGGTTGATGTAGCCTCCTAGCACATTTTAATTGCCTTTGGGCAGTATCAGAGAAAGGATGAAAAGTTTACTTCAACACTGACATAGCCAAAGATAATTTAAACTCACGTTTCACTCACGAGCTAAAAATGAGATGAAACTGGTGTTATGGAAACAAAGTAGAATTAAGAGGTTGCCAAGACAAGTGTGTGCAATAGTTAGGAACATGAGAAAGAGCTTCAATTATTTTTCTTCTAGGTGTGATGGGTAAGCAGTTGGAGGAAAAACATGGGACTTTCTTTTATATATATAACAGCATGAGACCTTTTTGTGCACAGAGATGGAAAGACCCGCAGATCCCCACAATGGAGTAATAGATGGTAAAATTAATGGAATTGGCTGTGATGGTGAAACTAATTACTTTAATTAAAGAAAAGACTGTCTCGTATTGTTTCTCTCTGGAAACCACTTTTGGACTCTTTGCTTGAGACAGAAAGAAATGCTATATTAATTTTGGGATTTGATGATTAGACTTGCTTAGCATTATAGAAATATTGGGTGTTACTCAATTTCAGATCAAAGGGTTAATGAATTTTATGTTCATAATTATTGAAAAAAAATCAGAAGTTATTCTTTTTTATTTTCCTTTTCCCCTTTTTTTCTATTTTTCCTTTTTTTCTATTTTATTGTTTATAGAAATTTAATAACATCTATTTTTTTTTAAAAAAAGAGAAAGAATCGAAATGATATCCACATTATTTTTCTATGTTTCATAAATGCAGAACTCTGCACAATTCATGAGAAGCCAGTAAGGGAACAAAAATCATAATAAAAATGGTTCTTACCTGAACTGAAATCTTCCCTACTATTCAGCACGTCTTCTGGTCCCAAACTTGTAATGCCCCCATATAGATTTTCCACCGACTACAAGTAAGAAAAAAAATAGTTACTCTCAGAGCCTTTAAGAACCCCTGTGATGTCAGCTTTCTTATTTTGTCCTTGCCAAAATTTGTCCCTTTTTATGGAGACAATGCCTTAGTTCTCTTGTTCCATTAGAAAATGTCAAATGTAAAAAACTGAATGAAATAAAAGGGCATGATTTCCTTGTTCGCCCTATCCTTCGGAAATAATTTATACTGAAAAATATAAGGGACCCTAAAATCCAATAGCAGTATCATCAGTACATTAGAAATCATACATTTTTTTTTATTTTTAATAAATTTATGAGTGCCACATGCACGCTTTTCTGTAGCTATTAGTTCTTTAGTCCCAGAACCAGTCCTTCACATCCCAAGTGGTTGCCATGGCAGTATTGCCAATTACAGAGCAAAACATTCTTGTAGGCCAGGGGTGTCTAACTTGCAACGACACGTGACGTGTTGCGACGTGTCGCGACTTTTTTCCCATTGCTAGCAATGGGGTGGGCACGGTTTCGCCATGATGCATCCAGCCTGCGGGCCGGCAGTTTGTCACCCCTGTTGTAGGGCAAGATGGTTGAAAAATGATTAAGGGGGAGGCCCATACCAAGTCCATGGGCACCACTAAAGAAACCTCTCTTTTAGAAAATTGAGTGGTGGATCTTCTTCCACTTGTCTTTTTTATCTGCAGGAGCTACAGCACCAAACCTGGGACCTTTGGTTTGTATCTCAACCAGCAAGATCTATTCCCTGCTCTGAAGGTTGCTGATGGTGCTTAAGGAAAGGTGAAAAACAGAATAACAGAGTTGGAAGGGAACTTGGAGGTCTTCTAGTCCAACCCCCTGCTCAGGCAGGAAAGCTTACACCATTTCAGACCAATGCTTGTCCAATCTCTTCTTAAAAACCTCCAGTGTTAGAGCTTTCACAACCTCTGGAGGTGGTACAAAACTGAATATCAGAATAAGCTTCCTCAGCTTTTCTTAATTTCTTCTGATGTCATCTCCATGCAGGTCTCCAATTCAGATTGCTGAGGCCCCTCTGGAAACCTCACCTCTACCCACCATATCTCTCTGGATATACTATAACTTCCAGGCTGGTTAGGGATAATGGCCGTTGTACTCCAAAGCATCCAGTATGCATCTGGTTGGGAAGGATCCACACACTGAGGACATCCAGACAGCTTAACACAAATTCATTTGCATTGTGCTAGCATTAGCTCAAAATGATTCTATAAAAATTCCATGGTATGATATATAACATCAATTCCCACACTATTCCAAGCCATGATGTACAGTGGTTTTCTTGTTTCACAACCTCTGGAGGTAGCTGCACAACAGATGCCTAGAGAGAGCCCAGGTGCCCCATCATGATTTCAGAACTAAAACATTTAGTGTTTCTTAGGCCCTAAGAATCATTTGGAATTAGGATTCAAAGGGGAAATATTTTTTCTTAGCTCAGGATCCTTTTCTTCTGAAATACTAGAGATTAAACCCGCTGCTTTCTCATTCAAAGCAGAATTGTGTCCCTTCTGGGCTCACCTGATTCAGATCAGAAAGAGGAATTGAAAGGATGGTACTACTGTCCACCTCTCCCATGAGGAATTCAGAGACACTGGAGTGGGGAAGAAAGCAAAACAGGAAAAAAGGTTGATATAGTAGGAAATAGCAAGTTAGTAGCAGCAGCCAAAACCATCACTGAGTCTCAAAAAGAGGCTAATAGTGATAGTTTTGCTTGCCAGTGTTGACTCTAATGATCTTTAACTGTTTGAAACTGCAACTCCCATCATCCCCTATCATAAATGGCTAATGGTTGGGGGTGATAGGAACTGCAGTTCCATTTATCAGGACCTTAGATGTCTTTTAGTCCAACACCCTACATCAAACCTATTCTCTATTCAGCATTATAACCCAAATAGTCACTAAGAAAATGCTACTTGGAATTACACCATAGCAGTGAATGGAAAAATCAGCACCTGAGGCCCATGGCATTACTATTTTAACTCTCACCAAACAGCATTTTTCTTATTACAAATATGTGCAAACATCATTTAGAGTAGTGAAACTGAACATTAATGTTTAAAATATTAGTTTTATTTCTTCAAGGGAAAAAAAGAAACTCATACTTAGTGCTCTTTCTTTTAGAACAGAGGTCTCCAAACTTGGCAACTTTAAGATTTGTGGACTTCAACTCCCAGAATTCCCTAACCATGCATGGCTGGCTAGGGAATTCTGGAAGTTGAAGTGCACAAATCTTAAAAGTTGCCAAATTTGGAGACGCCTGTTTTAAAATCATAAAAATAAGAAGTTGTCATTTAAATTCCTCACGGCAGAAATCCAAATTAAATATCTCTGATATTGAGTTTTCCCCCCCTTTGACGTAGGTTGCTTTTCTATGATCATGATGTTGATGTAAATAGAAGTTTAACAGGATTAAACTTCTTCTGAAGACGTTATGAGGACATGCTATCATGGAGAACTTCAAGCAGATGCATTTCTTAGATATTTTAACACTGAATAGCTTACATCCAACTAGGGCCAGTGAGGAACAGCGCAAAGTGGGTGGTGTCCAAGGAGGCCCTAATTCTAGGATTCTGTGATTCTAAAATCTATTAAGTAACCATCAAAAATTGCCTTTGTGATGATCTTTTGCTTACGTGCTACTGAAGGAGACTGCAATCATCTCCACGGCCTTTTCAAATTCACGTTTTTCAGCTTCGTTGTTAGATTCATAGTGAAAGCCTAAAAAATGCAGATGGAAAGGAAACCATCACATTCTCCCCAACTCGTCAATCTTAAAATGCATCCTACAGGATACACAGCGCAACTGTAGAGCTGTAGCACACAATAAGACTGTACATTTTTGTGTGTTTTCCAATGCTCCCCGTGTGGGAGCTGGGGTGGAAAGGAAAAGGAGCAAGATAACACTTCAGAGTAATACAATAAAATCGTCTTTGGTGGAAAAAAAGAAAAAAAAATGGTTGCAAAGTAGAAGAAGAATGAAGATTTGCTAAAACAAAAATATTATTTCTGTAAAGCAAAGAATAACTTGAATAAGGCCTAGTCAATTCAGTATAATAATTTAAACTAAAGCAGGCTGCTGTGCCTTTTGTTAAAAGCTTCTTTCGGTTTTCTCTAATTGCTTCCTCTCTATTGTGGCAGCAATTCCTGAAACGGCCCCTTTATTTAGTTAGTTACCATTCGTTTACCTGGAAGAATAATTATTGCTTTCCTCTTGTTATTCTTTCATTTTGCAAAGCAACAACCTAACAGGAAATGTGCCATTCAAATACCTAACACATGGGAACTGTACTGAAGGCACAATTATAGGTTTTCCTCGATTTACAACCATTCATTTAGTGACCGTTTGAAGTTACTGAAAACATTGACTTCTGACTGGTCCTTGCACTTAATGACTGTCGCAGCATCCTGACCAAAATTGGGGCGCTTATCAACGATTGCCATTTGCAACCTTCCCAGCCAGCTTTCAACAAGCAATGGGGGAAGTCAATGGGGGCAGTCTGAGTTGCTTAATGACGGCATGATTCATTGTGATTCAAACTGCAGTGAACCACTTAACATCAGTGCCAAAAAAAAAAAAAAAGTCGTAAAATCGGTCACAGTACATAACAACCACCTTGGTTAGCCATGGAAATTCAGCTCCCAATTGGGATCATAAGTCAAGGGCTACCTTTACTGGGGAATCTGTGGCAACAACTGCACCACACTAAAGAATTAATTATGCGAAACCAACTTTTGGTCTCAGAAAAGGGTCCTAGGGCAGAACCATCCTTGCATGAGTCATTCTTTGACACTCACCCTCGCTGATAAACCCCTGGGAAACTGAAGCCCGCTTTAATTTTTGCTTGGGGGGGATACACGATCACTCAATTGCCCAGCTTTTTCTCTCTCCAAAGATCACTATGGCAGATGCTGTGAACATGAAGCTTCTCTCATGTTGTGGTTAAACTGTTCAGGGTACAGGAAGCCAAGCCAGCAACAGAAGACAAACATTTTGGTTCTGCTGAAATGCAGAAGCTGCCATTCTCTGCCTACCACTTCCTCCTCAGCTACTCTGATATGATTCAGAGTACAGAAAAACTCAACTCCTTTGATGCCAAGATATTATAAAGTGAGGTGAGGCCCAAGATGAAAAAAGAAAATGTCTCCGTTCTATAAATACTTGTATGCGCCATATTAAACAATTATTTTGGCAATTCACAGAATCCTTTTGAACAGGAGTGTCCAACCTTGGCCATTTTAAGATTTCTGGACTTCAACTCCCCAAATTCTAGCATAGCTGGCTGGGGAATTCTGGGAGTTGAAGTCCACGAGTCTTAAAGCACTCCTGCTTTAGAGTCAGACTCTACTTCATAATTATCCAGATTATTCTGGGTACTGCAAGCTTGTCAGACCAGGTCTGGTCCTTTTTAAAATATATATAGTACATTAAAGACTTTATTTCTGAAAAATCTGCACAACTCAGTTTGGTACAAGAAGGCATCCAACAATTATTAGTTCTTACTATTGAAAAATAAGAATTGGTTCAAACATCCTATCACTTCTATATTTCTTTTCAGAAACTAGAACAACATTTGATTCTTATCTCAATTGGAATAAATCTATGTTTATAAATCTTTACAATCTTCAGACCTGAACCTAAATCATCTTTATTTTTATCCAGGTTTGGATTTGAAAACTGCAAAAGCTAAAATTAGCCGAGATAGTATAAAATAAAATGAGGTCCAGGATGAAAAAAGACTTTCTTTCATTTAATTAATACTAATTATAATAACACTGGTTATTCTTCCATTATGTATTTAATCACATTTTTCATTTATCCCTGTAAAATTATAATTCGGAGATTTGGGGTGGAGCATACATTTAAAGTTTCATGGTCAAAATGGCCTCTGGAGTCAATTCTGAACAGAAAAGACTACTAACAAACATGGATAGATTTCCCTCTGATGAATAGGATGATTCCCACCCACCCCTGAAAATTCTAAATTTCAGTTTCCATTCTGCATCAACCCTGAGTGGATTCAGCCACACCTCTGGTTTAACTCATTTTGCGCTATCTTTTAAATGGTGTGAATATTCACATTGAGATTGTACACAATGTTTCTCCATTTTATCCAAGTTTTGATGCTTATTCTTTTCAAAGTTGGGCAAGTACATAGTCAGAAAGGAAAGGATTAGGGACCTATTTATCAAATGTGGTTCTGCCCATCTGGTCCAAAAATCTAGGGAGGAATCTGCTGGGAGCTCCACCATCCATGTGAGGACAAGGCTGTGGGTCAGATGGTATCAGACCCCACATTATGGAATATTCTGATCTCAACCTCTCAAAGAAAATTGAGTTGACCTTTGATCGCACCTTTGGGTAGTTTGATAGGTTTTTTTTTACAATATTTTGCATATTTTACCCTGCCTATTGCCGTGGGCCTTTTGCCCCTAATGTTTTTGTTTTGAGGAACATTTAAAAATTAATTTAGGGGATGTTTTATTTTTCTCCTACATCTTTATCGTACAGTACTCAATTGTGCGGCTTGGGTAGCACACAAATACTGTAAAATTAATAAGCAACAAAAAACCAGACACATACTGATAGTCCTCACCTTACCATTTGTTTAATGACTATTCAAAGTTACAACGGCATTGAAAAAGTGACTTATGACCAGTTGTCACACTTATGACTATTGCAGCATCCCCACAGTCACGTGATCAAACTTTGGGTGCTTGGCAACCGGATGCATTTGTGACGGTTGCCGTATCCTGGGGTCCTGGGATTGTCATTTGCAACCTTTCTAGGGAGCATCTGACTAGCAAATTCAATGGGGGAAGACAGATTTGCTTGATTCACTTAACTGTACTGATTCGCTTAACAATCATGGCAAAAAAGGTCATAAAATGGAGTATGGCTCACTTAACAACTGCCTTATTTAGCAACGGAAATTTTGAGCTCAGTTGTACTCATAAGCTGAGGACTACTTGTAGAAAAATAAATGTATTGTCCAGGAAGAGTGAATTAAAATGCAGACCAAACAAAAATTTACTAACATCTCTACTCAACAGTTTACGGTACACACACTATAATACTAAGGAAACATTTATTCCAGAAGTTATTAATTTGGTTCACAAAATGTGCTAACAGTTCATGATTTATTAACTAGGCCATAATTTATTGCATCTGCATGTACATTAGGCCACAAGCTGTGGTTTATAAGCCACAACATCTGGATTCACACATTATATTAAATCAAAACCAAAGAAACCACAGGACAATTGTGAAGCCTGCCTATATTCATAACGCTGGACTCACAGATTATCTGAAGTACGCCATGTTGACATCATGAGCATCCTGACCTCCATGGACAGATGATGCAAATAGCGTAATTTGCACCAGTCATATTGTGCAGATGATATAATTCACATCATTTACAGGATAACATCATGACACATATAATGTTACTTGCTCTCTCTAAGTGCCCTAAAGCAAAGGGAGTGGGATACTGAAGTTAAGTGTTTTTCAAACTTGGCAACCTTAAAATGTGTAGATTTCAGCTGGCTGGGGAATTCTGGGACTTAAATCCATTCATTTTAAAGTTGCTAAGTTTGAAAAACACTGCTGTGAACATTCTTACTAGTCATGCTTTAAAGAGCACGTTCCTAAGAGGCTCATTGTGAGATCGAATCAGGACCAAGCTAAGTTCCTGATCAGAACATCCTCTCACTGACCTTTGACCCTGGAGATGAGGGTCCCGGCTGCTGTCAAGGTCTCCAAGGTGTTGAGCAGTGGGTATTTGTTAATGACTTGCCGAAGAATTCTTAAGGCTTCTCCAAGACATTCGTGGGCAAGTGACCTTCGAGATTCTAGGCCATCTGCAAAAAGAAAAAAAAATTAAGAGAAGACACAGGGCTTTGATAAAACATCTGACTGATTGCGAGACCAACTGTAATAATAAAACAACTGTCGATATAAAAGGCAAAAAATTCTGGATAGTGGATGTTACAGAACCTGGGGGGAACAGAATAAAAGAGAAAGAACTGGAGAGAATCACAAAATACAAGGACCTACTAATAGAAGCAGAACAACTATGGCAAAAGAAAGCAAAGTTAGTACCAATAATCATAGGCGCCTTGGCTGCAATTCCAAAAATCTACAGCACCCCTTGAACACCACTGGCATTGACAAAATCTCCCATCAGTCAGTTGCAAAAGGCAGCTTTACTTGGAACAGCTGACATCCTGCAATGGTACCTTTAACTCCATCAAATAAATATCTGTCTATCCCAGGCCCTTGGGAAGGACACTATAGGTAGACAAAAATACCAAATCCTCAGCCCCTGCTTTGTGGAGTTCCTCAGAGCATCATTCTCTATTTACTACACGAGTGCCACTGGATGAATTTATCTTTCAGCATGAGATTAAGTACCATGGGTATGCCTAGTTTAATGAAGAGAAGGACGAGGGGGGATATGATAGCAGTGTTCCAATATCTCAGGGGCTGCCACAAAGAAGAGGGAGTCAAGCTATTCTCTTCATTAAACTACTAGACATTCCCAATTCCAGCAACCGTTCCTTATATGTTTTAGCCTCCAGTCCCCTGATCATCTTTGTTGCTCTTCTCTGCACTCTTTCTAGAGTCTCAACATCTTTTTTACATTGTGGTGACCAAAACTGGATCCAGTATTCCAAGTGTGGCCTCACCAAGGCATTGTAATTTTTATTGATGTTTTTAATAAACATAGTACAGGTAGTTCTCGACTTATGACCGGTTGCTTAGTGACTTTTGAAGTTATGACACCCCCCCCCCCAAAAAAAAAGGTGCTTATGACCCAGTTCAAAGTTCTGATGGCCACCCTCCCCCATGGTCACATGATCTTGTTTGGGGCCCTCAGCAACTGGCCCTCATTTACGGCTCTTTGCAGTGCCCCATGGCCCTGTGACCCCAACTGATGATGTTTTTTGCTGGAAACTGGTGTTTACTTCTGGTTTCCAGCAAAAAAAAAAAGCCCATTATGGAAAACGGATTCGCTTAATGGCCACAACGTTCTCTTAACTATGGTGGATTTATTTAACGACCAGGGTGATTCACTTAATGACCACCGCAAAATTGTTGTAAAATAAAGTCCTTCACGTGATGATCTGTTTTTACCATCAACACAGTTTATGAGCCTAGCGGGTAGACTCCTTTACAATCATAAATAAAAAATGAATTAAAAAATGAATGAGAAGAAAAAAAGAAAAGTTTAGAAGATGCAGAAAAAGAAGAAAAAGGACAAAGTAGAAGATAAAAGAAAACGACAACAAATACAATAACAAAAAAATAGCTTCCACCCTTCATCACACCAAACATAAGCTAACACAGTAACTTTTCATCCTCTTTTAAATTTACAAATTAAAAAAAAAATCCTCATTCCATCACTTTTATCTATAATCAATCCAGAAATTGTCTACTATTCTACCCCAGTGCAGCAAAAAGTCCAGTGGAAGTCACCAAAAATATAATAATAATAATAATAATAATAATAATAATAATAATAATAATAATAATAATAATAATAATAATAATAATAATAATAATAATAATAATAATAATAATAATAATAATAATAATAATAAAGTTGGAAGGGACCTTGGAGGTCATCTAGTCCAACCCCCTGCTCAGGCAGGAAATATCAAACAAATAGTTTCTCCTTGGTCAAATAGTCCAACTTTATATTCCTTCTTTTTCCACTATACAATCTTGACCTTTACATCATTCCAATGGCATTGCAGGATTTGATCTTTCTTGACTTTTTGGCATTTAAAAGATACTTCAAAGCTTTAAACAGCCTACTTGTATATCCCTTGAAGAAACATCGTCTAGGATTTTTTTTTGTCTCACTTGTTCCATGTCCAGAAGCTCTTCCTGATTTGTCTTTTGAATTCCTATTTTAGTAATCTCAGTTTTGTTATCTTCCATACTTTCAAACTCTGTTAGGCTTATGTTACAAACTTTTTCTCATTGTCTTATAAAAGTTTATCCATTAAAATTTCCATCTTTTCCGAGACACTGGTTATTAATGCCGGTAATCCTCAACTTGCAACTTGCAATTGGGCCCAAAAGTTCTGCTGCTAAGCAAAACATTTTTAACTGAATTTTGCCCCATTTTACAACCTTTCTTGCCACAGTTGTTAAGTGAATCAGTACAGTTGTTGAGTTAGTAACACGGTTGTTAAGTGAATCTGGCTTCCCCATTGACTTTGCTTGTCAGAAGATTGCAAAAGGTGATCACATGACCTCGGGATACGGCAACCGTCATAAATATGAATCAGTTGCCAAGCATCTGAATTTTGATCATGTGACCATGGAGATGCTGCTGCAACGGTCGTGTGAAAAATGGTCATAAGTCACTTTTTTCAGTGCCGTTGTAACTTTGAATGGTTACTAAATGAACTGTTGTAAGTTGAGGACTACCTGTATCTCAGTCCATCTTTTAAAGGACTCTTTGAGACAAAACAAAGTTACAGGAAGGAAAATTATAGTAACTTTGATTAAGGCATACCGTATACCCTGTCGGTTTTATATATCTCCCATCCTGATAGGATGGGAATTTGGACAATTGACACCAGGGAATTTGGACAATTGCATCCCTGCTCTTAAGTTTGTTCAGCCCAGGCTTAGTGCAACATATGAATCCAGCACATTTCTCATGCCAGAAAAAGTGCAGGTGGTCCTGTTGACAAATGATAACATGCCCACGGAAGTAACGAGACCAACTCAGTGCCACAAAAGATCATGAAAGCTTCCCAAATTCTTCTTCAAGGAGATGGCAAATAAACCAATAGTGACAGGGATAGAGAAGAAAAAATGAAAAATCTTCTCTTGGAATACTGCATCCAGTTTTGGTCACCACGATGCAAAAAAGATGTTGAGATTCTAGAAAGAGTACAGAGAAGAGCAACAAAGATGATTAGGGGACTGGAGGCTAAAACATATAAGGAACGGTTGCTGGAATTAGGTATGTCTAGTTTAACAAAGAGAAGGACGAGGGGGGACATGATAGCAGTGTTCCAATATCTCTGGGGCTGCCCCAAAGAAGAGGGAGTGAAGCTATTCTCCAAAGCACCTGAAGGCAGGACAAGAAGCAACGGATGGAAACTAATCAAGGAGAGAAGCAACCTAGAACTAAGGAGAAACTTCCTGACAGTTAGAACAATTAACCAGTGGAACAACCTGCCTCCAGAAGCGGTGAATGCTCCAACACTGGAAGTTTTTAAGAAGAGAATGGACAGCCATTTGTCTGAAATGGTACAATGTCCCTTGCCTGAACAGGAGGTTGGACTAGATGACCTCCAAGGTCCCTTCCAACTTTGTTGTTGTTATTATTATTATTATTATTATTATTATTATTATTATCTTTTATTCATTAAACATGAACCTCAGTCAACTGAACATTCAAATTGGCTGGTGCTGATGGTTAACACGGGTTGCTACCAGCATCCTAGGTGTCAACCAGGTACCTTCTTAAAATATAAGATGTTCCGAGTAGCGCAGTTTTTTTTAAATAATAATAATAATAATAATAATAATAATAATAATAATAATAATAATAATAATAATAATAATAATAATAATTATTATTATTATTATTATTATTATTATTATTATTATTATTATTATTATTATTATTATTATTATTATTATTATTATTATTATTATTATTATTATTATTAATTTTATCAGCCCTCATCAAGGACAGTCACCAGAAGGTTCTGGAAGTAGAACTTCGCATATTTGGAGGGCATGTCCAGGTTGGGAGATGTTGAATTAAGCAGCCTTAGAAATCTCAATTCCAAATAAGAAATAAGTACAGGTAGTCCTCGACTTACAATCATTCGTTTAGTGACTGCTTGAAGCGACAACAGCACTGGAAAAACAGCACTGATGACTTACAATCCATCCTTCCACTTATGACTATGACAGCTTTCCCAAGGTCAGAGGATCAAAATTCGGGCACATATTTACAAAGGCTGCAATGTCCTAAAGTGATGTGATCGCCATTAGCAACATTCCTAGCCAGCTTCCAACGATCAAAGTCAGATGGCGGAAGCTGGATTCACATAATGACCACATGTTTCACTTCACAGCTACAGTGATTCGTTTTACGAAAAAAGTCATAAAATCAGGCATCACTCACTTAACAACCACCTTGCTTTGTAACAGAAATTCTGGTCCCAATTGTGATCATAAGTTGAGGACTACCCATACTTTGTTCTGTGTCCACCCAATATTTTGGAGTGAACCTCCCACAATATCCTGATGGTGGCCTTACAGGCTGAGGTGGGTGGAAATTGTAAGACCTTCCTTCCTTCCTTCCTTCCTTCCTTCCTTCCTTCCTTCCTTCCTTCCTTCCTTCCTTCCTTCCTTCCTTCCTTCCTTCCTTCCTTCCTCTCCCTCTATTCTACCACCTCCATTCCTCTCCTCTCCTCCCCTCATTGTAAGAAACAAAACATATTTCTAAAAAATGCAATTTTTAAAAAGTGCTCCAGGGATGATAGGGTAAAGAGGGGAGGGTTTTACAATACATCCTGCTTCTGCTTTAAACTTGCAAAAGCATTTTGCACTCCCCCATCAATACAACTTTGAGGAAGTATATGTTTGAGTTGAATGCAAAGAGGGTGGTCTGAAGCACCCAAAACTGGGTAATTGAATATTAGACTAAGGCCTACAGCTGGTTTGCACAATACAGTTGGCTATGGTTAATTTAATCCACGATTATTAGCCTAATCCGTGGCTCTGCTCCTTGCCACTCCCTTCCCTTTGGCAGTGTTCGGCTATCGTTTCAGTCTAGACTTTGCCTCCACAAAGTCTAAGGAGAGAAGGGCAGAATAACCCAAGCCTGTGCACTGGTGCACCCCTGGAAGATTTATCAGGGCGCTGCCAGCTGTCACAGCATCCTGTAAACAGGAAAAGCAGACAAATGAAAAGGCAGAAAAGGCAGGAAATGGCATTTTCCCATCCTTCTGCCTTCTTTGACATGTCAACCGATTTGGGAGCATGGCTAAGCAAACCATTGTGAAATCAGTTGATGTCATCCATCATAAAGACTTTTCTCCTGAAACAATATTCCCAGGTCTTCCACCCCAATATGAAAGGCAGAATTTTTATAAGGTAGAAGCTCTGCACTCAATGAATTAGACTGCTTGTAAAAGCAGTATGTAAAGTACCCTTAGAAATAGTTTAGGCAAGGGGCAAACTTTTCAAATGCCCCTTGCAAAGTAGGGATCTTTACAGAATACCAGCCAAGTTATTGCAATTATTATAGATAAGTCTACGGAACTATATCCTTGTGCACGCTTGTTTAAACTCTCCATTTTGTACAGAATATGATGCATCAATAAAATTTTCCACAATTTCAGTCTGTCCAGTCCATTAATTCCTCATCCCACTATTTCCAAATTACCATGTATTGAAGAAACACTACAACCCCTCCAACCTTTGTGTAATCTAAGCGTATCAGTGTATCACAATTTTTTTTTTTACCCATGTTTGCACAATGCTCTTATATTTAATCATGGTTTGCTAAGTGGTTCTCAAACGTTTTGGTCTCAGGACCATTTTATGTTCTTAAAAATGATTGAGAATCTCAAAGAGCTTTGGTTTATGTAAGTATGGTTATTTTTTACAGTGTTTAATCATTGTAGACTAGGATTTCCCAACCTGCCCCCTGCATGAGAGCCAGTGTTGTCTAGTGGTTAAGGCAACAGGCTAGAAGCCAGGAGATTGTGAGTTCTAGTCCTGCCTTAGGCATGAAAGATGGCTAGTGACAACTAGCCCAACTCACTTCACAAAGTTGTTGTTATAGGAAAAATAGGAAAGAGTATTTAGGTATACCCGCTGCCTTGTGTTATTTATAAAAATAATAAAGGCAGGATACAAATACATAAAAATATAGGGATTTTCTGTTACCATTGCTGGAAATTCTGGGAGTGAAATGCCAAATCTGGAAGACACCAATTTGGGCAAGGCTGTTGGGTGTATTGGCAACAAAATGTACGTGTTGGGAGGAAGCAAAGTACAAATTAACTAAAAGTTATAGCAGCAGCTCTCAGACCCTCATGCAGTGTCAAGTCATGAGCTTGATCCTTAACTCATGGTATTTGTACACGGGCGTGCAATATTACTCACCCTCCTGCAATACAACATCCTTCAGCTTCTCCAGGCGCTCTGCAAAACAAGCCACGTCAGCAAGCAGTTGTGAAATGTCCTCTGGTTCTGCTAGGCTCCCTTCGCTGATTTCATTGGGACTATAGGTACTGTAGGGCTTGTGAGCTTTGGCAAGACCTCTGGGAATAGCAGGGGACAGAGGGAATCCTGCTGCACTGGCATGGCGGCTGAGACTTGTGGGTCGCTTCAGCGTAGCTGTGCTGGCCGATGAAGAAAAATCCACCAGGCTGGAAGTTGATGCATCCAGGCCATCTCGGCGTGGAAACTCCTGGGAGAAGAATCAAAACCATTTTGATTATTGAGAGAGTTAAAGTGGTATAGGAGAAGGAGTGGCAGAACCTGGGGATGGAGCTAAAAGAGGAATCAGCCTAGAATCCCTACGTAGCCACAAGCAGACCAAGTCCAACCTCCCTTGAATTCCGTGGACTCTTATCTAACTCCAGGCAGGAGCTGTTAGTTGAAAAAACGTCTGTGCAGAGGCGGAACTAGCAATAAACCACTTTAATTGGATCTTCATGTGTGGTCCTGGTCTTTCATACCTGACATATCATTAGGGATTGCATCAAGGTTCTCTTTGAAAATGCAACCAAGCAGGGATTGCAAATATGTATTTGGTACACTGCATTTTATTGATGTGGAAGGCTATATGTGTACATACCAATAAAGCAACAAAGACAATCATTATGCAACTATACCAGAGTTACATCATGACTATTTTATTGCAAATGTACAGGTAGTTTTTGACTTACAACTCCAACTGAGCCCAAAATTCCTGTTGCTAAGTGAGGCAGTTGTTAAGTAAGTTGCGCCTCATTTTATGACCTTTTTGCTATAGTTGCTAAGCAAAGCACTGCAGTTCTTAAGTGAATCATGGCATCTTTAAATGAATATGGTTTCCCCCATTGACTTTGCTTGTCAGAAGCTGGCTGGGGAGGTTACAAAAAGCAATAGCAATAGCACTTAGATTTATATACCGCTTCATAGTGCTTTACAGAACTCTCTAAGCAGTTTACAGAGTCAGCATATTGCCCCCCCCCCCAAACAATCTGGGTCTTCATTTTATCGACCTCGGAAGGATGGAAGGCTGAGTCAATTTTGAGCAGGTGAGAATCAAACTGCTGGCAGTCGGCAGAATTAGCCTGCAATACTGCATTCTAACCACAGCGCCACCACGGCTCAAATGGTAATCACATGACCCCAGGACAGTGCAAATATCATAAATATATGCCGGCTGCCAAGTGTCTAAATTTTGATCTCATGGCCATAGGGATGCTGCAATGGTCATAAGTGTGAAAAACGGTCATAAGTCCCTTTTTTCAATGCTGTTGCAACTTCAAATGGTCACTAAATGAATGGTTGTAAGCTGAGGACTGCCTGTATTAGTATGAGGAAAAGAGGAAGGAGGGAAGTAAACCAAAGGAATGGATCACTGCAACGAACAATTAACTCCCAGTACTGCAGATAGAATTAGTACTCAACGTGGCAGGTGCGCTAACCTCCTCCATAAATGGGGAAAACTCTCCTCTTTGAAATGTAGCTGCAGTGCGTCAAAGCAGACCGTGCGGCATATTGTGGAACTGTGCCTTTTGAGCGCATATTAGGGAAACCCCCAGAGACTTTCCATACGCAACTCCATCATGTATTGACTATATCAGTGGTGGCGAACCTATGGCACGCGTGCCAGAGGTGGCACTCAGAGCCCTCTCTGTGGGCACGCGCGCCATGCCCCAGAGATGGCAACCGTCCCTCTTCAACCAGCCTCCCGCTAACTCGCCGAGGTCCCACGTGGCCAGATGCATCCCGGCACGGCTGGTTTCCCTCCCGCCCGGCCCGTCCCTCCTGGCTTTGCATGCTCTCCTTTTCCTGGGTATGACCCACGGCATCGGCTCCTCAGCTGTCGGCCGGCCGTCCAGCTCAGAGGCGGCTTCTCTGAACTGCTGGCGGCGGGCTGCGGAGCCCCAGAGTGTGCCGGTTGAGGGGCCGGCAGGCTGTGGCTGCTGACGGACACTGTCGGGCCCCCATGCGCTCGCTGGCCTCTGTGTGCGGGGGCCGACGGTGTCAGGTAGCAGCCGCCCTGGCCCCTGCCTCACCTCACCCCGCAGAACGAGCCTCCTGCCCACCGGCCCACCTGCCAGAGACCTTCTGGATCTCCCCCAACCCTGCCCGGCCCCCACAAGCGTCCCTCCCCACGAGCAGCATCGAGGTGACCACGCCCACCTTGGCCACATTCACCCAGTCTGCCATGACCACCACAGCCACGCCCACCCAATGGGCCACGCCCACCTGGCACCCGGTGATAAATAAGTGGGTTTTGGGTTGCAGTTTGGGCACTCAGTCTCTAAAAGGTTCGCCATCACTGGACTATATATATAGTTTACCTTTGAATGTGTAAATAGAATAAATAGTCTCATATTTGCTCATCGAGAATGTAACTGTGATTTTAGCATTCTTTTTTTCCCATACTCTAACTAAATGAAGAAATACTGCAAATAACCTTAGAAATGATTTTAGGTAGACTTTCTGGGAGGTGAGCACCAAACCCAAAGACAATGGGACTCACAATGAAATTAATCTTATTTTCAAGAGTCATTGCAAAAGAGCTAGAACAAGGCCTGGATAAAAAAATAATACACTTGTCATATTTTCCAATTTTGGGTAGGCAGGGAGCGAAGCGGTTCTTAACTGTTTTGAATATTTTATCCGTTGAAACCTATGGGAAGATACTAGCCAGACAATTTAGTTGGGTGAACAATCTCTCAGAAACTTCCTCCTTAATTCTGCGATCTATTGCAAATCACTCCACGGTGCTTCCAGGGTGAATGTAGAGAGAGGCACTTTTGGCCAATATCTATTTCACTTCTACGGGTGGATATGAAAAAGAGCACAGTGCTGTTGAACTTTAACAATATTAAGACAACATTCTCAAAATAGATTAGTTTACAGTAAAATGGTCCAGTATGTGATCCATCCATACTGTGAAAAAGCCAGCTCTCATCCTAGTTTTCCCATGAAACTATCATTGAGTTTTCAAAAAGCAAAGCATTTTACATCAATCAGCAATTGCATCTTGTTAATACAGGTAGGGTGTTTATTTAGTTGTGCGAACTCATCCCGAATGCTGTATCAATTGAAATCCCAGCATTCAGCCCAAGACTTCTGTTTTGATGTACCAGAATAAGGAGGACATTTTTAGTTGGCCTTCCTGGAAACCTTTGGTTTGCATTTCACCTTTAACATGAAACAATGCTTCATTCGTTAAGCAATTTGTGGGTTTTCATGACATGCAGAACCATTAAATAATCACTTGGACTAGATATGCACAACAGCCTTCTCTAAAAGTAATTGGCAAGTTTGTGGTTCAGGGCATTGTGCAAATCCGGACTTTGTATACATGAACAGAATACTGTTATTGCTGTATTCTAAATTATTTTGTTTTGTTTAAAGGCAGGGGGCTTTGATGATGCCTAGGACATTATAGTCACATGGGCAAACATGACATCAGTGTTTCTCAACATTAGCCACATTAAGATGGGTGGACTTCAACTCCCAGAAATCCCTAGACAGCTGGGTGAAGATGGGTGGACTTCTGCCTTAAGCAGGGGGATGGACTAGAAGACCTTCAAGGTCCCTTCTAGCACTACGATTCTATGTTTCTATGTTTTTTAAGATTAGGAAGTAGACTATAATGACTAGGGAGAGAAAGAATAGGGGCAGGAGGGGGATCAGCAGCACAGAGAGACAATGTCATACCAGTATTGTACTGTTTTCGGCAACTCAGAAATGGGTGGAGAACTCAGCTACAATTGCTCAAGCGTGTTGCAGTGAGTAAACAGCAGACACGGGCATTTTCGTCACCAACTGAGAAACCACACACCCTTCCCCCTCCACTCCTTCTGCAAAGCTATAAAATCACTGCCTGATGGGCTTCACACTTTGGACCACGTGACACAATTTGCTTCATCAACGTTTTATGGAATAAGCTGCCAGTGGTTGGGTCGGGCCAAATGCAAAACGATGATGTCCCTCTCAGTGGTGACATTTAACAAATAAACAAACCATTAACCACTGACCCACCGATGCTAACCTCATACAACTGCAAAGCCCAAAGGAAATACGCCATGATGTGACTTTGCATAACAGTGAAAAATGAACATTTTATCAAATGCACTGTCAAGATGTGTCCAAATCCACCTTGCTATGTTGCTGAAACTTTCCATCACTTGATTATAGTATAACTTTAAGAACTGGTGTCAGGTCTGTTTTCTCCTCTTCTCTTTTCCCACTTCTTATTTTTGCATTTTTCTTTTCAGACTTTAAAGTCCAGAGCATAAACATTTATTTAATACAGGGGTGTCCAACCTTGGCAACTTTAAGACCTGTGGACTTCAACTCCCAGAATTCCCCAGCCAGCCAGAATTCTGGGAGTTGAAGCCGACAAGTCTAAAAAATTACTAAGGTTAGACACCCTGATTAAATGTAACGATATGCTGTCATAAACTACACAGATTCTCGGCAGCTTGCATTCATAAATCTATAAAATGCAAACTATAGTGATATAAAACCAAAATAGACAAAACAAGAATGAATAATAAATGTGACAATCACTCCTCAGTCCTCCCATTCCTTTGGGAACATTTTTCATATTTGGAATGCCTATAATGAGGGCGCTAATTTCGGTCTTGAGAGGGAATCAATTTCAAAATGGAGGAGCCTGGAGCCATAACAGAAAAGTAGTGCCTCCAAGTCCCTGCCCAAATTCAACTTACAAAACCAGGAGATTACCACAAAATTTGGTCAGGTTGTGTAATGGTGTGTGGGAAAGACCTTGGGAGACTGGGCAGAGACACTGCCAAGGGAACGGTCAGATAGGAGACAGCGTAGCCCACAACTGGATAGTGGGTGGAGGAAGAGGCCCAGAAGAAACCCACCCTAGTTTCTCAGGCTATAGGAAATGGGGGGTGGGGGTGGGGAAGAGAGATTGTACTTTCAGACTAGCAAGATTCTGTCAATACAGATAGTCCTCTACTTACAATAGTTCATTTAGTGACCATTCTAAGTTAAAACAGCACTGAAAAAAGGGACTTATGACCATTTTTCACACTAACAACCGTTGCAGCATCCCCGTGGTCACATGATCAAAATTCAGAAGCTTGGCAACAGACTCGCATTTATGGGGGTTGCAGTGTCCCCAGGTCATGTGATCACCTTTTGCCACCTTCTGACAAAGTCAATGGGGAAGCCAGACTCACTTAACAACTGCATTACTAAGTTAACAGCTGCAATGATTCACTTAACAACTGTGGCAAGAAAGGTCATGACATGCGGTAAAACTCACTTAACAAGTTATGTCTCGCTTAACAACAGAAATTTTGGGCTCCTTTGTGGTCATAAGTCAAGGACTAACTGTACAGTTTTACAATAAAATGGAATTAGCTCGCCTATTTGTGATTCTTGTCTGATTTACCCTGCAAGGCTCACTGGTTGCTTTTACATATGGAAAACAGGGTCTCTGCAGGCATTCAGAAAAGTCAAGAAAAAGGCTGCACCCCTTTTTGTGTGCACCACAATTGCAATATCCTAGCCCCCATACTGACTTTTGTAACCCACCCACAGATGCCCTGAAGAAAGTGGCTCTGATGATACCTAAAAACCAAGCCATATATATTATAAATATATATCTTTAAAACTATATTATAGAGGTCCCCAATTTTTTGGGCACCAGGGACTGGTTCCGTGGAGAAAGGTTTTTCCACGGACCGGAGGGACCGGAGAGTGCGTGGTTTTGTGTGCTGCCTGCATCCCACAGATGGGGCTTTGCTTGTTTGTGTGGACCGGTTGCTGGCATGCCGCGGCCCGGTACCAGTCCGAGGATCGAGGGTTGGGGACCCCTGGATTAAGCTAATCATTAAAACTAACCACCGTCTTCACTGCAGTGTGTTATAGGATATTTCTTTTTTTTATATTTGTAATGTGCTACCATTTTGGCTAAGGATATTGAAACCTGTTTTTTTCAGCATACTTTTGAGAGAGAGAGGAACTGAGCAAGATTCCTCCTGTGTAGTTTATGATTACATGGGTTTTTATTATTCATTAGCATAGGAATATTCTATTATGTAACATAGCACTGTTTATTTGTCTGCTTTTGCTATTTTAATCTTGCTTACATATAGTAGAATTGTAAGCCAGCCAGCTGATGACTGGAGCAACTAATGAAATGAAATGAAATCTAATGAAATGAAATGAAATACACATCCAGGTAAAAGCATTTCAAAGAAACCAAGTTAAATAGGCTGCAATTTATTATTTACTTCCTGCTAACCAGGTTGAGACTGTATAAAAGAATTTATTCAGAGCCTCCATATGTATTGTATAGCACTGCAACTTCCATCATCCCCAGTCAGCACAGTAGTTGAGAATAATGGAAATTATAATCCAATACGTGTGAAGACCACCGGATGCTGGAACCCATAGAAGCTTATACATATGAACAGGTGGTACAATTTCATCCGTGAGAATCATTAATTACAGTTGTGGATCAAAACTAAGCCACAACTTGTAAATAAACTACAGTTGGCTGCATTTGCATGCAGTAAATCACAAATCTAATTTATTATTGTGGTTATTATCCAGCTATAAATCATTGCACCATTGTTTACAAATTACAATCACTTAGATTCACAGTATACTGTAATGGAATGTGTGGATGATGTTGGGGGATGAGGAGAAGAGATGTTGCCATGGAAACAATCAGATAAGGGAGCCAGGACCACCCATAGTTTAATGGTCAGGAAGAAACTTAGGAAGGACTCACCCTAACAGGTCAAGCAGTTAAAAGTGACAGCGAGGTGTTTTTGCCTCTAGATCAGGGGCGTCAAACTTGCAACGTCACGTGACGTATCGCGATGTATCGCAACTTTTTTTCCATTGCCGGCAATGGGATGGGCGTGGTTTTGCCATGACGCATCCGGCCCACGGGCCGGCAGTTTGACACCCGTGCTCTAGATTTTTAGATTCTCTTAATGTAGCCTTTCAATAAAGTAGAATTAGTTCATCTTGTTCTGTTTTGTGTCTGATTTACTTGGGTAGGCTGACACATACATACAGAGAAAAACAAACACACTGCATAAAGCAGTGTTTTCCAACCTAAGCAACTTTAAGATGTGTGGAATTAGCTGGGGAATTCTGGGAGTTGAAGTCCATCCATCTTAACATTGCTGAGGTTGGGAAAATGTGCTGTAAGGGTTTACTGTAAGGTGTGAACCTAACTGGGGCCAGCATGTTGGGGATGTGAATCCCCTGCTCTCCCATCCCATCTCAAGGGAGACATACTTCCCCAAACATTTGCTTCCATACAGTCCCTTTGCTTAAAGCTACCATATCTGGATTGCAAAAATCCAGACTACTGACTGGCAGCAAAACTAAAAAACAAAAAAGCTGTTTTCTAATATTTTTGAGGGTTTTTTGTCTCTCTTAACAGCAAATCTTCTTAGGGAACACCACTTGGTATTTCTGCAAAAAGATATATGCTTTCAGATATTCCCTCCTATGTCCAAAAGAGCTTAATTAAGGCTCACTCCAATGTACTTTTGGTACTGAACATGTTGCATGCCAAGATTGCCTCTGAGCATCTGCAGAATACCTCAATGCCTTTACCTCCAAGCCCATCAAGTTCAAGTTTGCCTCCCACATTGGATGTCCTGTGGTTGACCTGCATTTTTCAATTAACACCTGGGAGAGCAGCTGCTTAAACAAGCTAGCTCTTCCTATTTATCCTGGCAAGCTGTGAGATAACAAACCTAGCTCTAACCTCAGTTAGGTCATTGTTTCCATCGTTTGTCTTAGCTGGCACCCAGTACCTGCTAGACACTTAATTCTAATTAATTTCCCACCTTCTTTTGCTGATGCCTAAACTAAGCAATTCCTGGGCTGAAGGCAAAAAAAAAAAAAAGGGAAAAAAAGGATGAGGGACTACGAAAAAAAACAAAAACACCCCCTTTATGAGTCATGTCCATGAAGTAGCGTAATTACCTGCCTTGCCACAGTCCAGAACAGTGTTTTGCAACCTCAGCAACTTTAAAATGAGTGGACTTCAACTCCCAGAATTCCCTAGCTGACTGGGGAATTCTGGGAGTTGAAGTCTACTCATCTTAAAGCTGCTGAGGTTTGAGAAACACAAGTCAGACGTATCCTAATGTGCTGAAGGAATGAACATCTAATATTGCAAATATAGGGACCATTTAATAACATTTATGAATTTTAAGTGCCATGGACATCTTTCCTAGCGTCCACCTTTTTTTTTATATCTGCCCTGCAACTGCACAAGCCGGTAACACTGAGACAAAGGGCTTTTGGACAATTTTCCAGCCCATGCTGCTTCTAACCTTTTTAATGAAAATTGGAGGGACCAGCATGGAGACAGGAAGCTCATTACAGGATTAATACTTTGCCTGAAGCATGTCCTTTCAATGTTTTTTATTTTATTTGCTTGATTACTGCATCACATTTGAGAGGTCATGATGGGTCCTGTTCTTCATCAAATGCATAAATTAAACCTAAGGCACTTGTTAATCTACAAGAAAATAGAATTTTTTAACTCAGCAACATAGGGGAACGTTATCTCTTGGAACAGAGGTCTCCAAACTTGGCAACTTTAAGACTTGTGGACTTCAACTCCCAGAATTCTCCAGCTAGCATGGCTGACTGAGGAATTCTGGGAGTTGAACTCCACAAGTCTTAAAATTGCCAACTCTGGGGACTCCTGTCTTAGAAAGATGCATTTTATCAAAACGGATCCTGATAGAGTGGCTTGACAGTGAGATGGATGGCATATAAATTTAGTAAATAAATTAATAGCTTTATTCCTTTGATATTCCTCTGATGTTGGCAGCCAATTGGTCTGCCAAAGATTCCCCCTTTCCTGCCTCCTCAAGAAATTCATTTATCTCCCACTCTCTCAGTATCTACAAAATCTGTACAGACACATCTCTTTCCTTATGTCTTAAATTGTTAGAGGATTTTTTTAGGGTTTTTTCAAAACAATTCAGGATTAATTCCAATGCTTCATTTCTTACATTCTGTTTTGGTTTCAAAATTTTGTCAGTTGTCATAAATACTCACTAGGGTTTCATATTTTCTTGAGAAAAAAAAAAAGGAAAACCTGAAAGGGAGAAAATCTAAAAGCAGTTCACAGGGATTAAAAAATTGTTGATGTTTATAACTTTGCTTTACAAAGGAAAATTCAGGAGTAAAATCAAGAAAGTAAATCATTAAATAAAATAAATTTAAAGGACAGCTTTCTGTAATAAAGGATGTATCATCATTGTAGATATAAATCAAATAAATTAATAAGGTTCCTCTGGTTTCAAGAGGGCCACCAAGAGTCCATGTGAGACCTTTAGGATTCGACTCCTATTGGAAGTTAGGCTATCAGATATGGATTGTGACAACTCAAGCAACCTCTAGATGGCAACAAAGAGAAAGATAACCACCCCTTGGCTGACTTCTAGTGCTCATCTGGCTTTTTGCAGCCTAGATCTGTGGAGCAGGAATGTCAAGGATCAAATCCACCCAAATGTCAACATTGGAGCTGAACTATGCAGAGTCACCACACAGGACTCAGTTTTGCTTCCTCTTTGCCTTATACAGGACTTATGTAGGACTGCTTTGAAAAATCATCCTACCTTCAGCCAGACACTAGCTCGAAAGGAGACAGAATCAAGAATTTTTCCTCCGGCTTTGAAGCCCTTCTTCCGTAGTTCAGCAGAATACGGGCTGTATGCGGACTTACTATTCATCTGCTTGCCAAGCATTCCTCCGATAGCAACGCATCAGGAGGGGCCAAGTCAGCAACCACCACCCCTGACCCCCACCCACTTTTGCAAAGGAGGCAACACAGCGGTTTTGAAAACGCTGCTAAGTAGTATATTCCACAAAGCTGTTAAATTAAAAGAAAATATCTCCATCTCTGACAAAGAAACTGCAGTTTTTTCTTGCCCATCTTAGTTCTGACAAACCTGCAGGAGGATTGTTTTTCTAAAATATAATAACAAAATGAATAGAAAAGAAAAAAACCCCGCCTACTACCAGTTTCCTTGCTCTAAAAAGGCGGAGAAAAAGAAACCACAAATTGTCTCAGAGTATGTTAGATCTGACAACTTCCTCTTTTCTGCACTGTACAAAAAACAAATAAGCCAATATTAGCCTCAGAGCAATATTTTTCAAGCTTGGCAACTTTAAGATGTGTGGACTGGGGAATTCTGGAAGTTGAAGTCCGCTAGTCTTAAAGTCGCCAAGTTTGAAATCCACCGCATTAGAACCTGAACAAAATGCTCCCTTTGTGAGGTTCACTGAGTTTAGTTCTGAATAACTAGATTTCTGCATGAAATGTTAAATATGTCAACAGAATGGTGGTTCTGAAGGAAAAATAAAGTTTTTAATGCATTTACTGGTCACAAAAGACGCATTCCTTCAGAAATCCACCTCTTTAGAAGAGGCCTTCCCTGTTCCATATGTGTACAGCTCACTCCTGTGTTGAAAGGTGCAATGTCCACATTATATACTGTATTTTTAAGAACACAGCTTGATTAGAAGCTGCTAATGTTTTGCTTTATGTTCTCCACCCCGCCCTTTTTCTCCATTATGTATAAAAAAGATAATATTTTACAATATTGGAAGGATAAGTAGGATAGTTAGAGTTCACCGATTGAGTTTATCTTCAAGCAATTACTTCAGAATGTAGATTTCCAAGCTGCTCCCTATTGTGCGTTTCAACATTTTTGTGGCTACACCCCAACCACTGACAGAATCAACATTTTCAAACTGAGACACCCTCTCGTAAAAGGAAGCATGTGCAACTCTTAACTCACCCATCCACTCTTGCAACAGCCAAAGATAGGACACTCCATTTTCAAAGTAACATAATACGAACAACACGTTTTATAGCACAATGAAAACCAATAACTCCAGTCACTATACAGATGCCAGTCTGATTCAGCAGATACACGAAGGGTTATCTTGCATTGACAGAAGTGTGAGTGTATTTACATGCACATGAATGCACATATAAAACGCACACGCTCACAGACACACAGACAATTGTAGATGGGAAAGTAAAGAATTGAAGGAGACCACAACGAAGTGTTAACATTTTGTTTAGAAGCATTCTGTTCAATTCTGGAATTCTTTTAGTCTTCAACTCCCATAATCCCAAGGCAGCACAGATAATGGCTCTATTGCTAAGCATTGTGGGAATTGAAGTCCAACACTTCTGCAAGGCACCGCTTAAGAAAGACCAATGTGGGTCAACCTAGTTAGAAATCAGATCTATGTAAATACATAGTGGCTAATTGCAAAGTATAAAACATTCTGGCACTGAAAACGCTAATTAATATCTGTAAGGTGGTAATAACCCATTATCTGAATTCAGATCCAAAGATATTGAATTTTCATAGTAAATCGTGGTATACTGTATATTTATGATGCGTTACTTCTTCCAGACCGTATCAACTTTTTTTTTTAAAGAGCATCCTCTAAGGTCCAACCATTTAAGATGGACAGAGAGAAAACACAGTAATCTATCTTCATCTTTAATAGTAAGTAAAATAACAACATTTTTTTGTAGATGTAGCTTTTAAAACCTGTGGAAAATCCTCTCCTTTCCAATTATTAAAGGTGCCACTCTTTGTATCTGGCAATTCTGAGAAGAACATGATTTATACAACTCTACTTTGGTTTAATCTCATCTGCTTTTTTTCTAAGTCAAATATTTTTGAAGCCGCAGAGAAAAACAAAAAAACAGAAATTAAGAGAGTCTTCAGCTCAGACATCACAATAAATTCATATTAGCTTAAAAACCGAACATTAAAAAAAAACCTGCAACATATGTATCATTGTCATTGTTGTACGATGTATGAAGTCACAACACACAATAACAGTAATTAAGAAACTGATATAATTTCTTTAGAGAAATAGCTAAAGTAAGTCAAATATTATCTGATGTGTGTTACAACGCCATCCCTCCAAGAAACACAAGTTTATGGTTCCAGCAAATGGCATCGGCAACTAGAGACAGCCAGTTTCTTAACATCCCATTTAGGTAGTCCTTGACTTACAACAGTTCATTTAGAGACCATTCTAAGTTACAACAACACTAAAAAAGGTCACTTATGACCATTTTTCACACTTATGATCGCTGTAGCTTCCCTATGGTCACATGATTAAAATTCAGCTGCTTAGCAACTGACTCATATTTATGACAATGCAATGTCCTGGGTTCATATGATCCCCTTTCTGCGACCTTCTGACAAGCAAAGTCAATGGGGAAGCCAGATTCACTTAACAACCGTGTTACTAACTTTACAACTGCAGGGATTTACTTAACAACTCTGGCAAGAAAGGTCCTAAAATGGGGAAAAATTTACTTAACAAATGTCTCACTTAGCAACAGAAATTTTGGGCTGAATTATGGTCATACGTCAAGGATTATCTGTATGCACATCATTTTTATATGTTATTTATTGTACTGCTCTATTTACACTTTAGCACGTGGAACAATTTTGGAGCCCCTCTTGATTTTGGCATGATTCACATAAGGTTGAATATTTAATGAATTTAGATAAGGAAATATCACTATGGAGATTAGCAAGCTTTACAAGGACTGCTGCTAAGTAGAGATACGATTTTAGCAAAAGTTCCTGATGTTTGCCTATTGTTTTATCTGCTGCAATAATAATGTTTTAATATTCTTACTGATTTTCACATATTTTAAAGAACATTATTAGTCTTTGATCACCTTTACAGTATGTAGTTTTTATCTTATTTGTTATGATCAGTAATCAAAGCAATAAACGATTGATTGATCTAAAATAGGTTTTCCTCACTTGCTAATACAGTACTAGAATTCAGGGGTCATCCAGAGAAATTGAATGGGGAGAGTTGCAGACAAACCAGAAGATAACAAAGGGATGTAATTTAAGTTGTTTGTTGCTGACTGTCACAACTGTTTTGAAGGAAGGATTAGATAAATCAATGGAAGTAAGTGAGAGAGAGAATATAAACAGTTATTGATCATGGATATCATTCACCAAATTTCTACCTCTCAGTAATGGAGAATATAGGTGGCTCAGAGTTGAATTGTTGGGCTCTTGGTGTTCTTTGAATTTGCTTTTCTTCTCCACGGATGTTGTTACCTAGCCTGATAATAAAATGTCTGCAGGAAGAGGAACAAGCTCAGAGAACATCAAGAACCCAATAAATCTATCACTGAGTACCATTTCCTTCATTGACAAGAGTTTTCCATTGGGACATCTGGTTGGGCTCTATGGAAAACAGGATGCTGGAGAGGCCTTTTATCCCATCAATTACAAGTCTTACATTTTTACTTTGACTCTAGAGTTCATATATGTAGTTAAAAACTGCCTGATTTCACCACGTGCAAAGAATCTGGTGGACCGTGACCTTCTCTTTGCTACAGAATAGGAAAACAGAAGGGAATACTTGGCTATCCATGACGGATGGGGACAGCCAGGCTGGTCATAAGTTGTACACACAAAATACATCCCTTTACTTTCGTTCACACTCACATACTCCAGACAGACCTTGACTTACAACCATTCATTTAGTAACCATTCAAAATTACAACAGACTGAAAAAGTGACTTACGACCAGTCCTTGCAGTTATGACTCTTGCAACATCCCCAGGAATACAGAATAAAAATGTGGGTGCTTGGCAACCAGCTGTACTTACAATGGTTGTAACATCTTGATATCCATGTGATCACCATTTGTGACCTTTCCACCAACTTCTGACAAGCTAAGTCAGGGGTTCCCAACCGGGGGTGCTCGCATCCCCTGGGGGTGCGAGACGATATTCCAGGGGTTGCAAAAACTTGGCTTTTCAAAATTATAGTGTATATGCATAATTCATTGCCGTTATTTCGAACTTTTGTAAGGGGTGTGAGAATATATCAGCAGCGTTCTAGGGGTGCGGGGTATAGAAAAGGTTGGGAGCCGCTGAGCTAAGTCAATGGAGGAAGCCAGATTTTCTTAATGATTCACTTAACAACTGCAGTGACTTGCTTAACAAACATGGCAAAACAGGTAGTAAAAATCAGGCATGGCTCACTTAACAACCACCTTGTTTAGCAACAGAAATTCTGGTCCCAGCTGTGGTTGTAAGTTGAGGGCTACCTTCATAGGTTTTGCTGCATTCATTCTAATTGCATTTGTTGTTGGCTGTCAATGGAGAGAGGCTGTTATTTTGCCTAGAAACAGAGAGTTGCTTGAATAAGGCCCCACTCTCTGCACTGTATGTGTTCTTCTCCTTTGTGGCTTCAGCTAGCACAGGTAAAACAGGTTGGGCTATTGTTTCAAGAGTCTGCTTGGCCCAAAAAAAAACCCAAAGTGACTTTGAATGTACCATGGGAAACTTCTTCAAAATTCTTCGGAAACCACTTTCAGTTCAATGGGGAAAAATATGTTCAGAATTATCACTAGATTCATTTCCAGCTTTTACAAACTTCAGTAATCTTAATTACAAGTAGTCCTCAAGTTCGTTTAGTGACTATTTGAAGTTCAACAGCACTGAAAAAAATGACTTATGAGGGTTTTTTACACTTACGACCGTTGTAGTATCCCCATGGTCACGTGATCAAAATTCAGATGTTTGGCAACCGACTCACATTTGTGACGGTTGCAGTGTCCCGGGGGTCATGTGATCCCTTTTGTGACCTTCTGACAAGCAAAGTCAATGGGGGAACCAGATTCATTTAACAACCCTGTTACTAACTTAACAAGGGCAGGGATTCACTTAATAACTGTGGCACAAAAAGTCGTAAAATGGGGCAAAACTCACTTAACAAATGTTTCACTTAGCAACAAAAATCTGGGGCATAATTGTGGTCGTAAGTCAAGGACTACCTATATTACCTTTTCCTCCTTTTGGATATGCCCTGTATCTACTACCCCCCCCCCCCTGCTACTGCAGAAGTTCATAAGGACAAGCTCAGGCAAGTAAATAAATAAATAAAATAGATAGAAAACATAGTTCATTTTAGTCTCTTTTTTCTTCTTTTGGTAAATCACTACCCGATTTTGCTTCTGCAAAATACCTTTGACATTTTCACTGCTGGAGTTGTTTGCCACTCTGCAAGGCTCACCAGGCCTTATTCCCAAGGTTTTTGTTATTGGTCTCCAATGCGCATGCACATAAATACATGTGCTGAAACACCAAATTATGGGTTGGAGTGCAGCCAGCTATTTTACACAACCTCGGATACATAAAGAGCTATTGCAATGTAGAAATCATGATTTATAGTTTAGCAGGCTGTCTAAACTATACAACCCAGCCAACTGTTCTTTATTAAACTGTGGTTAAATGAACCATAGCTCAGCGCAATGTATAAACTGAGACTTTCTGTATTGAAGCACATGCCCTTTCAAGGAAAACACAGCCATCCCTTCTGATTTCCAATTGGGACGCTCAGTTCAAGGCAAATGAATAAATGCAGCCTCAACCAATACAGTCCTGCCCGGCTTTCAGCACCCTAAAAATTGCTTCTGTGAAACTGCAGGTGTAAAACAAGAGCATCCATATTTCCACCGGTCCAGGTACAGAAAAGTCGCACCCTACTTACCAAGGAGGCTGGGGGCACAGGGCTCCCCGCTCGGCATTTCTTGGAGATGGAGGGTGTTTTCATCAGCTCACGTTTCTTCCTCGAAAACATGGTGCTCGGTAAAAAGATGATGGGTCCAGATCAACGTAGCTCCCCCAGCTTAGGGCCTCAACTGTCTAAGGCGCATCTTTTCTTTTCAAGTTCCTGGATGTGACTTCCTAACACTTGGTTTTGCGAAAGTGTTTTCTGCGTATGTCCTCAGCAAGGAAGAGCTTCTGAGTCTCGATAGACAGCCTGCGTGTAAAATGCCTGGGCTCAAAGCACATGATTACAAACTTATTTCCTGGCTGGGTTTGCCAGAAATACACACACACACACACACAAACACACACAGAGAGAGAGAGAGAGAGACCGCAACACTGCACAGGAAAAGGCTGGTGTGTCTGTGTGTCTCTGTGTGTGTGCGACTACTGTAGTTGAAAACTAAGAGGAAGCCATGGGCTTGTTAAATTCCTCCTTGCTGTTATCCAACCAGCTTGTAAACGAGATGGAGTCCTTTTTCTCTTTAATGTGCAAAACCATCTGAAGCTATTTTAGGAGTAAGTTTTTTCTTCTCATCTGTCCTATTATTTGGGCACATCTTGTGGCCAGGAATTCTTTGTTAATTTTTAAATTGAAAAATAGATGTAATTCTCAGCCAGAATCCTGAACAGGCTACAAGTGAGATTCTGTAGATATGTGTCTCAGAGTTACAAGGCAGAGAGAATTTTCTAATTTGTTCATTGTTCAGTAGACTTCTGTCGTGTCTGACTGAGCACCATTATTCAGAATGAAAGAAACTTAGTCAGAATGAAAGAGACTAATTCAGACAACAGCCTTATAATCAGGGAAAGCTATTTTATATTTTATTTTATTTATATATATCAACATATCTTGATTTTCCAAAACAAGTAAGTGGTAGTCAGGGAGGCCAACCTATCCTATTCATGAGATAAATGGATAATGCACAAATGTAAATAGCTTGTTAATCATAAAAGCCAATTAATGAAAAACCAATCCATTACAAAATTAAGCAATACAAACTTGAGCAAGAAAGCAAGGATCCAAATCACATAACTAATTAAAAATAAAATGCTTACTCCAGGAAAACTCTGAAATTAAACAGATTAAATTTGGAGTTGTGTAACCTTTAAATGTAACAAACAAACAACAAACAAACAAGCTTTGCTTGCTAATGTTAAAAACAAGGTCAAAGCTATGTGTATGGGGGTGTCCTCTAAGTAGGGAATTCCACAGTTTGAGAGTATTTCCCCCCCTAACAATGGTATATATGCACTCAGGCAACCTCTCTATTCTTCCATGTCTCTGTTTGTTTTCCTACCTTTATTATTTTCATACATAACTCAATGTAACTAACATACCTAATACTGTACTCCTTCCTCTTCCTATTTTCCCCAGAACAACAACCCTGTGAGGTGAGTTGGACCAAGAGAGAGTGACTGGCCCAAAGTCACCCAGTCAGCTTTCAGGCCTAAGGTGGGATTAGAATTCTCAGTCTCCTGGTAATTGGCCCAAAATTACCCAATCAACTTTCATGCCTAAGGTGGGACTAGAACCCACGGTCTTCTGGTTTCTAGCCTGGTTCCTTAACCACTAAATCTTCATTTAGTCCTCCATCCATGATTAAAACAAACTTAAATCACCCTTTTCTGTTAAAGTTTTAAAGTACCACTTTTTTCTTAAGATGACAGCTGATGGCATCGCCACAGTCAGGTGACTCATAGCAACAGGATGAACATGTCATCTATTAGTCATTTAGATCTGGTTCAAGGCACTTTTCTCTGGCCCCATTTTTTTTCTAGTGGGGGAAAGAGCGGGGCCATCTATCTAGCTTATCTATAAAACCCATTTGCTAGTCACAAATACAGACTGGCAGGGAATTTCCCACTAGTTGGTAATATTGGGAAAGTGAGAGAGCAGTGAAATCTCAAGGTTTAACCAATGGCTTTGGTTAACATGCACCGCCCACATGGCATTCACAGAGGGGTATCTTCTTCTTCTTCTGCCATATCCGTTATCGGACGTTGGCGATCACGTTGGCGATCCTGTTTTTATCAGCAGCCGCACGAAAAAGTGCTGCTGAGTTTTGTCCAAACCAGTCCCTTAGATTTTGAAGCCATGATGTTCTTCTTCTGCCTGGACCTCGTTTGCCTTCAATCTTTCCTTGGAGGATTAAATGGAGTATGCCGTATTTTTCTGGATGTCGCATCACATGTCCAAAATATTCTAACTTTCATTTTTTAATTGTTTTGATGATTTCCCTTGGCTTTCCCAGGCGGCTTATCACCTCCTCATTTCTGATTTTGTCAACCCAGCTTATACGTAACAGCCGCCTGTAAATCCACATTTCAAATGCTTCTAGTCTCTTCAGGTGGCCTTCTGTCAGAGACCAACTCTCTACTCCATAGAGCAGGATAGAAAAAATATAGCATCTGACAAGCCTGATTTTCAGTCTTAGGCTTATGTCGTGACTGCAGAAGACCTTTTTCATTTTGAAGAATGCTGTTCGAGCTTTCTCTATCCTTGTCTTTACTTCAGCGGTCATGTCCCAGCTTTCATGTAAATTAGAACTGAGGTGCGTGATCCTTTCAACTTTTTCTAGTGGTGTTCCTTCTGAATTTACTGGTGGTAAGTTAACGGGTTGTTTGCTGACGACCATGATCTTGGTTTTTGAGGTGTTAAGCTTCAAACCGTATTTTCCAGATGTTTCTGTGACTCTGTTGATGAGGAGCTGAAGGTCTTCATGCTTACTGGCAAGCAGAACTGTATCGTCAGCATATCTTAAGTTGTTGATCCAAACACCATTTACTTTGATGCCAGCATCAATGTTCTCCAGTGCCTCGTTGAAGATTGACTCAGAGTAGATATTGAACAGCAGTGGAGACAGAATACATCCCTGTCTGACCCCTCTTCTTATTTCTGCATCAGCTGAGTATTTTTGGCCTAGTCTCACATTTGCTACCTGATGCCAATACAGATTCTTTATTATTTGGATGTCTTTGTCATCTAGTCCCCCTTGGGTATAGTGTTTAAAAAACATGAAAAACACGATTGTCAGAATACAGAATACGGTTGGAAGGGAACTTGGAGGTCTTCTAGTCTAACCCCTGCGCAAGCAGGAGACCCCATACCATTCTGGATGCATTATATTATCACTGCTTCAGACAGGAAGGTGGTGCAGAGAGTGGTAAGGATGGCTGAAAAGATCATTGGCAGTTCCCTCCCATCCAGGACATAGCACATAAGCGTTGCTTGAGCAGGGTCCGTAAGATTGTCTGGGACACAACCTCTTCATGACCTGTTTTTCTTGTTACCTTCTGGGAGGAGGCTTCGTGGTATCCAAAGCAGAACAACCAGATTCAGTCACAGTTTTGTTCCATATAGTAGCAACCTTGTGAACTCTCAAGCTTCCTCCTTCCGTTATGTGTCAAGATGGACAGTGATTAATATTTATATGTTACTTATATGTAAGGGTGTAGGTCTATACATATGTTGTATATAGAATGTTTAAATGTGTGTTATGTATGTTTACACTTTGAGAGCAAGCAACTAAATTCCATTTTTAATGTGTGCCATTGTGCCCACAGTAAAAAAATGATAATAAAGATTATCTAAATCTAAATCTATTATGACTGATTGCACAGTTGTGACCTCTCTCTTCACTTTTTAACTCCTCCAATGGACCACCACCACCACATTGTCCTCTGAAACCAGAACATCACACCCAGCAGCTAAGTCAGAACATAGAACATAGAATCTGAATAAAGATTGGCAGTGAGCACAGCAACATTTTTAAACCACTTTAGTTTTCTGACTGACTCAAGGACAAGTGGAGAACTGACTATGGAGAAAGGCCCCAATTTTAGGAGAAACTGCCAAAAAGGTCTCTTGCATTCCTACTAAAGTAGGGGTGTCCAACGTTGGCAGCTTTAAAACTTGTGGACTACAACGCCCAGAATGGCTAGCTGGGGAATTCTGGGAGTTGAAGTCACAAGTTTTAAAGTTGCCAGGGTTGGACACCCCTGTACCAAAGTGATGTTGGGTGAAAGGCCTCTTCAAGGAACTTCAAACACAGTCTGGCTTTTATAGGAAAACACAATTTATCACATAGCCTTGTCTCAAAATAAGTAATCATCACTTAAATCTGATGCACCCAGCACCAACTAGTCACAACATAGTTTCTTTGGTTTTGCCTTAGCATGTTATGTAAAGCCAGCCCTTGTAGATGGCAAAGTGTGGTTTATGGTTTACTATCTTGTGTGATCCCAGTTAATTGTGGCTTATTGGATCAACAATGATGTAGCACATTTTCTGAATTTAACCATAGATATTATTAGTATTAGTATTAGTTTTATTACTCTCTACCTTCAAATTAAAACACAAATGTAGTTCTTTTAACTAAAATGAGATTAGAGTGCAACTTTCGGGTATCTTTTCTCTTCTGTCTGGAAATCAACTAAAAGGAGGTAAATTAGATCTTTGCTTCCCTCTATTGACAGGAAACATTTATACCCAGACTTGCCAAACAGACAATCTCTCTGCCAAAGTTACGTCTCATCATATCTCCATTCAGAGTTTTATAACTTAAAAGATCCTTTCCTAACCCAATTCACGTCACAATTCCCATCTCGGTCAGAGTTCCTCTTTGGTCACAGGGATGAGAGGATGATGGGAATTTATAGTCTAATAATCTGTGTTGGGTTGGAAAAGAAATTTTTGGATATTTAAATTGCCCTTCAAGACTCCCAGGAAATGCCAGGGCTGTAGAATTTGGAAAAATAACCTAGAAGAAGACAAAGGTCAATCACTTCTATATTGTCTCTAAGAAGACTACATGAGTGTGTCCTTCAAGCTAGCTGGAGTTCAGATAAAGGAGTTTACCGTCATCTAATGTACTTGCAAAAGAGATGGAGGAAACCAACCAGAAATTGACTAAACTAGGCAAAATAATTTTGTTCATAAGTCTTGACACTGGATTCATCCAATGTGTGCTAAACCATAATATGAGTTTAATTGGATGATTGACTGATTTTATTCAGAGTACTATATGCCACCCCTTTCAATAACACTTCGGGAGTTGTGTGAACCTAACAACTCTTGTTAATAAGTCACAGATAACTTAGTATAGTGTGTAATCATAACCATGGAGAGCAAACAAAGCATGTCCTAATGGTTTCCTGAAAGTACTTGGAACATTTCCTATGTTGTAAGTTAATGAAATTGTACAAGTCTTAGCTAAGCTGAAGGGACCATGTGATAGACACCATCACTTCTAATCCTCTTTTCTCAGCCAGCTGAGCACCCAAGTTTAATGAGAATCTGAGGATAATAAAGGCAGGTGGGACAACAGCTTAAGTACCAACTAAAGACATATCAGGACACATCACATCAAAACAAAACAGACTGAAACACATTTGAGGAGAGCAACAAAGAATGACAACTTTTCTGCCACAATTGCTGTGCACAGAATAGGCCATGGCTGCTATTACTGGGATGCAGTATGTCAATCAATTCTACTTCAACTTGGAGATAGCCATACTGAGGTCACAACTGGTTTACAGGTCTCTGCGATTGAGCAGAATAATTTGAGAGGAAATCAAATTAGTTTTGTTTATTTACAGGGCTGATAGGTTGCCAATCAATCTTCTAGATGATTTGTCTCTATGGTTTGTCCCACAATTAAGGGAAATGATTATTGCCTTATTCAAAGTAGGACATGTCCTTTCCCTAAGATTCCTTTAAGATTAAAAAAAAACTTTTTTTTGTGATCTAAGAGAGCTAGGATTATTATTAGCTTATCACAAATATAACTTTGCTGATCAAGGGGATCAAGAAGATGGTGGCCTCACAACTTCAGATGTAACTGGAAAATATTGATTGTCTGAACCCATTACAATCAAACTTTGAGCCAGGTAAGGATTTAGATTATTTTGGCCATGTTGGTTGAAAGTCTACACTGAGTGTATCCTTTTTATCTGTGGACTTCTTGGGAGTTTTAGAGACAACTGACAATGGATCATTTGGATGCTGAAATCCCATATCTTCCTATTGGGTTAGGTCTATAAAGGAATATATTTACATTACTGTATCTAGTATATTACTTGCAAATATGCCTGTGTCACTCATATCACGCAGTAACCATCCATATTTCAATTATACCAAAGCTAGACTACTGTGAAACATTCTATATGGGGCTAGCCCTGAAAGGTATCCACAATTCCAACTGATGCAAAATGCAACATTTAGGCTGCCAGGTGGTACACAAGTGAAAATATCTTATTTTACCCATATTGAAAGACCAATACGGGTTGATAATGATTTTTTTAGCATATTTTAAGGTTTTTAATAGCTAAACAGAAAAGAGCTGTGGTATCTCAGTTCAAACATATCCAGAAATTGGAGTTAAAATACATTTTCCCATGAGAATCTGTCATTGCTTTTAAGAATTCTTTTGTTTTAGATTTCATTTTGAAAAACTTAGCTTTGAGCAACCAAGCACAATGGTAAAATTCTGTGTGGAATTCTTTACCACAAGTGTAATATATTTATGGAGCTCCAGAGTCTGTTGCAATGTATTATTTGAATGGAAACTGTACAGTAAAGAGTTTGATATCTTTGACCACACATTAGAGGACTGGCCCATTGGGATCCATACTTTGGCAAAACATATTTCATGTGAGGTCAGAACCCAAATATTACATACAGTATATCACAGCCCTTTATCTGAATAAAACAGCATAATTGAGAATTGCTTTGGTCAATCTGACTGGAATAAATTATAGAGATCATTTGAATATTATAATATTTCTTAAAAGGCATTATATATTCATATGTAAATTATATAAGCTATATAATCATTAAAATGTATAAAATATATTTTTAGAAGGGAAAAAAGCTCTAGCCTATTATATAATAATCTATATACTTAGGAAAAAGGAAGAAGTAAAAAACCTTATATAAGCTACCAAAAATAAAACCTGCGGAAAAAAAGGAACAAAAATAATAGAACGTATTATTAGAAAACATTAAAAGGGAAAGAGAACAAACAAAAACAATTACCAAAATTAACAACAATCCACCGAAATCTACAACTGTGTAATTGTGTGTATGTACAGATAATCCTCAACTTACAACACAATTGTGTTTCCATTGCTGAGCGGGGCAAAGATTGAGTGAGTTCTACCAGATTTTACAACTTTTTTTTGCCATGGTTGTTAAGCAAACACTGCAGTTAAGTGAATCATGAGGTTGTTAAGCAAATTTGGCTTCCCCCATTGACTTTGCTTGTCAGAAGCCAGCTGAGAAGGTCACAAATAATGATTACATGACCCTGGGACAGTGCAGCCATTATAAATGCATGCCAGTTGTCAAGTGCCTGAATTTTGATCATGTGATCATGGGGATTCTGTGATGGTCGTAAGTGCAAGGACCTGTCATAAGTCACTTTTTTCAGTGCTGTTGTAGCTTTGAACAGCTGCTAAACAAATGGTTGTCAGTCAAGATCTTCTGACTAGCAAAGTCAATGGGGAAGCCAGATTCACTTAACAACTGTGGCAAGAAAGGTTGTAAAATGGGACAATAAACTCACAACTGTCTTGCTTAGCAGTGGAAATTCTGGGCCCAGTCAAGGACTACCTGTGTGGGATCTGTTTAGTACCCTTATATCTTCCAGCAATGGATCCACCCCTCCCTTTTTGTGGTAAACCAACTCAGTGATCATAGCTTTTGAATTCTTAAGAACTGAATGCCATTTCCTTTACCCCTTCCTTCTTTTAACATGCAGTTGAACTGAAATCTACCTGTGCATGAGACATTTCAAACCCTTCTGTGCTCCCTTTGACTTCATGATTTCTCTTCAGGTAATCCTGTCTAACACTGCTCTGAACTTAGCTGAAATTAACTCTGCTGAAATTCAGTGTGCATGTGTCATCCATTCCAGAACATTCATTTGATTAATTGCGGGGAAACATGTACAAATCCTGCTTCTGAATAGTTAGACATCCCTGGGCTGTGCAATATATTTGCAGAGGACCAAGGCGAGGAAATGCATTCAGTTCTTAAGAATTCAGAAGCTGCGTAAAAGACTTTCCCCTCAGGCAGCAGTGAGTGGTGCAAAAAGGCTTAGCCTCACCAGACAGCCCCCCCCCCACCCAACCCTGCACCCCATTACCTCATCCCATCAACCATGAGGCTTTGAATTCCTGACCCACATGATGTCACTGTTGTGGCATCTGAAGCAGGCAAATCACACAGAAGGAAAAGAAAGATCTTGCAAAAGAGACTCAGATCAGGAATCGGTTCTCAAAGATTTCCCATGGAAGGACAAAGATATTGTAACCCAGACTGAAAAAAACGATGAATGCATAGCCATCTACATACACGCATGTATTCTTTCAGATATAATCTGTTATCTTTACGCTGCAGGAATTTCCAAAAAAAATTTCACTTCTTGCAAGATTTATTTATAATAAAGGTGGAATACAAATAAATAAATTTATTGTATTTGTACAGCCGCCCGTCTTGCATAGTGACTCTGGGTGGTGCATATAATAAAACAAAATACAAAAAAGTAAACTACATAAAACCTCAATTTAAATTTAAAATAAAGTATTGTTTCCTTAGCAGTTTTGCGTGCCACACACTTCCCCAAAGAGATAAGAGCTATGTTTCCAAACCAAGACCT
This sequence comes from Azemiops feae, assembly GCA_023970755.1. Classification (NCBI taxonomy): domain Eukaryota; kingdom Metazoa; phylum Chordata; class Lepidosauria; order Squamata; family Viperidae; genus Azemiops; species Azemiops feae. The sequence goes on from JALGBA010000219.1 coordinate 1,427,072, forward strand.
GAAATAAATACAATTACATTAAATAGTTCACAGTACAAAGTTTTTAAAGAGTGTGTGTGTGTGTGTGGGGGGGTGTTTTATCTGACTTCCACTAATATTACTATTTAATCTTTACTAATATTAAGAATTCTAATTATTTGATTGGTAGATCTATATTGTTTTAAACTATAATGTGATTTGCTTAATTCTGGTGTATTAGGTTGTAGAATTAATTGTGGTTTGTAACTTATGGCTTATGTTTTATCATAATGTATATATTTAAAGTATAGAGCTTATTTGGTGTAGTACGGGTAGTCCTTGACTTAAACCATTCATTTAGTAACCGTTTGAAGTTACAACAGTTCTCAAAAAAGTTACTTATGACTATTTTTCCTATTTATGACCATTGAAGCATCCCGATGGTCATGTGATCAAAATTCAGACGCTTGGCAACTGGCATGTATTTCAATCAATTCACAATAGAGCTGGAAGGGACTGGTTAATTGTCTTCACTGCTAGGAAGTTTCTCCTTAATTCCAAGTTGCTTCTCTCCTTGAGTAGTTTCCATCCATTTTTTCTTGTCTTGCTTTCTGATGCTTTATGACAGTTTTATGATGGTTGCAGTGTTCCTGGATTATGTGATCACCTTTTGGGTACTTTTGACAAGCAAAGTCAATGGGAAAGCCAGAGTCATTTAACAACCCTGTTAGTAACTGCAGTGTTTTGCTTAACAACTATGCAAAGAAGGTCATAAAACGGGGCAAAACTCACTTAACAACTGCCTTGCTTAGCAATGGAAATTTTGGGCTCAATTGTGGTCATAAGTCAAGGACTACCTGTAGTTAAAGGCACCGAGTTATAAACTAGAACAGAGTTTCCCAACTTTTCTGGCTTTACGGACTGGCGGGCGGGGGGAATGGTTCACATAAGTGGCTGGCAAGTACGTGTGCGCAGCTCCATTTGCAGAAGTGGCATGCAGCGCACCTGCCACTCAAGCAAATGGAGCGGGCACGCACTCGCCCGTTGCTCACACAAATGAGGATGCGTGTGTGTGAGCACACGGTCACCAGCCGTTACCACGGCTCAGTTGCAAACCCCTCACGGCCCATTAGTAGTGGACGACAGCTCACAGGTTGGGGCCCCCGAACTATAAGATCTTGAGTTTGAGTCCTACTTCAAGCAGAAAATCAGTTAAGCAGCTTTGGGCCATTTTTTTCAGCTAGAAAACCATTTTTGTAAATGCAAACCATTTCTGTAAATGTGGCCAAGAAAAGTGCATGGCCATTTCCTTGTAGTCACTGGGAATCAATATTGGCCTAAAGTGGAACATGGCACTGGACTGGGTTAATTGAGGATTGCCTTTCTCTAGTTCCCTTTACCTGTATCATGAGATCTGGCAGGAGGGTCATTCCATGGGTTAGAATGGAATGGAATGGAATAGAAGTTGGAAGGGACCTTGGAGGTCTTCTAGTCCAGCCCCCCCACTCAAGCAGGAGAACCTATACCATCTCAGACAAGTGACTGTCCAGTCTCTTCTTAAAAACCTCCAGTGTTGGAGCACCCACGATTTCTGAAGGCAAGCTGTTCTACTGGTTAATTGTCCTCACTGTTCAGAACTTTAATTAATTAGGCAATGCAATCTTGCAGGACCCAGAAAGTTTCTGTCACAATATCTGCCTTTTGGAACACCATCGCATCTGAGATTAAGTGAGCCCAACTTTGTTAATATTTCAGAAAATACTTAGCAACTGGGTGTTTTCATTGGCATATTGTTCTGGATACTAGGTGAGTTCTAGAGGGTTGGTGGCTTTCTCAGTGGCTACATTATGTTGGCTTTGTCCTTGGTTATTGCTTTCTTTGTTGGTTTGTAAGGTTTTAAATCTGTTAGTCTCTGAGAGTTACGTTTGTGAGATGATTGGTGATACAAATTCATTTAAATAAATAAATGCCCAAACAGTGGAAAATGGGTTCATGGTTTGTGCATCTAGAAAACAGCCTTTTGCTCTGCATACTTAAAGTGTGATCAATGAGTTTGTGACTTAGTAGCTGTGTTTGCATGGAAATCTTAGTCACAACCCTTAGCCCTTTATGGCAGGGGTTTCCAAATTTGGCAACTTTAAGATTTGTGGACATCAACTCCCAGAAATCCTCAGCCTTGAACTTAAACACCATCAATATTGACAAAATCCCCATCAGTCAATTGCGAAAGGCAGCTTTACTTGGAACAGCTGACATCCTGCAAGGATGTAACTTTTAACACTACAAACAATTTCTGCTTATCATAGCATAGGTCCTTGAGAAAGACTAGACAGATGGATAAAAATGCCAAATGCAGCCTAAACATCTGGCTGATTGTGCAACCAATGATAATAGCATCATGTTTATTCAATAAATTCAAGTTTCTGGATTTGGATAATCCACAGAACTATGCACTAGACCCGAGGGCTGGGTTTGTACAACATACCAGATTAAAATGTAGTTGCTAGTTGGAGTGTCAGCGCATTGTGCAAATATAGCTTAGTGCACTGTTTGAGCCCACATTATATTTAGTTTCTGGTCCTCGGGGTTGGGTGAACCCAGTCAATTGGATAGATTGAATAAATCATGTTTTAGTTACTCTTGCGATAACTTGTGTTAAGGCAGCTGCTATAGGGATGCAGGACAAGGAGCTCCATGGAGGCGAAACGGGGAACGAGCTGCCCAAATCCCACGTTTAGGATCCCAAATAGCGCGGCTTTAGTGAAAGAAACCTGTTGAATCTCTGCCTATCGCCACATCTATTGAAAAAGCGGCCAACCCGGGTACCGACGGGAGGAGAAAGAGAACTGCCTTGACCACTTGGATTTAATTTAGAGGGAGGGGATACCCAGGACATTTGGGGTTTCTGGAAAAGACCCACACAGGAAACTCCCATCCTTCAGGAATTCGGCTCTTTGTGCCCTTATAAGGCTATTTCAACTCCTGGCCAATCAGCAAGAGGAGGCGGCGCTCTCTTGGCCCCAAAACTTCGGGCAAGAAGAAGTAGGCGCGGAAAGTGGCGGCCCGCTGAGACGATCTTGAGCGCGTCTCGCCTTCGTTGGAGATTCCGTCCTGTTCCGGAAGAGGATGAGCAGTAATCAATTCAACAAGGGCCCCAGCTACGGCTTGTCTGCGGAAGTCAGAAATCGGGTGAGAGTTGGTGGCAGAGAGGCTGCCGCGGCCAGGTGCGCCCTGAGCGCACGGCGACGACTTTGGAGAGGCGCTTCTCCGTGTGCCCTGGCGGAGGTGTGGCGCCCGCGCCCTGAGAGAGAGTGGGGGCCGGGCGCATCCCATTAAAAGGGGAAAGGGGGGGCTCGGTGGAATTAAGAAGCCGTCTCTCCTGCTTCTGGGTTTAGCCGCCTCAGCCCCAAAGGAGCAAAGGGGAATTTGCTCCCTAGAATTCCTGGCTGGTGCTTGAACATACGTTTTGGGGGCGTCGGCTACAGTTAAAAGTGGGCTAAAGAGGCGCTCTCTTTTCACTTTCTAATTTGGAATCTTGCGCTCCTTCCACTTTCTAATTTGGAAGCTTGGAACGTTGAAATGTTCTGTCAGGAAACTTAGGAACGTTCTATTTCGGAATGCTGGAACTCTGTTCTTGGGTGGCTTCTGCCGAGAACAAAAGTGAAGCGAAGTAGGGAGTGCAAGCGAGCGTAGCAACAAAATCAGTATCAGATGAGCAACCTTGACTTAAGTCTCAGTTAAACTACCTTACTGGGTTGTGGGGAGCCCAAAAGAACCCGGAATGGTTGGCAACCTTGTATTTTTTGAAGGAGGGGTGTGATTTAAGAAATCTGTGATTGAAGGGCTGGGTAAGGAGGCGACATTCTGAGCTTTCTTTTGCTGGTGGAATCAAGATAATCCTGCAACAGATTTATATTCTGCTTTTCTAGTGACTAAAACAGTGATATTGGTATTATTGTTGCTGTGCTTGTTGTTACTTGGCTTCAAGTCCAAAACCGACATCTGGTGATCATCTAGAAAGCCTTACACAGTTTGTCACCTGGCAGCATCAGGACCACCTGTCCAGTCTGAGGCAGCCCGTCCAGTTTGAACACTGAGCAACGGGTCCTGCTGCAAATGCCTCCCAACAGCAGGTCTAGGAAGTTTGGAATGGCAGACAAACCTTTTTATGCCTTCCCACTTACGCTACATGCTCTCCCCCTCACGCCATGATTGACCCCGTACTTTCCTTTTACTCAAACAATTTTATTTCAGCAGGCCTAAAAGCCTTAGAATAAATAAAGATACATATCTGTTTCTTGTTTTCTGCTATTATTTTGTTGCAATTATTTTGCTTTATAGTTTGAGGCTTTTTAAATTGCTGAGATATTTGCTATTATTAATTTCCTTTTGCAAGCCTCACGGAGAAAATTTGTGAGGTGGCTACGAATCAAAAATGACTTGATGGCACATAATTTTTGCATGCCTCCCAAAGCTGCTGGCTAGATTGGGTCTATAAAGATAGATAGATAGATTAGATAGATAGATAGATAAGATAGATAGATAGATAGATAAGATAGATAGATAGATAGATAGATAGATAGATAGATAGATAGATAGATAGATAGATAGATAGATAGATAGATAGATAGATAGATAGATAGACCCATGTTTTGTAATTTTCCCATATTCTTCATCCTGAAATGTTGTGATCACATCTGGCTTGGATAAACCTTGTTGAAAAGGACAATTTCTTTACAGAATTCAAGGTCCTTGAGATCTGTTGATCTGCTAAAATTCAGTGTTCAAACTAGTTCTGGAGCCACATTACTTTCCCAAAGTACCTTCTCTTTTGTTTTTGTTTTTTTATAGTACAGTATTATTTCATCTATATAAAAGCCACAATATTCAGTAGATTCAGCCACATTATTATTGTTGTGGTTATAATTGTATAGCTGAAAGTCTCAAATAACAAAGTACAGATATGATTTAAAAAGTTTGATGTAAGATAACAAATAAACAAATTAAATACCTCCAGAAATATTACATAAAGCATTTAAAATCTGTTAATTTATTAGTAAAGGCCTTGTTTTTATAGCTGTAGTTAAAATGTGGCAGTTGATCCTTTAATTTTAGGATGTTTAGCTGAGAATAAAACATTTTTCAGAAATATCTTTCCTGGCCTTGAGTTTAACAAGGCCAGATAATACTCTGCCAAAAACTTTTGTAAAACTTATGCAATATGCAATAAAATATGATTCACAGTTTCAAGGTCAATACCATTAGAAGAACAATATATTTGAGAGACAGAAATGTTTTGACATCTACTAATTAGCATATTTGATGCCAACATATTTAATCTGGCATTTGCAAAGGCTAGATTTATTTACAGTAAACGGAAAATGCTAAGAGAAATTGGAAGCCACAATATGGAGAGGGTTCAAATTAGACTTGGAAGCAGAACCATTATTTTGGGTTTTCTTAGGAGCCTTGGTGGGTCACACGAAAGGCTTATTATTTTTGTTTTGTGCCAGACTTAGAGTGTGTTTGTTCTTAGAGAAGTGATGGAAGGAGCTAATCCCTGAGAAAGAGAGAGTAGCAATTTGCAGAAATACCTTTAACCAGGCATCCTTGGCTAGGACGTGTGAAACAGTAAATGATCAGAAATGAATAAATTTCATCGTCTTGAAATGCATGGGCAAAATGTCACTACAGGTGATCCTCTACTTACAACCAGTTTTCACGCTTACGACTATTGCAACATCTCCACGGTCACGTGATCAAAATTCTGATGCTTGGCAACTGACTCATAATTTATGACAGTTTGCAGTGTCTCAGTGTCATGTGATCACCTTTTACGACTGTCTGACAAGCAAAGTCAATGGGGAAGCCAGATTCAGTTAACAACCGTGTTAGTAACTTCACAACTGCAATGATTCACTTAACAACTGTGGCAAGAAATGTCATAAAATGGGATAATTTCTCACTTAACAACAGAAATGTTGGGCTCATTCGTGGTCATAAGTTGAGGTCTACCTGTACTTTTAGTGATTTGGTGAGCACCTAAAAATTGTTCCCCAATTTATGTAGAGTAGTTTTCCCTTTCTGGTGACTTTCTTCTATGAGGTTGGACACAAGTGAGCATCCCAAAACAGGTCATTAGAATGTTAATGCCTGTATTTCTGAACTCATTTTTCTTCTCCTAGGACAGTGATGGCGAACCTTTTAGAGACCGAGTGCCCAAACTGCAACCCAAAACCCACTTATTTATCACCGGGTGCCAGGTGGGCGTGGCCCACTGGGTGGGAGTGGCTGTGGTGGTCATGGCAGACTGGGTGGGTGTGGCCAAGGTGGGCGTGATCACCTCGATGTTGCTCGTGGGGAGGGACGCCTGTGGGGGCCGGGCAGGGTTGGGGGAGATCCAGGGGGTCTCTGGCAGGTGGGGCGGTGGGCAGGAGGCTCGTCCTGTGGGGCGAGGCAAGGCGAGGCAGGCCGGGAGTGCCATTGTCGCAGGGCAAGGCGAGGCAGGGGCCGGGACGGCTGCTGCCTGACACCATCGGCCCCCACACACAGAGGCCAGCGAGTGCATGGGTGCTGGGATGCATCCGGCCACGTGGGACCTCGGCAAGTTAGCGGGCGGCTGGTTGAAGAGGGACGGTTGCCATCTCCAGGGCATTGCGCGCATGCCCACAGAGAGGGCTCTGAGTACCGCCTCTGGCACGCGTGCCATAGGTTCGCCACCACTGTCCTAGGACCTAGGGCAGGGGTAGCTGACTCAGGAATTCTGGGAGTTGAAGTCCACGAGTCATAAAAGAGCCAAGGTTGCCTACCCCTGACTAGGGCTATGCAGGAAAGTCTTGCTTTTTTCAGTGAAAGCTTTGAATTAAAATCAACTCTCAGTGGCTTCATGAACATCCCTGTGCTGTGTTCTTGGCAGTAATATGGACATGGCTTTCCACTGCTGCCTTCTGCATTGTTTTGTCAGCTTTCCAGTCTAGCTTGCTGGGCCTGGGATTTCATAGTGGTCACCTGTCCAAGCACTAAACAGGACTTGGTCCTGCTTAGCTTTTTGGAAATCCATCTAAGTAGTGTTCTTCAGTCTGATGAAAAAGCAATTCCATCCAAAGCAGTAAAGATTTACAGTAAAGAGACTGAGAATGGGGAGAAGCGTTTTTGCAATTACTTATTTATTTGATAGCAAGAGATATATAGGCTTATGCTATCTTCCCATGCACATACAAGTGGCTTTTATAGCTTCTCCAATTTCTCATGCCTCAATTAAAACCACTGAAGAAGGAATACCTTCCACTGGGCTTTGTTAATGTGGGGAAGGGTCAGTGAAATTTCAGACTGCTAAAGACAGAAAACATGGTCAGCAACAGGGATTCTCATCTACAATTTGGAAGATGCCACCGAGAATGAAAAGACGTTCTCAACAACTAAGGGAGAAAAGCAGAAGCTTTCTTTGCAGAGGGGAAAAAAAATCCAAATCAAAATTAAGCACACCTTTTTTTTCCTCCCCTATGAATAGCATCTGTCATAAAGGAATTTAGGACAAGATCTTAGCGACGTGTGGCTTGATCTAAGTCTCTGAAAAGAGGTGACAGTGTTCTGAAGTTTGAACCAACTTCATTTCTGTCTTATTTCTAAAATCTTTCATTTGCTCTGTTTCCTGTTCCTTCTCACCCACTGGATGCTTCCACTTGTTTTCCTCTGTTGATTCCTGGCTTTAAACCAGGAGCAGCCACTCCTGGGAACATGGTGTAATCACGCTCCTTGGGTCTGTGAGATGATAGAAGTTTTTCTCTGCTTGACAATTTTTTTACTTAACAACAGAAATTTTGGGCTCAATTGTGGTCATAAGTTGAGGTCTACCTGTACTTTTAGTCATTTGGTGAGCACCTAAGAAGGGTTCCCCAATTTATGCAGAGTAGTTTTCCCTTTCTGGTGACTTTCTTCTATGAGGTTGGATGGGTAAGGAGCATATTTTTGATCCCCTTCTGGGATCACTAATCTTCTTTTCCTCCTCAGCTGTCAGAAGGCTTGAACTGAATGTTAAAGAAAAAAGCCCACGTTTTAAAGTTTTAATTGGATAAAAAGACAACTTGGCTGAGGCTGAAGCATGAGAGTGAATCTGATCCAAAAGCATGTTTAACCCAAACTGTTTTTCGCACTCACAACCGTTGCCGCATTCCCATGGTCACCTGATCAAAATTTGGCTCATAGTTATGACGGTTGCAGTGTCCTGGGGTCCTCTGTTTACTTTTTGCGACCTTCTGACAAGCAAAGTCAATGGGAAAGCCAGATTCACTTATCAATCCTGTTACTAATTTAACAACTGCAGTGGTTCCCTTAGCGACTGTGGCAAGAAAGGTCGTAAAATGGGGCAAAACTCACTTAACTGTCTCGCTTAGCAACAGAAATTTGGGGCTCAATCGTGGTTGCAAGACGAGGACTACCTGTATATAAAAGATTCCCTTCTTACTCTTAAATTGATGCTGTGAGTCTTCCTCAGTCTTGGGTCCTCTGCCAGATGCTTGGAAGTTTGACGGTTCTGTGCAGGATCTTAGCTCTTCCTAGCATTGCGTTCTTCTGGACAGAGAGAGCTCTGATGTCGTTCCTGGGATCTAGTGGAGCCATTCCTCCTGCTTAGGGGTCACAGCCCCAAGTGCTCCTACCACCCCTGTGATCGCTTTGGCCTTTACTTTCCATTTCTTCTCTAATTCCGCCAAATGTACGAGGACAATTCGGAAACAAACCTCCGTTTGAGCATGTGCGAGAAATAGGCGGGGATAGCGATGCCCATCCTATGGCGCCGTGCGCAGTAGTTCAGTAGGCAGTGAGGAGTGGAAGGAGAAGGTTGTGTTGCATTTGACTCATCCGCTAGATCAATTGAAAATGAACCCTGCCATAGAAAATCCCGCCAAATGTGAATTAATACAATTCCTGTGTGCGGAAAAACTTTCGGCAACTGCGATTCATCGCGAACTGTATAATATTTACGGACCAAACGGGATGAGTGAAGGTGTCGTACGTCAATAGTGTTGCATGGTTAAAGATGGACGAACTGACGTGCACGATGAGGCAAGAAGTGGCTGCCCATCTGTAGTCAGCGATGAACTCATGCAGGAAATTGACAAAAAGGCCTGTGAAGTCTGTCGGTTCACGATATCTGCACTTTGTTTACATTTTCCCCAAATTTCGATTCCGTTGGGATGTTTTTGATCACCCCCCCACTATAGCCCAGATTTGGCGCCGAGCAACTACCACCTCTTCAGACACACACGAAACAGTGGCTTGCATCGCACCAGTTTGACAATGACAATGCACTTCACGATGCTGTTACAGGATGGCTTCATTCCCAGGTGGGAGATTTTTTTGCAGAAGGAATTTCAAACTTTGTAAGACGTTATGACAAGTGCCTCAATTTGAATGGCGATTATGTCAAAAAGTAATGTAATGTTGTAGTTTTCTAATGTGTATAATAAAAGTTCTGTATCTGCGAGTGTCTGTCATTGGTAACCAAACGGAGGTTTATTTCCAAATTGCCCTCATATATGGATTGGCTTGCTGGAATAGGACAAAAATTATGGAATTACACTGTCAGAAGGAGCCTGTTCAGTCAATGTACATCAGAATCCAAATTACATTGCCCTCTGCTTGAATAGATGCCAGTTGCCAAATGTCCGAATTTTGATCATGTGACCATGGGAATGCTACAATGATCGTGTGAAAAAAAAGTCATAATTCATTTTTTTCAGTGTCTTTATACCTTCAAACAGTCACTAAATGAATGCTTTGGAATTCAAAACGTGGAGCATAAACTAAATTATTTGTCCCTGTCTGTATATTTTGATAGGTTCTGCCACTATAAAAGACCAAAATCTTTTGGTTTTGGTTTTCCTAAAATGGAAATTTGCTATGCTCAGAATCCGTATTTTGTTTAAAAAAGCAATAGCAAATATGTATGTATAAAGAAGGAAGAAAAATGGACAACTTAGTACTGTATGCAGATTGCACTTTCGAAAAGTGATAATTTTGTGGCTTAGGAGAAGGGAAAAAAATGCTAAATGCATTATAAAAAGATTTTTATTTCAGAGTCACCAGCTGCTTGGAGAGGAGCATGCCAATTCGGAAGTTGAGATCGATCTCTCTCTTTCAAATGTTAGTTCAAGACTATCCCCCAAGAGAGAAACTGAAGAATGAAACTTGCATATGGTTTCCTATAATCCTGTTTCTCCTTTCTGCTCTCTCCTCCTGACGGACAATCCCAGTGCTCTCAGCTTCATACTTGTAATGCAGAAGTAACGTTTCATTGTACGATGGGCTGAGAAAGAAGTGAATCTTTGCTCCGGCTAATTATAATAGCTAATAGCTAATCAAAAGTAATACTTATTTTGCAGAAACTTTCTGTCTTGACTCTTTCAAGATATATAAAGATTAGTTTGCTGGAGTAAGACAAAAATTATAAAGTTGGAAAGAGATAGTTTGGCCGATGAATGCAAGCCTTTATTCAATGCCAGAATCCAATTTAAAACATTGTCTGCTTGAATGCATCCACTGTCCAACTTAACTGTAAAATTTGTCCTAATCAACCACAGCCTGCCTGCTTCTTACTTAATTCTATTTCCCTAAATTTAAACATCCTCTTATTCAAGAGTGATAGATTCTTATTCAGAGAAATGGTGGAAAACTTGGTTCTGCGTTTGTCCTTGGGCCATCTGGGTGGCAGGAAAACGTCTGGTGTTTGTAATCTGCTCCAGTCTTTAATTGCCAAAATTCTCAACTTTTCCATTATTTCAGTTTTTCAGTTTAAAGGCAAAAAATATCTGGGTTTTCCCCCTGAACCTTAATGAGACTTAGGTGATATATGATTTGGTGATTGCTGTTATGCTATGAAGATTTAAAATCAGCTTCCTTCTGTAGAGATTGTCTAGTTAGTACAGATAGTCCTTGACTTACAACAGTTTGTTTAGTGACCATTCAAAATTACAACAGCACTAAAAAAGTGACTTATGACTCTTTTTCATACTTACGACCATTGTAGCAGCCCCATGGTCACATGATCAAAATTCAGACACTTGGCAACCGACTTATATTTATGACGATTGCGGTGTCCCAGGGTCATAATAATAATAATAATAAAGTTGGAAGGGACCTTGGAGGTCATTTAGTCCAACCCACTGCTCAGGCAGGAAACCCTATACCATTTCGGACAAATGGCTGTCCAGTCTCTTCTTAAAAACTTCCAGTGTTGGAGCATTCACCGCTTCTGGAGGCAGGTGGTTCCACTGGTTAATTGTTCTAACTGTCAGGAAGTTTCTCCTTAGTTCTAGGTTGCTTCTCTCCTTGATTAGTTTCCATCCGTTGTTTCTTGTCCTGCCTTTAGACGCCTTGGAGAATAGCTTGACTCCCTCTTCTTTGTGGCAGCCCCTGAGATATTGGAACACTGCTATCATGTCTCCCCTTGTCCTTCTCTTCATTAAACTAGACATACCCAATTCCAGCAACCGTTCCTTATATGCTTTAGCCTCCAGTCCCCTAATCCTCTTTGTTGCTCTTCTCTGTACTCTTTCTAGAGTCTCAACGTCTTTTTTACATCGTGGTGACCAAAACTGGATGCAGTATTCCAAGTGTGGCCTTACCAAGGCATTGTAAAGTGGTATTAATACTTCACGTGATCTTGATTCTATCCCTCTGTTGATCATGTGATCACTTTTTGCGACCTTCTAACAAACAAAATCAATGGGGAAGCCAGGTTCACTTAACCATGTTAGTAACTTAACAACTGCAATGATTCACTTAACATCTATGGCAAGAAAGCTCATAAAATGGGGCAAAATTCACTTAACAAATATTTCATGTAGCAACAGAAATTTTGGGCTCACTTGTGATCGTAAATTGAGGATTATCTGTATTGCTTAATTAATATATAGGGTCATAAGTCACAATTCTCTGCTGGCTGAGGAATTCTGGGAGTTGAAGTCCACAAGTCTTAAAATTGCCAGGTTTGGAGAGCCCTGGTATATAGGGCAATACTGTTTCTAGAATTTCCAATTTCCAGCCAGAACCTTTCAGACAGGGCATTGTTTCTCAACCTTGATAACTTTTAAGATGCGCGGACTTCAACTCCCAGATTCCCCATGCTGGCTGGAGAATTCTGGGCATTGAAGTCCACTCACCTTAAAATTGGCAAGCTTGAAAAACACTGATATAAATGCTTTTTTTTTTTTTTTAACTTCGAGGCACAGTTGCTGAGAATTTTTTCCGAAGGTAAATGGGATACGTGTCTTTAAAAATGGGCGAGAACTGTGCCAGTAATTTAGTAAAACAGAATAAGAGTGAATTCCTTCCTTGTAGAGAAAGGAGAAAGAATCACATTCCGGGAATTGTGGACATGTTCTGAATTCTTGAAATCTAAGATTCAATTCTCAGCAGCCCCAATTATATGTATCCCGGCTAGTTAGCAAATCTGGGGAAATCTCTGGAAAGCTACTGCTTTTGAGTTAACTAGGGTTTATCAGATTTGAGGTTCCACAATATCCCCTCTAAGTTCTGATGTCCCCAGAGTTCTTTTAGCCCTTTGTAAGGCATTCAAAACTGCTTGTTATCTAAAGCTTTGGGGCTGGCAAAATTAAGTGAGCTCTGTTGGCTGAACTGTTGTATTCTAGTCCTACAACTTGGAGTGGATGGAACATGCTTAGACCTTGTGAGTATGTTTATTTATTCAATCAGATTTAAACATTGCCCATCTCACTGTCCAAGTGACTCTGGGCAGTTTACAAATGATAAAAATGAGATACAACAGAGATATAATTAAAAACATAATTGAAACTGGGTGAAAAATAAAATAATGTTAGTATATAAAACCACATATAATGAATCTATTAGTTAATAAGAGTTAATATAATAATGTGTTCAGTTTCTTGTTTCTGCTTGTTATTTATAGCATGTTTTACTTTGGGTTTCAATCCTTGTTCACCGCCTAGAGTCAGTGTTTTTTGAGATGGGCAGCTGCATCAAATGTATAAATGAATACATTTAAATAAAACATAACATACTGGATTGCTAGGGCTGTGCTGCATTAGATAAGTTTGCATCATGCATTGAGTAGGAACTTAGCTAACACCTTTGGTGTTGTTTGTTTCAACATTTCCAGGCCATCTCTGCTTCTCATAGCTCAGGGCAACCTAGAAGAAAAGGAGATGTTTGCACTCAAAGTGACCCAAACTACCCAGGTTTGCCCAAAGCTATTCAGAATAAGATAGGTCTGTCTGTCTGTCTGTCTGTCTGTCTGTCTATCTGTCTATCTATCTATCTCCAACTAGCTCGCTAGCTCACTCACAAGAGTTACTCTGAGTGGTTGTACAAACTATCAAAACAATAATGCATATAAAATACAGAATCCATATTGTATGCTGGTAGGAGACAGTTAAAACAAGAATAAAATTCATTTAAAAAGCAGGGGGAGGGCCTCCAAGGTTGCATGCTCTGTGAGCCCCAAGCAAGTTGGCAAAGCAAAGCGTTGGGAAATGCAAGGGAAGTGGGAGGTCCCCCCCTTGCCCCATGGTAGAAAGGAGTTCATAATGGGGCTGCCTCTAAGAAGTCAGGGCTCTGATCCTCTCCCCCTTTCTCTTAACTTCACTTGGGATTGGACCCGGAGCAGCAGTTTTGGAGGGGAATGCCCAGGCTGAGTTATATCTGGTTGGGAAGCTTTCAAGGTTAAAAACAGCACCTAGAATTACAGAAGCCTATTATTGTGAAAACAGTGCAGCAGCCTCAATGCAGTGTCGCAGTGTTAGAATTTTTTTCCTCCTCAGCAGAGAGTGCTCTACTTCGGACTATTGTCACCTTCAAAGTCTTCCAGGGCAGCCCTAATTAAAGCATGTTATAGTAATCTAGCAGGGTTGTGTCAAACTCGCCCAAGTCAGTTGGGTAGAAAATATAAGGCAGTGTTGCATAGGAAGAGACATGACACTTTTTAAACAGGTCCTATAATTCAGGTGGGAGAAAAAGTTATTTCTTCTATAGTTTCAAGGATTATTTTTTTAAAAAAGTTTTAAATCAATGGGAGAATTAACTTTCCCCTCCCTGGGATAAAAACAACAGGAGCGGGTGGGGTAGGAAGAGAAAGAAGGAATTGAATATTGGTTATTAAACTTAATTGTACAGGTAGTCCTCACTTAGCAACTACCCTGTTTAGCGGCCATTCAAAGTTACAATAGTGCTGAAAAAATAACTTTACAACCAATCCTCTCCCTCAGTACTGTTAACGTTGCATCATCCCATGGTTACGTGATTGCCGTCTGTGTCCTTCACCACTGGATTCTGACAATCAAGAGTCCACGGAGAAGCCGGCTGTAAAACCACAAGTTGCAGTCAAATGGTGTCTCAGTTAACAACCATGGGTGGGTAGTTCGCTTAACAATAGTAGCGGAAGTGAGGTTGTAAGTCCATCCTGCTACTATGGATTGTACACCATGATTTAGCATTTCATTGTGAATCCAGCCAGCTGATGAAAATGGCAGCTTCATGTGTGTGAAGCGAACTATAATACTGTACAGTATTTAGTGATTAAAATATGGAAGGAGAAAGACTTCAAATGGGAGAATAGCTACTTCAGACCAGTTTATTTTGTGTTGTGGTTTCCTTTTAGTTGCTGAATGCTTGTGAAAGAATGTGTACTAGCAAGCACACTTGTCCTTTAGGGTTATACATAAAAAGTTGCCTCATTAGCCTTTTATCATGTATAGCTCAAATACAATGAGCAAACAGCATTTCCTTTAATCATAACTCTGAACAATATGTAGCAAAACGCTTAGTAGCACCACGTAAACAACTTTTCCTGAGATTTTGGTCTAAGATATACTGTACAGTATGCCAAAGGCCTTTTGCTAAAGTCTCTAACAGAGAGCTAGGAGATTTGTTCTCCGTTTTTGGCAGGCATGTTTGTCTCCTTTTTTCTTTTAGCCATTTGGAAATGTTTGGGACATGCCACTAATGTTAAAAGATTTCACGGGAACCAGAATTTCAAGAGAAAGCCATGTCAATACATGGACCAAGATGTTGGTAACGGTTGCAGCCATGTGTGAATTGCAAATCCTGCAGTTGCCTCTTAGCTGCTGAGTATATTTAATCTGGATGTGTAAGTTACTTGAACTGAACAGGGGGCTGAATAAGACGCTTTCTAGCAGAAAATGTCAACTCCAAATCTCTGTGGTATATTTGACTTAAGAAGGGAAAATTGAATAATTCTCCACATACTTGAAAGACAAATGTCTAAAGTTTTAACTTGAGGCTCGTCCAGATTGTAATAAGGGAATATTTAGATAAGGGGATTCTAGAATCCTAAATCTAAATTTTCTAACTATCTGAATACTAAATATTAGGAAACATTTAGGACAGGGAATTCGGTGGTTTGCTCAGCACAGGAATTCAAATAGAAATGCCCAGACAGATGTGCTTGAACACATTTCAGTAAAAGAGAACAGCATCATTGTACCTACTATTGACTTGCCTTTAATAGTGCCTAGCATTCATTTGGAATCTAAATTCTTTCTTCATATTTCAAGATACAATTCAGAATTATGCTTAACTGATAGTTAGACGTTGGATTCCAGCATGACTTAACACCCTCATTTTAGCACGCAAAGAGCTGGCTGTGTTCTATACGTCCTAAGTTTAATTAAATGGGGAAAAACCCTAGTTAATTATCTTTGAAACTCTCTCCATATTGGTCTCATGCTGATCTGCAAAATCAGTTATTATCATTAGATATTTATCTACCGTTATTTGTATTATTCAAAGCACTGTACATGATACTTCTGCCTCCTATTTTCCCTACAACAGCAACCCTGTGAGATTATCGGGCTGATCCAAAATCATCCAGCTGGCTTTTAGTCCCAAGAGAGAACTTCATAGTCTCCCAGTTTCCACTGCACCAAACCAGCTCTTATTTTTATGGAACAGACTTTTATAAGTGGTAAATTTTGAGGGGAGAAATCACAGCGGCAGAACCTATTCCAACTTGTGGAAGATCATTGGCTTCCTTGCTGCTAGGAAAATACTTGGGTGTCAGAAGCTGTGTGGTGCCCTCTGGATAGATACGGACTGTAGTTGTCATCTTAGGCAGACATGATGCTGGTTGGGAATTGTAAGATCCTAACACATCTGGAAAATGCCATGTTTGGCAAGAGGCTGCAACGGAGAAAATGAATGATAATTGCTCTCCTATGTCACTAAGAAGGTATGGGCAGTGCATTAATGGTAACTGATGTCATATTTGTATATAATTGTAGAATATAAAAGATTTGAAACCTTAACAATTTTTAAGATGTAGATTTCAAGTTGCTGGCTGAGGAATTTTGGAAGTTGAAGCCCACACATCTTAAAAGTTGCCAAGGTTGAGAAACTTTGGTCTATTTGCTGAGAACTAATTTTCTTGATTGTTCTGTGTTTTACAAACACCAATGCCTAAATTCGCTCGGTTAGTCTCAAACAAATCCTGTTAGGGCTAAGATCAGTGTATTTGATGCCATCCTCTTGAGAGCTATAAAACTAGAGATGGCCCAGTGCACGCCCAGTTGAGTCTGCACAAAATGCAAACCGATAATTAGTAGTTACTATTTTTTGCTTTGAACCAAGTTGGAAAGACTTTCTGAAGCCGGAGATAGGTCTGGTTAATCTACGTGCCAAAGGCTGCACTTACAGCTTCTTCTTTTCTGTCTCTGCATTGGGAACCAGGAAGAAGGAGAAGCGGTATCGGACTAAGCCAATTAACACACCCCTGGTGTATTTGTCCTGTCAGCAGGAAATCAGCTGGGTGTTGAAACCCGCCAGCCTTCTGGAGCGCCAGTCTGCCCCTGTTGCTCCAGGGGGTTGCGTTAGAACTGATGGAGAACATTTGAGAGGTGATGATACTTTCCTGGGTTGAAGTCGGCTTTCTCACCAGATCCTATGAGAGTATATACCAAGTTATTCTGTGATTGCAGCATTTTTGTTCAATTTTTCCAAAGACAGTTAACAATAGAGATGAAACTAAGGACATAATAAGCATCTGCTGTAATTAAAGCAATGTGAGTGGAATGCCACTCACTTAGTATCTTGTTTGATGAACGAGGTGGCTTAAATAACTAAATGCTTGATTGTGAAGCAAAAGACCTACTGTGCACAGCATGCAAACCCACAATATGGCATGTTTGGTTTTGATTTAGTGTGCAGGGTGAATCCAGCTGTTAAAGTTTGTAAACTGTGGTTTATGGCTTAGTGTGATGTGTAAATCTAGTTCCTCTGTTGGATGTTGTCTTAAAAGGGGGTGGTATGGAAGTGTTTATGTTCCAGTGCTTCGGATTGAGCCTGGGGTATACAGTTTGTTCAAGAAACCACAATTTAAGAAGATTACTAAACATAAATCATAGTTTACAAAGCACTGTGACAAGAGTATCTAGTTTACCTTCAGACTTGGGAGCTCACTGAGTGACAAGGGCCCAATCATAGAACATAGAATAGTAGGATTGGAAGGGACCTTGGAGGTCTTCCAGTCCAACCTCCTGCTGAAACAGGAGACCATATACCAGGGGTAGGCAACCTTGGCTCTTTTATGACTCATGGACTTCAACTCCCAGAATTCCTGAGCCAGCCATGCTGAGGGGAAAGGGAGAGTTTCCAAGCTGAGCCATGCTGGCTCAGGAATTCTGGGAGTTGAAGTCCACGAGTCATAAAAGAGCCAAGGTTGCCTACCCCTGCCCTATACCATTCCAGACAAATGTCTGTCCAATTTCTTCTTGAAGACTCCAATGCTGGAGCACCCACAACTTCTGGGGAAAAGCCCTTCCACTGATTAATTGTTCAGGAACTGTCAGGAAATTTCTCCTTAGTTCTAAGTTGGATCTCTCTTGAATCACCGTCTCGCAACTTAAATTCTCTCACGGCATTGTTGTTGTTGTGAAGAATATTGAAGTAAATGCAGCATATGATGTCTTCGGCTCCTGGCAGCAGGGAGATAAATCAGCTCAACGAATAAAATCCAAACAACCAGATGATGGCTTTGGATATTGTATTTAACAAATCCATTCTCTCACATTCATTCTGTTTAGGTATAAGAGAGTGGAAAAGAGTGAACTTGGTTTTGTGTTCAGATCAGAAAGGAGACTCCTAGAGTTGGAAGGCAATTTCATTGCCATAGAGTCTTACTCCTTATTTAGTCCAGGAATCTAGACTGAGATACCTCCAACAGATGATTTCTTTAACTTTTAAAAGATTCATCTGCTGTTATTCTTAGGCAGGTTTTCTGAGATACTATTACAAATAGTTCTTGACTTACGAACCTAATTCCACACTTGGAATGCTGCAACCAATTTTGGTCACCATACTACAAAAAAGATGTTGAGAACTTGGAAAAAGTTCAGAGAAGAGCAACTAAGATGATCAAAGGCCTGGAGACTAAAACGTACGAAGAACGGCTGCAGGACTTGAATTTGGCTAGTCCAGGGGTAGGCAACCTTGGCTCTTTTATGACTCGTGGACTTCAACTCTCAGAATTCCTGAGCCAGCATGGCTCAGCTTGGAAACCTCTCTCTTTCCCCTCAGCGTGGCTGGCTCAGGAATTCTGGGAGTTGAAGTCCACGAGTCATAAAAGAGCCAAGGTTGCCTACCCCTGGGCTAGTCTAAAGAAAAGAAGAAACGGGCAACATGATAGCAGTATTCCAGTATTTAAGGGGCTGCCACAAAGAAGAGGGGGTCAAATTATTTTCCAAAGCATCAGAGGGCAGGACAAGAAACAATGGTTGGAAAATGATCAAGGAGAGATCTGGAATTAAGGAGAAACTTCCTAACAGTGAGGACAATTAACCAGTGGAACAGCTTGCCTTCAGAAATCGTGGGCGCTCCATCACTGGAGGTTTTTAAGAAGAGACTAGACAGTCATTTGTCTGAAATGGTATTGGTTCTCCTGCTTGAGCAGGGGGCTGGACTAGAAGACCTCCAAGGTCCCTTCCAGCTCTATTCTTTTCTAATTGAGCCTGGAATTATGATTGTATCACCATGTGACCACGCCCGATTTTCCGACCTTTTTGATGGCAGGTGTTAAGTGAACACTGTGGTCGTCAAACACACCCATTATACCCAATGGGCCTTTTTTCCCCGGCAAAACCCACCGAAAATCATGGTTGCCTGACTGCGGGATGCTGCAAATGACCATAAAGCAAGCCCGTTGCCAAGCACCCAAGATGCAATCATGTGACTGTGTGTGTGTGTGTGTGTGTGTGCATGTGGCTGTTGGAATTTTGAAAATGGGTCATAAAAAGCTCTGGGGAGGTTTGTCGTAACTTTGAGCGGTTGCTAAGTGATGGATCATTAAGTGAGGACCGCATGTAGAACCTGCCTTCCTGATTTTATTATTCTGTATTCTGCATTTAGAACTTTGGAGAATAAACCTCGCCCTCCTCCTGTGTCTTCCTTTCAGATATCAGCAAAGGGCTACATCCTCCTCTTTTCTCTTTAAGGCTAAACACTCCCAGTTCCTTTCAGTCTGTCTTCGTATTTACAGCCGTTGCAGCATAGAACCTACTTCTAGTATCCTGATCGTTCTTTATTGCCCTTCTCTTATCCCAGTGATGGCGAACCTTTTAGAGACCAAGTGCCCAAACTGCAACCCAAAGCCCACTTATTTATCGCCGGGTGCCAGGTGGGCGTGGCCCACTGGGTAGGCGTGGCTATGGTGGTCATGGTAGATTGGGTGGGTGTGACCAAGGTGGGCGTGATCACTTCAATGTTGCTCATGGGGAGGGACGCCTGTGGGGGCCGGGCAGGGTTGGGAGAGATCCAGGGGGTCTCTGGCAGGTGGGGCGGTGGGCAGGAGGCTCGTCCTGCGGGGCAAGGCAAGGCGAGGCAGGGCGGGGATGCCATTATCACAGGGCAAGGCGAGGCAGGGGCCGGGGCGGCTGCTGCCTGACATCATCGGCCCCTGCACACAGAGGCCAGCGAGCGCATGGGTGCTGGGATGCATCCGGCCACATGGGACCTCGGTGAGTTAGCGGGTGGCTGGTTGAAGGGGACGGTTGCCATCTCCGGGGCATGGTGTGCGTGCCCACAGAGAGGGCTCTGAGTGCCGCCTCTGTCTTATCCTATTCCACTTTCCCTGAATTTCTTAAAAGGATGGTGCTTAGAACTCAGCACAATTCAGGTCGACTTAGGACCACAACTGAGGCCGAAATTTCTGTTGCTAAGCATGACCGTTGTTAAGTGTTGTTTCGCCCCATTTTGCAACCTTCCTTGTCACCGTTGTTATGTGAATGACTGCAGTTGTTAAGTTAGCAACACGGCTGTTATGTGAATCTGGCTTCCCCTTTGACTTTGCTTGTCAGAAGATCGCAACAGGGGATCACATGGCCCTGGAACAGTGCAACCGTCATAAATATATGCCAGTTGCCAAGCATCCAAAGTTTGATCACGTGACCATGAGGATGCTGCAACAGTTGTAAGTGTGAAAAAGGGTCATAAGTGACTTTTTTTTCAGTGCCGTTGTAACTTTGAACAGTCACTAAATGAATGATTGTAAGTTGAGGACTGCCTGTAATTCAAATGGATTCTGACTGGTGGAATTCAAACTGAATTTAATTGCTATTCAGAGATTTTTATCCCATCCTAACATCCCAAAGATGCTTTTTCAGGAGGCAACTGGACTTTCTTGTTTTTCTTTGAAGACGTTTCGCTTCTCATCCCAGAAGCTTCTTCAGCTCTGACTGGATGGTGGGGAATGGAAGGATTTATACTCCTTGCAGACAGCTGTTCTTTTGCATTCTTTTAGCATGCATGTATGTTGTGTTGGTTAAAAATCCTCCTGAGCTTTTCCGATATTCCTGCAATGCATGGAATGACTACGTTGCTTCGTTTATTGTTTTCTTTGTCTGTTACTGAGGAACTCCTGCTAGGTCTTTTTTGATCTTCAACCAACACAACATACGTGCACACTTCAAACCTAAGAATACACTAAGGCAGAGGCTGGTCCACCCCAAGGATAAAACACCCAGACACAAACTGAGCAACGTGGTATATGCAGTACAATGCAGTGAGCCATGTGCAGATCTGTACATTGGGGAAACGAAACAACAACTTCATAAATGTAGGGCACAATATAGGAGAACAAACCCATCAGGACAAGAGTCAGCAGTCCATCTGCATTTAAAAGACAAAGGCTACTCTTTCGAAGACAGCAAGTCCACATTTTGGAGACAGAGGACCACTGATTTGAAAGAGGGGTCCAAGAGGCCATCTATGTCAAAATTGAACAGCCCTCTCTCAACGGAGGGGGAGGGATACGACATCATCTATCTCCAGTCTACAATACAGTCCTTTCAGCAGTTCCAGGAAGGCTCCACACCCATTTACACTACTCAGGTGACCCTGAAGACACAGATAAGCCTGCAGGTAGATTTAACGACTCCCTAAAAGAATGCAAATGAACAGCTGTCTGCAGAAGTATAAATCTTTCTAATTTCCCACCATCCAGTCAGAGCTGAAGAAGCTTCTTGGATGAGAAGTGAAACGTCTTCAAAGAAAAACAAGAAAGTCCAGTTGCCTCCTGAAAAAGCATCTTTGGGATAACTATGACCTGGGTGACTGGGAATCTCCATAGACATCCCATCCTACACCTTTGCATTTGAGTTCTGTTTTCTGCCTGAACAACCTTGAATTTATACCTTTAAAATTACGGTTCTGTTATTTTTGGCCCATTTTTATAACACTATTGTTATAGAATGGAATGGAATACAATTCAATACAAATCCAATGGAATTTTTATTGATTTAATTATTTAACCATATCAAAACTATAAAACTAATACAAATATACAAATAGATGCAAAAAAAAATAATACAACACGTTCATAGTAATTGTCATTCCCTACAGCTAACCCCAATCTGATCTAAGTCCTCTTCAAAATGGCCTTTGATATAAGGAGCTCAGTCTTACTAGTGATATGCAGCTTCATTCCCTGCAAAAACTAAGATAGTTTCTCCTGGCTGCCCCAATTTTTTAAAAAATAATAATCTAATCTTTTTTGCAGAGAACAGTTTGCAATCCAATGTCTCGAACAGCTGGTGCTCCACAAATGCACAGTCTTTCTTCAAATGGGACTCCTTGAAACCTCCCATGTCTTACCATGAAGTCTAGCTTGTTCGAAAGGAGCTC
Organism: Azemiops feae; assembly: GCA_023970755.1. Lineage (NCBI taxonomy): Eukaryota > Metazoa > Chordata > Lepidosauria > Squamata > Viperidae > Azemiops > Azemiops feae. The sequence goes on from JALGBA010000219.1 coordinate 1,449,197, forward strand.
TGGAAAAAAGCTCTTCTGAAATGTTGAGGCATACCAGTTTGTTAAATGTTTTTCTAACTGGGAGGCTGCTTTCTGCTCAGTCAGACACTTCAAGGACTTGACATAATTAAGTGCTGCAATATCATCTTGCGCAGCCACATCAATGAGGCTTTGTTTGAAAGCTTCCTTGGCCTTTAGATCCGATTGGACCATGAACTGGATGGAGAATCCACATTGTGAGATGACATTTGAAAGTTGGGCGGCCCCAGTGCGAGGAAGCGTGTTATGCAACTGCTCTTCAAAACAAAACACAGCTTGGGTAATCTATCTGGGTCCATAAATAGGCTCTTCAGCCAGTAATTGAATAATTACTAAATTACTTTGTGTACGGGTATACCCAACACTGCCCTTATTGCTGGAGATGGGGTAGACTTATCTACCCCTAAGATACATTTCAGAAAAGTTCCAGTAAGGAGGCATTTATACGTTCTGCACCATATGTGATCTTTGGGACTATTTTGCTGTTATATCTTTATGAGTGGAATTAGAAAACCTGAGTAGCTATGGTTGGAGAGTTGCCATACAGTGTTGGCATAGGCTGTAGCCCTTAAATAACTCTTCTTAAAATGCAGGAGCCAGCAAACTGCTGCTGTAAAAGCAAGTCTTAAGTATAGGTAGGACTTAACTTGATCTATATGCTCCCTATCCAGGCTCCAATTTGACCTAGTCTGCCTCTTCCTGAAAACAACTACCTTAGTTTTAGACCCACTATTGTTTTGTGGGGCTCTTGGTGCTCTCTGAGCATGGTTGTTTTCTTCCATATGTTTCATTAACCAAACTAGGTAATACCATCATCCTAGCACTGATGATGTTACCTAGTTTGGGTAATGAAACGTCTGCAAAAAAAACACCCAAATTCAGAGAGCACCAAGCTACAAATATTATTTTCTATTAGTACCAGTATTGTTTTGAATTTTATTTTCAACTTCTATTGATTAATTGATTGTATGCCTTCCAGTCATTGTCGGTTCTTAGTGGCAGCCTGGATAGATTTTTCTCCTTGATTTGACTTCCAGGGTACTTGTTATGCCACTGACTTGAACATTGGGTGCTATCTAACAAAATGAAATTCAATGGTGAAAAAAATAAGGTTCTACATTTAGGCAAGAAAAACCAAATGGACAGGTATAGTATAGGTGGTACCTTGCTCAGTAGTAGTAACTGTGAGAGGGATCTCAAAATCCTAGTGGACAATCACTTAAATATGAGCCAGAGGTGTGCTGCAGCTGCCAAAAAAGCCAACACAGTGCTAGGCTGCATTAACAGAGGGATAGAATCAAGATCACGTGAAGTATTAATACCACCTTACAATGCCTTGGTAAGGCCACACTTGGAATACTGCATCCAGTTTTGGTCACCACGATGTAAAAAAGATGTTGAGACTCTAGAAAGAGTGCAGAGAAGAGCAACAAAGAGGATTAGGGAACTGGAGGCTAAAACACACAAAGAAAGGTTGCTGGAATTGGGTATGTCTAGTCTAATGAAGAGAAGGACGAGGGGTGACATGATAGCAGTGTTCCAATATCTCAGGGGCTACCACAAAGAAGAGGGAGTCAAGCTATTCTCCAAAGCACCTGAAGGCAGGACAAGAAGCAACGGATGGAAACTAACCAAAGAGAGAAGCAACCTAGAACTAAGGAGAAATTTCCTGACATTTGGAACAATTAATCAGTGGAGTAACCTGCCTCCAGAAGCTGTGAATGCTCCAACACTGGAAATTTTTAAGAAGAGACTGGACAGCCATTTGTCTGAAATGATATAGTGTTTCCTGCCTGAGCAGTGGGTTGGACTAGATGACCTCCAAGGTCCCTTCCAACTTTGTTGTTGTTGTTATTTAATTTTGTGAAACTTACAAATTTGATGAGTTCCTTCAGTTCTTCATCCGAGTACTGTAATTAATGAAGATGTTGAAGAATCTAGGGTCCAGGTAGTCCTCGTTCGAAGTTACAACGGCACTGAAAAAAGTTGTGACCATTTTTTACACTTAATGACCGTTGCAGCATCCCCATGGTCATGTGACTTGCATTGGGATGCTTGGTTGATTGCTGTTATGCTATGAAGAATTAAAATGAGTTTCCTTCTCTAGAGGTTGTCTAGTACAGGTAGTCCTTGACTTACAACAGCTTGTTTAGTGACCATTTGAAGTTATAACAACGCTGAAAAAAGTGACTTACGACCACTTTTCACACGACCATTGCAGCATCCCCATGGTCACATGATTTGCATTCGGATGCTTGACAACTGACTCACATTTATGACGGTTGCAGTGTCCCAGGGTCATGTGCTCACCTTTTGCAACCTTCTGACAGGCAAAGTCAATGGAGAAGCCAGATTCACTTAACAACCGTGTTACTAATTTAACAACTGCTGCGATTCACTTAACAAATATGGCAAGAAAAGTCGTTAAATGGAAGAAAACTCAGTTAACAAATTTTTCACTTAGCAACATAATTTTTGGGCTCAGTTGTGGTCGTAGGTTGAGGACTACCTGTACTTTGTCTGGTTTAGGGTATTGCATCTACAGCATTCCTACAATCTACTAAGAGAGTTCCAAGTTCTAAATCCAATGTGTTGGATTTAGCAATTGCAATTGATGAATCCAATATACACTGGAATAGTCTTTATATATGAATATAGTTCCGCATCTGAATTACTATAAATCAGGAACTGTTTCACCCTAATTGAATTGTGCAGAGGTAGTATCACTATTTAGTACCTGACATCCTTGTGCAAATTATTACATTTCCTTTTTTTTTTAATCTTCTGATGTAAAGCCCCATTTACAGGTAGTCCTCAACTTAGACTGTAATTAAGCCTGCAATTACAGTCGTAAGTTGTGTTGGTTGATAAGTGAGCCACCATGTGACCTGACCCAATTTTACCATCTTTTTTGCAGGAGTTATTAAGCAAACTCTGTAGTTGTTAAACAAAAAGCGGTTATTAAGATAATCTATTGTTTGAAGTAGGCAGTTTTTGCTGAAAAGCAAAAATAAATGCTCTGTTTCTGGCAAAAAAACCCCCCATAAATTGCAGTCATGTGGAGAGTTGCAAACAACAATAAATGTAGGCCAATTGCCAACACCCAAAATGCAATCCTGTGACTCGGAGGAGGATGGAGGTAGTCATCGGGAACTTTGAATCTGGGTCATAAATACGTCTGGAGAGGTCTGGCATAACTTTGAACAGTCGCTAAGAGACTGGTCATAAGTCAAGACTACTTTCATTCCTTCCTCCCAGGAGATATGAATCTTCTCAGTTGCTTCTTCTTCCTAATCCCACTATCCTTGCGGTCCATAGCTTGACAAATGATCAAGATGAATTATAAGTGATCAAGATGAATTATAAATGGTATAGGGTTTCCTGCCTGAGCAGGGGGTTGGACTAGATGACCTCCAAGGTCCCTTCCAACTTTATTATTATTAGTAGTAGTAGTAGTAGTAGTAGTAGTAGTAGTCCTCACAAAAATTCCTTTACTGACAGTTTGAAGTTACAACGGCACTGACAAAAGTGACTTATGACCATTTTTCATACTTCAGATCATTGCAGAATTCCCATGGTCATGTCATCAGAATTCAAATTCTTGGCAACTGGCTCATATTTACGATGGCTGCCGTGTCCCGGGGTCATGCGATTACCTTTTGTGACCACCTGACAAGCCATGTCAGTGGGGAAGCCCAGATTCATTTAACAGTCGTGTTACTGACTTAACACCTGTAGTGATTCACTTATTGTGGCAAGAAAAGTCATTACATGGGGCACATGTATCATTTATCAACTGTCTTGCTTAACAACAGAAATTTTGCTCTCCATTGCGGTCGTAAGTCAAGGACTACCTGTAATACATTTCTAAGATCATGGATAAAGCTTTCTTTTCAAACTGGACCTGTTTTTCTTTTCAGCTTGCCCAGAAATATGACCCACAGAAGGAAGCAGAATTGCGGGTATGGATAGAAAACCTCACCGGGAGGCAGATTGGCCCTGATTTCCAGAAGGGGCTAAAAGATGGCGTCATACTTTGCGAGTAAGTAGGCCAGTGAAGAGAAACGTATACCTTGAAGCACCGTTTCTGTTATTATTCCATAACTTCTTCCGGGATGTGTTCTAAGAAATTGTATTCTTTTCAGGAAGAGCCAATGGGCTGCTCCCAAAAGGGCTTATGGAGACAGGGAGTGGCCCGGAATGCTTAAAGGGTTGTGTGGCATTTGGTTACGAGATGGTGACATAATGTTTCATATGATGGAAAAATGATTTACAGAGCCTAATGGTTTTGTTTCTGGTGTTGCTTCATTTTCCCCCCACTCTCGTCTGCTTTCACTTGGCTTCGTTCCATTGCTGCACCAGTTTGTTTATTTATTTTTAGGAAATCCACACAAAAATTAGTACATAAGCATATGTACCTTTCTGCGTTTTTGTACTTTTTCTTACGTGTCCTTTTTTTAATCAGTAGTTTTCCTATAATGTCACTTTTGTGGGTTGTCCTATTATTTCTTCCTTCTTGCTTGTAAAATTTGGGAGTGGAATGGATTTTGGAACATAAATTGCCTTCTAGTTTGCACATACATTGGAAAGAATTCATTCTACAGGTGATAGTGTAAACATGGTTTTCATTCCCTTTGTGATATCTGCAAGTGACTTTAAAATTGCATGAAATCTAGCTGAAACTGTGTTTTACTCTCCAGATTAATAAACAAACTACAGCCTGGTTCAATAAAGAAAATCAACACCTCTTCTCTCAACTGGCATCAGGTAAATACTTGCCTGCAGTGACGGGAAATTAAATTGCAATAATGATTTTTTTTAAAAAAATGGGATGCAAGCCATGATTAAGCAACCATGTGTGGAGTCAGAACATGTTTCTCTATGTTTACATATGTAGTGTAATGTAATGTTGACATATTGCAGACTCCAATCCTGGGATGTAATAGATCCTGCCCAATAAGCTGGCTTTCAAGAAGAATCAGTTTCTGAGGGTTTCACTTGCCCACCCATGTTTCCCTGAAAATAAGACTGGATCTTATTTATTTATTTATTTATTGCCTCCAAAAGAGGCACCAGGGGATGTCTTACTCATCTCCAGCACCGACAGCCCTGCCCAGCCGGTCCACTTCTGGGGCTGAAGGAGCAGCTTTATTCTGCAGCTGCATTCCGGCCTGCATTTTGAAGTCAGGCCTTTCCGGAAGGCCTTTTCAGCCGAGTCCCGAGATACAGATTCAATCCATAGGTCGGTTCTTGGCTGCAGAGGTCTCGCAGAACCGAGCTTTGGATTGAATCCATAACTCGGTTCTTGGCTGCAGAGGCCTTTCGGAAAGACCTGTGATTCAGAAATGCAGGCCTGGGGACGCCGCAGAAGAAGTGGGCCGGCGAGGAGAGACCTGGCTGCAAGGTAAGTGGGTGTGGGGCAGGTGGGGCAATTCCACCCCCCCACCCCCGCCCTAGCTTGATTTTTAGATGTGTGCCTGGCCCAAAAACTAGGGCTTCTTTTTGAGGTAGGGCTTATATTAGGCCCACCCTCAAAAATCAAGCTAGGACTTATTTTCGGGGTAGGCCTTACTTTCAGGGAAACAGAGTATTACAGGAAGTCATGACCAGAATTGGGACCAGAATTTCCATCATTAAGCAAAGTGGTGGTTACGTTAGAGGCACTAATTTAATTTTATGACCTTTCTTGTCAGGGTTGGTAAGCGAATCAGTGCAATTGTTAAGTGAATCATGCAGTCATTAAGCGAACCCGACTTCCCCCATTGACTTTTCTTGTGGGAAGATGGCTGGGAAGGGCGCAAATGGTGATCTCATAACCCTGCAACCATCATAAATTCATGCTAGTTTCCAAGTGCCCACATTTTAATCCTGTGAGCCTGGGGTTGCTGCAACGGTTGTAACTGCAAGGACTGGTCATAAAATCGCCTTTTTCAGGGCCCTAGTATCTTTGATCGGTCACTAAACAAATGATTGTAAGCCGAGGACTGCCTGTGGTTAATTCTAAATGGAACTTCCAAGAGCAGATGCAGTCTATCACTGAATAACCAAATCCTGGAAACCAGGAAATGGGAAAGAGCCACTTCAGCCTTCATGCTCTGCTGGAAAGTTTGCAAGCAATTGGACTAGAAACAGAACTCTGAACTGGATGTATCTGTAGATTGGTCAGCCAAGTTCATGAATTGGGCCTGTCAGAGAAGGAATGCTGTATTTGGGAGGCAGTGTCCCCGCCAAATCCTCTTAAGACTACCGTGTGTGGTTCCTGAGCTATTTTGTAAGCAAAAGCCAAAAGAGAATGCCTGGGGCGTGGGCTGAACCAGTCCGCCTAACTGGTTTTGCTGGTCATGGAGAGACCAGGATTAGCTCCTGAGGATGCCGAAATCCCACCTTTGAAAACCTTGTTCAACGGTCTGGCTGCCTTCTGGGTTTTTTAAATAGGCATTTTCCACCGAGCTAGACATTTGTTTTTGTCTATTTGTTTCGTTGAGTGAGATCAGCTTTAGTGGAAGGTGATACAGCGGCTTTCTCCAAACAGGTGTGCTACGTTGTGTTGGGACTAAGGATTCTGGGAATGCTTTCAACACCTCTGGGGGGGTGCCAGGTCAGAGAAGGTTGTGATACAACCACTGAAATCTAAACCTCGTTTTATTACCCTGTGGTTAATCCTTTTTTTTCTTCCTTTGGGGTAGTTGTCTGAAAAAAGGTAGGCAGTCTTCACCCTGCCTATTCAGAAGTAGCAAATTGATACAGCCAAGGTTTTTAACTTGGCCTAATTGGGAAACTCTGTGATAAATTCAAAACACTGAGATGACCCCATCAGGATCCAGGTATTTAGATTCTGCTTGCAGACAGAGGTTCTCCCTGTCATCTGGATCATTTCCCATATTTTCAGAGGATTCTTTTCTACTTGGTTACAGCTACCAAAAGTTGCCTGAGCAATTCTGCACATATAAAGAGCAACTGCATCGTGTTTTGTTTTTGTTTTGTTTTGTGTGTGTGCAGATTGGTTGCACATTAGGAGCCCTGGCGGCGCAGTGGTTAAAATGCACTATTGCAGGCAAACTTTGTCCGCAGCCGGGAGCTCAATCCTGTTGGGGCTTAAGGTTCACTCAGCCTTCCATCCTTTTGAGATCGGTAAAGTAAGGCCCCAGATTGTTGGGGGCAATATGCTAACATTATAAATTGCTTAGAGAGGGCTGTAAAAAAGCACTATGAAGCAGCATATACAGTAAATCTAAGTGCTATTGCTATCTCTATTGATCATGAGACCAAAGCTATGGACAAATGAGATTCAAACAACGTAAGAACTAGTTCAGCAGTCTGTTTTCACAGTGGACCGTCAACTGCCCAAGGAAATCCATAGTCTCCCCGCAGATGGCCTTTGGAGGCAGTTCCCCTATCATCAAGGCTAATCGCCATTATCTCTATGATTTCCATGAATTTTGTGGTGTTGCTAATTCCAAAGTTGAATTACACGTTATGTAAATAAGTATTTTCGTTTGTCTATAGTTCAGGGGTAGGCAACCTTGGCTCTTTTATGACTCGTGGACTTCAACTCCCAGAATTCCTGAGCCAGCCATGCTGAGGGGAAAGGGAGAGTTTCCAAGCTGAGCCATGCTGGCTCAGGAATTCTGGGAGTTGAAGTCCACGAGTCATAAAAGAGCCAAGGTTGCCTACCCCTGGTCTGTACTGTCCCCAAAGTGCTTTTTCCAAAAGGCAACTAGACTTCCTTGGTTTTTTTCCTTTGGAAATGTTCCACTTCTCATCCAAGAAGACTGTCCCCTCTCTTTTCTTCCAACAGCTGGAGAATCTCTCCAACTTCATCAAGGCCCTACTTAGCTATGGCTTTAAGCCTGTCGATCTGTTTGAAGCCAACGATCTGTACGAGAGCGGAAACATGACTCAAGTGCAGGTGTCGCTCCTTGCTTTGGCAGGCATGGTGAGTAAAAAGTTCCTCTTGCTTCCCTGGTGGACAAACTGCTGGTTCTCCATCTTAACTCTGCCTGGGTACAGAAGGTGACTGGCCCGCCTGTTGGGGCTGCTGCTGCCATTGTCGATGATATGATTTGAATACCGTATGGGCAGAATGGCAAATTGGCAGTTGTGTGGATGCAGAGCTCATCAAGACAAGGGCATGTCAAGAGGAGAGGAGGAGGCTTAATTCCTTCTATATTCCAATTCACTTTTCCAAATGTAGCCTGCTGTTTTCTGCCCCCTGCAGCCACTCGAGAATAAATTTAGGAGACAGAGAAGGTATGTGCAGAACCTCAAAATGAGCCACTCTAGGGAGTTTGTGTTTTGGCATTGCACGCGAGTTAGAATAAATATCTTCTAAGATTATTTTCAACATTTAAAAAAAAAAAAGGCTCTGCTCTGGGTCACATGACCAGAGAGAAAGATATACTGCTTCTCTCCTAAGAATACATGGGGGAAATTTTTTTAATGGATATTTTCTCCACAGCCATTGGCTGCAGCTGCCCTATTTTTAGACTTGTTCTTTTCTTTTGCCACATTCTCTCATGCATTTGGTCCAGTTTGGTTTTTGGAAAGTTATCGTAGAGCAGGGGTCCCCAACCTATTGGCCATGGCCTGGGCCTGGGCTGTGGGCTCTTGGCCAGTGAGCCTTGAAATGGCTGGCCGGTGCACGCACATGTGGGTGTGCATTCCCCCCATGCGCTAGCGCCCGTGGCCCCATTTGGGCATGTGTGCAGGCGCGAATGGGGCCGCTAGCACTGGGTGGGTGTGCACGGCCCATTTGCGCGTGCGTGAATGGGGCCGCTAGCCGCCACGGGGGGAGGTGTGCGGCCATCACACATGCCAGTGCATGCCGCATGCTCGAACAGGGCCACTAGTGCCACACCAGTGCGCGTGGCCCTGTTTGTGTGCGTGCACCAATTTGAAAGCTGCTCATTCCCTCCGGGCCACGAGCCCGGAAAGGTTAGAGACCTCTGCCGTAGAGGGTAAGAAAGATGACTTTGTCAGAGATGGGCTAGATTCATTACTAAAGTGCCAAAGAGAAAAACCTGGTTTAAGTCCAAAACAAGCCAAAAGCATGCATAAAGGGCTCAGACAGACACCTCCCTAGTTTGCATGTGTATGGGGGGGGGGAACACAGTACAATCAGACTTACAAGTTTCTGTCATTAAAGCCATTTCCGATAAAAGTAGACTTCCTGTGTACTTGGATCTTGGATCTAGCCAGCATGGCTGCTGCTTATCCAGTTATCCTGATGATGAGCAGGGAGAAGATGAGTCCCAAGTCCCTTTTATATTAAATTTTATATAAAATTTAATAAATTTTATTTATTTATTTAGATTTCACACTTCTTAACTGCCCATCTCCCTCAGATATATTTCCAACATTCGATTGAGTTGGAAAGAAGGGAAGGAAAGGAAAGGAAAGAAGGAAAGGAAAGGGGAAGGGGGAAAGGAAAAGAAACAGATAGCCATGTTGTGCTCTCTACAAACATAAGTACTTTACCCTGGTTAGTATAGCCTTTCCATATCTTTAAGATGAGGTTGAAGTAGAACTGCCATTGGGGACATCTGCAGAGGGGCATCAAAAAGTCAAGATGGTGATGTAAAGGGCAGAAGGAATGACCTTGAAGCACAGGAGGAAGAACTGCTACGGATAGTCCTTGATTTACGAATGGTCGCTTGACAACAGTTCAAAGTTATGACAGACCTTGAAAATGGGACTTATGACTTGGATTTGAAGTTCCAATGTCCCCCCACCTCTGCAGTCATATGACCGCATAATGTGGGCTCAGCAACCGGCTGTGATGACTCCCCCAGGTGCTTCCCCAGATACTTCTCTAGATGTCACCTCGGAGGAGGATGAACCAGTTCCAGGCACGTCTGGAGGAGAGTTGGTCAGTGGCTCCAAGCAGCTGTCTGAGAGGGATTTGGCTGAAGCACAGGTGCAGCAGGACAGCCCTGAGGCTTCAGATGGGAAAAGCACATAGCTGCAACTAATGAGGAGGAACTGCCTTCTGTACCTGATCCAAGAATACGTAGGGCAGAGAAAAGGCAGGAGCAGAGAAAGTCAGCCAGATTACTCACGAGGAGAAAGACCCGCCCTTCTTGATGGGCTGCACCAGGAGCTGGCTATTTAGCACAGCAGATAGATGGAGGCGATGCTGTGAATGTGTTCGTTTCCTAGCTGTGTGTTTTCTGGTCATTGTGATTCTTGCCTCACTTTGGAATGATGCTGTGCCTTGACTTGGATCGTGCCTTGTGAACTTTGGACTTTTCTTGCCTCGTAAACCCTCTTGTATTGTGGATTTGATTTTGCCTGATGGGTTTATTTAGATTGGGAAACTTTCAAGTGCCTTGTGGACTCATTGGCCATTGCTCTGTGGACTAGCATTGGTCTGCTTGTGGCTGGACTTAATTGGGGCAGGTCTGGGTTTTTGGTGAAGGGAGTTGCTGGGGAATATTAATAAACACACTAAACTACAGGTGTGTATGTGTGTGTGAGCAGGACAGCACACCAGCCCACACTGACCACCACTGCATTTGTTTAACGACTACCACAACCCCCCCCCCAATAAAATCAGGTCTGGTCATGTGGTGACTTGCTGTATGATTGTCATGCCTTAGAACAGGGGTCTTCAAACTTGGCCCTTTTATGACTTGTGGACTTCAACTCCCAGAATTCCTCAGCTAGGTACGCTGGCTGAGGAATTCTGGGAGTTGAAGTCCACAAGTCATAAAAGGGCCAAGTTTGAAGACCCCTGACTTAGAATAAAAATTGTGGGCTCAGTTACAGTCGTAAATTGAAGACTACTTGTACCAAGGCAATAGTCAGTTAAAAGGGATTTGAGTCCAGGCCAATAAAGTAACATGAGGAAATAGACAAAGCCCGCCTTAGTTCACATGAAGATGGAGGGAGGGGAAAAGGGCAGTCAGACATGCAAGATTCTATCACTATAGGTCAGTGGTGGTGAACCTATGGCACGGGTGCCAGAGGCGGCACTCAGAGCCCTCTCTGTGGGCACGCGCGCCATTGCCCCAGTCCTAGGCCTTCACCTGGGTTTTATAAAACCTTTTCGCTTTAGGCCGCCACCGCCGTGTGCAAAAAAAAAAGGTTCAGTCAATTTCAACTTCTCGCGGGAAAAAAAAGATCTTGCAAAGTTGGAATTGATTGAACGTTTTAGTCCCACCCAGTCTGCCGTTATCACTGCAGCCACGCCCACCCAATGGGCCACGCCCACCCAATGGGCCACACCCACCCGGCACTCAACGATGCATAAGTGGGTTTTGGGTTGCAGTTTGGGCACTCAGTCTCTAAAAGGTTCGCCATCACTGCTATAGGTGTTACAATAATAGTAGTACTGATTTACATGACATTTGATTTCTTCAATCTTGTCTGCCTCTTAAGAGAGGAGGCAGGGCTTTAATTCCATGATTGTGAGCGCCATCTTGCCTTTATCAGCTACCTCCCTTTCAGATACCCCTGTGGGGATCTCCCCTGGAGAGTGCTAGTTTCACAATGGCTATCAAGATGTTTGATTTATCTAGAGTTGTGCTTCTGTTCTCCAGTGTTCTTTTTACAAAACAGTTTAGTAAAGAGCTGACAGAAACAGTCACCAGAGTATGGAATTCAACCAGCTTATGTAGCTGAAATCTAGGGTTGTTCTTAATCATGAGAACTGTGAAGTTATTGGGAAGGATCTGAAACTTGTATGCAGGAATAATTCAGGTTTTTTTTACCTCTTCTTGCAGGCGAAAACAAAAGGTATTGAAAGTGGGATGGACATTGGGGTGAAATATTCGGAAAAACAGGAGAGAGCCTTTGACGATGAAAAACTCAAGGCTGGACACTGTGTCATCGGTCTACAGGTAAGTTTGGTGACCTTGTGGCTCTTGAGAAACAATGGGAGATCTAAGCTGGTGTAGCATATGGCCAAAAGATTAAGCTGCACAATCAGTTTTTAGACCTTTTTCTATTGTAAAAATGCTTTCTTTGTCAAGTCTTTCCATTGCTTAGTAAGGTTGTGAAGCACCTTAGTTTTGAAGGCAAAACAGAAGAGGGTGCAAAATGTAGCACCCATTTGCAATTCCTTAAACCAAGTGCATCCTTTTTGAATATTATACGTATCCAAAGATTTGCTGAGCCCTAATGACTTAGATTAGAAGAAGGAATAGGTTGCAGAAGATGTGAAACAATTTTAGCAGCTTGAAGAACTGGTCATAGATGTCCATTCCTAAGCTAGATGACACCAGAATGAAGAAACGTGTGTCATGGCATCATTACACAACTTCTGCTCTTTCACATGCAAGAATTTAAGGGGCAGAGTTTGCAGGACGATGGATATTTCATCCCTTGTTTTCCTCTTGTAGACATCTATGGACCAAGTGGATGAAATCCAGACATCTATTGTAGATGTAGTATATCAGACATAGTAAGGCTTAATCAAGCTGCTGTTTCTCTTCAGATGGGCACCAACAAGTGCGCTAGCCAGTCAGGAATGACTGCCTATGGAACCAGGAGGCATCTCTATGATCCCAAGAACCAGATACTACCCCCAATGGACCATTCCACCATCAGTTTGCAGATGGGTACCAATAAGTGTGCTAGCCAGGTAAGAACTCTTACGAAGTGTTTAAATCTTTGTTTTAACTTTTTAAAACTCTTATAAAGAGCTTCAGTCTATCAAGCCAAAATAGGTTGGTGGCTTCCCCCAAGATATACTTGATTATTTACAGGATCCATGCCTACAGCAGAGATACAGCATCAGCAAATTGCCCCCTTTTGATAAACCTTGACAAGAATATCTCAGCTTGGTCATTTCATGCTTTAGGCTATGATTTAATTATGGTTTGTTGGATGAGCCAGGTAAACTCACAGGTTGCAATGAATCCTATTCCAAGGTTTACAAACCATGGTTTGGCTTGGTGCAATACACAAACCCAATGTCTGTTTTTCTGATTAGCAAAATATTTACAATTTATTGTGTCATTTCTTTGTTTTCTCCATTTCTGCTGACACTACCTAGGAAAATTGGACAAGACATGAAAACATGACAGAAATAAGCATGGTATCTGACCCCAGATATCAACCAGGCCAGAATTTGTAGACTAATCAGCCATGTTTCCAATTGCTAATGACAAACTATAATCTTTTCCCTGAAATAGTTTAGCACATCACTGTAAGCCAAAAGCAAACCATATTATGGCTTTGCACTACAGATAAGCCAGCCATTTCTGTTCCAAATAAAATGCAATCCTGGTCTCTCCTCTTGATGAGAGATCTCCCATAGATATGACATACTTTTTGTGTCAACCGTTACAATTATCTATATCAGTTAACTTTTATTTAATTATGTTTTAGTTGTTTCCAGTTATACCTTTTACCTTTGGTTGTGATAAACATTTATTCATTCATTTCATCCATCCATCCATCCATCCGATTGATTGATTGATTGATTGATTGATTCATTCATTCATTCATTCATTGTTTGGAAGTATTACTGCTTCAGACTGAAAGGCTGTGCAAAGAGTGGTCAGTGTGAAGGAAAAGATTATTGGAAGTTCACATCCTTCTATCCAGGACATGGCATATAAGTGGTACTTGACCAGGGTCCGTAGTATTGTCTGGGACAGTACACTTCCTCTCCATGTCCAGTTTTCCTTGTTACCCTCTAGGCTTCGTGGTACCTGAAGCAGAACAATTAGATTCTGTAATAGCTTTGTACCATATAATATCTAGCTTGTTAACTCTCAAGACTCTTTTTTTCCGCTATGTACTCAAAATTAGAATAGAATAGAGCTGGAAGGGACCTTGGTGGTCTTCTAGTCCAGCCCCCTGCTCAAGCAGGAGAACATATACCATCTCAGACAAGTGATTGTCTAGTCTCTTCTTAAAAATTTCCAGTGATGGAGCGCCCACAATTTCAGGACTGTGATTAATATTTTTATGTATAGGTTTTGGTATGACTTGGCATTTTTGGATTCTGTTGCTATTATATTATTGTGGTTATCCTTGGGATGGTGATATTGTTTGGTGGCTGGCATTTCTTCTTTTGAGAGCGGTGCATCGGAATTTCATTTTAATGCGTGCCATTTGTGAATATAGGAAAACGACAATAAACATTATCTATTTTCTTTTCCCATTCAGGTGGGCATGACGGCTCCAGGAACCCGCCGGCACATCTATGATTCCAAGCTGGGCACAGACAAATGCGATGACAGCTCCATGTCCCTCCAAATGGGCTCCAATCAGGGTGCCAACCAGAGCGGGCAGGTGTTTGGTTTGGGCCGCCAAATCTATGACCCCAAGTATTGCCCCCAAAGCAACGCTGGGGTGGCAAGCAACGCAGCCCCAATTGAGGATCAGAACTCAGCCAACTATTATTACTACCAGGAGGACCAGTGAACTTGGATGTATTCTCTCCCTTGCCCTGTTTTCTCTTCTTTTCCCAAACCATCGCTGGGCAATTCCTGGCAAAGTCCAGCAATTCTGTAATGTATGTATTTTTAACTTTTTTTCAAAGGAAAAAAAGTTGTCCAAGCTGCATTTCCCTTCTACCCTGCAAGGATAGGAAAACATAAAGGTGTTTATCCTTTTTTTTTTTTTTTTTTAAAGAAAGACAGTATAGCTGATCTTTAATGTTACAAGGGTTAGACAAAGATCGTGTGAACTTTCCCTGATGCCCAAACTTTCCTCTAGATACTGGAAATAATAAAAAAACAGTTTTTGATTTCACACTTTAAGAAAAATCAACACTATCCAGGACAATTTATTTGAATTATACATGTGCAGGTGGAGAGAGTTGCAAAATTTAACCTCGTATGTCCAGAAAGAGAAGCCATTTCCAAAATCTGAAAATCATTTTTTTACAACTGTAGTTGGACACAATGCCTAGCTTAGAATTTTTTTAAACCATGGTTTGTTGAACAAGCCAGAGATCACTGGAAACTTCCCAATGCTCCTACATCTGGCTTGTACAGTTTGCATTACCCGAGTGAAATTTGGTACTGTTGGGTTCGGTGGGGTTTGTATACAGGTAGTCCTCGACTTACGACCACAACTGAGCCCAAACTTTCTGTTGCTAAACAAGAGAGTTATTTAAGTGAATTTTGCCCCATTTCTTGCCACCGTTGTCAAGTGAATCACTATAGTTGTTGAAGTTAGTAACACAGTTGTAAAATGAATCTTCCCCATTGACTTTGCTTGTCAGATGGTCACAAAAGGTGATCACATGATCCTGGAGCACTGCAACCGTCATAAATATGAACCAGTTGCCAAGCATCTGAATTTTGATCACAGGACCATGGGAATGCTACAACGGTCGTAAGTGTGAAAAACGGGCATAAAACACTTTTTTTCAGTGCTGCTGTAACTTTGAACGGTCACTAAATGAACTGTTGTAAGTTGAGGACTACCTGTAATGCCTCATCTCACCTGGAGCCTTAGCCTGCTTCTTCCAAGTAACATCAGGAGACATTGAAGGGAAAATAAAACCACCTTCCCAACAACCAGAAATTTTCCTCAGTTCCCATTCAGTTCTGCATAGAATTTTCCCTGTTTAATTTCCAACCAATCAGAACAGTTGATACCAGGCTGGATGGATCCATAACAAGAGCTGGGATAAGGTACTTTCATTTCCCCACATTTCCAATTGTGCTTTCACACAATTGGAAATTGTTTATTCTTTTTTCCAGTGCTCAAGGGGAATTACTCTGATCACCTTTACATATTTTACAGTAGGTGACCACATCCAGGCTATATAAATCCAGACAACAGCTAGAGGGTAGCACATACATGCTGGAAACTCAATTTTTGCTGCGGTCTAACTGCTGTCTGAATTTATCTAAGGCCTTCGTGGCTGTAACAAAATCATGTAATGGATATTGATAGGCTTTTAATTCAAGCACTGAAATCTTCCTTGAGAAATATTTCTGTGCTATTAAGAGGAAATGGATATGCTACCTTCACCAGCCTGGTTACTATTGGGATATGAAACCCCACAGTTCTCAGCCAGCTCAACTGAAAAATCCTGTGCTAGTTGGCAAATCTGTAAATTGCAGCCTAATAATCTAAACTGGAGGGAAATGGCACTAAAGGTATAAAACTGGAATATGAAAAAAAATGGGTTGGTAACTGCCTAGTGGAGAGTAGAAGCTTCGTTACCTTCAAGGTATCCAACCTTGGCAACTTTAAGATTTGTGGACTTCGCAACTCCCAGAATTCCCCAGCCAACGAATTCCATGGCTGGGGAATTCTGGGAGTTGAAGCCCACAAGTCTTAAAAGTTGCCAAGGTTGGACACCCCTGATTACTTTAAACTAGTTTGGTGAGCAAACTAATGCTTTTCTTTCCATAATATTTCCATAATTCTGTCTAGACCAGGGGTAGGCAACCTTGGCATTTTTTTCATTCTCACCTTCATTCCCTCCCTCTTTGGAATCTGTATCAGATTTTTAATCAAAGGTGATGAAGTGTAGAAAGTAGATGTTAGTTAGGATCATTTTTTACTTATGGCACTTAAGTTTCAAAGACTTCTGTGGTTTAATTCAGCTTTTCTCAATCTTGGCAACTTTTAAGATGTCTGGACTTCAACTCCCAGAATTCCCCAGCCACCCAAGCTGGGAATGAATTGGTTTAATTCATCCTTGGCCTGCTGCTGTTACAAAAAGGAGTTTGAGCCCAGATGAAACCTCTCTCCATTGTCTGATATTCAGTTATATTCTGCGAGCAAATGATTGACCACTTTTTCAGAAGCTAGCTACTTATTGATATCACAGGGGTAATGCTGGATTAGATTGTTTTTTCTTTTACTGTTTCTTATACTGGAAAACTAACAATGTGTAGCTGTTGGTCTTCGTCGTTTTTAAGATTTGATTCTGCAAGGGTCACTGTTACTCAGGCTACATCCCTAGGGATGTAGAGATTTCACATTGCAAGGATGGGGGGGGGGTAAAACTTTCAGAAGTCAAGTCCTATTTTTCTCCTCTGGCCCCTCCTCAGTTTGATAGGGCTTAATATTTTTTATTCTGCTGCTATACAAGGGATCAAGGGACCATGACCAAAATAAAGCTTTTAAGTCTAGGTATCTGCATACTACATAAAGGTCTTAGCGATTAGATACTTAGGGACTAATATATTTAAACTTCATTGCTTTTTCAAACATTGGATAGCGGCCTTAATTTTTTATATGCTGGGAAAAAAAGAGAAATCGTGATTTGAATCACTTTGTTATGCTAGCTTTCTTAGCAGAAATGAATTAGCTTCCTATCCTAGGTTTCAGTCTGTGGAGATAGAGATTGAATTTACATAACATGTTAAGCTGAACATGTAATCCTTTGTGAAACCTTCCTAGCTGTGCTATGCTTGCAAACATGACATCTGCTCAGAACTCCTTACCAATTCACTTTAAGAGTTGTCTGGATGCATTTGGGGCTCCAAGAGTATGATCAGAACCATTGGGCCAATGTATGCAAATTTGTTTGCTTTTTAAGAGGCTTCCCTTTTTCAGAGTGAAAGCTTCCTTGGGCAAAGAATATTATCCTGGTGCAAGGGGCTAATTGACATAAAGCAGCCTTCTCCATCTGGGGCCTGCCAGGAATTATTAACTACAATTCCCATCACTGCAGGCAGGGATGATGGGAACTGTACTGGAGGACGCCATAGTATGGGAGTACCTGGTCTACAGGCATGCTTCTTTGATCAAACCTGTCTCTGGTTTTATAGGGATTACCAGTTGTGCGGTCCTTGGTGCTCTCTGAGCTTGGTGGTTTTCTTGCCGACATTTCATTACCATACTAGGTAACAATATCCGTGCTGCCTAACACTGATGATGTTACCTAGTTGGGTAATAAAAGGTCTGCAAGAAAACCACCAAGCTCAGAGAGTACCAGGACCCCACAGTTCAACCCTGAGCTACAAATATTATCTTCTATTGATTCCCAGCTGATAATGTCAGTCAAGAGGTAGAGCTAGCTCTAATTTGCACACACTTTTATTAGAAAATTTAGACTTTCAGGATGCCATAAAACTTTTGACTGTGGACAATGTCTGTGTATGAATGGTCTCTGGCATTTGACTTGCCCAGGGGTGCATTTTGTGAATGAAGGTATTTAAATCTCTTAAAAGCCTGTATTTTAACCCAGCTTCCCTCTATTTTAATAATCCATGTTCTTTCTTTTAAACAAAAAATTGGATCTGCTCTTCTGTAGCAATATAGATAGAGTTACTACATGCATTTCTCTGGCAGAGAAGCCAAGGCAGAAAGCATGCTGTCTTATCTTAGAAATAGTGGTAGGATTGATGGACAAAATGTGAATCTACAATATTTGAATTTAAATAAAAGGGCTTCAAAAGCTAAAAAAAAACCTGTGTGCATTTGTGGGGGTTCATTTTCCGGAGGGATCCAAAAGTAAGCAAACGAACAGGAGTATTTATTTTAAGAAATAAAGCTGGCTGTTGTAGCTACACAAAGTCCCACCTCTTTTCACCTGTGCCATAAAAAGGAGGCACGGCTTGCATTTGTGTAGTTGCAGCTGCCAACTTTTTTTTTTGTTTTTTTGGGGACAGCTCTCACAAACAGCAGAGGTTGTGTATCGGGGTAGCGAAGAGTGTACCAAGAAACATTTCACTTTGTAATTCAGGCCGTTTCATTCTGCGAGAGGAGAGCAGCTGAGAAAAGCTGTGTAAAAACAGTCTGTGTTCATGACAACATGATAAGCAGAACACCAAACACACGGCTCATTACGAGTCAAAGTATGAAAATCACAAAACCACAGCATTTACCTTTAAGCTTCAATGGAATTTAAAACCCATGATTGAGCACAAAAGCAATGCTGGTAGCAGTTGCAAGCAACTTCGCTACACAGGTAATCTCGATTTACGATGACAAGTGGAACTAGAATTTCATTTGCTAAACGAGGCTGTTTTAAATGAGCCACACTTTTTTTTTGCCACAATTCTTAAGTGAATCATTCAGTTGTTGAGCAAATCCGGCTTCCCCCGTTGACTTTGCTTGTCAGAAGTCAGTTGGGAAGGTCACAAATGGCAATAGCAATAGCATTTAGACTTACATACCGTGTCACAGTGCTTTACAGCCCTCTCTAAGCAGTTTACGGAGTCAGCGTATTGTCCTCCCCCCCCCCCCCAACAATCTGGGTCCTCATTTTACCAGCTTCGGAAGGATGGAAGGCTGAGTCAACCTTGAGCCGGTTGGGATTGAACTCCTGGCAATGGGCAGAATTAGCTTGCAATATTCCATTCTAACTTCTGCCTCGCCATGACGATCACATAACCCTGGGAATCTACAACTATTGTAAATACAGGCCAGTTGGCTAACACCTGAATTTTGATCATCTGACCATGGGGATGCTGCAATGAATATAAGTGCAAGAACCAGTTGTAAGTCACTTTTTCAGTGCTGTTGTAACTTTGAACAGTCACTAAACAAGGACTGCCTGTATTTAAGTTCTATCCACCTACCATAGCTGGTTTACTTAACCAGGACTTATTCAATAATGCATTATGGAGCCTGCACATAAAGCCATCAGTCATGGTTTACAACCCTAGCAGCTAAATTCCCATAGCTCCTGAAGCCCTAAACTGAATTACATGATGTTTTGGGCTGTCTTTCCTCCTGATATTGCTAAAATATAGTTCTTGCTGTTTTATCTTGAGGAGCTTGGAAAGCCACAGCTGCCTGTTGCCTACTCCCTGTTTAAAAGTAGGGCAAGGCCTGGGGCAAGGCTCCATCTTAATTGTGCCAGCAACTCCACCCTTTCAAATTTTAACAAGAGAGGCATCTGTCTCATAATTTGCAGCCAAGAAAGCAGGTGTTGGAAGCTATTCACCTGGGAGTGTTTTTTTGCAGCTCTATATTGGAGCAGCAGAGAGATTTTGGTTAACAATTGGGGGTTATGCCTGCTGCATTTGTCTAACATGCAGGGCTAAATGATGGTTTGCTTGTTTGTGGCACTCTGCCTGACAAGCTTCACCATTCTAACAGTGCAATTTCTTAGCTTTGTACCGCACGAAGCCATAAATTAACCACACGGGCTGGGTTTCCAGAACACCCTGGGCTAAAGTATGCCTGGGAAGTTTCTGTGTTATGCAAAAGCAGTGTTGTGTTGCATGAGCTCAGCCAAGTTGATTAATTCAGTAGACTTGTAACAATGCTTGTAAAGTCAGTGCTGGACTGTGTTCACAAATTCAGCCGACTACATTTGAGTTTACGGAATGGCCCGAACACAGCCTTGGTGGTGGTTTATAATCCAATATGTTGTGCAAACTAGGAAAATTAGATTGAGTCAGCCTTATCTCATGGAAAAATGTGTTTAGAAGGGACCTTGCAGATTAGAAGGGACCTTGCAGATCATCCTTGCACTGTGCAGGAAATTTATGTTGTATAAACACAGTTTTAATACAGTGGAACAGTCTACTGTACTTATGGAAGTCTTGGGTTGTCAACCTTGCAAAGCAGTCCAGATAAGAAGCACACCCAGAATTACTAACTCTAACTTTATGGTTAGCACATTAATCGATAATTAATGCACATTCTGTACAGTACATTAACAGAATCTATCAAATCTGAAAGTACATCTCTCCCCCCACTCACCTTTACAGTCCATGAAACTAGGAAGGGTCTCTCATGAGATGTTTGCCATACCCTCATTCCTTTTGTGGACTCAGATTTCATTAATAAGACCACTGTGCAATCTGCAATTCTTCCATCAATCTCCTAAAATCATTTCCCACATACCATTACAGGTAGTCCTCAACTTACGAACACAATTGAGCCCAAAATTTCTCTGCTGTGTTGCTGTTTATCCTACTCAGCAACAATATGAAAAGGCTGATTATTCTTTAAAAATCAGTTTGCATGCTTTGAGTCAACTCTGCGTTTTGAATCACACCTTCAAACATTCCCAATTGGCTTCTGGGTGAGAACTGGAAAATTATGTGATTGATCATCCTTAACAGTTTAGAGACACAAGTTGCTATTCCACATTCCAGTTCCTGCAAATCAAAAATGGCAATATACACATAGACTTAGAACTTGATTAAATACTTGACTTTCTGTCTACCGTAGACAGATTTAAGATTTCTGGACTTCAACCCCCAGAATTCCACAACTAGCAGCTCTTAAAGTTGCCAAGATTGAGAAACATTGATCTGCAATGTAAAATGTAGGATCTTAAAATCTGAGTTGCAAAGATATCTGTTTGGGTAATAAAACCTCTGCCACAAAACAACCAAACTCAGAGTACCAAGGATTCTATATTGATGGACAAATTCAAATTTTCTGTATCACTTTGCTGCCCTTTAGCTATCATTCAGATGATCAGCAGCCCAGACAGGACAGGTCTAAAATAATATACAGCAATAAATGGGTGAACAAGCTTGTGACTTAGCAGCATGTGCGAATCTAGTCTCTTCTAGCCTGGTACCAGTTGTTCTAACATGCATCTTCCAGAATTCCCAGTCAGGTTTAGTCCCAATGCATCTGGATGACACTGTGCTGAAACAACAACTGAAAATAGTTCAAATATTTAATTATACCAGAGTGGCTGCACTGGACGCTAGTTATGGGCTATATCTGCAACCAACGTAATAAGCACAGTTTTAAAGTCTTGTCCTTTACAACACTGGGATAGCATCTCAGGATGGTCAGCAGAGGCATATTACTGCTGACATTTTAACAGCTTTCCAAAAACACAGAGAAACAGATAAGAAGAAACTCTTTCAGTGTATTCCAATTATGCCTGTGGAAAGCATGATGAACACAGATCCATGCCTGGGAAATACATCTAAAAACACTGAGATTCTAATCAGCAGGAATCCAATAACCCCGTATGTTGTCATTATCAAATGGATGCTGGCTTTTCTGCAGCATTCAGGATATGGCGTATCTTTTTCCAAGTTTTGTATACTTGGAAGGACAATTCACTTTTCCTGCTGATTGAGATGGGGAAAAAAGGGCTTCCTGTTTGCAGAAACACAACCCAGGGTGAAATAGTATTTCCTTTGTTTGAACACAAGCAAGGAGGTGGATTTTCCCATCAACTGCACTTGGTTGTTACCCTTTAATTATGGCAGAGTGCCTCTGCCATAGTTTCACATAACAACCCAGAGTAGTCCTTTGGTTACAGCACACAGTTATCTTAGGCAAGATCAGGGGTCTCCAAACTTGCCAACTTACCTATTTTACAGTGATCTTGGAGACTAAGGGCTACAAAAGCTATCAAAATCTGTAAAAACAAACATCCTGTCTATCTTTCTATACACTACCAAAAATTTCCCTGTAACCTTTAACTGGGCCAAACGGTGCACCGGCGTAAGGCAAAACCTTTTGAACTAAAGTAACTCAAATGGGCTAACTTACAGAATGCATCCAAAATCCAGGACCCATGTCTCCCATGGAATTAAAATTTGACAAACTTTATAAACAAGAATCTGACCTACTAATGGTCTTCAAATCTGATCTACTTGTGGACTTCAACTCTCAGAATTCCTCAGCCAGCCCCAGAATTCCCCAGCCAGCCCCAGAATTCCCCAGCCAGCCCCAGAATTCCCCAGCCAGCCCCAGAATTCCTCAACCAGCCAATTCTGGGAGTTGAAGTCCACAAGTCTTAAAGTTGCCAAATTTGGAGACTCCTGGACTGGACAACCAGTGACTTGTTGCGTCATCATTCCAGAGATATTTCCTTACCAGATTCCTCAAGGCCTTCAGCAATGACAGAACTTCCTATGTACTGTCTTCACTGAAACATAAGACATGAGACATATTCAGAGATGGATCTGCATTGAACGAAGCCCATGGTGAACTTTATAACACAGTCAA
This sequence comes from Azemiops feae, assembly GCA_023970755.1. NCBI lineage: Eukaryota > Metazoa > Chordata > Lepidosauria > Squamata > Viperidae > Azemiops > Azemiops feae. Next base: position 1,472,021 of record JALGBA010000219.1, read on the forward strand.
ACATCCTCACAGGAAATATTTTATGACATTTTGTATTATGTCATAGCATGCTTTATGGTAGTTTTATAAACTTTGCTGAATTTTAATTCCATAGGAGTCCCGGGTCCTGGATTTTGGATGCATTCTGTAAATTAGCCCATTTGAGCTACCTTAATTCAAAAGGATTTTGCCTTATGGTGCATCGTTTTGCCCAGTTAAGGGTTACGGGAACCAGAATTTTACTAGCATATAGAAAGGTAGATGGAATGGTTGTTTTTATGGATTTTGATAGCTGTTATGGCCCTTAGTCTCCAAGATCGCTGTAAATACAACAGGGAGGATTTGCCCTGATGTTTTGTAGAATTACCATATGTGGGCTGCAGAAATCCAGACCATCACTAGATGGCAGCAAACAGAGATGGAAAACTAACTGTAGCTTATTAGCTTTTGCAGTGATCTTTACAGCCCAGTCTAGTTATGCTAATGATTTATTGTATTCATGTATTCATGGTTTTGATTTTTTATTTATTTTGGTTCAACACATTTGAATGGTCCATTTCGAGTCTAGACTAGCATTCTTTTTGCACACTGGTGCATCTGTTGTCCTGAAAACAACATAGGAAAGCAAAGGGCGATGTCATTATCATCCTCACCTCCTCCCTCCTCCCTCCTCTTCCTTCTCCTCCTCCTCCTCCTCCTCAACCAAAACAATACATACGGCTCTTCCCTCATTCCTAAACTCTCCCACCATTAGGCCGCGGCTCCTTTAAGAAGAGGACGAACTACGTCACCAGACTGCTAATAACCCCTCTTGCATTACCTTCGTAAGCTCAGAAGGCTGGCTGCTTTAACGTTCCAAATTCGAACGTCGTTGATCGGCGAAAGGGCGTGGTCTGTCAGAAGACTTTGAGGCTACTTGCATTCGCTCTGCTTGTTTTGTAAGCAGGTCTCAGGTTAACGGGGCCGCGCTAGATAGGCCATCTTAAAAGTCATCTTAAAACGACACTTTTTTTAAGGAAGTTAAAGAAAAAAAAACTCCCCTCCCCGTTTTCTCTTCTGCACCTCAGAGGGTTCGCCTGCCCTAACGTGTTCCAATGTGCGGGTCTTCGGTATGTGCTTATTGGTATTTTGTTATTCTGTGGGTTAAGCCAAGTTCTGTTCTGTCTCTAATGCAGGAACAAGTATATTCATATTTACGCGTATTTATCATACAATCGTGACAGGTCCAAGGTATAAGAGTACTGTATGTACTTCTGTATTTTAATTTGAAAAATGGGAGATGCTCCCCTCTGCATGAGATCTAGCCTTCGGCTATCTATCCCATGCTAATTTGTCACGGGGATAAAAGAATATCAGACTTGGAAGGGACCTTAGAAGTTTTCTAGTCCAACCTCCCTACTCAAGCAGGAGATCTTGTACCATTTCAGACAAATGGCTATCCAATCTCTTATTAAAAACTTCCAATGATGCAGCACCCACAACTTGTGGTGGCAAGCTGTTCCATTGGTTAATTTGTTCTCACTGTCAGGAAATCTCTCCTTTTTTGCAGGGTGTTTTTCTCCTTAACTAATTTCCAGGTATTGCTTCTTGTCCTGCCTTCAGATGCTTTGGAGAATAGGTAGTAATAATAATAATAATAATATAATAACAACAACAACAACAACAACAACAACAACAAAAAAGTTGGAAGGGACCTTGGAGGTCATCGAGTCCAACCCTACACCATTTCGGACAAATGGCTGTCCAGTCTCTTCTTAAAAACTTCCAGTGTTGGAGCATTCACCGCTTCTGGAGGCAGGTTGTTCCACTGGTTAATTGTTCCAACTGTCAGGAAGTTTCTCCTCAGTTCCAGGTTGCTTCTCTCCTTGACTAGTTTCCATCCGTTGCTTCTTGTCCTGCCCTCAGGCGCCTTGGAGAATAGCTTGACTCCCTCTTCTTTGTGGCAACCCCTGAGCTATTGGAATACTGCTATCATGTCACCCCTAGTCCTTCTTTTCATTAAACTAGACATACCCCATTCCAGCAACCGTTCCTTATATGTTTTAGCCTCCAGTCCCCCTAATCATCTTTGTTGCTCTTCTCTGCACTCTTTCTAGAGTCTCAACATCTTTTTTACATCGTGGTGACCAAAACTGGATGCAGTATCCAAGTGTGGCCTTACCAAGGCATTGTAAGTGGTATTAATACTTCACGTGATCTTGATTCTATCCCTCTGTTAATGCAGCCCAGCACTGTGTTGGCTTTTTTGGCAGCTGCAGCACACTGCTGGCTCATATTTAAGTGATTGTCCACTAGGACTCCGAGATCCCTCTCACAGTTACTGCTATTGAGCAAGGTACCCCCTATACTATACCTGTACATTTGGTTTTTCTTGCCTAAATGTAGAACCTTACTTTTTTCACCATTGAATTTCATTTTGTTAGATAGTGCCCAGTGTTCAAGTCTGTCCAGGTCCTCCTGTATCTTAAGCCTGTCTTCTGGAGTGTTGGCTATTCCTGCCAGCTTGGTGTCATCCGCAAATTTGATGAGTTCCCCATCTATCCCCTCGTCCAAATCATTGATGAAGATGTTGAAGCCCCTCAAATAATGGAAGACATCTAGCTCCTTATTTGAGGGGACCTTGGTGCTCTCTGATCTTTGTTTTCTTGCAGACGTTTCTTTATTCCAACTATGTAGCAATTAGGTGCCAACTTGTGAACTAGCACTGATGATGTTAACCTAATTTGGATAATGAACATCCAAGCTCAAAGAGCACCAAGGTCCCGTCATTTCATCCCTGGGTTACAAATATTCTCCGTTATGAGTAGCTCCTTTATTTATTTATTTTATTTATTACATTTATATGCCGCCCATCTCAGGGTCGAGTGAATCTTTGCAGGTCTTAAACTGCTCCCTGTCCCCCTTCATGACTTTGGCTTGGTTCTGTTTGGTGGCATTGATCATTAAAAAGGCAGTCCTTGAGGAGAAAGGAAGTCCATCTGAAGTTAGAACAATTAATCAGTGGAACAACTTGCTTCCAGAAGTTGTAGGTGCTCCAACACTGGAGGTTTTTAAGAAGAGATTGGACAACCATTTGTCTGAAATGGTATAGGGTTTCCTGCCTGAGCAGGGGGTTGGACTAGAAGACCTCCAAGGTCCCTTCCAATTCTGTTATTCTTTTATTCTGTAAGGAGGCTATGAAAAGTATGGGGTTCAACAGTACCAACTGGGAGCTCAGCTGGTTCCTGAGCAGTCCCTTCTTTTTCCTCCCTGGTGCCTCATTGCTTATCTTTATTCCACCAGTGCTTCATTCTACCTTACCCTCAAAATAGATTGTATTCCCCAATGCTTATTCTTTGACTTTTTTGTTTGGTTTACTAAAGTAGCTTGTTAAGACATGCAGTGGTGTTGCTGTGCTTTACTAATGAAAGAGAAGATGAAAGGGCACTTTGTACAATAATATGGGGACCCAGTTATATGAGGGCGTCATCTGGAATTTGTCATGATACACTTATCTTTTCTGTAAACTTTCTCTTTACTTCAAAGACTGTCTTCTGAGAGATTCAGCAGATGTTATCCAATGCTTTTGAATATACTAACACCCACGAGACCTCAGAAACTGGGACGTTTCTTTGAAAGAAATCCTGTGCTGACATAGTACACTTGGTGGAATTGTTAATATAGAGGGATATCTAGAGCTAGAGTATTACTGGCAAAATTCAATGTATTATAGCTGAGGAAATGCTTTTGACCCATTTTAACTATTTGGGGGCATGTGTGGTAAGGAAATATGGAATAATTAGGTTTTGATGGTGGTCAAGAGTTTTATTCAGCAAAGTCTGGATTGGGCCCCGGCTTAATCGTATCCTTATTTTTAGGAAAAATGTAGACACACTTGAACTTTGGTGTTGGGAGAAGTCTCCTGAGAATATCATGGACAGCCATGAAAACAAATCATTGAACAAATCAACTCAGAATTCTCACTTAGAGGCACAAATGACCAGACATAAAATTGTTCTACTTCAGACACATTATGCAAAGACCTAGGTCTCTGGAGAAGTCTATAGTATTGAGAAAAAGGATGGAAAGAAGAGGATAACCAGCAGCAAGGGGGAATGCAAACTGATTATGGGGGTAGTGGATGCACTACTGGAAGACCTGAAGGACAAATTGGGAATAAATTATCCTATCTTCAGTCCTATGAAAAAGAAAGTACACCCTCTTTGAGTTCTATGATTTTATGTATCAGGACACAGTAAAAATCACCTGGTTCTTAGTTCTTAAAAGCAGGTAGATACAACCTCAGATGAACCACAACGCATGACATATTACACCATGTCATCGTTTACTTTACAACAAGAAAACTTGACAATGACTGTATGTAATTGCTAGGAGTCAACTTAGACTTGATATTCAAAAGCACTCAAGAGTTTGGTTGGACCACAGTGTGGTGCGGCAGAATTTGCTTGCCATTCCTACAGCAATTCCTACCTTAGAGATCCTGAAAAGCAGTTCCTAAATTCAGGATCTGGAAATATTTTCCACACCTTTTTTTAATTCAAAGTGTGAACTCTCAAACACTGAAGGAATGGTTAGGCAAAACTATGATTTCTTTTAGCCAGGGTATATTAGGCAAACTATAATGGATCTTATTCACAGATAACACTAAGATGTACAGTACAATACAATCTTGTTTGGAACTCAAAGAACATGATGGGTTAGCACAATATGTGAAGATAGAGAAAATTTAGGATAAATGGGGGCTAATCCTATACCGGTTGGTACAGATGTAGATTATTCTGCACAAGTGGTGATCCTGGATAGTCCCTGCTCGTGTATATCAGCATCAAGGAATTTAATCCGAGAAGAAAATAATAAAAAACAAAGAGAAATCATAATTGCAGCAAGGTGTATTATTTAATGCATTAAAGATCAGAACAGGCTCCGACAATTATGTACTGTAGACAGTTAAATCAAGATAATAGAAAATAGCTTGTCTATTTATAGGTTATGAAATAAATGCAGAAACTCCAGTTTCTGGAGGATGGTTTTCACTACATTTAACTGATGAAATCACACATGTTGAAGAAGAAGCAAAACTTTACCCTCTTACACATGTGCATTCCGGCTTAAGATATTCTAACAGATGTTCTTTGTGGGTTGTTTGTGATCTTGTAGGGGAGCTTATCTTGGTCCTGTCTGGAACTAGACAACACAGATGGCTGATTTGTACAGACCATCTTTGTTTCCTGCAGACTCGGGAAGAGGTGACTGAAATGGGCACAGATTACAAAAGTTTCGCAACAGTAAAGGCAGATTGCTAAAATAGTTTTTATGCAGAGCAAGTCTCTGATGAAGAACATGAAAGGTTTTGTGGGGAGATTGACAATCAGTGGAACAGCTTGCCTTCAGAAATCGTGGGCACTCTATCACTGGAAGTTTTTAAGAAGAGACTAGACAGTCACTTGTCTGAAATGGTATAGGTTCTCCTGCTTGAGCAGGGGGCTGGACTAGAAGACCTCCAAGGTCCCTTCCAGCTCTATTCTTATTCTTATTCCTACTCTACTCTACTCTACTCTACTCTACTCTACTCTACTCTACTCTACTCTACTCTACTCTACTCTACTCTACTCTACTCTACTCTACTCTACTCTATACTCTATACTCTATACTCTATACTCTATACTCTACTCTACTCTACTCTCTCCATCCGTATATATCCTGAGACCTTTTGCAAACTGCCTAAATACACAGATAGCAAGAGGCTGCAATTGACGGGGGAATTCTGGAAGCTGAAGTCCACACATCCTGACCTCTTCAAAGAAATTATTTCTATAGCTTTTCTGGTGTGCAAACCATCTTGTTTCCTTCCACCAGGAGTCACTCTCCATTCACAATTCTTTCTCCACGGGTAGCGACTCACAGTCTGTGTCTCCTCCGAGCTGGGATTCAGCTGGGAAGAACACGTTTGCAAGCACTGCTTGTTCAGACAGAGTTGAGATTTTTCTGAATAAAATCCTTCAGTGCTGTTGATTACCCTCACCTTTCTATTTTAGGAAGTCCCCGTCCTTTTTAAAGCCCTAGTCCGCAACCTGTTGTAGGAACTGACTGACAGTGTCCCATTCATTGAATTTTAGAGAAGTGAGGGATCAGATTTCTCAGTTTGGAATGAAAGCAGATTTATTGCTGAACAAGAGCCCTAATTTATGAGGACCATCCCCCACCCCCTGTACTTTTTGAGCATGGGAAAACAGTAATCCACATAGCAGGAACATGTTCTGATTGACGTGGACCTATGATGCCATTCATCTTTTTTTATCTTGCAGATTGTCTTTTGATGCAGGTTGGCCCTTAAAAATATGTTTTTGTTCTAGAAAGAGAGAGAGAGAGAAAGAGAAAGAAAAAGAAAGATCATAAGCACTAAGAACACATAAGGGATACCTGTAGATGGTGGAAGTGGAGAAAAAAGTTTATCAACTGTACCAGCAAACAATTTGCAAGTTAGAGGAAAATATGAAAATTTGCTTAGGTGTCACATAAGCCAGGTAAACTGTGGGCCGTGTCCTCACCTTAATTTTCCTCCAGATTTATACCAACTGAAGAATACTTATGCAGACTTATACAGCTGCCACATTCCCCCCACCACTAATCATGATCATTGCATTTGGGGCATTTTGCAACGGGCTCATCTTTATGGCGGATTGCATTTAACAACCACCGCAAAAGTAAAAAAAAAAAAATATGGGTGCAGTAACATGATGCCTCAACTTACAACTGCAAAGGCTTACAACTAATTCTGGGCACAGTTATAATCATGAGTTGAGGATTATCTGTAATAATATCTCTTTTTGGTGGTTTTTGCTGTTTGGTGACTGTGTGTGTGTGTGGGTGGGGGGGGGGGTTGACCTGAATCTTTCTCTCTGTGATGGCAGTTGCTTGGCTTCTCCCGTTTTGCTCGCTATTGCACTGTTACATCATTCGTTTTTCTTGAATCTTCTCATTAAGCAGCGAGTTGTTTAAAAACCTCATCAGCAGAAACGAGAACAATAATAATGATAACAAAGGTTGATGTTATAAAAGAACGTCTATTTATTTATTAACAATACAGTGGCATATGAACAGAAGCAGAATACATATAGGGCTATTTAATTAGATTGTCTAAGAACGTGGAACACTCAAACAAACATTATGCCTTTGTTACTATAAATAAGTTTAAACCAGGGGAAGTAAAAAATACATTATCAAAAATTTCCATTTGGGGGCCAATTTTTCAGACCTGTTTTGTAGCACATCTGCCACCTTATGGCGATATTCAAATCATTTCCTAGGTTCTTGCTACAGGTAGCCTCCAATTAAAAAATCCTATCAATTCTTTATGTCTCAAAATGCCATTTGGGTGACCAAGAAAACCATCCTGGGCCAACGTAGGATCCAATGCAATGGTCTGAGTGGCGATTGATCTTATTTCCATCAAAGTTATGGTCTGAAAAACCTGGGCAACTTTCCAAGACCACCCCATAAACTAGAGGTCTCCTGGGCATCTGCCACTCCACCTTCTCTTCCAAATCTTCCTTGCCAGCCTGAGTTAGAGAGCAGAGGATGCAGAAGAGAAGCCACCCTAATCCCCCCCCCGTTTGAGAACAAAAAGGGTTAACTACCCCCCCCCAGCTCTGCTTTCCCATTGGGTGACTGCAAAGCTTTTCCCCCCCTTTGATTTCTTCGGAAGAGCCAGCCAATCAAGCGCCATTGTGCTCCTGGGGTGCCCACATCGGTGAAGCTGCCAGCCGGGAAGAAATTGTTACTGCTGCCCATTTCATTTAATCTCTTCTCATTACTTCTCTCCATCTCCTGTCAGCCCTAGAGGAGAGAAGGGAGGAAGCTGTCGAGGGTCTTTTTGGGGCTGGGGGGGAGCAGGCTCCCCAGGTGTAAACTTGGCAAGCCAGCCTTCCTCCCTTCCTGCCATGGAGAAACCCACTTGTAACTCGACTCACAGCAAGAAGGCGATCCAGCCCCTTCGTTATCTTAGGTAAGTGGCTGTGCATTGAAAGGAGTGAACCAGTGCCCTGTTTCCCCCTCCCAGCAGGGCTCCTGTGCCTGCTGGGATGGGAGGCAGAGGCAGAGGTGAGTCCCTGGGATGGGAGGCAGAGGCAGAGGCAGAGGTGAGTTCAAAGAAATGACCTTAGTTTGGATGCTAATTGTCCCAGGCAAACCAGCACGGGAGTATCCTAGTTGGAAAGGGGCGTTCAGACACCACCTGGGTTATTGAGGAGCCATTGATGGAAACCAGGCTTGGACCAAGAGGGAAATCAGTCTCTGAACGTTGCATCCTATTTGCATATGGGGAGAATGTTATTTTGGGGTTGCATAGTCATTCCCTGAGCAGTGGGGGAATAATGCACTAGCTGGGATGAACGAAGAGCAAAATTGTTGTTAGTTTCTCCAATACAAATGAGCAAATCAGTAAAATATGATAGTATCAGTTCTGACCCCTTCTTCTCTCTCCCCCCCCTCCATTTTTTTTCCTTACACACAGTTGCATGCTGCACGTGTCATTATTGTGCAGTGGTTAACATTTTCGAGTAGGTCCGGGGAGATTCCCGCTTGGCCCCTAAGTTGGTTGTTGAGTTTGGGTCCTGTCCCCACCTAACTAGGCTGAGCAGAGTAGAAAGGAAGGATGCAGACTTAAAAATAACCGGTTAAGTCTCTTTTGCACACCTGATATGCATTTTGGCTGCACATTCACGAGCGATGCACGGTGCAGAGCAGAAGGATGCAGCGGTCACTGTTTGCAAGTTTTCTTTCCCTGCTTAGTTCCACAGACACATTCCCAAAACCTCTAAAAACCCAGTAGCGACAAGAGGAGATGGCTTTTTAGCATCCCCTCCCCCATTTCCTGGAGCAGGATGGCAACCAAAATTGTTCCACCCTCTTTGCAATTTGACAGGAGAGTTGTGTGAATAGCCTGGTGTACCCCCTTGCCACCGATCACCATAGTGACCATCAGGGAGCCGCGTTCATGAGTGAAATGTGGGTGGTGAGGTGTGCAAGGAAGGGGGGGGCATTTTCTTAACAGTTTGGTTGCTGGCGAAGGCTGGCATCCTTCTGAATCCAAGCTTATAGAGTTGATTTTAATTTTAACTGCTGGCTAGAATTTGTCTTCCACGGATTTCCCAGAATAAGAGGTTTTCAAACCAGAAAAAAAACCTGCAACGAGGAAAAAAAACGAAAAGGAAATATCTTTCAAGGGAGGAGAAAAAGGATGGACACCCCAAAGCACATGCATTTATATAGAATAGGTCAATGCACTTTCATGCATTTAGAAATCTCTACGTTCTTTGCAGGACTGCCGTTTGCAAGAGGGCAAAGAATTCCCTGCCGTTGAATCGTCTTGAGCAAAAGGCAAACAACAAAGCATAAGAAAAAAAATCTTTTTAGAAGAAATTATAAGATAGGGTTCCCTGGTCTTGCTGCAAAATGGGGAGGAAAAAATCCCCCACTCTGTACATGCTCACAGTTCTACAAAATAGTTTCTGGGGCTCAGGGAGGAGACATTGTGGTGGAAGGTTCCTTTTAAAAATAAAAATGAAGTGTTACTGTTATGATGGGCAGCCCAGGGATTAGATATCCAGAGGTACAGAGAACCAGTGGCTTTAGAGCAAACAGAAGCAATCAGGAATCTGCTTGTGCGCTGCTGCATTGTTTGAATCAGATTAGTTCTCTTTTTTAAAAAATCCTCCTGTTTCCCCCGTTACTGTAGCAACAGATCCAAAGGATGTATCAAGCTGGAATACTAGTTTTGGGGGGACTCTTTTTCAGAAAGAAAAAAAAGTCTCTGGAAGTGCTTTCTAGCAAAGTGGGTGACAGGGAAGAGTGCAGAAGAGTGGGGATTATGGGAATTAAAGTCACATAAGGGACGATGATGTACAAATGAACATTAGTGCAAATAGTCTTTGATTTATGATCACAATTGGGACCAGAATTGCTGTTGCTAAGCAAGTTGTTAAGTGAATGTTGTGGTCATTAAGCAAATCCATCTTCTCCCATTGATTTTGCTTGTCAGGGAGGTCATACATGGTGATCACATGACCCTGAGATCCTGCAAGCATCATAAATACATGCCAGCTGCCAGTTGCCAAAGCCTAAATTTTGGTTTCAACAGTCATAAGTCACTTTTTCCAGCATCATTGTAACTTTGAGTAGTCGCTTAACTGAATGGTTGTAAATTGAGGACTACCTGTATTTTTTGTAACCATTTCATCCAACATTTCACATGTCAAAGCAGTGATTCTCTTTTTTAATGCTCATATTTTTATGACCGTATTTTGAAGCCCCTAATTTTTGAAAACTCCATCCTGCCTCCTAATTGTCTGTTTATTCTGTAACCACGGTGACTTTTATTCATTTAACATAATTCGCCCACAGATTCAATGATCAATGAAGTTATCAGTGATTCAGAATCAGCTGCAGTGCATGAACATGGCTGGCTAAGCATGAGTTGATGCCTTACAGTCCATGAGCATTGATTCATATGGATATGCACCCATCCACCTCTTTAACTATTAAACACCCAAGGACAAAGGAACCGATCTTTCCTGAATAAGAAACCTGTTCAACAGATGTGCAAATTAAATAGACAATCATAAGGACAAAATTGTGACAATAATTTACTTGGGAATGTGGGAGTCACAGAAGACCCCTTGTAGGCCTAGAAAGCAGATAACAGAATAACAGAGTTGGAAGAGACCTTAAAGGTCTTCTAGCCCAACCCCCTGCTCAGACAGGAAACCCTATACCATTTCAGACATGTGGTTGTCCAATCTGTTCTTAAAAACTTCCAGTGTTGGAGCACCCACAACTTCTGGAGGCAAATCGTTCCACTGATTGATTGTTCTGTCAGGAAGTTTCTCCTTAGTTCTAGGTTGCTTCTCTCCTTGATTAGTTTCCATCCGTTGCTTCTTGTCCTGCCTTCAGGCGCTTTGGAGAATAGGTTGACCCCCTTCTTCTTTGTGGCAGCCCCTGAGATATTGGAACACTGCTACTCCATAAGTGGTTCACAAGACTGTTTGGCAAATGTTTAGGAGGGAGACAAGGGAAAATGTTGAGGAATAATTAAGAAATTATGGGCAACATATCTCACATTTATTTATTTTATTTAGCGTATGGCATATCATACATGGACTAGCTAGATTTCTCCTAGATTAATAAAACACAATAAAATATAAATATTAAAAGTATGTTCAAATACCAATGTCTAGGCCATTTAACCATTGAAGCGCAGCATCGTTTATATGAAAAAAAATCAGATATTGGACCAGTATATGCCCTCAGCTTACAGCCAGTAACAATGTGATCTACAGCAGTAGCCCCTAAGCTTTTGGGTGCCTGCGGACTGGTGTGTGTGTTGTTTCTCGTGTTGCCTGAATCCTGCTCCTGTGTGGATGGGGCTTTGCTTGCTTGCGTGGCCTGGTTCCTGGTGGGTCGTGGACCGGTGCTGGTCCATGGACTGGGGTTGGTGACCCCTGATCTACAGTTTGACATGGGACCCCACAGCTACACTGAGGGGAGGATACTATGCCCCATTTACACAGTGAGTTCGGGAAGACTTCGTGTGAGGTGCATTACAAGTACATATCTCTCAACTTTCAGCTTACTATTTCTTGCAAAATTATGTAAGGCCCCCCCAAGGCTTTTTAATTAGAAATATTAGAGTAGGCGTAATATTGACTAAATGGCCAACGCGCATAGTCCAACTAACAGCTCGGCACATTCTGTACATTCCCTCCATCTTTCCTAGGGAATGACATATATTGTGCACAGAAAAGATAAATATGCTTACAGGTAGTTCTCGACTTATGGTACATTCATTTAAAAACCATTCAAAGTTATGATGGCGTTGAAAAAAAGTGATTTGAGACTGGTCCTCATTTGACTGTTGCAGCAGTCCTGCAGTCACACGGTCAAAAATCGGTCACGTGGCAACCAGACTGTATTTAGTACCCTTGCAGCCTCCCGGGGTCACCTGATCTCCATTTGTGACCTTTCCAGGGAGCTTCCGACAAGCAACATCAGTGGGGAAGCTGGATTTGCTTAACAGCCGTGTGACTTACTTAATTGTGGCCAAAAGGATCGCAAAATCGGGTGCACCTCACTTAACAAGCACATCGCTTAGCAATGGAAGTGCTGTCTCAGTTATGCTCGTAAGTTGAGGACTATAAATTTCCAGTCAACTTCTATACCTCTAGGAAGTCTTGATGAACGTGCATATCTCTGACGTATTTTGTCCATAATTCAGGCCATGGTTACAGATTCCCTGGTTAACACATAATCTCCAAAAAATGAAACATTAAATTGCTGCAGGCTGGTTTTATACCGAGAGTGAGCAGGTTATAAATGCAATAAATAAATAATTTGTTTTGCCACGGGCACAGAAATAATAACCACAGTAAAGTCTGCAATGTTTAACCATCCTCCATCACCTCTTCTACCTCCTCTCATTCAGCTAAATAGTGGAGAAGAGCATCCATGTATATAGCTTTATTTTTTTAAAAAAAAACAACAACTACTGTTTAGGGGCTCCTTGCTGGTCACCTGGACAGTGTGCAGAATGTAAACCACCCTAAAGGAGAGATAAGATTCCATCTTCTGTTCCTGTAGCAACAGCCCTGGTGCTTACAGGAAAAAAAACCAATTTCTTTCTGTGCTCTAATGTTCCGATGCTGTGAAAGGTGAAAGGAAAGATAAGAAGAAGATGACCAGCGGCAATTGGATGGACTCGGTTATAGTGGCAATGGGGCCATTGTTGAGAGACTGAAGGGACCATCTTAGGGATAGATCGTCATGGAGAAAATCTCTCGGTGTGGTTGCTAAGAGTTGCACTGACTTGATGGCATATAATCAGTCAGTCAGTCAGTCAGTCAATTACTCTGCTTAGCTGGTCATTAGTAAATAGCTGAGAAGGAGATGGACGGTTGTCATCTGTTGCTCTGCCCCTTTCTCTCTACCTCAGTTGTCCTTTACGGAACAGCTGTGTACGTGGCAAGAAAGGGGGGGAGGAGGAGGATGTGTGTGCTTCTGTGTCTCTATTCTCACACATGCATGCACGTATCGTTTTCATTCAATCATTTAATATTAATGCACTTTCTTATGGCTTAGCCACTAATTCACAAACAAGCAAAACTAATCTTGTTCAAAACTCAGCTCCGCGTCCTGGGCAAAATCTAGTTGCGAGGCTGGGTTAATCAGCTGGCAATTGTAGGCCTGCACCTCCCCTCCCCCCCCTCCATGTTGAAGCCATTAGTGTCAGCCTTCCAAGATAAACCAGACAAGAAACACAACCAGATGAGATAAATTCTGCAGGGGGTTGGACTAGAAGACCTCCAAGGTCCCTTCCAACTCTGTTATTCTGTATTCTGTACTTTATTGTAAGCCTACATTAATGGAATCTTGCAAGTCTGAAAGTACAAATCTCCCACTGACTCTTTTCACAGCCTGATAAGTTAGGGAGGATTCTTTCTGAGTTTCTCTCTGAGTTCTTTCTGCGGCTGAGGACTCCCTCATTCTTATCTATTCATTCCCTAGGCACCATCTCTTTCTCCAACTCTCAAGGTCTTTCCCACACACCATTACAATCAGATCTCCCTGAAACCATGATGGCTGAAAACTGATAGCATCGGTTTTTTTTACTGTTCTGAATGAGAACGTCACTAAAACTATACTGTAGACTTGTGAGAGATTGTGGGATGGAAGTTCAGGGGAGAAGAGGCAATAAAGAAACAGGGCCCTTAACGCATTCAGTAGCCCAGGCACGGGAATGTAGCCAGGTTTTTAGGGCCTTAAAAAAGGTTAATAGGATTGGGACTTTCTGCTCTCTGAAGGTTTGGTTAACTTATTCCTAAATGGGTATTTTTCTATGTAAATTGCATCAAACAGAAATCAACTTCCTCCTTATATTTTAAAGCACCATGCACATGCCTACCCTCTTCTCTGCTTCATTCCATCCACTTCAGCCCCCTTGCCCTTCCACCATCATGTCTACATTCCCGTTTGATCTCAGCACTTCTCTTCTGGCTAGAAGGCTCCTAGCTCTGGCATGGTGAGCTCCTTTTGTCTCTTCCTCCTACAGTCTTTGACTTGATGATCAGGGGACTGGAGGCTAAAATACGTATATAAGGAACGGCTGCTGGAATTGGGTATGTCTAGTTTAACGAAAAGAAGGACGAGAGGGGACATGATAGCCGTGTTCCAATATCTCAGGGGCTGCCACAAAGAAGAGGGAGTCAAGCTATTCTCCAAAGCGCCTGAAGGCAGGACAAGAAGCAACGGATGGAAACTAGTCAAGGAGAGTAGCAACCTGGAACTAAGGAGAAACTTCCTGACAGTTAGAATAATTAACCAGTGGAACAACCTGCCTCCAGAAGCGGTGAATGCTCCAACACTGGAAGTTTTTAAGAAGAGACCGGACAGCCATTTGTCCGAAATGGTATAGGGTTTCCTGCCTGAGCAGGGGGTTGGACTAGATGACCTCCAAGGTCCCTTCCAACTTTTTTATTATTATTATTATTATTATTATTATTATTATTATGATGATGATGATGATGATGATGATGATGATGATGATGATGATGATGATGATGATGATGATGATGATGATGATGATGTATCGTCCAGTCTTGGGGCCTCTGAAAGTTTGTGGCATCCACCTTGAAATGTTTCTCAGTTCTCCCCCATGTCCCATAGGGAAGACCTACCGGTATGACCGTGTTTCTCAACCTTGGCAGCTTTAAGATGTACGGACTTCAGCTCCCAGAATTGAACTCTGGGAGTTGAAGTCTGCACATCTTAAAGCTGCCAAGGTTGAGAAACATCAATCTTTGAGCATGGATGGCCTTAGGACCAGAGGCTTCTCCTGTGAGTTCTGGAAGGAAAGCAAATGCAGCCAGTTTGGGTGATCACACTCTGAGAGCAATGAAATAATCTTCACTCCCAGATTTCCATTCGATCCTTCTGCACTTATTTAACGCTGTTCCCATAGATTAGTATTCCAGGAGCGGATCCCCAAGGCTGCCTCCAGACCCAGCTCATTCCGCTTTCCCTTTTAGGTTACTGTTTCCTAACAACGATGGTCAGTAATATGACCTTTCTCTCTCTCCTTTTTGATCCCTTGGGTTGAATGAACTGACATATGTGAACAATTGTTTCCATCCCTCACCCCGGCCCTTACACCGCCTGCCAGGGATTTGGGGGCTGTGAGCCAGGAGTAGAACAATTGGAGTATTGTCTCCATTTTTGCCATGTACAAATTCCTGTCTGTGGCTTCTCTCATTCCAAAATGGAAAGCCCAGAGGTAACTATTAGGGAAGATAAATGGGGTGAGGGGAACAGTTGGTACCAGTTTTTGTCTGGAAGCCAGATGACCTGATTTTGGCTTGTGCAATTAAAATGAATAGATGTATAATATATTCATACACACACACACATTACACACAGATGCACGTACACAGCCAAACGCTTTTTATTGCCTAAATGCAAGCCTAATTAAAAGGTCATTTGTACAGGTTGAACAGAGAAACATGACAGATTGAGGGCATGTATATAGGAGGACAGCCATTGCTGCATTTTCACCCAGTGGTAAATGCCCAACTGTTTTAATAAGGGGGAAAAAAGTGTTCAGCTCTGTTACTTTATCATTAACTGAACAAAATTATATAGTACTGTATGTGAACATCTGGATAGCTGGTGTAGAAATACGTTATACAGGTAGTCCTCGACTTACGATTACAATTGAGCTCAACATTTCTCTTGCTGAGCAAAACAGGTGTTAAAGGAATTTCCCCTCCTTTTACGTCCTTTCTTGCCACAGTTGTTAAGCAAATCACTGCAGTTCTTAAGTTAGTAACACGGTTGCTAAGTGAATCTGGCTTCCCCATTGTCTTTGCTTGTCCGAAGGTCGCAAAAGGTGATCACGTGTCCCCGGGACACTGCAACCATCATAAATATGAGTCAGTTGCCAAGTGTCTGAATTTTGATCATGTCACCATGGGATGCTGCAATGATTGTAAGTGTGAAAAATGGTCATAAGTCACTTTTTTCAATGCCATTGTAACTTTGAATGGTCACTAAATGAACTGTTGTAAGTTGAGGACAACCTGCAGGCATATTCAGATCATTGGGCCATAAAGCAGCACACAAGGTGACACTGATAGCAATTAGACACACAAATCACGTTGAAGTTTTTTTTTTTTTTTTTTTGGGTGGTGTCTTTCCAACGCAAATGTCTACCACACTGAAGTAGAGCAGAGATTTAAGCAAAGAGTGCATTTGGTTGTTGAGGTATATTTGGTTGTTGAGATGCAAATGGATAAGATAAGGAAATGGCCAGTGTCCGTAGGATAGTGATGATAGTAATGAAATTTATTTTAAATCTGATGTCAATAAATGTAACTGAATTAAATTCAATTAATATGATTACTCACAATCTACTTAATGTCTTTCTTTTATCATATGAAAAATAACAGCTAAACATAATTTTTAGTTTTTTTTAAGTGTGGGCCACACTTAAATCACTACCACATCACCACCAGATGGATTTGTAACACTAACCAACTGCACTCAATATGTAGTCCTCAATGCAACTGCATCTACATGGACAGAAGTATGCACTGACATACCCCAAGGCAGGGGTAGGCAACCTTGGCTCTTTTATGACTCGTGGACTTCAACTCCCAGAATTCCTGAGCCAGCATGGCTCAACTTGGAACCTCTCCCTTTCCCCTCAGCATGGCTGGCTCAGGAATTCTGGGAGTTGAAGTCCACGAGTCATAAAAGAGCCAAAGTGGCCTACTCCTGTCCCAAGGCTTTGTCTTAGGCCCAGGACTCTTCAATATCTTCATCAATGATTTAGAGGAGAGGATAGAAGGAGAACTCATCAAATTTGCAAATGACATCAAGCTGGCAGGAATAGCCAATATTCCAGAAGATAAACTGGTACAGAAGGTACAAAAGGATCTTGACCGACTTGAACAATGGGCCCTATTTAATAAAATGAAATTGAATGGTGAGAAACGTTTCTTGCCTACATTTGGGCAAGAAAAAATCATATGCAGAGGTATAGAATAAGAGATACCTGGCTTAAGTAATAACTGCAAAAGGGATCTTGGAGTCCTAGTGGACAATCATTTAAACATGAGCCAGCAGTGTGTTGCAGCTGCCAAAAAAGCTAATGTGGTCCTAGGCTGTTTTAACAGAAGGATAGAATCAATATCACATGAAGTGTTAATACTACTTTATAATGCCTTGGTAAGATCACACTTGGAATATTGCATCCAGTTTTGATCGCCATGATAGAAAAAAAGATGTGGAGGCTCTAGAAAGAGTGCACAGAAGAGCAACAAAGATGATTAGGGACTGGAGGCTAAAACATACAAAGAATAGTTGCAGGAAATGGGTATGTCTAGTTTAATGAAAAGAAAACTAGGGGTGATATGAAAGCAGTGTTCCAATATCTAAGGGGCTACCAGAAAGAAGATGGGGTCACCCTATTCTTCAAAGCACCAGAAGGCAAGACAAGAAACAATGGATGGAAACTAATCAAGGAGAGAACCAACCTAGAACTAAGGAGAAATTTCCTGACAGTTATAACAATTAATCAATGGAACGACTTGCCTCTAGAAGTTGTGGGTGTACCATCACTGGAGGTTTTTAAGAAGAGACTGGACAGCCATTTGTCTAAAATGGTATAAGGTTTCCTGTTTGAGAAGGGGGTTGGACTTGAAGACCTCCAAGATTCCTTCTGTTATTCTGTTACTGCCTATTGTTTGCCCTAATATCTGGAATTTACAATTAAACTATCTCTGAATGTGGACATTCTGTCAGATAATTTGGTAAGAAATTCATCAGACTATTCCTCCAGTGCTTTGATTACAGCCTAGCTTTTGAAAGAACTTTTTCGGGAGAAATGTAACTGTGGTTCCTCTTACCCTTCCTTCTTCTGCAGCAGAGCGGAAGCCACAGCTATTGAGAAGGAGCTGCTAGAAGAGTTTAAATTTGGACATCAGCAGTTAATTGAGATCTGGGGTCATGCATCTGCCATGGCAGTGACCAAGGTGAGTTCAAAGTATTCGCAATAGCTAATGAAAGCTTTCCAGATTACTGAATATAATGCAAGGAACCTCACTATGAAGGACCTGCTTCAAAGAATCTCAGTTGGCTGTCTGGCTGTAAGGGTAGCTGGGCAGCTGGATCTAGGCCAGAGTTTCCCAACCTCAGCAACTTTAAGAAGTGTGGACTTCAACTCCCAGAATTCCCCAGCCAGTCAGGGGTCAACTTCCTTTCTGGAAACTGAAGTCCACATATTTCAAGGAGGCGGTAAGGGTGGAAAGTACAGATCTAGGAAACAGCAACAGTGATTTCAAGTCAGGGTTGTTGAGGAAATAGCTTTAGGTTTAAGGAGAAAAGTGACTGAATGTAGATAGAACATAATATTTAGATTGTTTTGTGGGAATCAGTTTTTATTTCTTTACAGGTA
The DNA here is from genome assembly GCA_023970755.1 of Azemiops feae. Taxonomy (NCBI): domain Eukaryota; kingdom Metazoa; phylum Chordata; class Lepidosauria; order Squamata; family Viperidae; genus Azemiops; species Azemiops feae. The sequence continues at coordinate 1,490,502 of JALGBA010000219.1, forward strand.
GACCTTGACTTACAGCCACAACTGGGATCAGAATTTCCATTGCTAAGCAAGGCAGTTGTTAAGCGAGTTGCATGTGATTTTGCAACCTTTTTGGTACAAGTGTGAGAACTGGATCTAAGTCATTTTTTTCAGTGATTTATTGAAAAGTGTAACTTTGGTCACTAAACAAATGGCTGTAAGTTGAGGACTATCTGTATATCCTCCTAGTTCTGAACCTATGTACCATTGCAGAGTTTTTGTTCCTACCCCCTTGGATAAAAAGTTCTAAAAATAATCTAAGGACTGGAGGAAACACAAACTGCTGCCATATTTCAATGCAATTGCAATTTTCCTTAATTTCATCAAGCAAAGAACACATGAAAAACGATTGATTTCCAATGACTAATTGAGATTCTAAAACAAGGTGTGCCAAGCAAAACTTCTGGAATTCTTTCTGAACCCTTTAGCAACTGGCCATAAAGAGGCCTCTCCAGTTTTCTTCTGCATAACAATATTATGTAAGCGTGTGCCTACACTTTTCCTTCTAGGACCTAATCAAGATTCATGCATACATGTTGCCTGTCTGCAAGCATCTAATCAAGGCATGTGTAGCATCTGTGTAGGTGTGCTTGCTAATGCGGGTGCACTGGGAAGCAGGGTTTCGGTTGCACCTATTATTTTTGCTCACTTGACTAGAAGTGAGAGGACTTGAAATGAAGCCATTGCCAAAATCCCAATTTTAAGACATGTGGACTTCAACTCCCAGAATTCCCCAGCAGGAGTTGAAGTCCACATGTCTTAAGGTTGACAAGTTGAAGAAACACTGCCCTAGACCAGTGATGGCGAACCTTTTAGAGACTGAGTGCCCAAACTGCAACCCAAAACCCACTTATGCATCGTCGAGTGCCAGGTGGGTGTGGCCCATTGGCTGGCCGTGGCCAATTGGGTGGGCGTGGCTGCGGTGGTAACGGCAGACAGGGTGGGACTAAAAAGTTCAATCAATCAATTCCAACTTTGCAAGATCTCTTTTTTCCCCGCAAGAAGTTGAAATTGACTGATTGAACCTTTTTTTTTTTTTGCACACGGCGGCGGAGGCCTAAAGCGAAAAGGTTTTATAAAACCCAGCTGAAGGCCTAGGACTGGGGCGACAGCATGCGTGCCCACAGAGAGGGCTCTGAGTGCCGCCTCTGGCACCCGTACAATAGGTTCGCCACCACTGCCCTAGACTGATCAACTCCATTTTCAAACTAACTCTCGCCAGATTTTCCTCTATAAATCCAATCTGGTCCCAAGCAGCATACACAGGAGAGGTGGTCAAAAAAGGCAAGATGTTAGTCACAGCAATATGATTAAAGCCCCATCCCTTTATATGTTTGTTTGTTTCCTGATTTAACCTCCTGCAAAAGATAGAGTCTCAGCAGGTTATAGTCTTAAACACAAACCACTGCAAAGCATTTTTATAACCATCAATAAGAATTGAAAATAAAATAATAATACAGTCAATCAAAAGGCAATAAACCCAGAAGGTGCCATCTCTAATTCAAATACTGTTTAAATCTCTGTTTTTAAGCATCTCTGGAAGCCTAAGAAGGTAAGGGTTTATTGGATTTTGGAGAGGGAGGCAGGGAAATCTGTAACCTTGGCCCTGTCAGAGAATGACAGTGTTTTCTTCTGCAGAGGATACAAAACCGGGAGACCAAAATTGGAGGATAAGTAGCAATGGCAAAATTGTCAGTTTAGATATCCATAACAGAAGCTAACTCAATTTAAGCATGAATAGCTCCCATAGATGCCACACACAGCCAGACAAATTGAGATATTTGGAGCATGATTTCTAGGAAGACAGTCATGAGACCAATAAAAAAATAATAGATAACATGGTTTAAACAGATATTCACTGCAACCCACACAGCGCTCAATGCCCATTGTAAAGTACAAATATTTAGGTCAGTGGTTAGTAAACAAATGGGAGGGAAGGTAAGGCAGCATCACTAAAAAAAATCTATTTAAAAGAAATCAGAAAAATTTGCTGAGCTTCCTCTTACAGAAAAGAGATGTGTAGGGAAACTGTTACAGGTAGTCCTCTGCTTATAGTCATTCATTTAGTGACCATTTGAAGTCACAACAGCATTGAAAAAAGTGGCTTATTACCATTTTTCACACTTACAACCGTTGCAGTATCCCCATGGTCACGTGATCAGACTTTGGACGCTTGGCAACTGGCATGTACTTATGACGGTTGCAGTGTCCCGTGGTCATGTGATCACCATTTGTGACCTTCTGACAAGCAAAGTCAATGGGGAAGCCAGATTCACTTAGCAACCGTGTTACTAACTTAACTGCAGTGATTCACTTAATAACTGTGGCAAGGAAGGTTGTAAAATGGGGCAAAGCTCACTTAACTGTTTGACATAGCAACAGAAATTTGGGGTTCAGCTGTGCTCGTAAGTTAATAATAATAATAATGTTGGAAGGGACCTTAGAGGTCATCTAGTCCAACCCCCTGCTCAGGCAGGAGACCCTATACCATTTCAGACAAATGGCTGTCCAGTCTCTGCTTAAAAATTTCCAGAGCATTCACCGCTTCTGGAGGCAGGTTGTTCCACAAGTTGAGCCAAGTGTCCAAATTTTGATCACATAACCACAGGGATGCTACAATGGTTGTAAGTGTGAAAAACAGCCATAAGTCACTTTTTTCTGTGCCATTATAACTTCAAATGGTCAATAAATGAATGGTTGTAAGCTGAAGACTACCTGTAGTCAGTCAGCATTGCAACAGCATCATCTGTTTAGCCAGGATTGGAGAATGCATAATTGGGTATCATCATTTATTTAATTGCATAATTCAATTTGTTATACTGATTCCCTACGACACTGGGAGACTTTTTTATCAATTTCATGGACTTCTTTCATCCGTTAAGTTGAAGAAATGTAGTATGTAGTTTGGGTGCTGTGACCTGTGTTGTAATTCTGCCCTCTTCCTGATCTAAGCTTTATTTTTAAGAACGCTATGAACCTGAACAATATTATTCTTTTTTTGGCTTGTGCACCTTCATTTGCTGGGTTTTTTTGTTTCAGGTTTTTCCCCGGCAGTCTCTCTCAAAGAGGCAGCCGACACTGCTGGTGGTCTGTGGTTGTGAACAGAATGGGGCAATCGGCCTGGTATGTGCCCGGCATCTGCGTGTATTTGTAAGTATCCAATTAACTCTGAATGCCATTGGGATGAACCACCTTTAGATTGTGGAACAGATTTATTTATATCTTGCTTTTATTATTTTTATAAATAACTCAAGGTGGTGAAGATACCTAATACTGTCCTCCTTCCTCCACTTATTTTCCTGACAACATCCCTGCAAGATGGGTCTGAGAGAGAGTGATTGGCCCAAGGCCATCCTGTTGGCTTTCATGCCTAAGATGGAACTAGAACTCACAGCTTCTCCTGCAGGGAAGCAGAAGGAGGTGGAGGGGCAGCCGGGGGTCTGGAGCCGCCTTGGCTGTTCGCTAGCAGCCCGACGAGGTAGCGGATTCACGCACCAGATGCCCGTCCTGCTTCCCTGCATGGTTGACCGGTCGGAGCAGCAGCAGAAGCCACCCCCGTCAGAGCTGTCGAGTGGATGGGCCCAGGGCTTCCTTCCGGCTGTCCTGGAGCTGTTTCTGCCCGTGCCAATGGAGCTCTGTGGCCAGTCCGCCATTATGCAGGACAGCCAGCATGCTGTGGCTGCTGACGGACACCGTCAGCCCCCATGCGCTCGCCTCTGTGTGGGGGCCGATAGTGTCAGGCAGCAGATCCGGAAGTGAAGCTCTGCCGACCATCCTCGCACTGGTGGGGGTGGCGGCGGCGGGGGAAGGCAGGATCTGGCATGCGCCCACCCTTTGCCGCTGCTGCCCCACATCATCCCGCATGCGCCTCTGGGCCGTGTGTGCGGGACGATGGGTGGCAGCGGGGAGGGGTGTGTGTGTGCCACAGCTCACCTTCCCCTGCTGCCCCCACCAGCGCGAGGATGGTCAGCAGAGCTTCGCTTCCAGATCTGCGGCTGGCCGGGCTTGGCGATGCAGGGATCACCGCTGCCACCTCCTGCTTCCCTGTGTGGTTGGGTGCTCATTGATGAAGATGTTGAAGAGCACTGGGCCCAGAGCAGAGCCCTGGGGCACCCCACTACACACTTCCCTCCATGTAGATGCAGTTCCATTGAGGACCACACACTGAGTACGGCCGGTCAGGCAGCTATGAATCCATCTGGTGGTGATGCTGTCTAACCCATATTTTTCTATCTTATCAAGTAGTAGGTTGTGGTCTACTTTATCAAATGCCTTACTGAAGTCCAAGTAAATTATATCCACAGCATTCCTCTGGTCCACTAGTTTTGTCACCTGGTCAAAGAATGCAATAAGATTTGTCTGGCATGATCTGTTTTTGACAAACCCATGTTGGCTTTTAGTAGTGATTTTGTTTGCCTCTAGGTGTTCGTTGATTTGTTGCTTGATTATCTTTCCCAGAATATTCCCAGGTATTGAGGTCAGGCTGATAAGTCTGTAGTTTCCTGGATCTGTTTCCCCCCCTTTTTTGAAGATGGGAACTTCATCAGCTCTTTTCCAGTCCTCTGGAAAATATCTCTTTGAGACAAACTAAAGAGAATGAATTTTCCTTTTTGGCAGCACTAAATGTCTTTGGTATTTGAAATCTGTCAATCCAGTTTCTCACCATTTCATGTTTGAGTAGACATGGACAAATAAATTTGTACAAATTTTGCCAGGCTAGAGTGGATTTATATTTTCTGATTACTTAACTAAAATATTTTATGTTTTCTCAAGGATAGGATTCTGACTGTGTTTTATGATTCGGGTACCCTTATAGAGGACTGCTGAAAACAATAGCATCCTGAACCTTGAAAATATCCTAAGTTTCTTTGAAGTTTCAACTCCTGGATTGAGCATAATTTCCAGGATTTTTACAAAGCTGCTTGAATTGCTATCCAGTTAATACACCAGACGGTGCATAAAGAAACTCTCATTAGGAATTTCACAGTAGCAGTTTGCAACTCTTCTTTCATTATTTCCTCACCTATATTCTCTTCCGTCTCCTGCCTCTTGAATTTTAATTTAATTGGAATGATTTCTGGGATTAAACACATTCACATTAGCTTTGGTTATAATGAGGGAAGCGATTGCCCGTGATGCTTATCTGCAGTCATCTCTTGTTTTCTGTTCCAGGAATATGAGCCAACCATTTTCTATCCCAAAAAGTCTTCTAATCCTCTCTACAGAGATTTCACCACACAATGTGAAAAGATCGACATTCCTTTCCTTTCCTACTTGCCAACGGAGGTAAGGCGAGACACTTAATCGCATTTGGGAAAGGAAGCCAATTACAGTAAAAATCCTTTTAGTTCCAGCTTTCACACCTTCTATTCTACCTTCAGAATTATGTGGGCCGAGACTTATATTTTAGCATCTCAGCAAGCACAGGCAGTCCTTGACTTACAACAATTTGTTTAAGGACTGTTCAGAATTACAATGAAAAAAGATGACTTATGACCATTTTTCCCCAGCACCATTGCAGCATTGCCATGGTCATGTGATCAAAATTTGGATGCTTGGCAACTGACTCATATTTATGACCGTTGCAATGTGCCATGATCACATCATCATCTTTTGAGAGACCTAACAAGCAGAGTCAATGGGGAAGCCAGATTCACTTAACAACTGCAGTGATTCACTTAAAAACTGTGGCAAGAAAGGTTGTAAAATGGGGTAAAACTCACTTAACAATTGTCTTGCTTAGCAACAAAAATTTGGGGCTCAGTTGTGGTCGTAAGTCAAGAACTACCTATAAAATGATCTAGATCTCTTTTTCAAAAGATCTGTAGTTAGCTTCTGATTAGAAAGAAGTTAGGATGGATATCTCACCAGCTTTTGTCCTCTGGATGTGTTACAGTTCCCATCATCCTATAGGTGAAGCTATGCAAGTAAGACATAGTTGAAGAGCACCAGATTGGGGATGTACAGTATGTTTCTCTCTTTCTGTGTATCATAGAAGCTCATTGTCTTAGTTATATGTCCTGAGCCATCATTTCCACCTCAATCTGCAGTTTTCATGTGATCCGAATTTGAGGTTGACTCAAGAGTATTTTGGTTATATTTTAGCATTCATTGCACATGTCTGATTTCCTCAAATTATAGTACTCACCTCAGTGCAATCATACGTATGATCCCATCGCTGCTGTTTCAATGCACACTTCTGCATCACTGAATCTACAGTGCAGAGCACACCTGAAATGGCAGTGTGGAAGAAATACCCCAAAAGGGATTTCAAGGGAACCCTAAGCTTTCACTTCCAGAATTAGTTTTAGAAGTATTAAAGGATAAGCACAGATAATCTAGTTATTATGATTATCCTGGGTTCTCAGTAATTCATCAGATTAAGTCATTCTCAACATTACTTTCTCTACATTTAATAAGTATATCACCTTACTCCATTAACAATGATAAATTGGCAGAATTTTGGAAGTCCTTTGGTGTCCCCTCGGAAGACGAGGGATGGGATACCTGGCCTGGGATTTAAATTATACATGTTTGGATTAAATTGGAATTATTTCCTTAGGGAAGGCAGTTGCAAATGTTTCTGCTGAATTAGAAAAAGCCTTTAGTACTTCTGCTAATGCCTTGCATGGCTTGCAGTACGAGGCTGAAGGCATTGACTGTGCTAGTCCAGGTGGTTGTGTGGTTTTGGATGGTCTTCTGGAGTGTGCAATCTAGTAAATTCCTCCTGTTGGTACAGATGCATGAGGATAATAAGGTTGAAACTGATATTAATAAGCTGTTCAATGCAGCTACTCTTTTATGCACGACAGCACAACACATCAGCAGTTCAAGTACTCCTTATTTAGCAACGGACTTGCTTAGTGATTGTTCACAGTAAAGACATTATGAAAAATAATTTTTGAGACCATTCCTCGCATAACTACCATTGCAGATCTGTAAAGCAAAAGAAAGCTGAAATAATATCATAATCATAGTCGTGTCAAACGTGTTTTTTTTTGCAAAAGGCAACTGGACTGTTTTTTCTGTGAGGAAGACATTTCGCTTCTCATCCAAGAAGCTTCATTGGTTCTGGTAGGATGGTGGGGGCGATGGAAGGATTAGTTCTGTCAGGATGGGGGGTTGGGTTGGGTTGGAACAGGGCTAGGCAATCTTGGCTCTTTTATGACTCGTGGACTTCAACTCCCAGAATTCCTGAGCCAGCATGGCTCTCCCTTTCCCCTCAGCATGGCTGGCTCAGGAATTCTGGGAGTTGAAGTCCACAAGTCATAAAAGAGCCAAGGTTGCCTACCCCTGGGTTGAAAGGATCATGTTTCTTTGCAGTCATCTGGTCGTTAGCACTCTCCCTGAGACCTCTTGAGGCAGTCCAGTTGCCTTTTGAAAAAGCACCTTGAGACAACGATGACCTGGATGACTGAGAATCTCTACAGTTATTAAGCACAGTCGTGGTTTTTCTTGGTGACTGTTTTGCTTAATGATCCTGTTTCCAGTACCTATTGTGGTTGCTAAATGAGGACTACCTATAATTTATACCTGATTCTTCCTGGGACTTCTTAAGGCTGAAAAATATTTCTTGATAGTAGTTATCTCTGACTTAGATTTTAATTCCATATGTCTGTTTTACATGATGTTCTTCTCGTACCAAAATCGGTCTCCCTTGTAGGTTATCACTGGTCCAGATCTGCTGGGGAAAGGACCGTTATAGAAAGTCTTCTTGGTGTTATCATGCCTCTACTTCTAATGAACTTGAATGTTATGGGACCAATAAAAAGAGGGAGAATGTGCTTGAAACAAATGAATATTATGCAAATTATATGGGATTTTAGCATCAGGAGAGAATTTTCATGACCTATTTTGCTCTGAGTAAGCTTTGTAGTCTATAGCTCTGTAGATAATTTGTTAATTGCTCTGCATTCTTTGAAGAAATGGATGCCTTTTGTGTGAAATATCCAGACTTGAGGATGTAATAGCAGTTGCTTTCTTATCTTTCCTCTTTCTCCTGTTAATTCAGGGTTATTATGTTAGCATGACTGATTCCTTTATTCTGTGCTGTGGTTAAGCCAACACATTCAATATTTATGCTACTGAAAAGTGTAAAATTGAAACACATCCATTGTAATGGGTATTTGTGATAAGTGAGCCTATGTCCCTGCATACATTTCTGAGTATTATGATTTATCACTTAATTTTTATTTTTATTTATTTATTTAGAGAATTTATATGGCCGCCTACTCACTCAGTTTTAATGTTGGGTTCATGTGTTTAAAGCTTTATTAGCATTTCATGCCTTTTAAAAAATACACATGAATATCTATCTATCTATCTATCTTATAAATATTGTATTCATTCTCTTATATATTATTTTGCAAGCTATTATTTTTCCTGATGTTTATTTTGTTTCCAATAATTGGTAAAATCATGTCCATTTAGGACCTGAAATTTTATTATGCATTGAAAACCACCAAAAAGGGTTAAGGAAATCCTTACAATTTCTTTGCATCTCCATGTAAATATGGCATCCCCTTGAACAATGTTGCCAATGGGGCCTGGGGAATCCAGAGTGGGATGGAGCCTGTCAGGTGTCTTGTTTGACTGATTACTGTTGCCAGGGGAGTGGCGAGTTATAGTTTTTATGGTTATATATTAGGTTTTTATTTTTTGTAAGCTGCCTAGAGTCACTGAGTGTGAATGGGCGACCATATAAAATTTCTAAATAAATAAACAATTGTATCCTACTTCAAATCTTCAAATTTCTCAAACAAACCAGAGTCCAACCAGCTTCTTCAAATCTCTTTTGTCTAATGCTGTTAGTCGTGCCTTCTTGGCGAGAAACTTCAGGAAAAATGGTTTTGACCATGGATTCAGTTTTTAGAGCGTTCCAAAAGCATTATCCTCTGAATGATTGCTGGATTCTAATGTTTTCTTAATTCTGGCATGGATGCCTCCAGGCAAAGGGAGAAAGAAAAATGTTTTTAAGGTTTTGGCTTTGCAATTTTACTTCACCTCATGAAACTGAATTTCCTTTCTGTAATCTTGTGGTATAGAAGCCACCCAGAAGTCAAGTGAAAAACAAGTTTTGTGAGAATACAAAGATCTTAAATCAAATAAAAGTTTACAACTGTTGGTAATGGTAAAAATAATACGGGGCCATGCAGAACATTTGCTCTGTTTTTCCTCTTATCCAAAGAGAATTGCAGGTACAGTGCATCTGCTAAATATTCCTGCCATCTAATTTATCACACTAATTTCACTGACTGACAAGCTAGTTTGGTTTTATGCATTTCCCTGTTCATTCCTTCAGTAGATTCATGTCCAATTTTCCTCCAAGAGTTCAAGGCAGTGTAGTGAGCAAGTTTTTCCTCATGTGAGTTGCTTGAGCTAAGAAATAGGCTGCCTGAGCTAAGAAATAATGAAGGGTCTATTCTATAGCTATGTTTCTCAACCTCGGCAACTTTAACATGTATGGACTTCAACTCCCAGAATTCTCTGGCTGTAGTTGAAGTCCACACATCTTAGGTTCTGGAACTTGAATTCTGAAACTTGAAGTCCATACATGCTGAAGTTGCCAAAGTTGAAAAACACTGGACCCAGAATGATCCTTAGGTAATCAGGAATTACAGATGTTCTCTTCAAGCATTCAGAAATGCTATTTCCTGCACTGTGTGGGTGCATTTGGTCAAGTTACATTTTGTCTTCAGATCTTCTTATCAATGCAAAGGAATTTAAGATATTTGGGGTAATGTTGTCACAGTCTCTCTTCCACATGAGATGTTACAATGCAATAGACATATAGTGATACCACGGCCCAAGAGAGAGATTTCAGATTTGGCTTGGTGATGACATCCCTGGAATGAAATTTGCTGAATGCTAACAGTGATATCAGAATTTATTTGCAATGTAGCCAATGTAACGCAATGTGAAGGTAAGAAACAAACAGAAACAGATGTTAAGCTTCCTGTGCAAAGGGCTAAATATAAAACTGGATGCTTTTTAAAAAAAACAACACCTGCACAATGAATTCAGAGTAAGCTTGTTTCATTTAGGAAATAATAAGGAAGGGTTTGGAAGGCTAATATGGCACTGAATACAATTTTTCCCTTTCCTTCTGGCAGGTTCAGCTAATCAGTGATGCATACAACCTGGTGGTTGATGCCATGCTTGGCATAGAAGACAGCCCGGGGGAACTGTCCGAGCCCTACTGCACAATCTTGGCCACTCTCAAACAAATTCGGATTCCTCTTGTCAGCCTGGATGTCCCATCAGGTGTGTAGATGGGAGCTCTGATCCCCCCTTGTTCCCCTGAACTCAGCCATGTGCATTGAGCTGGCCCTCCCATGAGGCAGCGGGAGGCAGCCACTATCTTAGGTATCTGCTTTTCATGGGCAGCCATTTGTTGGACATTAAATAATGGAGGGGATGGGGGTCCCATTTAGGTACCACAATCATTTAAGCCTCTTCAGATTCTTGGAGCTCAATCCAGCTGGTCTTTTGGGAAGTAGGTGGCTATGTCCCAATTTCCCATCCCTCCCTTTGCTGCCAAATTCATTCATTCATTCATTCATTCATTCATTCATTCATTCATTCATTCATTCATTCATTCATTCATTCATTCATTCATTCATTCATTCAGATAGAAAAATGTGGGTTAGACAGCATCACCACCAGATGGATCCGTAGCTGGCTGACCGGCCGTACTCAGCGTGTGGTCCTCAATGGAACCGCATCTACATGGAGGGAAGTGTGTAGTGCGGTGCCCCAGGGCTCTGTTCTGGGCCCAGTGCTCTTCAACATCTTCATCAACGATTTGGACGAGGGGATAGATGGGGAAATCATCAAATTTGCAGATGATACCAAGCTGGCAGGAATAGCCAACACTCCAGAAGACAGGCTTAAGATACAGGAGGATCTGGACAGACTACGGGGTACCTTGCTCAATAGCAGTAACTGTGAGAGGGACCTCAGAGTCCTAGTGGACAATCACTTAAATATGAGCCAGCAGTGTGCTGCAGCTGCCAAAAAGGCCAACACAGTGCTAGGCTGCATTAACAGAGGGATAGAATCAAGATCACGTGAAGTATTAATACCACTTTACAATGCGTTGGTAAGGCCACACTTGGAATACTGCATCCAGTTTTGGTCACCACGATGTAAAAAAGATGTTGAGACTCTAGAAAGAGTACAGAGAAGAGCAACAAAGATGATTAGGGGACTGGAGGCTAAAACATATAAAGAATGGTTGCTGGAATTGGGTATGTCTAGTTTTAACGAAGAGAAGGACGAGGGGGGACATGATAGCAGTGTTCCAATATCTCAGGGGCTGCCACAAAGAAGAAGGAGTGAAGCTATTTTCCAAGGCACGTGAAAGCAGGACAAGAAGCAATGGATGGAAAGTAATCAAGGAGAGAAGCAACCTACAACTAAGGAGAAACTTCTTGACAGGGGTTGGACTAGATGACCTCCATGGTCCCTTCCAACTTTATTATTATTATTATTCATTCATTCATTCATTCATTTTGCTAGGCTTATACAGGTAGTCCTCTACCTACAACCATCCATTTAGCGATCATTTCACCTTACAATGCCATTGACAAAAGTGGCTTACAACCAGTCCTCATGTTTACGACTGTTGCAGCCTCTCCATGGTCACGTGATCAAAATTCAGCCACTGGCATGTATTTACGATGATTGCAGTGTCCTGGAGCCATGCGATTGCCATTTGCAACCTTCCCAGCCTGCTTCTGACAAGCATGGTCCATGGGGGAAGCCGGGTTCGCTTAACAGCTGCAGTGATTCCCTTAACAACCATTGCAAAAAAAATTGTAAAATCAGGCACCACTCACTTAACGACTGCCTTGTTTAGCAACAGAAATTCTGGTCCCCACTGTGGTTGTAAATTGAGGACTATCTGTTTGGTGTTCCTCTCATGTCTAACTCTAAGTAGCATACAGATTTCCAGTCAACAATAATGTTAAAAGCTAACAAGTACAATATACCATATAAGTCACTCAACACCAAGGAACATACTTAACTCATATACCCCATTCAATATCATGCTGAAACAAAAATAACTCTTCAGAACCTGAAGTTCAGGTAAAACAACCAGTCTTATTTATTTTATGGAAAGATAACAGTTTAAAGCAGGGGTCTTCAAACTTGGCCCTTTTATGACTTGTGGACTTCAACTCCCAGAATTCCTCAGCCAACCTGGCTGAGGAATTCTGGGAGTTGAAGTCGAATTCTGGGAGTTGAAGTCCACAAGTCATAAAAGGGCCAAGTTTGAAGACCCCTGCTTTAAAGGCTTATGTATTGGGAGCTGAAGGAAGCCCTTCTTCCAGGTTGGGCACAAACTACTGGAGGAAGGTGGTCCTGCAAGTAATCAGATTCTAAACAATAAAGAGCTTTAAAGGTGACAATTTGAATTGCAGTAAAAAAAAAAATCATCAGGTATCCCTAAATGTTTGGGCCACTGCTTCTGGGCCAGCTGATAGTCTTCAAGAGTAGCCTCATTGTAATAATCCAAAGTGACATGAAGACAAATATCATTTGTCCCAAATGTTTGATAACTGATGGTAGAGTACTCCTGTACATGGAATTTCAATTTTGCCATATTCACTAATGTCATTTGATAGATGTGGAAGAGGATCCCAGCTGAGTCAAATCTAATCCAGTTAGATTACACTACCTTCAATTCCACAACTGCTTTTTTTAATCAAATATGTTTCAGAAATTACTTTCATAAAATGCAAATATCCCATTCCCTTCAACTTAACTCTCAACCCAAAGCCTTGCTAGGGAATTCTGGGAGTTGGTCAATACATCTCAAAGTTGCTGAGATTGAGAAATATTGGATTTAGATGGATTAGAACAGTGGTGGCGAACCTATGGCACGTGTGCCAGAGGCGGCACTCGGAGTCCTCTCTGTGGGCATAATAATAATAATAATAATAAAGTTGGAAGGGACCTTGGAGGTCATCGAGTCCAACCCCCTGCTCAGGCAGGAAACCCTATACCATTTCGGACAAATGGCTGTCCAGTCTCTTCTTAAAAACTTCCAATGTTGGAGCATTCACCGCTTCTGGAGGCAGGTTGTTCCACTGGTTAATTGTTCTAACTGTCAGGAAGTTTCTCCTCAGTTCCAGATTGCTTCTCTCCTTGACTAGTTTCCATCCATTACTTCTTGTCCTGCCCTCAGGCGCTTTGGAGAATAGCTTGACTCCCTCTTCTTTGTGGCAACCCCTGAGCTATTGGAATACTGCTATCATGTCACCCCTAGTCCTTCTTTTCATTAAACTAGACATACCCAATTCCAGCAAACGTTCCTTATATGCTTTAGCCTCCAGTCCCCTAATCATCTTTGTTGCTCTTCTCTGCACTCTTTCTAGAGTCTCAACATCTTTTTTACATCGTGGTGACCAAAACTGGATGCAGTATTCCAGTCCCGCCTCCTCCCATGGCCCCCTCACCAGCAGCCCCCCCCAGAGAAGAGTCACCCCCGGGCGTGACCCAGCGCAGCCAAGGACATGGTAGCCAGGCAGCGGGGAGAAGACTCCGCCCTTGCGCCCTGTCACGCGCAGATGATGCTGCGGGGCACAGGTGGAGGGCGTGGCCGCCATGGTGCTGCCGGGCTGCCTGGGTGATCTGTGGCAGGCTGTGGAGGTGGTGGATGGCCCAGCGGGCAGGGCAGAGCGGGGATGGGGTTGGGGGGGCGGTTTTTGGGCACTCGGTCTCTAAAAGGTTCGCCATCACTGGATTAGAATGTCCTTGCGTGCTATGATTCTATGCATTCCTTAAAGCTTTGTGGGTGGAATATTTGTTACATAGTCATTAAAAAAACAAAACTAAACTAAATTAGGACAAAATGCTCAGTGCTGGCTAGAGATTCTGAGAAGTAGTCTGAACACTTCTGAATACCAGGTAGGAGGAAAGCTGCTTGAGAGGATACATTTCACAAACATGAAGCCTCTATTAATGTTGCCCCCCTTCCCAATCACCATCCCCACTTCCCTGTTCTTTCAAAACATGACATTCCCTGGTTCTCCCTCATCTTCATTTTAATCCCTTTTCCACTTCTTCTTACTTCCATCCCTTTTTGCCAAGTTCCAGCTTGGCTCGTTGGCATCTGCGGTGGCTGTCTGAAGAGGCGGTTCTTTTGAACGGCAGAGCTTGCTGTAAGAAGGAATCAGTTTTCCTAAAATGAGACATGATGTCATCTTCAGACACGTTTTGCTGTGTCTAGAGAATGCGGTAGCCTGAAACCTGCTTTCACCATCAAGGGAAGGAATTTCTTCTGTGGAAGAACAAACAGGCAGACGAGACATGAATGGGAATAAACTTCTCCTCCCCTAAATGTTCGAATTTCTTTCCACTGACAGTGGTATAATCAGAACTTAATTTAATTGAAGTTAAATTAATGGAACAAGAAATGTGATATCCATCGGCACAAAGCTTTGGTCTGTTTTTAAACAAGCTGGCTGGGGAATTCTGGGAATTGAAGTCCACACATCTGGAAATGGCCAAGGTTGAAACACACCTTACTACACCATCCCTGCTATTCTATTTGAAAATCTCCGGTGAAGGGATAGAAACCATTCCATGCAATCACCAATTCTACTGTTTGACGGATGTTACTGTCAAGTTCTTCCTAATCTCAACTCTGTATCTACCTCCTTGACAATTCATCCCATTTGTTCTAATTCTACCAGATAGAATCATGGAGTCGAAAGGGACCTTAGAGGCCTCCTAGTCCAAGTCTTGCCCAGGGCAGAATCCTCAGACCATGGAGCTGCCAAACATTTCTTGCAAATCTCCAGTGATGGATGCTCCATGACTCCAAGAGGCAAGCTGTTCCACTGCCTAATAGCATTCATGGGCAGGAAATTCTTCTTTAGTTTGAGTTTGGATCTGCTTCTTGCCCTCCCTTCATGAGTAATGACAATAAGCCAGTTTGGTCTAGTGGTTAAGGCATCATACTAGAAACCAGGAGAGTGTGAGTTCTAGTACTGCTTTAGGCACGAAAGTCAGGTGGGTGACTTTGGGCCTATCACCAGGAGACTGTGAAATCTAGTTTTGTCTTAGGCATGAAAGCCAGCTGGGTGACTTTGGGCCAGTCATCAGGAGACTGTGAGTTTTGGTCCTGTCTTAGGCATAAAAGTTGGCTGGGCCAGTCTCTCTCTCTCTCTCTCTCTCTCCCCCAACCCACTTCACAAGATTGTTGTTGAGGGGGGAAATATGAAAAGTATGAGGTATGTTTACTGCCTTATGTTATTTATACAAGTAATAAAAGTGGAAAAAATAAATATAAATAAATAAAATAAGTCCCCACCCTTTTTCCTGGGACAACCCTTTGAGTATGGGAGGTCTGCCCCCACATGGGATGTGCAAAGGCCAATAGTACAACAAAACTTTAGCACCTAGAGTTTCCTTTAAAGCTGTAAAAATGAATTATTGAAAGAGAAATAGAGAACACCCCCCCCCTTGCTGGGACTATCTGGATAATTAGAACTCAGATCAGGGGGTGTTCCTGTTTTTTGCTTTATTTTTGCTCTTTCTTTACAGGTTGGGATGTGGAGATGGGCAGCAGTGACGGCATCAGCCCCGATGTTCTGGTCTCCTTGGCGGCCCCAAAGCAATGTGCCACGAGATTTATGGGCAAGCACCACCTGGTGGCTGGGCGCTTCCTCCCCTACGATGTGCAGAAAAAATTTGAACTGAATTTGCCAGAATACCCTGGCACAGAGTGTGTGGTTTCTCTGTAGAGCAGGGGTGTCCAACCTTGGCAACTTTAAGACTTGTGGACTTCAACTCCCAGAATTCCCCAGCCAGCCATGGGGAATTCTGGGAGTTGAGGTCCACAGCTCTTAAAATTGCCAAGGTTGGACACCCCTGCTGTAGAGCTTGGAATCGTCCAGCAGTTTGTGGCTTCTGGATATCTTGGCCCTGCTCCCTGGTTTGTTTCTCTTGAATATCAAAATGAGATCCCCAGTATTAATTAGTTCCATATCTAAACTTTGGAATGTATAATAGTATTGTTTAATCCATTGTAAAAAATCTGGCAAAACCATTTGGAAGAAACGGAATGCTCAGACAACTGAGCCACCTAATGGCACCCTTCTGGAAAACGTGAATTAAAACACACACACATAAATTCCTCTTCAAATAACTGTTATGAAACCCAGTAAAATTCAAGCCATTTTTTTTTATTATAATCTGCAAGTAAAGATATGGAAAAAGACTTTTGCTTCCATCTAGTGATCATTTTATTTTTTTGCAAATAAATTTGAGGCTCCCAGAATCGTTCTTACAAACCTTGTGAATAGCGCATAATCTAAAGGACCTAATTTACCTGGAGTTTTAAAAGGCTTTCCAGAAATGTCCGTCAGTTGGGCAATCTCGGGATGATTCGCATCTGTTTACATCTGTAACTCTCCCCAAAATATCAAAATATTTTTTGTACACAGCCTTAATGTGCGTGATTTGTAATGGAATTTCCCAGAGAAACACTTTGTTAACACAAATGTTCCTGATGTCATATTTGTAAACTTTTCCCAATACGAGCTTTTCAAACATAAATATCACAGATGTGAGCTCTTCTCTTCTTCTTTTTTAGACAAAACAAAACTCTTTTTTGTATAGAATTTAACTGAATTACACAGTTGGAAGTTTAACTGTGGGAAGGCTGATTAAGACCACAACCAACAAAACATCCAGCACCAAGTCAAGTTGAGCAAAGCAAGAAGCCATTAAACTGTGCAAAAAGTAGAAAAAGGGAGCTCTGGATTTAAATTGAAATGAGTATGAGAAAGAAACTGCATTCTCCCACAGAGAGAGGCAACCAACCGCTTATTTTGGTATTCAATAGAGATTCTTGTCTAGATGCAACTTTGTCAAGCTTTGAGTAGCTGCTGCCAAAACTGAGCCAGAGAGTGTAAATTTTCCTCAAGAGCTTACAAGGGTTGTTGTTGGAGCGAATGTAATGTGTGCTTTCTTGAATTGTACAAATAATAAAGTTGGGGTATGGAGTAATAAATAGACCAGTGCAAAATCTGTGTGTAGTTCATGCCAGAATGAGGAATATAGTAAGACTAATAGATGTAACAGATTCTCCTGAGGGATAATGAACAAGGAGCTATTGTAAAAACTGAATTTGGAGAATTTGAGTAGTTCACAACAAGCAAGGAGTGAAATAAGGATTCATAGTGTCTCCATGTCTCTTTAATTTGGGGTAGTGTAGTCTTCGAGTTACAATCATTCATTTAGTGACCAAAATTACAACAGCACTGAAAAAAGTGATTTGCAACCAGTCTTCGCAGTTATGACCTTCACAACATCCTCCAAATCATGTGATCAAAATTCAGGCGCTTGGCAACCGGCATGTATTTATGATGGTTGCAGCATCTTGGGATCACATGATCACCATTTGTGACCTTCCCAGCCTGCTTCTAACAAGCAAAGTCAATGGAGGAAGCCAGATTTGCTTAATGACCATCTGAATCACTTTATAATTGCAGTGGTTTGCTTAACCATTGTGGCAAAAAAGTTGTAAAATCAAGTGTAACTTAACAACTGCCTTGCTTAGCAACAGAAATTCCGATTCCAATTGTGGTTGTAAGTCAAGGACTACCTGTATCTGGACTTGGGGTGGGGTGGGGGTATCTGAGAGACAGCTTATCTCCAGTTGTCTCTGCCTGTCCAGTTGGTTCAGCAGGATGAGCCTAACAGTACGTGGGAATAATCTTGGGAGATGGGGGAAGAGCCACAGACTAGCCAACTTTCATGTAAAAGTTATCTCAGTCCATAGAAAGAGACAGGGGAGTTGTGAGAAGCCTTTCAGAAGGGACCCTCCAGAGATGAGGGAGAGGAGAGGAGAAATATTTTCAGACTTGCAAGGTTCTGTTAATGTGACCTTAGCTAGTATTCATTGCACGGCTTCTTCTCTGGATTATCTCTTAACAGTGGGTGTAAGTTGGATCCCATCAATTAAATAATGTTATATTTTAGGTAACATATTAATGTTGGTCCTCTCATTTATCTAAATCTCTGTCTGTCTGTCTGTCTGTCTGTCTGTCTATCTATCTATCTATCTATCTATCCTCTGTTATTCCTTTCTATTTATCTATCATATGTATCTCTCTAACATTTACCATCTCTAGTTATCATATCTCTATCATCTTTAACATCTATATATATCATCTATATTTATTTCTCCATCCTATCATCATCTCTGTTTATCATCTATATTTCTTTATTTCTCTATCATCTATCTATCATCTATCTGTCTCTGTCTGTCTGTCTGTCTGTCTGTCTGTCTGTCTGTCTGTCTGTCTGTCTGTCTGTCTGTCTGTCTGTCTGTCTATCTATCTATGTCTATTGCCTCTATTTGATGGGAAGCATTTCAGAAGGGATCCTCCCTTGCAAAACGCAGACAGAATTCATCACAATGGAGCTGTGCTGTCCAGATAGTCTGACACAAACTTTTCAAAAAGTGTTCAGTTCCCCCCCCCAAGCTATTGGTGAGCAGGTTTGTATAATGACAGCTTTTAATTGCCATTTCAAAAGGAATCCAAAGGTCTCTCTTCCCTCCTCCCACCCTGCACACAATTTTAAAGCCACATCTACCAGGACAGCTCTTTAGCATGACCTCGCTTCACATTAGCTCATTTGTGGTTTCATTGCCTTCCAACTTCTGTCCAATTTTAGCAGCCCACACTAGAATAGCTTCTGTTGAAGCCTTCCCAAAAACAATAATAATAACACAAAAATCCCCTGATATTCTTCCAAGTGCTGCTCAGGTTGAAATGCTCTGGGTTCTGCGTCTCTCTAATTTCTCCTGACCAGGCAATCTATCCAAGAAGGACTCCCAACCAATGAAGGTTGAAGGCTGAGTCCTATAAAAACCTGCTGTTCTGCTCAGCCTAGGATCTTTCTAGCTCAGCTCAGGATCTCAGCCTAGAAGCCCTCCCCAGACGAGCAGAGAAGAAGCTTTTTGACCCCCACGCCCCAAAAGAAGACCTTCTGAAGACAAGCTGGAGCAATGACAGGACTCAAATTGGCCCTTGTCTTCTTTTCTTTTGTCTTCATCTGTGTCTTGGCTCAAGGTATTGGTACATCTAGCTGTGCGCATGTATTTGTGTGTATGTGGAGAGAGAAAGAGAGAGAGAGAGAGAGGCATTTTTCTGTCCCTCCCCATACCACATGACAGCCTTTTTATCAATTTGCATAGCTACCTAGGAATTAAAATGGCAACACGGTCCACGAATCTTCAAGAACAGGGAGAAGAACAGCCTTAATTAATTTCATTGTCTTCTGTCCTCACCCTCTTGCTCCTGTTTTTCCCCACAGCAATAACTCTGTGACATAGGTAGGTTGGGTTTGCAAGAGGGCTGAGGCTAATTTACCATGCAGCTGCAGTTAATGGAGAGTTGATAATTGTGCATAATAGCTAGATGATATGCTACCGAGATCCAGAGAGAGAGAGAGAGAGAGAGAGAGAGAGAGAGAGAGAGAGAGAGAGAATCTTTTCTTTCTTTCCAGTGAGATCAGAAGTTGAGGTTACATAAGGAAGAGGCCACTTCCTATCATTTGTGACCAGAACGCACTGCCATCAGAGGTAATCAGAGTGAGCTGTTGTCTTAATAAAAGGCAAATATGCCCTTAAGGCAAGCTGTAGCTGACTTGAAATGGCGACTAGCCTTATTTATGGTGGAGAAAGATCTAATAATACAACGATTAAGCATGGCCTTGATAAAGACAAATAATTATTGAGGAGGATGGGATGAGGGGAACATTCTACTGAACTTCGAAAAGCCGTCTTGTTGCCCAGTCTATGAACTCAGATTGCTATACTGGACAGATCTCCTGGTCTCTTCTATGCAGATCACCTCCTGTATTATTTTTAGATCTATCGTTATTTAGATCTATTTATTATAAACAAAGGGAGAGAACTATTCATTTCAGCAGATTACTTCTTAAATTGCGTATGTCAGTTCCTGGATATCAAAAGTCAGATGCATCCTCCATGGAAACAGGTTGTCTAGTTCCAAATTTTAAATACTGTAGTGGGGAAAGTCAACCACAGGTATCTTGATCCAGAGGAGACACCAGTTCAGACAGACCCATGATCTGATCCAGACCCTTTTAATGTTTTTACATGTAGTTTTCCCATCATGATTTTAATGCAGGTGATTGTTTAGTAAAGCTAAGCAAAGGGGAGCAGATGACATCTTAAACGGCTGAGCTCCAATCCATGAGACAGCAGATAACTATGCTGGCATAATTTGCACTGCCTAAAGTCTGATCCCTCTTCTGTCCCTAAAATCACAGCTGATGAACAGTGTTGCCCTCACTGTTTTAATGTGGAAGATGTTAAGGAAACAATTGGTGGATATTTCAGGCTTTCCCTCTCCTGCTGAGTGTCATCTGCTGACAGGAAAAACAACCATCGGTCAATCTCTTTAATGTGTGGTGGGTCAGGCAAATGCAAGCAGGTATTTAGATGAGCTGGTTTAACCACCAGTCAAGTTGCCTAAGTAATCTGGGTCTAGTGCTCTTCTAAAAGAGTACTAAACTCATCTCTTAAAAATAGCCCAGGCGTAGAGGTATTTAGCTCTGGTATTGGGAAGGAAGAGGTGAAACAGTTGCTCAGCCCTGGGAAAGCAGAAAGCATGAGAAAGTTTTAAAATGACTATGGACAATATTGTCCTTAGCAAGGTGATGACAGGCTTTGAAGATATCCTACAATAAAGTAGCATTTCTGGACTCCCTCCTGTGTTTGTTTCTTGACCTGGCCTACCCTGAAGGACTGATGTGGCTGATTACAGCCACGGGGGAAGGATACAAGGTGAAGAAGGGGGGAGCTACAATGAGTGAGCTCCATTTTCAGAGCATAATGTAAGAAAATATATCAAGTAGCAGAATTTGGAAGTAGCTTCTGTAGCAGTGGTGCTACTGTAGGAGATGACCAGGCTGAGCCCGAGGGAGGGGTCAAACACGTCATCAGTGTCAAGTCCCTTCGCGCCCACAAGAGATCTAACTCCAGCCCACTTGAATTCCATTGACTCTTATCTATTGCCAATTTGCTTTGTCTGTTAGTAATTTAGATTCTTGTAGAGAGCTTAAGCTTGCAATAAATCTTTATATTCATTTGAACTGCCTGGATTTTCAGATTTCTTGTGCTTGATAGCTACCCTGCCCAAAGAAATAAAACCAGCAAAGAAAGGACAATCACTCAACGCCCTTGTTAGGAAAAAACTGTGTGAAAATTATAACTGATCATTGGTTCCAGAATCAGCAATAGGCAAATGGCAGAATCCAATTTTCTTTACCATCTTAATTTGACCAGCAGTGGGTTAACACTCTCTCGGGAGAGTTATTTTTGTTTTTAAAATGCTGCACTAAATTCTGATTTTAGAACTAGTCTGAGGTTCTATCCAAAGAGCACCAAGTCTGAGTAAGTCAGAGTACAGAAGGAGTCTGCGCGTGTCTTGATGGCCTCTTCAAAACATGCTGAAAGGGTGCAGGTCCCTCTGCAGAACCAGATATTGTGAGCCCAGTGGGCGGAAGGGAGGGGTAAGAGGAGCTGAGCTAATTAATTAATTAATCAATGCCCATCTGCCAAAAACAGCCAATAAGGAATGAAAGAAACCCTAAGCTTGAATAAGTAAAATTGCATTCTGTTTCATATTTGTAGAATAAATTATAAAACCATGAAAGATCCGAAAGCACTAGCTTTCTCTTTGAATAAAATCCGGGTAATTTGTGATGTTGGATTCTGCCAAGATTTGTAAGTGATGCTCTCTAGAGAAGAGCTCCACTTGTTAGTATATTGGGTGGCACTGTACAGATTGTCTTCTACCCCCAAAAGAAAGGAAGCATATCGCACACACTCACCCAAAGAGAGAGCAACACAGAGAGAACAGAGCAAGGAGATTCAGCACACAGAGAAGGAAATTCAGAGAAGAACAACTAAGATGATCAAAGGCCTGGAGGCTAAAACATACGAAGAATGGCTGCGGGACTTGAGTTTGGCTAGTCTAAAGAAAAGAAGTAATAGGGGAGACATGATAGCAGTATTCCAGTATCTGAGGGGCTGCCACAAGGCAGAAGGGGTCAGGTGGTTCACCAGAGCACCAGAGGGCAGGAAAAGAAACAATGATTGGAAACTGATCAAGGAGAGAAGCAACCTGGAATTAAGGAGAAACTTCCTGACAGTGAGGACAATCAACCAGTGGAACAGCTTACCCCCAGAAACCGTGGGCGCTCCATCACTGGAGATTTTAAAGAAAAGACTAGACAATCACCTGTCCAAGATGGTGTAGGTTCTCCTGCTTAAGCAGGGGGCTGGACTAGAAGACCTCCAGGGTCCCTTCCAGCTCCTATTCTATTCTATTCTATTCTATTCTATTCTATTCTATTCTATTCTATTCTATTCTATTCTATTCTATTCTATATGATAAACTATAGTATTTTGCTATCAGCCAGTATGCTAAAGGCAGCATCTGGAAAGGTCTGGTTAAGTTCATGGAGGGTCAGGCTAGGAATGCTGTTAACAGCAACTGTTTACTGCCTTCTGATGCAGAAGCAGCAGGGCTTGGATATTGGTTGCTGGGAAGCAACATTTCAAGCGGGTTCTTGGCCTCCCATCTGGCTTGGCAAGCTCTCCAAATGCATCCACTTGACCAGTGTGTGATGGCAGAGAATGCCAGATTAGATAGATCAAAGGCCTGATCCATTAGGGTTCTTCTTATCTCAATATAATTTTGAATATAATACAATAAACAGGTAGTCCTCGACTTACCACCCTTTATTTAGAGACCATTCAAAGTTACAATGGCGGTGAAAAAAGTGACTACCAGTCCTTGCACTCACAATTGTCATAGCACCTTCACAGTCATGTGATCAAAATTTGGGCACTTGGCAACCAGTGTGTATTTACTATAGTTGCTGGGTCCCAGGTACATGCCATCGCCATTTGCAACCTTCCCAGTGGGCTTCCGACAAGCAAAGTCAATGGAGGAAGCTGGATGTATTTAACAACTGCGTGATTCACTTAACAACTGTAGTGATTCACTTAACCGTGGGAAAAAAAGTCCTAAAATTGTTTTTGACTCACTAACAACGATCTAGCTTAGCAACGAAAATCCTGGTCCCAATTGTTATTATAAGTCAAGGACTTTGTGTATCTCATCATACCAGGGAAGGAAATGGCTGGATTATCTGTGTACGTGTGTATTGGTGGGGAAGGGGGGGGGGGAAATCAGTGTTAATTCCTGGCAAATGCCTGGATAAGTCCCTGCAGTTTTCTTGCCATGATTTTGCCATTGCCTCATTTCTAAGGCTGAGTGTTAATTCCTGGCAAATGCCTGGATAAGTCCCTGCAGTTTTCTTGCCTGCCATTGCCTCATTTCTAAGGCAACTGGCACAATTGCCTTTCATGCCTTGGGTAAGACTAGAACTTACAGCTTTCTGGTTTCTAGACTAGTACCTTAACCACTTTTCCCAAACTGGCTTTCCAGATCTTTCCACAAAGGTCCCCTTTGTGAATGAAGTTGGATAGCCATCAGCAGACTTTCATCTAGATTCTTGCAGTGAATCGTGGGTTGATTCTAAGGACTTTAAGGGCCCTTTTGAACCTTGTAATTCTAGAATGATCTTTGACCATTCCTCATAGGGATGCTTGTCCATTCCTCCACACAGAAACAGCAATATGTTTAAATATCTGTCTTGCAAACATTTCTCCAAAGAACCACCTGTTTCCTACTTTGCATGAAGATATGATCACATCAGGATTGAAGCTTGGTGTTTTTTTAATGTCTGTTGGGACCACAGCACCCACAGGAGTAAAAAAAAAAAAAAAGACTAAATAACTGCTTTAAAAATGTGATCCCAGCCACCATTGTGACTTTCCTGAACTCTCGGGTTGCTCCTTCTGGAAAAGTAGAGAGGGCAAAATAAAAATATAGCACACTGAGGAAAAAAAGAGACATGTGCTTTTTCTTTTGGATGTTTTATTCTTCCTAGAGAGGTTTTTATTTTATTCTTTCTTCCTCTGCTGACATTTGCTCAGTTTACATCTCTGAATTGAGTGACCTTCAAGGTGAGGTAAATTTCAAATTCACAGCATGAGGTTTAGCTGGTTCCGGAAGATTCCCAGCATGGCTGCACAGCAGGGAAAAGCTGTCTGATACATGTAGGGCAGGGGCTTTGTTGCTTTGCTCTGCAGTCCTGCACTCCCTGTCACTGGAGTCATGTCCTTCCTTCTTCCCTTTTAATAATCAATAATGTCTGGGTAAGGAATAGAAAAAGGAATGGACATTTAGCCTTTAAAGCAGTGTTTCTCAAGGTTGCAACTTTAAAATGTGTGGATTTCAACTCTTAGAATTCCCCAGCCAGCATGAGAGAAACACTCTTTTAAATAATCATGGAATAAGCAAAGTGACTTTCCTCAACCATTTAGTTATTGAAGTTTAAATCCAGATATCTTTGCTGATATCACTACCATATTTACCATGGTCCTTTAAAAAAAATAAATTAAGGATTAAAAAAACAACATTCCATAAATAATTTCTAGATTAAAACATTCCTAACAAGCCCTTTAAATTTTCAATATATCCTGAAGAGTTTTCATTTTAATCTGTTATGAAATTGATATTGTCCTGCCAATCTAAATAAAATAATTATTTCTTTCTTTTTGAGCAACTGAATTTTGTTAGACACTTTCTCATTAAGATTATCAACTTTTTTTAAGTAAGACATTATCCAAATATTTCCACTGGTGGGCATGTTGTGTCTTTGTAAAGATAGATTATAATTTGCTGTAAAGTAAATACAATACACAGTAGCTGGGTCACTTCAATAGACATTTGACTTTGTAATTAGGCTCTGTGATTTCAGCTGATGGGAATTGTAGTCCAACAGTATTGAAGGGGACAAGGGTAGAGAAGTCTTAGCTATAACTACATAAGCCATAATAGTTTTCTTCCACTTTATCTGGTATTACAAAATAAGCATGGCAGAAAAGATGCCCAAATTCCAGGCGAATGGGTTTTTCAGAAGCCTCTTTGCTGACTGTGGTTGGAAATAGGATGCTGGGGTAAATAGAGCATTTTGCTGAGAAGGAGAGTAGCCAGCGCAGTAGCAATGCCTGATTTGCCAGGCGCAGGAAGAAGGAAAAGGAACTATATGTCTTTGGGTCAGCTTCTGGATGCCTTTGGGTATTCTTTAAGCAGACTTCAGGACATTTTTTCCTTATTTATCAGACGAATCAGACTGAGCTTATTTATTAAGAGGGAGTCAAGAGGGAGCTTATTTATTAAGAGGGAGTCAAGCTATTCTCCAAGGCGCCTGAGGGCAGGACAAGAAGTAATGGATGGAAACTAGTCAAGGAGAGAAGCAACCTGGAACTGAGGAGAAACTTCCTGACAGTTAGAACAATTAACCAGTGGAACAACCTGCCTCCAGAAGCGGTGAATGCTCCAACACTGGAAGTTTTTAAGAAGAGACTGGATAGCCATTTGTCAGAAATGGTACAGGGTTTCCTGCCTGAGCAGGGGGTTGGACTCGATGACCTCCAAGGTCCCTTCCAACTTATTATTATTATTATTATTATTATTATTATTATTATTATTATTATTATTATTATTATTATTATTATTATTATTATTATTATTATTATTATTATTATTATTATTATTATTATTATTAGAACTACACCCTGCCTTTATCAGCAGAGTACATAGCACTCCCTCTCCACAACAACCTTGTAGAGTAAGTTGCGTTGGGGGAGAAGGACTGGCCCTAATTCAGCCAATGAGCTTCCTTGGCTGAGCGAGGATTAGTACCTGGGTCTCCCTGCTTCTAGTGCAGAATCTTCCCCACTAGTCTAATGGCTCCTGAGCAGAGAGGGAGGGACTGGGCCAAAATCAGCCAATGAGTTGTCACAGCTGAGGGGAGATTAGTATCTGCTTCTAAGCCCAGCACTTTCACTGCTACACCTGATTGATTCTTGGACTGAGAGGGAGGGATTAGCCCAAAGTCAGCCAATGAGCTTCCATGGCCGAGAGGGGACTAGCATCTGAGTATCTCTGCTTCTTGTCCAGCACCTTCCTCAATATAGCTGATGAAATTCCATCTCAGTCTAGCCAGTGGGCACTGTTATTATTTTTAATGGCAGTGCTTTGATATAATGAATCTTAAACGGCTGAGTTTTATGGTCTTCAATTTACCCAATTGATCCCTTGAGTGCTCTGTTTGGTAGCAAGAGCGCATCCTGGTTTAATAAATCAAGAGTTCCCATGACTCCACTGATGGATCAGACAGTCTGCTAAAGGGGGGGGGGGCAATTTGTTTTAAATGTATATCTATAAACATATTTTTATGACTGTAAGCCACCAAGAGTTACCCCATGGTAAGATGGTCAGCCAATAAATTTTATAAATACATACATACATACATACATACATACATACATACATACATACATACATACATAAATTTGTAGTCCTATAATCAGCTTTGGTTGTTATCCTGGGGGCAAGTAAGGAGCCCTTCAGAGAACTCCCTTTTAATTTCATCTCCACTTGTGGATTACAGCTCCTCATCTATCTGCCAATCAAAAACTGTAAAGCTATTTAATAAATAATGCAGTTGGATTTCCAACCAGGACTGGATGGTTTAGCTGAATAGGTAAACACAGCCAGAATATAGTTGATTGGTGTTGGCCTAGGAGTGTTTTCTAGACCCAGCGAGGTATATATTATTCAGTAAGCCACAGCTTAACCACAAGGTATAAAAATATTATTTTTTATTTGAACTTGTGGTTTTCTTCACAGATCCGCAGATGAAAAATGACTCTGAGGCAGCCAAGACAAAACGATTGCATAAACAAAAGAAAAGGATAAAAGCCAGGACACGTCTTGATGAAAAAACAGTCGGTGGGTCATCTTTTTAAAAATATGAAGGCTAATTCATGATTTGAAGAAATAAGGATACACAGGGCTGCCCACGATGACAAAGAGTCAATATGGTGGCTGTGACTGGGCAAGCACAGCCCCACCCCTTTTTAATGTGTGTATAAAAAAAGGCAAGGTTTTGATTGCAGTTGTGGCCACCATCTTGACTTTTTTGACCTCCCTGATGGACACTCCTGATGTTGCAAGTTACATTTCATCCCCAGCATTCCCTTCTATTGACTTCTGTCTTTTGTTTAGTTCTTCTTAATTCTGCTTTGATTTCTTCTTAATCAGGCTTAGACTAGAAAAGAACATAGATAATTCCATAAATGGAATTAAGAGCTTTCTGGATTTATTTTTTACAACTGTCCTTCTCCTCTTATAAAACATGGCTTTGAAATCATGAAAAGATGAAGTTTTATTTTCAACAAAAGCTTTTTAGTATTAGGAAAAAGTTCATTACAGGTAGTCCTCAATTTACAGTCTCAACTGAAGCCAAAATTTCTGTTGCTAAGCAAGACAATTGGTAAGTGAGTTTTACCCCATTTTATGATCCTTCTTGTCACAGTTGTTAAATGAATTACTCCAGTTGTTAAGTTACCAACATGGTTGTTACTGAATCTGGCTTCCCCACTGACTTTGGTTGTCAAAAAGCCACAAAAGGTGATCACATGACCACTGGACACTACAAACGTCATAAATATGAACGAGTTGCCAGGTGTCTGAATGTTGATCATCTAACCACGGGGATGCTGTAATGGCTCAGTGTGAAAAACAGTCATAACTCACTTTTTCCGGTGGTGTTATAACTTTGAATGGTCACTAAACAAATGATTGTAAGTCGAGGACTACCTGTATAGTAAGAATCTGGGTTAACAATTGCTGTGTTTGCA
The DNA here is from genome assembly GCA_023970755.1 of Azemiops feae. Taxonomy (NCBI): domain Eukaryota; kingdom Metazoa; phylum Chordata; class Lepidosauria; order Squamata; family Viperidae; genus Azemiops; species Azemiops feae. The sequence continues at coordinate 1,518,358 of JALGBA010000219.1, forward strand.
TAATATACACCTGAACCACAAGTGTCCTTAGCTTATACAATTGATATGACAACGGATTTCTTTTTCCATCATTGCTTATTATTATATTTTCTTTATTTTCGTTGTGAGACACCCCGAGTTGTGGGGAGTTGGGCACCATATAAATGTGAAACAGAAATGAAGTGGAGAAAGCCCATTTGCAAACTACCTCTTCTGCCTTTCTCAGTGCATATTATGGATTTATTTTTTTTTCTCCCTTGTTTTGGTCCCTTGTCCTAATAAATGGGGATGCCAGGAAAACCCCACTTCTTGAAATAATGCTCGGGGTTCTCTCTGAACCCATCAACTCTTGCTTTCTGTGAAATGGGCCTCCTTCTGAATGGCTTGGTGTGGAAAGCCCTGTTGTAGAGTAGCAGCCCTCCACACACCACAAAAAGTCACGGGAGTCTTTTTTCCTCCACTTCTACTTGCAGGGGAATGGACCTCTTGGTTCAATGTGGACCATCCTGGAGGTGAAGGAGACTTCGAGACGCTGGAGGCCATCCGATTCTACTACCCCGAGCGCATCTGTGCCCGGCCCTTCTCTATCCAAGCCCGCACCACTAAGTGGGAGCTGCCCAAGGAAGTGGGGGAAGTCGTGCGCTTCAGCCCCCAAGAAGGCTTCCACTGCCTCAACAAAGAGCAGCCCAGCAATAGGAGTTGCTCCAACTATCATGTCCGATTCCTCTGCCCTGTGGGTAAGTGTGAAACAACAATTTATCAGTGGAACGACTTGCCTCCAGAAGTTGTGGGTGCTCCAACACTGGAGGTTTCTTCTTACTGGAAAACCATTTGTGTAGGAAGTTGGTATAGGAAATGGTATAGGAACCGCCGAAAGTTGTGGGTGCTCCAACACTGGAGGTTTTTAAGAAGAGATTGGACAGCCATTTATCTGAAATGTTACAGGGTTTCCTGCTTAAGCAGAGGGCTGGACTAGAAGACCTCCACGGTCCCTTCCAAATCTTATTCTGTTATTCTGTTATTAAGGATCTCCTGTTGGAGCAGGGGGTTGGACTAGAAGATCTCCACGGTCCCTTCCAAATCTTATTCTGTTATTTTATTAAGGATCTCCTGCTGGAGCAGGGGGTTGGACTAGAAGATCTCCACGGTCCCTTTCAAATCTTATTCTGTTATTCTGTTATTAAGGATCTCCTGCTGGAGCAGGGGGTTGGACTAGAAGATCTCCAAGGTCCCTTCGAAATCTTATTCTGTTATTCTGTTATTAAGGATCTCCTGCTGGAGCAGGGGGTTGGACTAGAAGATCTCCAAGGTCCCTTCCAAATCTTATTCTGTTATTAAGGATCTCCTGTTGGAGCAGGGGATTAGGTCCCTTCTGTCATTCTGTCTGATTTTTATGGTCATGGCAACTCCAATGCTAAATGCCAAACCAAAGTATTCATTTCCTTTACCAGTCTGGACTTTGGGCCTCTGAATCTGTACAGCCTGGATGACAGAAAGGAAAGGGCAACATGATTGAGACCTTTAAATATATTAAGGATGGGAATAAGGTTCTAGAAGGCAGTATTTTCAATATGAAGTAAAAATCAAGAACATGGGGGCATAACTGATAGGAGGGAAGTTCAAAAGTAACATTAGAAAGTATTACTTCACAGGAAGCTTGGAACCAACTACCAGCAGAGATAGTGGATCAGTCATCAGTAACTGAGTTTAAATATGCTTCGGATAAACGCATGTCCATCATCTGACAATTAAGGGGGAAAAATTTAAAAACCCTCAAAGGCAGACTGGATGGACCCGTAGGTCTTTTTCTGCCATCAGTTTGTACGTTTCTATCTTGCCTCCCTGTTCTGACTTACACTTCGCAGGTGCTCAAAAGGCCACGTTGGGACAGTTATTCGTCCCCATTCTACATTGCAGGGTTGTTGTGAGAAGAAAAGAGGAAGACCTATAACTAAGAGAACCTTCCGTCTGTGCCCACAATGAAGTTCCCTTCTCTTGCATTTAAGTAGAAGCAAAGATGCAACTCAGCTGTTATTGAAAATGCTCAGATTTTATCCAAATGTTTCCATTTATTATGCCAAATCTATTGAAGTAATCATGAACCTAGTGGCCCCATTTATACAATCCATCTGACCTGTTTGTTAAGTTAATTCTGTTTCTGGGTTCACGATATGCTGAATCACAAACTAATCCAATGTGGGGATACATGCAATGTGGTTGGCCACAAAAAAACAAACAAGCCTGTTGAAATTTAACAGTTTGGTACTATTGCCACTGCTGTACTAAGTAGCTTGTACAAACTGAGGCAGGAAGTGAACGGCTGAGTAGAAAACTGAATATAAATTTCTTTAGTCATCATCTGACATTCTAATTACTGCTATACAGTCAGCTGAAGCCCTTAGACTAGAGCAGGGGTGTCAAACTCGCCACATCACGTGACGTGTCGCGACATATCACTTTTCCCCCATTGCCGGAGTTGGGGTGGGCGCAGTTTCGGCATGACGCATCCAGCCCACGGGCTGGCAGTTTGACACCCCTGGACTAGAGCAGTGTTTTTCAAACCTATCAACTTTAAGATGTGTGGACTTCAACTCCCAGAATTCTCTAGCTAGGTTGAGGGTCCAGTGCAAATCCTTACGCTCAGACTAAATGGCATAGGTTTCTTTGAGTAGGCTGGACCTTACAGCATTCTCTCCTGGAGAACTCTGCCCCTAGACATAGTCTGGAGATCCCCAAAATTTGGGGGATGAAGTTTAATTATCTTTCATGAAGAGTAGTATGAAAAATCTAGGCTTTCTTGAGCAGCCCAGGATATTGACAAGGCAACTGATGGGAGCCATTTAATTAGTCATGTTATTAGTTCCCCAAATTCTGGAAACTAGGGGGAGATCTGGAAGTACAGACGTTTTTAAAAGCAGTTTTTGATCATTCCATTATCCCAAAGGTGTTTTTTCAAGAGGCAACTGGACTTTCTTGTTTTTCTTTGAAAACATTTCGCTTCTCATCCAAGAAGCTTCTTCAGCTCTGACTAGATGGTGGGGAATGGAAGGATTTATATTCCTTGCAGACTGATGGTCATTTGCATTCTTTTAGAGAGTCGTTGAGGCCACTTGGAGGTTTGACTGTGTCCTGAGTCACCTGAGTAGTGCAAATGAGTGTGGAGCTGCCTTGGTACTGCTGAAAGGACTGTGTGTATGGAGCTGTGCTTCCTGCAGGATGTTTTCTGCCCTGTGTCCCTTGAACACAGGCACAGGTGTTGGGGATGAGTCTGTGTTGTCTGCATCTCAAACTGAAGCGCAAATGGTTCCTGTAATCTGCAATTTTTGGAAATCCGTTCATACTTCTTGCACCATTCAAAGGGGGTTCATCTCAAAGTGCATGGCTAAATGTCTATGGAGATTCTCAGTCATCCAGGTCATGATTGTCCCAAAGGTGCTTTTTCAAGACTTTATTGTTTTTCTTTGAAGATGTTTCGCTTCTCATCCAAGAAGCTTCTTCAACTCTGACTGGGACAACCATGACCTGGATGAATCTCCATAGAAGATCGTTCCATTACCTACCAACATCCCACTTTTTCTTGGATCCATGATGACAGCCAAGTCTACCTCCCTTCTAATGGTAGTTACCCTGTTCCCCCAAAGTAAACAAAGAAATATGGGTGATTACCTCTTAGTATTTTATTTGTTACCCAAAGAAACATAACATAATCTAAAAAGAAAAGCCTTGGTCATCACTTGTAAAGAGTTTACTGCCCAAAACATCACGGTTTTAGACACAATTCACTTTCTGAGTTTCTTTTCCCCTTAATTTATTCTGCCCAACAGATCCTGTGCAGAAGCCAGGATGGTCAAGTTGGTCTCCCTGGAGTGCCTGTTCCCAAACAGCCTGTGGCCTCAGCGGCATCCAAACCAGACACCGGACCTGTCTGAAGAAGTCTGCACCAGTGCCGGGACAGCTGTCAAAATGCCCTGGGAAATCCATGGAACGTCGGTCCTGCAGATCTGAACCCTGCCAAGGTTCATTTTAGCCCTCAATCTATTTTAATTTCATATTGGGGTCGGTGTGTGTGTGTGGGGGGGGGGACATGAGGATCTGGTGGCAGTTAAGATATTTTGGATCATTTTTGACAAGGAATTCAGACAAAGTTTGTATAGTCTCTCTTATTACCAAAATGGAGGAATATTTCATTAAAGATTCTTCCCACCCCTCATTTTTATTTCACCCCCTGACATTTTCCCACCCACATCCTATCTCTGAATTCTAATACTTTTTTTGGTACCTTCAGGTCAGTTTGGCGACTGCCTGGACAAGTCCCTGCAGTTTTCTTGGCAAGGTTTTGGAAGTAGTTTGCCATTGTCTCGTTGCTAAGGCTGGCCCAAGATCACCCAGCTGGCTTTGGGCCTAGGGCAGGACTAGAATTCACAGTCTCCAAGTTTCTAGCCTGATGCCTTAACTGCTACACCAAACTGGCTCTCGAGGTCCGAAATGACATCTAGATATTTTTCTCTGTGAAACCGGTGACATTTTTCAAGACAGGGGAACTCTCTACTTGCCTGGGTAGTGAACATAGCTTTACCACACCCGTGCCTGGGGTCATGACATCACTTGCAAGGAATGTTAGCAATGGCCTTGCGGTCTCCAAAGGGCCAGAGAGCTTCTGTTTTTATGGGCAAAGCAATTCCTTTTTAATTAACATCATCCCTGCCAAGGTTTTCTGCCAAGTACATTTTTGGGCAAGCATTAAACGTTTTTGTCCAGAAGATCTGACACTCGATCCCTTGTTTCTGATCGGGCAAAGAGGTGAATTTGACCCTAAGTACACACACATCTATCAACTTTGTCTAAATTCTTTGTCAAAACAATGATCCAAAATATCAGCCAGGCACAGTGTGTTTTCTTGAGGTTGGTGATGGGAATTCCAGGGATGGCAGTTGACCTGTGATGCCCAACTAGGGGTTCCAAGTGAGAAACGCATGAAACAATAAAAAATGGATCAAATAAAGTTTTTCCGATTGCTGCCCTCTTATGATTTGCTACTCAGTCTTTCTTCCTTCTGAACCTCTGGGTCAATCGGTTTAATCCTGCCATTGTATTTATTTTATTTATTAGATTTTTATCCCACCTTTATTACTTTATCAACTTTAATTTGCTCAAGGCAGCAAACATACCTACTTCCTCCTTCTTGTTCCCCCACAACAACCCTGTGAGGTGGGTTGGGCTAAGAGTGACTGGCCAAAATCCTGCTATACAGGTAGACCTCAACTTGTGACCACAATTGAGCCCAACATTTCTGTTGCTCAGTGAGACAGTTCTTAAGTAAGTTTGGCCCCATTTTACGATCTTCCTTGCCACAGTTGTTAAGTGAATGATTGCAGCTGTTAACTTAGTAACACGGTTGTTAAGTGAATCTGGCTTCCCCATTGACTTTTCTTCTCAGAAGGTTCTCAGAAGGTAGTCAAATGACCTAGGGACACTGCAACCGTCATAAATATGAATCAGTTGCCAAGCTTCTGAATTTTGATCATGTGACCACAGGGATGCTGCAACGGTCATGTGAAAAACGGTTATAACTCCCTTTTTTCAGTGCTGTTGTAACTTTGAACGGTCACTAAACGCACTATTATAAGTCGAGAACTACCTGCATTTGTGTAATGCAGCCAGTATGGAATTGCATCTGGAACACAGCAACATTGCTGAAAGAGAGCTGTGTTAGTCTTTGGTAGCCAAAATGAAGGAGTAGTTATACAGCATATGCTTTTTAATAAAATTTGTTGAGCAGAAAAGGAGCTACTAAACTAGACCCTGATTTTAGTTGATTTGAGGCCAGTCACTCTCTCTGTAAGTAATCTACATCATTGGATTAAGGTAAAGGTAAAAATTAGAAGGAATACTATTTATCCCTGCAGTTCCTGGAGCTAAGATGGGATATCAATCTAATGAATAAAGAAGTTATCATTTTGCCAAAATGTATTACTATTTATTTTCCTGAAGACACATTTGCTTCCTCTTCCTAAACTTATTTTAAATGGGTTTCTTTTACACATAATGTATCTTACATTATTCTTAGGTGCTGTGTTTTGTAGACTCACAAATTCCTCTTTTCCCACAGTCTGTCATTTTTGCTACTACATTATAGTCTTGCTCTTCAGCCTTAAAAAAAGCCTCCCAGAGTGGCATGCAAAAACCATGATTAAGGTATCTCTTGCTTTTAGACTTATACTAGAAAAGGTCCAACTCAAAAGGAAATGGAGTTGGGAGGGTAGAAGAAAAAAAAATTGAACATTCATTCCTCATTATGATTTTTACCTCCTGCTTCTTCTCTACCCAAATGTTGGTGCTAAATGGTCCTCTCCTTTGCCATTCCAATTTATCTGTCCAATGTATGTGTGTATGTATTTGTGTATATATAGTGACAAATAAATAAATATACAAATAAAAAAATTATATAAATAAAAACTTTTGGAAAAGTGCAAAGAAAAGCAACTAAGATGATTAAGGGCCTGGATACAAAAACATATGAAGAACAGTTGCAGGAATTGGGTATGGCCACTCTAGAGAAAAGAGGGACTAGGGGTGACATGGTAGTATTCCAATATCTCAGGGGCTGCCACAAAGAAGAGGGGATCAACCTATTCTCCAAAGCACCAGAGGGCAGGACAAGAAACAATGGTTGGAAACTGATCAAGGAGAGAAGCAACCTGGAATTAAGGAGAAACTTCCTAACAGTGAGGACAATTAACCAGTGGAACAGTTTGCCTTTAGAAGGTGTAGGTGCTTCATCACTGGAGGTTTTTAAGAAAAAACTGGACAGCCACCTGTCTGAAATGATATAGGGTCTCCTGCTTGAGCAGGGAGTTGGATTAGAAAACCTCCAAGGATCCTTCCAGCTCTATTCTGATTGATTGAAAAGGTGGTACAACTCTCCAGTGGCGTTTAATAACGTGGTAGGCAGACATTCTCTTAGGGAAAAAATCCAGCATTTTCTCTGTTCAAAATGTGAGTCTGGGGCTTTGGATTGGAGAAACAATCTTTTTGCTTACCTTCTCAGGAACAAGAATTGCTGTTCCAAAATTTATTGGGAGAGACGTTGAAGTTTTGCTTGGTTTCACACACATGGATTTTTTTTTTCTTGCACAAATCATAGAATAAATTCATAACGAAAAAAGAAACCTGAAGTGTTTGAGGCTTGGGAGCAGAGGCTGGGAGAGGAAGGAAAAGAAAAACGGGACCGTTGTCAACGGTTCCAAAAGAGCTTTGCAATGCAGGACAGGGCAGGGTGCCCAAAGCCACTTTAATGTTCGTGCTTTAAGAGGCAAAATGTTTCTTGTGCCAAGAGATCTGACCTTCCAAAGTAATCTTCACATCCTTCCTTGGAGTTGGGACTAAAATCTGAAGAACATCAATATAATATGCATTCACAAAAATTATAATAAACAGGGTTTTTTTAGTGATGGTTACCCATGGATCTCTGTTTTGTTCAGAGAAGTACATGTATACACAAAAGTGGCATGTTATTATGTGAACACACCTCAACTAAAACTCTTTCATGGGATTTCTAAATGAACGGGGACAAAGGTGACCACCAGGTTTTCTTGATCACAGATTTTGAAGCACAATCATATGCATGTCTCCACAGGCACACAAGCTGTTGATTGCTAACAGAAGAGACATTTGTAGCCCATGAACTGTGGGGTCCTTGGTGCTATTTGAGTTGAGTTGTTTCTTGAAGAGGTTTCATTACCCAACTAGGTAACATCATTACTGCTACCACTGATGATGTTACCTAGTTGGGTAATGAAACCTCTGCAAGAAAACAACCCAGCTCAGAGAGCACCAAAGCTATTGATTTCCAGAGGACTCAGTCCAAATAAAAATGTGTGGGCTGATGTCACGTGTGTCAGTTTCAGAAAACTTTGGACAGGTTGTTCCATGAAGGCAAATGCACAATTGATTATTAATAACAGTGGCTTCTCTTGCCCTCAGAACTCAAATGGAGCCAATGGGGAGCCTGGAGTCCTTGCTCAAAAACATGCGGCAGTGGCGGGAAGCAAGTGCGTCGTAGAAGTTGTCAAAAAACTAAGCACTCACATTGTGTGGGGCGTCCCCAGGAGGTGCAGATATGCTCCAACATACCTTGTCCAGGTAATGAACCTCTCTGAATGTATTTAAGCTTTATTCAAAGCTTATGTGACTCGTATGCATATTTCTGCGGCCCTCACTGTCCCCACCAGAAATTCTAAAAGGCAAAGTTTCTGTTAATCTGCATGCTGAACACTTGATTTAGAATTTGCAGGATGAATACAGGCGGCTGTTACGTATAAGCTAGGTTGACAAAATCAGAAATGAGGAGGTGATAAGCCGCCTGGGAAAGCCAAGGGAAATCATCAAAACAATTAAAAAACGAAAGTTAGAATATTTCAGACATGTGATGCGACACCCAGAAAAATACGGAATACTCCATTTAATCCTCCAAGGAAAGATTGAAGGCAAACGAGGTCCAGGCAGAAGAAGAACATCATGGCTTCAAAATCTAAGGGACTGGTTTGGACAAAACTCAGCAGCACTTTTTCGTGCGGCTGCTGATAAAAACAGGATCGCCAACATGATTGCCAACGTCCGATAACGGATATGGCAGAAGAAGAAGAAGAAGAAGAAGAAGGATGAATACCAGGATGAACACCAGGACTTTAATAAATCTTAGAAAAGATTTATTAAGAAATTGCTCCTAAATACTTACAATGTCAGGAGGATACCAGCCCAATTAGCCAGAGGAGTCCTAACAGCAGGGAAGGTTCACGTTTCGGAAGTCAATTCACAAGGAAGCTGGGGAAAGGGGGCAAATCGTATAGGCCTTTTCCCCACTCCCCCACCTTTCGGAATCCTCACCTTGGTTCCGGGATAATTAGCAAGGGGAAATCAATGTTTGTTTTTATGCTCACTGCAAAGGAAGAGATTACAAGCATACATTGGGGAATACACATTGAAAGGCTTGCCTTGGTGCCAGCAAGCTTAAGTGCTCCTGGTTACTTAGGATACAAAAGAGGACGGTGGCAATTTCAGACAGCAGCACAAGGTAGGCCGGGGTGCTAATTAGCTAATCGTGATTGCAGAGCTGAGCTGATTTGCACCTTGCAGGGAAGTGCAGCCTGTACACAAAGAAAAGCAGTTTAGGAAGGGATAAGCTATCTTTCCTCTGGAACGGAAGAAATTCTCCCTGAAAGGGAGAAGAAAATACAAAGAATATAATTTAGGCAATCAGGTGCAGGACAGGCAGCTTTCGGCCTTGGTTGAAGAAAAGTGCCCTGACATTTCCTAATTTTGCCACCTCATCCATGCTTCTTGGAAGCCCTTTTTTTGAGATCGCTGCATCTCTCATAAAAAGCTACCAGACCTCAATTCCTTTTTTGCTCCTCCCCATTTGCTCCTCCCCTTCTCTAACAAGCCCTGACTCTTAATGCACCCTCTTGGTTCTCTCTTCTTAGCTTGCCAGCTCAGCTGCGCCCTTGGCATCCCCAACAAAGACTGTACTGGCTGCATTTGTCCCAACCACACACTCTTGGGCAATGTACGGAGGGCCGATGGGATGCCCCTTGCCAATGCCCAGATATCCCTCGCAGACCAGCCTCTAGACCCCTTGGCCCAAAGCAATCGTTGGGGCCAGTTCACCATCCGTGGCATCTGTGCTGGCAATAGCACCAACGTCAGTGCTAAGCTTGAGCGCTTTGCACCAGGTAGTGCCTCAACCGTCGTCAATGGCTCTGGGACCTCTTCGGTGGAGATCATACTCCAGAGACTGGGTAAGTGCAATGTGGAGCCAGGCTGGAGTGGAAAAATAGGGGGAGATCTCAGCTTGCAGGGAAGAAATCTCCAGAAAGCACCAAGAGTGGTTTTATCTGCAGGAATAGTGAGTCTTGGGTGGTATTTAATGTGGCTGCCAATCTTAAAAGCTGCCAACATTAAAGCCCAATGGATAGAGAATGACAGGCTCCCTGAGAAGCTGATAAAATTGATTGATTGGGGCTCCCGATCAAGCAAAAAGACATCCCTTTTTTGCAATGTGGCATTCTTGGAACTTGCATTGGATCTTCCAACTTGTGTTTTAACCCCTGTATGAAGATGCCCTGGAGACCTCTTTTTTTCGGCCTTCTACCCATGTCATTGCCTTCATCTCATCCTTAGCCCATGATGGAGATAGGCTTAACTCATTTTGGTCATTCCAACCGTAAAGGAGTATATTCAGGAAACTTAAAAGACGGCAGGACAAACATGTCATCGAATAACAGAAATAACAGAGTTGGAAGGCAATTTGGAGGTCTTCTAGTCCAATCCCCAAATCAAGCAGACGACCCTATACCATTTCAGACAAATGGTTGTCCAGTCCCTTCTTAAAAACCTCCAGTGTTGGAGCACCCACAACTTCTGGAGGCAGGTTGTTCCACTGATGGATTGTTCTAACAGTCAGGAGATTTCTCCTTAGTTCTCGGTTCTCTCCTTGATTAGTTTCCATTCATTGCTTCTTGTCCTGCCTTCAGATGCTTTGGAATACGTCAATCACCTTGGAATGGGGCTGTGTGCATCCCTTCCTCCGGGGTCCTCTCTTTCCTTTCTTCAACACATAGCCACTGGGTGCTTTGTACCTTCAGCTCCAGACAGCCAATGGATGGGGAGAGGAACTTCATGGCAAGATAAGCTGCCCCTCAGCTGCCTAGTAGCTTGTTTTGAGATGGGACTTGATGGGCCATCAAGTGATGCGCCCTTTCTCAAAACAGGTCACCGGACAACTGGCGGATGGCTTGTTCTGAATGATTTAGTTGTCTTTTCAAAGGGCTATACCAGAGGTAGGCAACCTTGGCTCTTTTATGACTTGTGGACTTCAGTACCAGAATTCCTGAACCAGCCATGCTGACTCAGGAATTCTGGGAGTTGAAGTCCACAAGTCATAAAAGAGCCAAGATTGCCTACCCCTGGGCTATACCTAAGCAAGCCACCAGGCCACAGGTGGGAGGGGAGGGCTGTGGGATAAAAAACACTTTATCAGACATCCCCAACTCATCCATTTGCCATCAGCTGTCATTTTTCAATCAGGACAGCCAATCAGACTGCCAGGCATGGTAGGAGCATGCAGTAATTTGGTTTACTTGCTTTGCTGGACAGGCCCTATATAGGTAATCCTCAACTTACAAGAGTTCCTTTAATGAATGTTCGAAGTTACAAAGGCGCTGAAAAAAGTGACTTATGACTGTTTTTCACGCTTATGACAGTTGCAGAATCCCCATGGTCTCATGATCAAAATTTAGACACCTGGCAACTGTCTCATATTTATGACGGTTGCAATGTCCCAGGGTCATTTGACCACTTTTTGTGACTTTCTGACTAGCAAAGTCAATGGGGGAGCCAGATTCAGTTAACAACCATGTTACATACTTAACAACTGCAGTGATTCACTTAACAACTGTGGCAAGAAAGGTCGTAAAATGGGGCAAAATTCATTTAACAACTATCTCGCTTAGCAATGGAAATTTGGGGCTCAATTGTAGTCATAAGTCGAGGACTATCTGAACCTGATCTGCAGGGTGAGGAAGGCCCCCGATAAAATATGGGAAGTTTGCTTTACTGTGCAGCTCCCACCCACCCACCCACCCTATAGATTAGCTGGTTCCAGATTTTGATGAAGAGCTAAACCCTTTGTCTAATTAATGGTTAGACAAGGGTCTAATTAATGGTTATTTTATTTGACTTTTTTTATCTTATCTTTATTATGATTTACAAATCATTCAAGGCAGCAAACATACCTAATACTCCTTCTCCTATTTCCTCCATAACAACAACCCTGTGAGTCGGGCTGGGCTGAGAGAGGGTGATTGGCCCAAAGTCACTCAGTTGGTTTTTCATGTCTAAGGCAGGACTAGAACTCATGGTCTCCTGGTTCCTAGGCCAGCACCTTAACCACTAATATTCTTTGTATACAAGAAATCAAGGCACCACAAACTGGCAGAAAACTGGAATAGAGGCTATAGAGCAGTAATGGTGAACCTTTTAGAGACCAAGTGCCAAAAAACCGGCCCCACCTGCCCCCGCTCCATTCCCGCTCCGCCCCCAGCCCGGCCCCGCCTGGCCGCAGGACCACCCACTGTCTCCACGGCCCGCCGCAGATTGCCCAGGTGGCCCAGTAGCGCCATGGCAGCCATGTCCTCTGCCTGCACCCGCAGCATCATCTGTGCGCGACGGGGCACAAGGGCAGAGTCTTGTCCCTGCTGCCCGGCTGCCATGTCCTTGGCTGTGCTTCTCCGCGTCGGCTGTGCTCGGGGGCGACTCTCCTCCGGGGGGCTTGCTGGTGAGGAGGGGGCCACAGGGGGAGGTAGGTCTGGGGCCACGGCATGAGTGCCCACAGAGAGGGCTCTGAGTGCCACCTATGGCATTCGTGCCATAGGTTCGCCACTACTGCTATAGAGGCAACACTGGGACTGGCACTGAGGGCAGCAGAGGTGATGTTCAGAGTTGGGCAGAGTTGGGCATTTCAACTGAACTCTGGGTCAAAGACACTGAACCTGGCCACTGAATTAACCCATTTTTTTTCAATAGATTGGCTGGCGAGGCAGCCCAAAAGCAGGCTGCGTTTGTACTTGGCCAGAACAATAACAATCCCCAACCTTGTGAAACAGTATACGCTGTGACAGCATCTGCTAGATGTAAACTTTGTTGTGTAACACTTGAAAGTCATGAAAGCTGACAAATTACACATGGTTCAATTCTGGAATTAATGTTGGAAAATGTCCTAGCTAAATTGGAGGCTAGCCAATTTGGAGGCATAGCAAATCCATAAAACACTGAAGGAAGGCAAAGGGAAAACTCATCATCCATAAATTGCCTGTTTTGGTGAAACAAATTGACTTTTATCAGATTAATGTTTTTGTTTGTCCCTTTCCTTCCTTTCCGTCTTCCTTCTTCCCTTTTTCCTTCCCTTGTCTTTCTTCTTCCCTTCCCTCTTTCCTTCCCTTCTGTTTTCCTTCTTCCTTTCCCTTCCCTTCTTCCCTTCTTCCTTCTTCCTTTCCTTTCCCTTCCCTTCAATCTATGGCAGAACAACTCTACATGGTGACCAGTCCTGAATCAAAAGTGAGGATGGTTGGAGAAAAAGTGAGGTTCTGCTGCAGTGCCCAAGGCACCCCTGAACCCCAAAAATATTACTGGTGAGTCATGCTGAAGGTGGAATTCAGGAGAGCAGAGAAAAACTCACACCAGAACTTGTGTCTGACTCATTCTCTTCGAATAAAAAGCTGAAGTGATGGAGAGAACAAAAAAAAAAAAAGGGGGGGGGTCCTCAACCTCTTTCTCTTGCTACTATCATTTTTGCCTTAAGAGTCCTCTCTTTGTGGGAAGAAGTTGTAATCACAACCTTGGAACTTGCTCTGGTTTTTAAACATGAACTTGCTGTGTATTATCCAGCAATAATCTCAACAGACCTCCCTGTATGATAAGTCAGGGCTATGCACCATTTTGCAGATGAGAAGACTGAGGCTGGAGCTGCAGGTACAAACAGGAAAAACTGCATCCATAACAGGTGGAAGGGAAGTTAGAGTTTTCTGCATCTCTTTGCTGCCATCTAGTGATCAACTCTTTTTTTGCAGCGCAGATTGCAGGCTGAGGAAGATTAGCAGATTTAACATTTCATGGGAAAATCAAAATTCAAATTTATTTCTCTTTCAAATTTAAACTTGCCATTCTTAATTGAGACTCTCAGACATTTGAGAGCATCGGATTAAATAACAAGCAAACAGAGTAAGATTGGGTCAATTAAAACACAAGCCCCCAAAAGAACTATTAAAAAATAATGTTAGTCTATCCCAGGGGTAGGCAACCTTGGCCCTTTTATGACTCGTGGACTTCAACTCCCAGAATTCCTGAGGCAGCATGGCTCAGCTTGGAAACCTCTCCCTTTCCCCTCAGCATGGCTGGCTCAGGAATTCTGGGGGTTGAAGTCCACGAGTCATAAAAGAGACAAGGTTGCCTACCCTTGGTCTGACACCTGTCATTCACCTGAAATCCTCTAAAACATGGGTGTCAAACTCGCTGCGTCACGTGATGTGTTGCGACATATCGCAACTTTTTTTGCATTGCCGGAGCTGGGGTGGGCGCAGCCTCTGTATGATGCAAACGGCCGGCAGTTTGACACCCCTGCTCTAAAACAACATTTCAGTAGATGCCAGACGACACTTGTGGAAACTTGGGACACCCTGATCAATCATTACATTTGCTATCTCTGGCCTCAGCCACTTCTGAGTCCAATAAAGGCTGCCAGTAAGAACTGCCTTTCTTTTCCCCAAAACCCAGCTAGGTTTTATGAAGCCAAATACATTAAACCATTCCATATATACTTCTTTGAAAAACAAGACTATAAAAAGTTGAGATTATACAATTGGGGAACATGGATCAAAGCATTTCTGAAAATGTCATCAAAATATCCCATGTAAAAAATAAAAGAACTCTTTATGTGTGTGTTTGTGGATACAGGCGCGCGCGCACACACACACACACAAAAACACACAAAGAGGATTGCAGAACATTTCAAGTTATAGGTTGAACTGAGGTAAAAGCAATTTTGAAGCCAGGATAACAAAAGAGAGCAACCTGGTTCTTTGGCTCTGTTCCCTTTCTGCCCTACTGCCACACCGCTACTTCATCAAGCTTTCTAAATCGAACAAAAGACTCTTTTTAAGAAATTTCAAAACCAATGGCAGGGTGAGCTAAAGGTGAGGGTGATGGTTGGAAATTAGGCTTTGTCTAGATACACTTTTTTAGTTGGGAGAACACCAGAATCCAAGGACTGTCTTGGGTTTGGGAAGTGAAAAGTGGGAGCAGTGAATGACACAAGCTTAATCTAATAAATCCATTTTGTATTCCAATTTATCACTTTCTCTAAAAAATAAAGGAAATTTTGCTTAAGTAAGAGCTCAGCTTGATTGTGGCAATCCTTATATTTATTTGCCTCATCCTAAAATCTCAATGTGTCATGCACAAAACAGTGAGAATAACTATGGTTTAATGCAAAATGGCTTTTGAAGGTTTGGGGAGTGGAAACCGTGTATGGAACTGACCAAAGGAGAAGGTAATTGCTGCCAATTCAGATATAAGTTGGATTCCCCCCCCCCCTTTCTGCTTCTCTCCATCCCCTTCTTCTGTTTCTCTAGGTATCACAATGGAACACTCCTGAACTGGAAAATGTACAATTACAGCGGAAGCTTAGTGTTACATGATTTGAAAACTCACCAAGCTGGCTTATACCACTGCAAAGCCAGCAATGACCACAGTTCAATCAAATCCTCTGCTGCCCATTTGACAGTAATAAGTAAGTAGCTGCTTTTTTTGTGTGACAGGACCTTCTTGCAATATCTGGTTTCAGGATAATGTGGTTTGTTTGAGCTTGGCTCAGTATTGGGTGAACATAGCCACTGTGGTATATGAATCATAATTTCTTTGATTCCTTAAGGCTGCCCACCCGACTGCAACTGTGAGCAGCTTATAAAGAGTTGAAAGATCATAACAATTTTTGTGTGTTTGTGCCTTTTGAGTTCAGTGTTGAATTTTACAGGATTCCCGTAAGTTTTCAGATTGAAATCTTTCTCGGTGCTGGAGGCCATCTATACGCACTATTACCTTCTCAGGAACAAAAGCTGGACTGCTACCTACCTCTTGTGATATCTCAGCAACCCACTTTTGCCTGTTATTCATATCTTCTGCTAAATGTCATGAATCTAATACATCTGTGTCTTTACAGGACACCTAGTCTCATCCTCTCTTTTTCTTGTTTCAGGTCCAGATGTTCCAGCATGTAGAGCTCAGCCAGAAGAACACCTCATAAAACTCCCTGATGATTGTTTTCAAGAGGCAACAGGTTCCTACTTTTACAATGTTGGTCATTGCCCCAGTACCCCCTGTGCTGGAAACACTTCAGATGGCCTGTGGTGCCAAGACGCTACGCAGCATTGTTGTGGAACACAACGCATGGAAGTGAGAGAGGTCCATTGCACAGGATACATCCTTCCCATTAAAGTGGTTGCAAAGTGTGGCTGTGCCACCTGTACTCGGCCCAAAGTCCTGGTTCGGGGCAAAGTATCAGCAGCTGACAATGGTGAACCTCTCCGCTTTGGTGAGATCTATCTGGGTGCAGAGAAAATTGGCTTCACTGGGTATAAGGGCACATTCACTATAGAAGTGCCACCCAACACAGAGAGACTCGTGGTCAAGTTTGTGGATCGGATGCAGAAATTTGTAGATGCCGTCAAGGTTTTCCCACTTGACCGACGTGGTGGGGCTGTTTACCAGGAAGTCAAATTGATGAGGAAGAAGAAGCCCATTGACCTGGCATCAATGGAGTCTAATACCATTCCATTGGGAGAAGTACCTGGAGAAAATCCTATTGGGGAGATAGTCATCCCACCTGGATCTTTCTTCAGATCTGACGGGCAGGTCTACAATGGGACCGTCAAGGCAAGTGTTACTTTTGTGGACCCACGTGACACTGGTACAGTGAGCACTGCCTCCAGTGACCTGAGTTTCATCAATGCCGAAGGGGATCTCTTCCCTCTCAGAACATATGGCATGTTTTCGATGGATTTCTGGGAAGAAGAAACACACCAGGGCTTAGAAATCGGGCGCGTGGAGATAAAGATGGATACTGACCTCATCAAAACGCTGGAACATACAGAGAAAATGAAACTCTGGTCCCTCAATCCTATAACTGGCCTGTGGGAGGAAGAAGCCTCTCTCAAGCTGTCCAAGAGGAAACGCAAGAAAAGGGAAGAGAGAAATTTCTTGATTGGCAACTTGGAAGTCCAGGAAAGGCGCCTATTCAATCTGGATGTTGCAGAAAACCGTCGCTGCTTCGTCAAAGTCAGAACATACATCAATGAAAAGTTCTACCCTAGTGAGCAGCTGGAGGGAGTTGTTGTGACTCTTGTCAATCTTGAGCCCAGACCTGGTTATCCTTCTAATCCTCGGGCCTGGGGTCGATTTGATAGTGTGGTGACAGGTCCCAATGGTGCGTGTTTGCCTGCTTTCTGTGATAGTGAGAGGGCTGATGCCTACACAGCCTATGTCACAGCAACCATGGGAGGAGAGGAATTGGAGGCTGTTCCTTCAAGCCCAAAGCTCAACCCTCGTGCTATAGGTGTTTCTCAGCCTTACCTCAACAAGCTTGGCTACCAGAGAACTGATCATGAGGACCCTGCCCTAAAGAAGACAGCTTTCAAGATCAACCTTGCCAAACCCAACCAGAACAACATTGATGAGACCAACGGGCCCATTTACGCCTATCGAAATCTGAAGGACTGTGATCAGGCCCCCGTCACAGCCAACCACTTCCGATTTTACCGAGTGGAGGAGGACAAGTATGAATATAATGTTGTGCCTTTTAAAGAGACTGACCTGACCACTTGGACGGGAGACTACCTCTCCTGGTGGCCTAACCCTCAAGAATTCCGTGCCTGCTATATCAAAGTGAAGATTAATGGGCCACATGAGTACATGGTGAGGTCACGAAACGTGGGTGGCAGTCATCCAAGGACTCGGGGACAACTGTATGGCCTAAGGGATTCCCGCAGCATCCGGGACGTTGACATACACAACAGCTCGGCAGCCTGTGTTGAATTCAAATGCAGCGGGATGTTGTTTGACCAAGAAATGGTGGACAGAACTGTAGTATCTATCATCCCACAAGGAAGTTGCCACCGTACTGCGGTCAACAGCTACTTGAGGGAGTATCTAAGCCGTCACCCGCCTGTAGTGGAGAATAATGACACCATGGCTTTCACCATGTTGGCACCAGTAGATCCCTTGGGGCACAACTATGGCATCTACACCGTGACTGACCAGAATCCACACCTTGCCAAGGAGATTGCAATTGGGCGCTGCTTTGCTGGCACCTCGGATGGCTTTTCGCGTGAGATGAAGTCCGATCAGGGCACAGCTCTGGCTTTTACCTGTTTTGAAAAGCCAGTCGGGACAAAGAGCTTCTTCCAACGCCTGCTTGAATCCCCAGCCCAGACGCTGACCGAGATGCGCCGTGAGATGGGAGCCAATGAACAACGCCGGGGCCCTTCTCAAGTGGTGGCTTACCCATCTGGATTACGGACCATGTTTTCTACACAACGCCGTCCAAGCCGCCGAAGAAGGGTGGGTACTTCTCCGATCCAACAGTGAGCAGCGTGAAGAAACATTTGTTAATCTTTGCGATCCAGACGCCCCTCGGCAGCTCCTCAGGATGGGTATCCGAGTGGGCGAGACTGACTGCAGCAGGTTTTATTCCATGACCTTCAGAATACATCTTAAAATGTACCACACCATAAAGTACATTTTGGCAATCTCCATAATCCAATGTGATAAATCTCCCTTCCAGGTCCCAGCTACTATGTCCTGAGACTTCTAAACTACTATTATACCACCTGGAGGGGCATTCATAAGGGGTCGAAGTCAAGATGGCTCCCACCCCTGTGCAATCAAAGCCAAGCCCCTTTATGCATATTGTAAAAAGGGTGGAGTTTCAATTGCACAGTCCCACTCCCCATCCAGGCTGACCTCTACACTATTGTATTCTTTTTTCTTCTTCTAAGGAAAATGGTTTCTCATGTAACATTCCTTTATCCGTTCTCTTTTCTGCTCTGCTCATCATTTTTCCGGAATGACAATTTAGGTACAACCTGATTCAGAACTGAAGTACGCGCGACTAGCTCTTTTCATTTCCCTCCCCCTACTATTGGCACACGTCTTTGCCTTCCTTTGCATCACTGCTCAATAGACATCCCTAGATAAAGAGATTTAACACATATGGAGCATCTCTGGCCTTTGCAGTTTAACAATCCTCCTGTCAGTCCCACGTCACCAACACAAAGCGGTAGTGAAACACTAAACCAGCAGTCCTTGACTTATGACTGGTTGCTTAGTGACTGCTTGAAGTTACAATGGACCCTGAAAAAGGGACTTAAGACCCCGATTCAAAATTCTAACATCCAGGGCACCCACCACAATCATGTGACCGCATTTTGGGCCCTTAGCAACTGGCTGGCATTTACGGCCATTAGCAGCATTCACAAGACCATAATTTACAATATTTTTTTTCCCTGGAAACCGGTTATTTACTTCCAGGATCCTACAAACACCGCAATGGGTTCACTTAAAAACCATGGCATTTCCCTATTATTAAACTCAAATGTCTATTTCTCAGAAAATTTCTAAGTTAATATCAGAACACATGCATTGTTGGGCAATTTCCAAGGTTCTTTTTTTTTGTTGTGTTTTAGTAGTGTGGGTAAACACCCCACACAAAAAAGATTCTTGTCATATAGCACATACACTGATTTTTCTTAGCCTGAGGGTGTTTGGAAAGTGCACGAAGAATCTACACAGAAAAGTGTTGGAAATTGTCCACTTTGCTGTTCTTTGAGGTTCTTTGTGCACTTTCCAGATAGCCTCATGCTGAAAAAAATCAATGTATGTGCTATATAAGCAAGAATCTTTTATGTGTGGTGTTTAACCACGTAGCTAAAACACAACAAAAACAAAAACAAAAGAACCTTAATATGTTCCATCACATAATACCAAAATTGCTTTTTTTGTAACGTTTTATTAACAAGTACATAAATGTGTACCTATAATAGGTAGTATGGATGGGGATGTGGGAAAGTATAATAAAGTATTGAAAAAAACATGCTACGGTACATACCCTTCCTGCTCTGTTGTATCTTCAGATGTTAATAAAACAAAATAAGAGAAGGTTGCTAATAAAATTTCATCTTTGGACCATCTGATTTGGAACCCAAAATTTGGGTCCATGTTTGGATTTGAAGGCAGGAGACAAGGAGAAGAATAATGGGATATTGAACATTGTCTTCATGAGAGGTTCCTGTTTCTCTGCAGCCAGGAAGCTATGTTAGATCTCTACGTTATTCATTGTAAAATATATGGTTCTGTTTTATCCACGATTAGTGGACCTGTGTTTAATCCCCGCCCCCCTGGTTTTCTCAAGAGGAAACCGAAGGTTATCAAGAAGAACGTGTGACTGGATTGGACACGAGAGGAAGTGGAAATCTCTTAATTCTCTGCTTTCTGGAGTTACAGGTAGTCCTCGACTTACACAGCTGCTTGGTGACCGTTCAAAGTCACAACAGCATATGAAAAAAGTGACTTATGACTGTTTTTCACACTTATGACCATTGCAGCATCTCCACAGTCACATGATCAAAATTCAGACGCTTGGTAACTGACTCATATTTATGACGGTTGCT
This sequence comes from Azemiops feae, assembly GCA_023970755.1. Taxonomy (NCBI): domain Eukaryota; kingdom Metazoa; phylum Chordata; class Lepidosauria; order Squamata; family Viperidae; genus Azemiops; species Azemiops feae. The sequence continues at coordinate 1,538,613 of JALGBA010000219.1, forward strand.
ATGTCCCGGGGTCATGAGATCACCTTTTGTGACCTTCTGACAAGCAAAGTCAATGGGGAAGCCAGATTCACTTAACAACCATGTTACTAACAACTGCAGTGATTCACTTAACAGCTATGGTAAGAAAGGTTGTAAAATGGGACAACACTGAACAACTGTCTCGCTTAGCAACAGAAAAGTTAGGCTCAATTGTGGTGGTAAGTCCAGGATTACCTGTATACGTCCAGCCATCTTTGGTCCCCTAGACCAGAGGTCCACAACCTTTTGGGCACCGGGGACCGGTTCCGTGGAGAGAGGTTTTTCCACGGACCGGAGGGTGCGTGGTTTTGTGTGCTTCTTGCATCCCGCAGAGGAGCCTTGTTTGTTTGTGTGGACCGATTGCTGGCATGCCGTGGCCCGGTACTGGTCCACGGACCGGGGGTTGGGAACCCCTGCCCTAGGCTGAGCTTTAGGCTTTTCAATCAGTAAAAAATTTGTGAGTGTTGTTGTTTTTTTAAATACTATTCATGGAAAGACGTCCCGATAGAGACTTGCTCTCCTCCCAAAAACCTGTTTAGGCTACATTTGGAGGAAAAAGTAAGCATGGACTGGTTTCAGCTAGACATTTTCCTCCCTGAAAATTTAGCACAACTGACTCCCCCACCTCTAAACAGAGGAACTTGCCTGCTTGTCCATCTCCACCGGGTGGAAGGAATCGAGCTTTACAAGGCACCTCTAGCTCAGAGCCTGCGGTTTGGCATCCTCCATGCCTCCGTTTCTCCATCCTGCTCTGTTTATCCAGGAGCAATAATGAGAAAAGCAGGCCAGGGTGTTAGAGGAAGAAGGCAGAGAATTCCTGGGGTTTGGAAAGCTCTTTAGTTGGCCTCAGCTGCTCTTGCATCTACAATAGCATAAAGGAAAAGAAAGGACCAAAATCAACCACTCACTCCACTCCAGCTTCCCCATTGTTCTTGCCAAAGGCTAACCACTATTACCTGCCTTGACATGTGGCCTAAACCCAATACAAATGTACAAGTTGTTGGCTGCTTCGGGCTGGCTCTCCTTGCTGGCATTCTTTGTTGCCACAAAGGAACAACGGCTCATCCAGATGCCAACTTGCTGGTTTCTCAAGGCCAGGTGGTGCTTGCTAGCTGAGAACAGAGGCTTAAGAGAGAAGGAAAGAGAACACACACACACACACTGGTGGGCACTCACAAATACTGCCCTTTTGTGCAGCACAGGGGCAGATATTGCGGTGCTCAGGGGTGCAAAGATGCTTTTGGATACCTCCCTTGGGGTTTGCTATGCTCTCTGCCCTATCTTTCTTTGTAGGTCGTCCTTGACTTACAACCATTTGTTTAGTTCAAAGATACAGCGGCACTGAAAAAAAGTGATTTACAACCGGTCCTCGCACTTACAATTACCACAGCATCCCCACAGTCACATGATAAAAATTTGGATGCTTGGCAACTGCCATGTATGAATAGAATAGAATAGAATAGAATAGAATAGAATAGAATAGAATAGAATAGAATAGAATAGAATAGAATAGAATAGAATAGAATAGAATAGAATAGAATAGAATAGAATAGAATAGAATAGACGTTGTCTTGCCTGAACGCCTTTTCTCAGCATGATGATGGAGAATCCACGAATGGGTTAACTCTGTCCTCCTGCCTAATCAGACTAAGTCAGTCAAAGTTGCCACGCCCGTCCTTAACCGGGACCTCCCAGTCTTGACAAAGGCGAAGCTATTGACGACAGTCCGACGTGGTGACTCCCAAAAAAGGAAAATAAACCCCTGACACAGGACCTGACGGACACTTGAAGGGGTGGGTGTGGATTCTCCATCATCATGCTGAGAAAAGGCCTTCAGGCAAGACAACGCCCCTTCTCCAGCATGATGGATGGAGAATCCACGAATGGGACATATCAAAGCCACTCTGTCCCTATGGGAGAGAATCAGTCTGGGCCTGTGTCCCAGCCTTTGGCACTACTTGTTGTAGCACTCTCCGGCCAAAGGAGGCGTCTGCAGAGGCAAACGTATCCAGTTTGTAATGCCTCACAAAAGGGGAAGGCAAAGACCATGTCGCCGCCCTACAAATGTCTTCAATAGATGCTTGTGTTTCCCACACTGCGGAGGTGGCAGCACTGCGAGTAGAATGCACCATCACACGACTTGGAACCGACAGGGAGTGCGACAGATACGCCCCTGAGATACAAGCTCTGATCCACCTGCCTATGGTAGAGGCAGACACCTTCTGTCCCATAGAAGAAGGCTGGAATGAAACAAAGAGGGCTTCTGACCTGCGAAAGGCCGCCGTCCGCTTGATATAACAGCGTAACGCCCTGCGGACGTCCAGTGTGTGCCATTGTCATTCCAAGTCGTGAGACGGGTGAGGGCAAAAGTCTGGCAGTATGACTTCCTGTGTTCTGTGAAACACAATATTGACCTTGGGAATAAAGGAGGGGTCCAAGCGGAGGACCACTCTGTCTTCGTGAAAGATGCATAATTCCCCTCTGATAGAGAGAGCTGCCAGTTCCAAAATGCATCTAGCCGAGGTAACGGCTATCAGAAATGCAACCTTGAGAGACAAGGACCGCAGAGTACAGGTTCTAATGGGTTCGAAGGGTGGCGTGGTAAGGGCCTGTAAGACCCACGGCAACTCCCAAGAGGGATACCTATGAACCACAGGCGGTTTGCTGTTGGTGACCCCCTTGATAAAGGAGCGTACCATGGGGTGCTGAGCCAATGGCTCTGAGTTGTCCCAGGTAAGCACCGTGGATAGAGCCGCCACCTGTCTGTGGATAGTATTGGGCGCCAAGCCCTTATTGATGCCTTCCAACAAATAATCCAAGATTCTTGGAATAGTCACATCCGAAAGAGCCAAGTGGTTCTTTTGACACCAGTTGCAGAAATTCCTCCATGTGGAGTCATAAATGCGATTCGTCGCCGGCCTTTGGGAGGCCTGAATCATGGCAATTATGCCTGACGAGTAGGACTCCTGTGTCAGGATCCAGTGTTCAAGTGCCAGGCGGTTAACTGGAGCCACTGGGGCTCTGGATGTTGTAGAGCGACCTGGGTGAGTACTATGTGACCTGGAGGTATCCTCCACGGAGGAGCCGTGGAAAGGCTCATGAGGTCTGCAAACCACGGTCATCTCGGCCAGTGTGGAGCAATGAATATTACCTCTGCCCACTCCTGCAGTATCTTTCTGATGACTGCCGGGATCAGAGGGAGAGGGGGAAATGCGTATAGCAGGCCCCCTAGCCATGGGCTGCGGAGGGCATCCACTCTCTCTGCCCCCGGAGAGGGGAACCGGGAGAAGAATCTCGGGAGCTGAGAGTTCGCCGGGGAAGCAAACAAGTCCAGAACCGGGTGACTGAACCTCTCCGATATCTCTGTGAAGAGATCTGGGTGCAGGCGCCATTCTGTATGGTCCACTGTCGACCTGCTTAAAAAGTCCGCCTGTTGATTCGTCTCTCCCGAGATGTGTTCGGCTTTGAGGGAGAGGAGGTTGGTCTCTGCCCAGGATCCCAACAACTGGGCCTCGGCCATTGGGGACCTGGAACGGGTACTCCCTTGCCGGTTCACATGGGCCTTTGCCGCCACATTGTCCGTGAGGACCAGCACCCAAGTGATTGTGGGGGCGAAACGGAATCCGGGTAGTCAGGAACACCGGACCGCGATGTGGAACAGATGAAGCCATTGAGGCGGAGGTGGATTGCTGACACCCTGTGGACGCCATCGCTTCAGCGACTGCCTGGGAAATCATGGCCTGCAGTTGATCCGTGAAGGATGGTCACTCTAGGGTCCGAAGCCCAGCTGCTGTGGGGGTAAATGTGACTGCTGGTGCCGGAGGAGGTCCTTGAGGCCTGATTTCCTCGCCGAAGAGGGATAGGTTCTCCTGACAGATCCCAGGTGAAAAACCTTGGCCAGGGTCCCGTTCTGGAGACCATGCCGATGCAGGAGGCTCAAGTCGTGGGCCAAAGTTAAAAGCTTCGGTTGCGGTAAGGGGTGGTTTGTCCATCTCCCCTACGGCCAGCTTTTGTGCATGGGAGAACTGTTTCTCCAAGGCACGATGCCTGCGGCTGGCCTGTTTCTCGGCAGACTTGGAAGTTCTTTTGTTGAAACTGGCCTTAGTTTTGGCCTTGATTTTAGCAGAAGCCTCCTGATTGGAGGACTTACGCTTTGTTTGGCCAGCTGAGGTGGAAGCCTCTGGCACGGTGTTATCTGCCATAATAAATCGAGAAGTTTCAGTGGGGTGCTGAAAGAATCTCGGTCTGCAAGAGATACGGCTACGGCCCACCTACGGTGGGACTGGCCTGCATGTGGATCTGTGATAGTCCGGCCCACCGACAAGCCTGGAGTCACACTTAGCGATGATGATACGCGTGTCACTTAGTGGCGGCAAAAAAGGGCGCGAGTGGCAACTGCCAGCGCACTCTGCGATGCTCAGACCTACCGGCAAGGCCGAGTTCGCGTTTAGTGATGGGATCACACGTGTCTCACTTAGTGGGGGCAAACTCCGAATGGTGACGGCCGGCCCACTAGATGCAGACTATGGCATACAGGTTAGAGCTGACGAGGCCCCAAAAGTTGGTTTTCAGCCAGTGATGACTTGCCAGCTGACAGAGGTCTGGCTGAGGCCTGGCACCAATTGTGCGTCGGGCCTGCTGGAGTAAGGCCTGCTGGATGTGGCCTACTGTCCCTTCTGTTGTAAAGGTCCAGGACCCCCCTGATTGTCACCGAGGTCTGTCAATCGGACAATCTTCAGGGAGGGGAATACTCAATCCTATGGCTGGGCTGCTGTCCAAGGCCGGGCAGAGCCATTGCATCCGGCAGCGTGACTGGGCAACAAAATGGCGGCTGCCGAAGCTCACCCCAGTTAGGAGCTAAAGGACCCCGATCTGGAGAAAGAAATCCCTTGGCAGGGATACGAGCGGCGAGAAATTAATTTATGGTCTGTCCGGTTGTTATAAATGAGGCCCAGGCAGCGCGGAGGCTGTAGCGAAGAGCTCGCCAGCTGCGCGGCGCGCAAAATGGCACCCGCAACGATCGAGCTGAGGCGATTTGGCAGTTACTACCTCAGCCGATCAGATAAGGGATGCGAGTGGCGAGAAATCAATTTACGGTCTGTCCGGTTGATATAAATGAGGCTCAGGCAGCGTTGAGGTTGTGGCGACGAGATTGCCAGCTGCGCGGTGCGCAAAATGGCGGCCATGACGATCGAGCTGAGGCGATTTGATAGTTGCTGCCTCAGCCGATCAGATAAGAATAAGGGAAGAATGGAAGAGAGGAAAGGATGTCTTCCGCTCCCCAGGGCGGCTGGAGACCGCTAGTCCCAGCGCCGTCCAGATGGAGTAGAATCCACGAATGGCTTAAATGGATTAAATCTGACCTGCCTGATAATGCTCAATTTGGGAGTCAATTTTACCACGTCCGTCTGGGCATGCAGACTAAGTCGAGACTGGGAGGTCCCGGTTAAGGACGGGCGTGGCAACTTTGACTGACTTAGTCTGATTGGGCAGGAGGACAGAGTTAACCCATTCGTGGATTCTCCATCCATCATGCTGGAGAATAGAATAGAATAGAATAGAATAGAATAGAATAGAATAGAATAGAATAGAATAGAATAGAATAGAATAGAATAGAATAGAATAACAGAGTTGGAAGGGACCTTGTTAGGTCATCTAGTCCAACTCCCAGCCAAGTAGGAGACTCTACACCATTTCTGAAAGATGGCAGTCCAGTCTCTTCTTGAAAGCTTCCAGTGATGAAGCTCCCACAACTTCTGAAGGCAAGCTGTTCCATTGGTTGATTGTTGTCACTGTCAGAAAATTTCTCTTTATTTCTAGGTTGAATCTCTCCTTGATCAGTTTCCATCATTATTCCTTGTCTGGCCTTTGGAAAATAGGTTGATCCCCTCCTCTCTGTGACAGCCCCTCAAATATTGGAACACTGCTATCGTGTCTCCCCTCGTCCTTCTCTTCATTAGACCAGCCATGCCCAGTTCCTGTAACCGTTCTTCATGTTTTAGCCTCTAGTCCCCTAATCATCTTTGTTGTTCTTTGCACTTTTTAACAACACTTGCAGCATCTTGAGTCACATAGTTGCCTTTTATGACCTTCCCAGCTGGCTTCTGACAAGCAAAATCAATGGGGGGGGGGGAATGTGGTTTGTATAATGATCACATATTCATTTAATAACTGCCTTGCTTAGCAATGGAATTGTGGTCATAAGTTGAGGACTATCTGTATTTATTTGAAGAGTCTTCCAAATACATTTAAAAAAAGGTAAGAAGCAGTAAACAGGGATGTGGGGTAGGTAGATGGTGACTATTGTCTCAGTTACAACCCCATGCAATGCTCACAGATACAAGTTTATGCAGTTTATGCAGTCACAGACCAGTTCAAAATAAAAATGCTAAAAATAAAGTTATAAAAACACGATCAAGGACGGCCAGCTACAACTGAAACTAGTTCTGGAAAGTCCCCCACCCGTCGAAGAAATGTGACACACTTGTGTATGTGTATACATATATGTACATGTAGAATCTGCCAGAAACTGTGGAAGGGCCAGGACAAGGCAAAGTGCTATCGACTGAATTAATAATGACACATTAATGCTAATTATCTGAAGATGAAAATATCCAATTTATAACATTAATTTTCCCTCCCTTTCATATATCAATTCCTTTCTCACACAGAAAACCATTCTTATACACGGAAATACACATTTTCTTCCAAGAGTAACAGCAAAAAAAAAAAAAAAAGAGAGCAGGATTTACATTGGTAAGTGAAAGAATTAATTGGAGGGAGACAGAAGAGATGAATGGAAGGAATGCAGAAATAAGCCGATTTAGGTTTGGACAGAAAGGGTTAAATTCATCAGGCAAGCATGTCTGCTCCATTTCCAATGCAACTTCCTTTGGCAGCTGTCACCTGCAGCCAACTGTATTTCCACCAACTCCCTTGTTTCCTTCTCAGTAAATATGTAATAATGTCTCTTTGCCCCACAATTCACAGCTAATTATGGGAAGCGCGAGGAACCACATTTTTCTGATTGAGAATATACACGTCCTACACAGCTAGAAACCAGGAGATTGTGAATTCTAGTCCTGCCTTAAGCATGATAGCCAGCTGAGTATCCTTGGGCCAATCACCAGAAGACTGTGGATTCCAGTCCCTCCTTAGGCATGAAAGCAGACTAGGTGATCTTGGGCCAATCACAAGGAGACTGTGAGTTCTAGTCCCACCATAGGCATGAAAGCCAACTGGGCCAATCACAAGGAGATTGTGAGTCTGAGTCCAAGTCCTAGTCCTGCCTTAGGCATGAAAGCCAGCTGCGTGACTTTAGGCCAGGAGTGTTAAACTGCTGGCCCGCGGGCTGGATGCATCATGCCAAAACCGCGCCCACCCCATTGCCAGCAATTGGGGGAAATTCGCGATACGTCGCGACATGTCACATGACGATGCGAGTTTGACACCCCTGCTTTCGGCCAATCACTCTCTCTCAGCCCAACTCATCTCATAGGGTTGTTATGGGGAAAATAGGAGGAGGAAGGAATATTAGATGTGTTCACTGCCTTATTTATAAAAAATAATAAAGATGAGATAATAAATAAAATAAATAAACATACTGATAGTTGCCAAGATTATGGTGGTTCAGACTTTACAGATGTCCCCAGCCTTCTCATGTTTGGAATTTCCAGGCAGGGCCTGGAGAAACAATATTCTTCCTATGCCTCGTTTCCCGATGCCAGGCATCTGTGTGTCTTGCTCCCACCCTCAGCTTTTCCCTTGGAAATCCTGAAATCTTTGGTGAGAGAAAACGATCAAGAAAAGGCACTTGAGGCTTCCGGTTCCGGATCGCGACACCAGCAGTCGTACGGAGAGATCTCTCTCTCCCACCGGCTGCTTTCCCTCCGCCGGTAGACCCTTAATCGGGTCGAAAGTCGCCCCGTAGAGGCGACCACCGTTAGAGGAGGCTCCTGCTCGACTGGGGAAGAGCGGCGGCTCTCCCCAGTTCGAGCTATCTCCTTAGGGCCGCCGGAGGAAAAGATCGCCCAATAAAATGGACGATCACTTCGTCGCACCAGCTGAAAGCCAGAAGAACATCTAAGCGAAAGAACCCCCGTGGAGAATCCGGGTGAGACCTTTCCTACCCCCTTTTTTTTTTCCCTAACTACTTTCCTGTTAAAAGCTTTCTTTGAACTATTTCCCTGTCGTGAGGAAGCAGCGTTTGGGCAATGGGGAAAAACAGCTTTGGGAAAAAAAATATATAAATAAAAACCAGTCAATTTTGATGGACTATTTAAATTTTGGAATACTGAGGGGACCTGAAAACATTTTATTCTTGACTATTATTGTTACAACTACGCATTTATTATTTTGAGCCCTTTCTTCATCTTTTTCAACACGAAAAATAAAAAATCTATTATTTGGAAAGGAAAAAAAAAAAAGATTTTTTGGTTTGCTGAGGACATCTTGTGTCGAAAAGTGGTACTGCAATTATATTTCTTTATGGCTGGGAATGGCTATGACCTTCAAAGGGTGATAACCACAAGATAACGGATGCAGCTGGCCTATTGAAAATTGAAGGTGAATGCTTGCTTGATTCTTATGAAGTAGAGCCTTCTTTAAAGATTACAGATTAAAAAGCCTTATTACTATCGATATGGAACTTAATACACAACTGGACTATGAACTTATATTGGAAACAATTTTAGAAGCTGCAGAGGATGTGAGTTCCTATTTTCAATCCCTTTTCCCTACACTGAGAGAAACCGTGGAAACCACAAAACAAACTAATTTTATTCAACTTCCAACACAACCTATCGAGAAGTCTGATGACTATACAACAACTTCAATAGAGATGTCTGAAGCATCAATACCAACAGAGACTGACACTCAGATACAACTTATTGAAAATCGAGAAAAGGTGGATAAACAATTGGCAAATATAACATGGAATAAAACAGCTTTTACCATCTAAAGGCTATTAGAAGAAAGGAAAGAGAACTTTGACCAATTTGAAGCGTTAAAGAATATGGACCTTTTAATATTGTGGTTTGATTATGTAGGAACATTACTATGGAAACCACTATGGCATAGAAAGAAGCCCAGAGTTAGATTTAAAAATGTATTTTAAAGTCTTATTTAATGGGATTAAAAAGGCTTTGATTTCTTGACTGACTTAACAACTAATGGAACACGTGAAATTTTTAAGAGGATACCCTTTGTAATATTACTCTGTTTTAGATATGATATGTATTGGAGAAGTAAACTTTATTTACTGGTTTAAAAAGATTTTAATAGATATAGAGGCATTGATAGAATATATATTTAAATTAGATAGAAATTTATTTGTTGGCCTGATATTTTTATTTTAAGAGAATTATTTGGAAATAAAAGGAGAATAAGAGGGATGGGTGATAAGAGAAAAAAATGGTATCAATGAAGAAGATATGGGAATGTTGTTGCGAGAACAATATACCAGATATAATTATGTAAAAAAAAAAAGGGCACCCGAAGTGTTAATAATATGTCTATTTAAGGCTAATTGAAATATAGTAATTGTAAGTTAGTAAAGCTTAAAAACAGGATTTGGATTTTTAGAATTGAAATGTAACTGATATTTGATAGGATCGTTTGAAACTTATATAGAATTTATTAATTTGAATAAGTAAGATTAAATGAGGGAATTAGAGAGGGAAGTTTAAAAGATTTGATTTGAGTTATATATTTGTGATTGTCCTTCTTTTTTTGGATGTTTAATATACCCACCTCCATGGTGGTTCCTAAGCACCTTAATGTAATCCCTGTACCCCTATAAAATCTAATAAAATATATTTTAAAAAAAAAAGAAAAGAAAAGGCACTTGTGATGCAAGGCCCAGACAGACTTCCCTGATTCTAAATCACTCTGAAGTCAATTACAACTGCGTGCAATGGGATAAAATGCTGGACCTTGCCTGTAACTGCTTTGGTCCATGATCTGCTAGCATGAATTGGATTTCCACACACCTGGTGGGCTCTAAGAGAATCAATTTGGTCCAGTGATTAAGGCGCCAGGCTAGAAAGTGTTCTAGAGTAGTCCCGCCTTTGGCATGAAAGATGACTGGGGGACTTTAGATCAATCATTCTTTCTCAAAACCCAACTCACCTCACAAGGTTGTTGTTGCAGAGACAACAGGAGGAGGAGGAAGCATATTGCCACCAACAATTTGGGTCCTCATTTTACTGACCTCAGAGGGATGGAAAATACTGCACTACTGCATTCTAACCACTGCGCCATCAGGGCTCTGTATGTTGGCCGCCTTTGATTAATTTATAAAAATAATAACGGCGGATTACATACAAATAAATAAAAATAAATAGATGTGAGAAGGCTACTCTGGAAGATTTGGAATGGAGCTGTATCACCATGCCTTGGGAATGCCTTGTTTTCCCAGGCAACCATTAAAATAGATCCAGGCTTTGCTCTTTTCCATGTGAATTCCATGGGGTTGTCTGGACAAGGCCTGACAGTAAAACACCCATCTCTCACCTCTGGACAAAAGATCACACAACAGAAGACAAAGAAGCCCTTCAGGATGAATTGAACTGGGAAAAGTTGAACATTCTTTCTTCTCCCAAGGGACGTGATTTGAGTTTAAATGGATGGATGTGCAAACATGCTGATATTTCAGTTTGTGATTCAGCTTCTCTTTATTGGAAGAGGAAGTCCTTGGGGGAAGAGAACAGATCCATGGGGGGCAGGCAATTAGCGCTCTCTCTCTTTCTCTCTCTCTCTGTCTCTCTCTCTCTCTCTGTGTTTATGTGTAGTCCTTCTGAAGTAGGTTTCCGCAGTTGCAATGATCAAATGGACCAGAGCAGGGCAGTAAAATGAATCAATGGGAACAGAATCTCAAGATTTATTTAAATATTTTGGGTTTCTTGAACCATGGGTTTCAGTGAAAAAACACACACACATTGCCATTGGAATCAATATTGAGGGTTTTTTTCCACACACTCCTATTTCCTGGATCTTTGATTTAATTTGACTAAACACCTAAGAGAAAATTAAATTGACAGAAACGGAAACTAGAAGAAAGTTTCAGAATATGAATGAACTACGCTAGTTAAGAGGCTTTTAAAAACCCTAGGAAACAACCACATGAGTTCCTCCTTTAATCTAAAAGATTTCTGGATAGGGTAGAGCAATGTTTTTCAACCTTGGCATTTTTAAGTTGTGTAGATTTCAGCGCCCAAAATTCCCTAGCCTGCCTGCTGTCTGGGGAATTCTGGGAGTTGAAGTCCACATACCGGTATCTTAAAGTTGCCAAAGTTGAAAAAAGCGGGCCAAGAGACAGTAATTCATACATGGCCAAGAAGAATGAAATGAGGATGATTTATGTCAAGATGGACTAGAAGGTAAGACCCACTTCCAGGAAGTTTCTTTGAAAGTTCTCAAAAGCAGATCCATCTAATGCTCATATCACACTTGGCTTTAAAACAATGTTGGTCTTTTTTTATAATTATAGGTAGTCCTCGCTTCACGGCCATTTGTTTAGTGTGTGTTTCAAAGTTACAGCATTGAAAACAGTGACTTATGACTGGTCCTTGCAGTTACAGACTAACAGAAAAACAGAGTTGGAAGGGACCTTGGAGGTCTTCTACTCCAACCCACTGCTCAAGCAGGAGACCCTATGTCATTTCAAACTGGCTGTCCAATCTCTTTTTTAAAAACCTCCAGTGATGGAGCATCCACAATTTCTGGAGGCAAGCCATTCCAGTGATTAATTGTTCTCAATGTGGGGAAATTTCTCCTTAGTTCTAAGTTGGGTCTTTCCTAGATTAATTTCCATCCACTGATTCTTGTTCTGCCTTCAGGTGCAACTTACGTCCCTGCAGTGATGTGATCCAAATTTGGGCACTTGGCAATCAGCATGTGTTTATGAAGGTTACAACATCCCTAATTGCACAACATCACAACATAATGTGATTGCCATTTCCCAGCTGACAAATGGGAGAAGCCAGATTCACTTAACAACAGTGGCAAAAATGTTTCTAAAATTGGGCACAATTCTCTTAATGATCATCACACTTAGCAGTGGAAGTTCTGGAACCAATTATAGTTTTAAGTTGAGGACCACCTGTATACAGTACGCTGGGGAAGGTTGCATCAGATGATTGGTCTTTCCAAGTCTGTGTAACTGGCAATGAGTCTCATAAATCTAAGCGGAGGGATGCCTTTTCCAACCCTGGCTACCAATTTGTTTTGCTGCCAAGTTTGGAATGGAGCTGGGTCAAGTGACTGTTTCCTCCAACTCAGGACTGTAACTTTTCAAATTTCCCAAACCAGCTCCAACCCCTGCCCTCTGCTTTTGAAATTCACGGATCCAGTTATCCAATTAGTCACAGAATCTCCAATTATTTCTCCGGCTACCATATTCATTATTGGAAGATTGAACTAAGCAGCGCCTTTCTTAGAGGACATACCTCTGATCATATTCAGAGTGGTGAAAGAACACTGGAAAATTCAGTAGCAGAAGACCCTGTCAAAGAGAAAATAGCTTGTAATATAATTGTCTTGGATGCAGAGTGTGGTCTAAGGCCAGCTGGCCATCAGCAAGAACACATTCATTTGAAGTAGTTGAAGCAGAAGGCAGATTTCTTAAGAAATGTATGACTGAAAAGCCTCACTTCTGTTTACATTTCATCTTGAAGAGAAGAAATTGGGAGCAGGAGGAGGCCTTTTGCCTCTTAAATACAAAGAAGGGGAGGAGGAGGAGGAGGAGGAGTGACTGTTCAAAGTTACAACTGCACTGGAAAAAGCGACTTATGACCATTTTTCACACTTACGACCGTTGCAGCATCCCCACGGTCACGTGATCAAAATTCAGATGCTTGGCAACTGGTTCATATTTATGACGGGTTGCAGTGTCCTGGGGTCATGTGATCATCTACTGCAGAGTCAATGGGGAAGCCAGATTCATTTAACAACCATATCACTAACTTAACAACTGCATTGATTCATTTAACTACTGTGGCAAGAAAGGTCATAAAATGGAATAAAACTCACTTAACAAATGTCTCACTTAGCAACATAAATTTTGGGCTCAATTGTGGTCGTAAGTCAAGGACTACAGGTAATCCCCGAGTTACGAGCGTTCGCTTAACGCTCGCTCGAAGTTACGTGATGAGCGCCCCCTAGTGCTTACGAGCAAGTCCCGAAGTTATGAATATTGCAGCACCACGGCAGTCGTTCGCCCTTACGAGCGACTTCAGTGGCACTGCAACATTCACCCTATTCCCCCCCCCCACTCCTCACAACTGCTTCCCCTTCCCTTCCTGCCGCGCTGGACTCACTTACCTTACAAAAATCCTCTCTGCCGCGGTTTCTTTCCCTTTGAAGGAGAGGAGAGTCGGCTTGGAAATGTTTTTTGCACCGAAAATGGAAGTTTCTGGAGTCTGTGATCTCACGCGAGTGTTTGAAGTTGCGTCAAATCATGGACCTCAGAAACTTTCATTCTCTATGCGAAAGGTGCCTGTCTCCTGCTCCTACCCCCAACTCCTTTCTGCCTGACAGCAAGCCTGAAGCCTTCAACTGAGGGAGAAGGCCAGGCCCCTCGCACCCGCATCCAGCCCGCCGGAGCTCGCTGCGCTGGGGGAGAAAGTGACCCTGTTGTCCACAGAGCCTTCCTCCAAGCGGCCCAGAATGAAGGAGGCTTCTGCATGCCTCTGGAGGCTGGATCCAGCCCTCGCAGGACTGCTCCAAGCTGCCGCCGCCCAGAACGGAGTTTCCAAGGGCCTGATCCAAGCCTCGGAGGCATGCAGAAGTCCCCCCCAACCTCCGTTCCTGGTGCAAACGGCTAGGAAAACCCCTCCAAGGCTTGGATCAGGCCCTTGGAAGCTTCCACGCCCCACCCCCACAGCCTGATCCAGGCTCCGGAGGCCTTTTCCAGGCCTCTGCTGCCCGGATTTGCAGCCAGGGAACGCTTCTGCGCCCCCCCCCCGTGGCCCGATCCGGGCTCCAGAGGCCTTTTCCAGGTCCGATCGGGCCACAGGGGGGGGGTCGCAGAAGTGTTCCCCGACCTCAAATCCGGGCGGCAGCAGACTGGAAAAGGCCTCCAGAGCCTGGATCGGGCCCGGGGCCCCCCCGAAAGCCTCCCCTGGCCTCAGATCCAGGCGGCAGAGGCCCGGAAAAGGCCTCTGGAGTCCGGATCGGGCTGTGCGGGATGCGCCAAAGTGTTTCCCGGCCTCAAATCCGGGTGGCAGAGAAGAGACGGATCTTTTCCAGGTGAGTCTGGCGCGGGAGGAAGGGAGGGGGAAGCATGCGGTATCTTAGTGGGTCGGGGAGGCCTTGGGGGCCTGTTCCACCACTAGGCCCTCCATGGCCTTCCCCACCCTGAGATACCTCATGTTCGCTTAACGAGCCGTGTGCGTTTTAACGAGAAAGGGAGTGATCTCGTACCTCGAACGAGATTCACTCTACGAGTTTTCGATTTACGAGTGGAATAGGCAGGCTCCTGTACTTGTATTTAAATATCCTTATCAAAATTCATATACATTTTTTTCTTCACATTTATCCTATTTTTATAACATTTTCTTTGAATTTTCCCTAACATGTGCCCATTTGCACATGGGTTCATGTTTTTTTATACCTCTGGGTGTATACTCAGTGGACTGGAGAAACAATTAAATGTAGAAAAATGTTGATTTTGAAATATAGCTACATTTCAATCTATGTCTTCAGGAAAAATGCAAAACAGGGTGTGTTAAAATGAAAATCTAATTTCTCCCCCAACTCTAACAATAACAACTGGGCATGTCTCAAACACCCTTCAGGTTCCAAAATTGATTCTGACTTGTTCCAAGTATAACCAAGACAGAAAAGGCTGTGCAAATTCCACCCACAGTTGGTTTTTAGATGTTCTTTTCAAGATGTGCATAAATCAGGCTGTCTCGTATTACCGCTCTGGGGGTATATCATTTACAACCACAAGCCTGGTTCCAGGAAAAGAAGACTTATCTCAATTTTTTTCAAGATTCCCTGGCATCTTCAACCATCCCAATATTTGTAGAATAAATATTAAAAATGGCATTGCTTTCAAAAACACTTTGATGTTAGCAGGACAGCCATTTGTAAACTTTCAGGTTCTCCAGATGTTTTGTTAAAGAACTGGGCTTGAAGGAAGGAGAGCTTAAAATACATTTTTGTTTGGTGTTCAGGGGCAGGAAGCTAGAGATATTTTCCTCTGATTTATGTTATATACATTTTACTCCCACAATGCCGCTCTTTTCTGAAATAAACAAGGTTCTAAAACTACTCAGTCTCCCCTTAGCCTGGCCAGGCCAGACCAGGAAATCAACTCCACAGAAGGCTAAAACTACTTTTATTGTGATAGGCTGTAATTACCGAATCTTGCAAACCTCCCCTTCTGATTGTGCCTTTCCCTCCTTCTTCTAATCCAGTGAATCAGGGAGAGGTCTTTGCTTGAGCTGCTTCTGAATATTATTGCATAGTTCTGGATTTAAAAATGTTTCAGCCCCTTTCACCTAGGGAACAGTTCCTGCACATCTGCATCAAGGTCATTTTCCTTACTCTCTATAAACAGACAATCAGCCTCCAACATCTGTGCTACAGGTAGTCCTCAAGTTACAACCATTCATTTAGTGACCATTCAAAGTTACAACAGCACTGAAAAATGTTGACTTATGACCATTTTTCACACAACCACTGCAGCATCCACACAGTCATATGATCAAAATTTAGGCGCTTGGTAATTGGTATGTATTTATAATGGTTGCAGTGTTCCTGGGGTCATGTGATCACCTCTTACGACCTTCTGACAAGCAAAGTCAATAGAGAAGCCAGATTCACTTAACAACCATGTTATTAACTTAACAATTACAGAAGTTCATTTAACAACTGGGGCAAGAAAGGTCATAAAATGCAGCAAAAACTCACTTAACAACTGTCTTTTGGGCTCAATTGAGGTCGTAAGTCGAGGACTACATATACTACATTTTGGAGCTGCAGTTCATGAAAATCAGGGTTTTTATATCATTCTGAGGCAAGGCCAACTCTGAAAATTCCAATCATCAAAATATAATTACACTTGGGAAATAACCCTAAAAAGCAAAAATCCTAGATTGCTCATATTTATGATGTATTTTATATCTTTGCCATCACCTGGATCCCATACATGGGGAGGTCCCCATAAACTTTCAGGGTCTAGGTGGTGTGATGGTTCTTTAAAAAAGTCAAGGGGTCTCCACTGTGCAACTGAAGCCTGACTCTTGTACATGTATCAATGCAGATGGCTGAATACATTTTATTCAAGGCAGCAACAATAATGAATTAAAATACAATGTCATGATTTATTCCAGAATTTCAGGTTGGCGCTTCCATTCTCAGTTCCTTCAAACCATTGGTTTGATCAGCCAGAGATCAGATTCCTAATATAAATAGGGACCGAATCATCAGTTTTGCATCCAATCGAGTTTCCAGAGGAAGGAACCAGCAAAACATTTTAGCTCCCAAAAGCAACTCTTCCATCTTGCCTAGGTGACCTTCGATGCACCCACAGAAAATTGCAAAATCAGGAATTTAAGTCTGAGGCTGGTATTTTGATTTGAACAGATGTGAAGTCCATCTCTGGCTAAAGTATTTTTGAGTGTGAAAAATGAAGGCATCTATCTCCATATTTCTTCTGCATTCTTCCCTTTCTGCCTTCTCCTAGGAAGGGATTTAGACCTAGAGAAACTTGCTCGTGTTTTCGTAGCATCACCTAACCATCACCAAAGTGATTTAAAGCCTATTTGTGTTGCTGTTATTTTGGCACAAAGATGGTTGGATTGTTCCAGAAGAAGGAAGAAGTTGCTACCAGGAAAATAACCGAGTCCTAATTTTATATTCAGAAAATTCAGTGGTATCATTTCATCCAATGTTATGCTTCACAAAAGCTTGTGCCTTCTAATACAATTTGTTAGTCAGAAAAGGTATGACCAGACTCTTTCTGATGTGAGGCTACCATAGAGTAACATGGCTCCCCAGCAGTGTTTCTTTTGACTAATTCAGTTCACACCAGAGAGCAACAAACTCCAGTAAAAAAAAGACTACTTAACTCAGTTTAAAAGAGGGTTAAGGTCCTACTTGCACATCTCCCCTGCAAAACATCAGCTGACCACTAGATGGCTGGAGAAACACAGCAGTATGTTATGTTGTGGATGCCATCTAGTGGACATTGTGATTTTGCAGCCCAACTATAGAAGTCCTAGTAGTAGTTTAACAAAATAGTACAGTAAGGGAAAGTGATGGGGATGGGGACCAGTTTTATATGGATTACATTGCCAAGACAAAGGAAAACTGTGGAATTGCCAGAGCAATCATTTACAACATCTGCTCTTAAATAATTTTATGAACAGGTTATTTATATAAACAGTAGAATGTACTGTCCTTTTAAGAGAATATTTGCAGGGATTTGCAAATCAGGCTAGTACAGACATGTCAAACACAAGGCCCGGGGGCCAGATGCGGCCCGCAAAGTGGTTTCATGTGCCCCGCGAAGCCATCCTGGAAACAGTGAGGGAACGGCCCCCGCTGCCTTGGCCCTGGCCCAGGCCGGCCGGGAGCCAATGTACAATTTTGTGGTGGCCATCTATGCTGAAATGCATTCAGTCTTAGCTCCACAAGGCTATCTGGAAACAGCGAGGAACCAGCCCCTGCCACATCGCCCCCGCCCCCTGGGTGCATGCTGGGGAGGCTCGTCCAGTGGACCATGCCTTGGCACTTGCCCTGGTCCCACCCCCTTCTGCCAGAGACCCTCAGATCTGTCCCACTCCTGCCCAGGCCCCCACAGGCACCCTTGACACAAACGATGTAGAGCTACCCACGCCCACCCAGTAGGCCACACCCACTCCATCCACACCACCCAGTAGGCCGCACCCATCCTGGCCGCACCCATCCGGCCCCCTGAGGGCAACCGCAATGCTGATGCGGCCCTCAATGAAATTGAGTTTGACACCCCTGGGCTAGTACAACTGCAGTCATGCCAGCATATTGCCAGGCTTGTAAAAAGCTAGGATTTTATTGGCCAGATCATCTTTGGTGTTTCTAGAGTAGCTATTATTGGCTACTATTGCTTCTTAGATTCTTAGTTTAACTGAAAATGGAGCAGGGTAAAATCTGGTGTCCTTTACATGAAGTCATGGCTCACCTTTTTTGAGTGAAGAGAGGTAAAGAGAATGCTGCTCCATCTGTTCCAAGTATCAATCTGATATTGCAATATTTGCCAGAATGGTGAGCTCCCATTTGGGGAAGGTAATGTCTGTGCCATTTTCCACCATTCTTTCCCCAGGAAATATATTTATAATATTATTAAATTTCAACCTCAAAGATTAAATTTTGATTCAACTAACATAAAAGGGAAAGAGAATAGCAAAACAAATTAAAAGTGGAAAAAATGTGGGCACCATGTTAACGTTTCTTTCTCAGCCACACTTTTTCCTCACACCTTTAAAATAAGGTGTGGAACAGGGGAATGGGGAAAAAATCAAGATGGTGACTGTGATCATGTAGTTACAGATGCCATCTTGAATTTTTTGACCCTCCCTCCAGATGTCCCTGCCTGAAGTATTCTTTCAAAGTGAAGATAAGGGAGCCAGTTGCTTGAAAAGATTGGTTGGCATTTCTGATAGGCAAGAAAAGGAATTGTGTGCCTAATGAAAGAATCTCCCCCACCCCACAAGATCCAGATAACTCTGACCTTCCTGAAGACCTGGCTTTTTCCTCAGGCAGGGGGACCAGGATGTTAGTGGAGTCTGCTATGTCATTAAAAATAACAATAAATTATTAAACGTGTATGCCACCAGACCCTTAACAACTCTAGGCAGCTATAGCTGTTTTTAATGCCATACCTAAACAGTACTTTGATGCTGTAAGGAAGCTACTTCCAACCCTGCACATTAAAGAAACAGCCTTAGGATTCAGGCTATTACCTGTGTATTTAAAACCGCAATGAAAGGAAAATTGTGGCAGAAGAGTGAATGTATTTACCCCACTTGTATAAATCTGGTTTCTGAAATAATCCATTTTTAGGATCAGCGTAGTAATCCTAGTGTAATCAACTTGCTCAATTAGAATAGCACACTAAGCTGTAAAAAATCTCAACTACAGATAGTCCTCTACTTACAACCATTCAGTGATCCTTTGAAGTTAGTACTGAAAAAAGTGACTCATGACCATTTTTCACACTTATGACCATTTAAGCATCCCCATAGTCATGTGATCAAAATTTGGATGCTTGGCAAACTGGCTTGTATTTATGCTGGTTGCAGTGTCATGGGGTCATGTGATCACCTTTTGAGATTTTCTGACAAGCAAAGTTAATAGAGAACTGCAGTAGTTCACTTAACAACTGTGGTAAGAAATGGAACAAAATTAACTTAACAACTGTCTTGCTTAGCAGTAGAGATGTTGGATTCAATTGTGGTTGTTAAATCACAGACTACCTGCACTAAATGGTTAACATTAACCAAGCTTGCAGTTGCAAGATCTTTGACTTGGTTAAGCATTCTGTTAGCCACCTGCACTGGTTCAACACGCTAAATTTGGTTGTTATGTTTGTGGCTTAGGGTGTCGTACAAACTGTCTCTTTGACTGATACAGAGTTAAATATACTGTGCAAATTCAAAAAAAACTGGATTACTTCAGTCATGAGATATAGCCTGTGATGTGCAGGGGGTTGGACTAGAAGATCTCCAAGGTCCCTTCCAGCTCTATTCTGACTGTTTGAGGAGACTTAAATTAAGATAAGGGGTCTGGAGACTAAACCATATGATGAACGATTGAGGAAATTAGGTATGTCCAGTCTAACAAAGAAAAGGACAATGGGTGACATGATAGTAGTCTTCCAATATTTGAGGGGCTGTTACAGAGAACAGATGTGTTGAAAGAAAACTCTTCATCAGGGCCCAGTCCAAGCTGGGAATAAACAAAATGGAGACTGCTTTAGAAAGAAGGTTGTAGTTTATTGAAGAGGAGAGCCAGACAGAAAGATGGCTCTGGGAAAGCTGACCACATGTAGCTCGGAGTGGTTGGTTTTTATATCTTCTTGGGCTTTTGAGGTTGTTTCCTGTTCATGTTTGAGGCTTTGTATTTCCTGTGCCATGTACTTTGACCTGAGTCTGAGTATGCCCTTTTGGTATTGGTGGGTTAATTCTATCATGTCCCCAAAGGTCATGTCTTTTAGAGTTTGGGTGGGGTATGTAAATTTTAGAGGTCTTTATCTTCCTAATCTCATCAGCTTCTTGCTACCTGGCTCCAACCTTCCTGAATGAATTATTACATCTGCATTTCTAAAAGCTGGTTTCTGCTTTGATTCTGCTTGGGGCTATTAAGAAAAACTGGGCTTGCTTTTCTGCCTTTAAGATCCTTTGGGGAAATATATTCTGCCTTTTTAATATTCCCCAAAATACTTCTTTCTCTGGATTCTTCCCACAAATATAATCTCCAAAGCTATCTGAAGGCAGAATAAGAAGCAATGGATAGAAGGAAGATCATTAAAGAGAGATCCATTAAAGAGAGAATTAAGGAAAAATCTCCTGACAGTGGAACAGCTTACCTCCAGTTGTTGTAGGTGCTCCATCACTGGAGATTTTCATGAAGAAACTGGACAGCCATTTGTCCAGAATGGTATAAAATCTTCTCCTTGAGCAGGGTGTTGGACTGGAAGACCTCCAACCCTATTATTCTATGCTCTAAGAAAGCTCTGTCTGATTGAAAATGCTTGTTTCTCCCTAATCAGTCTAATCTAATGGGAATAATGCATAATCTTCATATATTAGTCCCAGGACAATAATGGTGACTTCTGCAAAGCTATCTGCAACCAAAAGTTCTTTGCTTCATCCTTTCTCTTCTCCAGATCCTACATGAATTTAGTCCCAATAATGATGAATCTGACGTTTGTTTAAATGTTGGGGTTCAGCTGAAAAGAGACACATGGTATATAGGGCCTCCTGCTTGAACAAGGGGTTGGACTAGAAGACCTCCAAGGTCCCTTCCAATTCTGTTATTCTGTTAAATCGGCGTTATTTAGAGCCGAGAAAAAGGTATCTAACACGCTGCCTCATTTTTTTCTCGCCATAGGCATCTGTTTTTCACATTCCCCGTTCCTCTTTAGAAAGAAAACCAGCAAAAATTGCGCTCTCAAATTGAACTACGGTCGAACCCGTTCAGGCACTGCAATGGGCACCTTTCATCGCGACAAGAGAAAGGAAGGACCTCTCGCGAAATAGGAAGTGCCCAGGGGGATAGTCCTCGAGTGGCCATGGGGTCCAGGTCCAGGTCCAGGTCTAGAGAACGGCGTCGGCGGAGGAGTCGATCTAGGTCTGAAGACCGAGAAAGTCGGGGGAGGAGAAGAAGAAGAAATCGGGAAGGGAGGTGAGATGAACGAATTCATGATCATAGAGTGCAGGATCATAGAGTTACTCGATGGTAGAAAGGCTCTAGGAACAAGCTCCTGGTGGGTGCTTCTTTTCTAGAGTGAATAACTTATACTTAGGGAACTGGACTCAAATGAGAGTTTACCGGTGAGGATTTTAAACCCCAACTCCTGCTTCCTATCCTGTGAACTTTGGATAAGCAATGGGGCAGTTTTTAAGGGGTTATGGCTGGGGAGCAAGTCCCTCTGAGTAGCTATAACTTTGAAGACAGAATCTGCTGCCTTGCATCCCCAGCACCCTTGGGAGTGAAAATATGAAACTCCATATTTCATGGTAGAACTCAGTAAGTTCTACCTTTAGGCCAGTGTTTTTCAATCTTGGCAAGTTTAAGATGTGTGGACCTCAACTCCCAGTATGCAGGTTGGGGGATTCTGGGAGTTGAGGTCCATGCATCTTAAACTTGCCAAAGTTGAGAAACAACGTACTAAACCTCAAAACCCAATTGTCTCAATAACAGTAATAACAGTACCCACTGTTAATGTTACACTATCCATATATGAGATTTTTTTTAGAAAGAGAAATAATGTAGAATGTAATACAATACAGGTAGTTCTCATTTAGCAATCACAATTGGTACCAGCAACATTGTTGTTAGCAAAGAAGTTGCTAAATGAAACTGTGACTGTGCTTAGGATCTTGCTTCAGCTTTTCTCTGCTTTACGGATATGCAAAAATTGTAAATGCAAGAATTGGTTGTAAAGTTACTTTTTCATCACCATCATAATGGTCATTACATGAGATAGTCAACAAACGAGGATTATCTGTATAACCAAGTTTTTTTCCACTGGAGTCTTACAGGGCATTTGTCTTCATTACACTCTATTAATAGAGCATAAGAATCTAATTTGCTGTCTGAATTAGGTAACAAGAAGAGGAAAGGGAAGTGGAAGCTTAATAAATTAAAAAGCACGTGCAGTTATAGTTATTGGAGATTATTTTACAGAATAATCTGATGTGGGGAATAAATGTTTGTAATCTCATTTCACTATAAACCATTTGTCACAATGAGAGAAAGCTTTCTGAGAAGTGTCCAACTTCTCATTGTAAGCAGGATTTTATGGACTCCCTTATTTCAACTATGACAAACTAAGAACAAGCAGATAGTCTGCTGAAAGTCACTCTTATGTCAACCTTAAGGGGCCATATGAAAAAGCCAGGGAATAATAAATTGAAAGGTATCAGTGTTTTCAGTTCAAGTCACCTCAATGTAAATAGCTCGGACTTTGTCTGCATCAGATGGTGCTTAATTGTTTTACAGTAGATTTTGTGGGAGATAAATTCTGGGCCAGTTCAACAAGATCTTTGGCAATTCAGGTTGATGGGTGTAATGTATTGATGAATGCTGATTTAGCTGAGCCAATAAGCTCTTAAGCTGAATGCAAAAATGTAAATATACAATAAGGATGAGAAAGATTTGGGGGCCAAGGGCTACTTTTGGGGGACTGAAGTCTTCAGAGTGCATGGGGTTACATCACAAAAGAGCAAAGACTAGGATGGGGAAGGATTTTGTTCCTTTTTAATTGTGATATGCCTATTTTAAAACTTAAAATGCAACTTTTCCTCTTTTTCCTACCACAAAGCGTAACTGGTTTGCAGCTGTTATGCTCAGAGGGGGCTGTAAGGATCACAAAGAAGTGTCTCAGAGGCCATAAGTGTTAAACTAACATCAAAGCTTTTATTTTTAAGCTCAGAGGAAGAGAGCCAAAAATGGGGAAAGAAAAAAGAAAAAAGCAAGGACCAGCATCACAAGAGACATTCTTCACGTCACCGGGAGTGGTCTTCCAACTCAGATTCCTCTTCAGAAAAAAGGGGCCATAAAAGCGAGAGGAGGGGGAAGAAGTACCGGAAGCGTTCTGAATCCAGGTCCTCAGTGTCTTCCATGACATCCCAATCATCCTCCCACTCACAGAGCTCCAAGGGTGACTTCGGTGAGCAGCTAAGCCTCCAGGAACGCTTGAGACTGAAAGAAGAGAACAAAAACCAAAAGGAGCTGATGAAGGCTCTTGAAACCCCTGAAGAGAAACGGGCCCGACGTCTAGCCAAGAAGGAGGCCAAGGAAAGAAAGAAACGGGAGAAGATGGGATGGGGGGAAGAGTATATGGGTTACACCAATACCGACAACCCTTTTGGAGACAACAACCTACTAGGGGCTTTCATCTGGAGCAAGGTAAGTCCCGAATTCATGTCCACCATCTCAAGACAGGTGGTGCAGGGTAGCAGTGAATCATCTCGAGAAGAGAACCATCTCTGTAAGGTGCGGTTTCTTGTTCATAATCTGATTCAACCTTCAGGGTTGTTGTGAAAGCTGTGGAGTGAGAGGTTAAGATTAGACTAATGATAATGATAAAGATAATAAGAATAATAATAATAATAATAATAATGTTGGAAGGGTCCTTGGAAGTCATCTAGTCCAACCCCCTGCTCAGGCAGGAAACCCTATAGACAAATGGGTGTCCAGTGTCTTCTTAAAAACTTCCAGTGTTGGAGCATTCACCGCTTCTGGAGGCAGGTGGTTCCACTGGTTAATTGTTCTAACTGTCAGGAAGTTTCTCCTTAGTTCTAGGTTGCTTCTCTCCTTGATCAGTTTCCATCCGTTGCTTCTTGTCCTGCCTTCAGGCGCTTTGGAGAATAGCCTGACTCCCTCTTCTTTGTGGCAGCCCCTGAGATATTGGAACACTGCTATCATGTCCCCCCTCGTCCTTCTCTTCATTAAAGTAGACATACCCAATTCCAGCAGCCGTTCCTTATATGTTTTAGCCTCCAGTCCCCTAATCATCTTTGTTGCTCTTCTCTGCACTCTTTCTACAGTCTCAACATCTTTTTTACATCGTGGTGACCAAAACTGGATGCAGTATTCCAAGTGTGGCCTTACCAAGGCATTGTAAAGTGGTATTAATACTTCACGTGATCTTGATTCTATCCCTCTGTTAATGCAGCCTAGCACTGTGTTGGCCTTTTTGGCAGCTGCAGCACACTGCTGGCTCATATTTAAGTTATTGTCCACTAGGACTCCGAGGTCCCCCTCACAGTTACTATTGAGCAAGGAACCACTATACTATACCTGTGCATTTGGTTTTTCTTGCCTAAATGTAGAACTTTACTTTTTCACCATTGAATTTCATTTTGTTAGGTAGCACCCAGTGTTCTAGTCTGTCAAGATCCTTCTGTATCTTAAGCAGACAGATAGACCAACCTCCTTCCTTGAACAGTCTTCCTCAGCCTGGTGCTCTTCTAGAAAACTGTTACATTTCAGTTCCCATAATCCATCATTTGTGCCCTATGGCTGTGATTGAAGAATGATGGACGTTTCAGTGTAAAATATCTGCCAAACACCAAGCTGAGGAAGACTGTTGAAAATCACAAGTACAATAAAACTTCAAATTAATATGGGAGTATTCCAGAAGAAATAGATGGAATTTGTTGCTGGCGACATGAAAGGGGTGGAAAATCTTGGAAGTATATGTTTGGGGCAAATCATATTCTCAGATCAATTATTTTACCCAGGCAGATTGGCTGCTCTTGTCTGATGCAAAGAATGTGTACATAATCTCAAAATGTTTATTCAAGCCTTGATGAAAATTAACAGAGGGCAAATACTGCCTTAAGGTAATGTTCACTATAGCATAAGTCCACACATAGACCCATGATTTAAAAGGTTGTTTCTTACATTTCTTATTTCAATAATATTCCATTCAGGTACAAAGTTAATATTATAAGATTATCATTGGCTAAAATGCATATAGAGAGCCTGTTTGGTGTAGTGGTTAAGGCAGCAGGCTAGAAAGCAGAAGATGGTGAGTTCTAGTCCTATCTTGTGCACAGAGATGGGTGACCTTGGGCCAGTCATGCTGTTTCAGTTTTAGGAAGTAGAAGACAAGGGAAAATCACTTCCAAAATCTTGCCTGGAAAAATGCAAGGACTAATCCAGGCAGTCCCAGGAGTCAACATTGATTTGAAGGTACTCATAAACAATATCTAAAGCTTTACTGAACTGAACTATAGGCATACGAGAAAGCCAGTTTGGTGTATTGGTCAAAGGCTGGGCTAAAAACCAAGAGACTGTGAGTTTTATCTTAGCCACAAAGCCAGTTGGGTGCCTTTGGGCCAGTCTTGCTCCCTAACAATGCTGGGAAGAAGATGTCTATGGAGAGTCTCAATCATACAGGTCATGGTTGTCCCAAAGGTACCTTTCAAAAGGCAGCTGGTCTTTTTTTGTTTTTTGTTTGAAAACATTTTGCTTCTCATCCAATAAGCTTCTTCAGTTCTGCTGAAGAACTAAGAAGCTTCTTGGATAAGAAGTGAAATATTTCCAGAGAAAAAAAGAATGTCCGGTTGCCTTTTGAACAACATCTTTGGGACCTGGGAGGAAGAAGACAATGGCAAATCACTTCCAGTGTTGTCAAGAAAACTACAGGGACTTATTGCTGCCAGTTGAGCCTGACCAAAGCCAACCTTCCTTCCTTCCTTCCTTCCTTCCTTCCTTCCTTCCTTCCTTCCTTCCTTCCTTCCTTCCTTCCTTCCTTCCTTCCTCCTCCTCCTCCTCCTCCTCCTCCTCCTCCACCCTTTTCTTTGATATTAGTTTGACTCTTAGAGTTTGACTCTTGACCAATGGTTTGTGTGTTTTTGTTTTTTTTAGGCTTTGGAAAAAAAGGGAATTGGACACTTAGAGGAGAAAGAACTGAAAGATCGGAACAAGCGGATCCAAGAAGAAAATCGCCTTGAGTTGCAGAAGGTAAGAATCAAAATAAAAGAAGTGGAGAGAATCCTTTGAATCTTGCACTGCTGTTTTAACCCAGAACCACTTGTTTAATTCCAAGATATAAACTTGCAGTGTACATTGGTGAACTGACCCAAATTATTTTTCTGTATTTAAGTTCTTTCGGTTATCATTCAGATAGCACATATCAGTTCTGAATTTAAGGTACCACCTTTCTTAAGACCTACATTTTCATACAAAATGGTCCAGCTACATGGAGTGATATCCAAGACAAAGTATACTTTTTTTTTCCTAATCAATGTTTCTCTAGCTGGACAAATTCCAAATGTCTGACTTTTAGCCATTGCAGAGAATTTTGAGAGATGAAGTCCTGATTGAGAAATCCTGAAATAGATAGGGACCTAGGATATTTTATTTGTAATGGGACTAATTACAAATATTTTATTTAATAGTTTATTTTATTTACCCATTAAATTTATATGCCGCCTAGCTCACTTTCAAGAAACTTACGCTAAGACAAGCTGTTTGCTCACACAGCTTGTCTTAACTTATGTTATAAGGAGAACAAAGCTACTGAGATCTTAACTTTATACTCGAAGTTAATTTTATGTATTTTTTGGAGTGAACCATTTTCTTTTGGGAAATGCAGATGTTTCTTCTTTATAAAAATTTCCATTTTTTTCAACAACAGCAGTGAAATTCTGGTTTCATGTTGTTGGGTTGAACAGAAGAAGCTGTGTTGTATAGAATGAAACTGCTGTTTTGTCAAACTCAATCTAAATGATCGGTGACATCAACCCTTCCAGATTTGCAAACAGCTTTTTCTTATACTTTTCTAAAATGCCAGAAATTAAACCAGAGATATTGATCAGAAATTTATCTGGAATCAGCATTTCCACTTGGGGAAAGTTGCCATTTCAAAGATATAATGTGTTTTATTTCCAACAAACACCATTTTTCTCCACATTCAAATAGCAATAGCACTTAGACTTATATACTGCTTCACAGTGCTTTACAGCCCTCTCTAAGCAATTTACAGAGTCAGCATATTGCCCCCCAACAATCTGGCTCCTCATTTTATCCATCTTGGAAAGCTGGGTCAACCTTGAGTCGGTCAGGATTGAATGTCTGGCTATGGGCAGAGTTAGTCTGCAATACTGCATTGTAACCACTGCACCACCATAGTGCCAAAGAAGCTTTTGGTTTCTTTGAATGTAGCCTTCAGAGTTTGCAAAGAGGCCTACCCTTGTTTCCCCCCCCCCCCATATCAATGTACTTTAAATTTTTGCACTCACTGTAACTACAGCCAGTTCTTTACTTATGACCACAATTGAGCCCAAAATTTCTGTTGCTAAGTGAGACATTTATTAAGTGAGTTTTGCCCCCATTTTATGACTTTTCTTGCCACAAATGTTAAATGCAATTCTTAAGCTAGTAACATGGTTGTTAAGTGAATCTGGCTTCCCCTTTGACTTTGCTTCTCAGAAGGTCACCAAAGGTGATCACATGACCCTGTGACACTGCAACCATCATAACTATGAGTCAGTTGTCAAGCGTCTGTGAGTTTTGCTCATGTGACCATGGGGATGCTGTAATACAGGGGTCTGCAACCTTGACAACTTTAAGACTGGTGGACTTCAGCTCCCAGAATTCTGGGAGCTGAAGTCCACAAGTCTTAAAGTTGTCAAGGTTGCAGATCCCTGCTGTAATAGATGTCAGTGTGAAAAATGGTCATAAGTCACTTTTTTCAGTGCTATTGTAACTTTGAATGATCACTAAATGAACTGTTGTAAGCCGAGAACTATCTGTATTGACATCGGCATGCTAATGGGAGCCTGGCTCATTTGCATAAGACATGTTTTCTGGTTGCACGTGTTTTCAGAAAACCCACATCTCTTGAGTTGTGAACCTAGGATGTCATCCATGAATTCTGATGCTGAATTTCAGGATCAGGGTCAGGGCCCACTACTGCTCTGCTCCGTGTCTCTGGAGCAGTGTTCCTCAACCTCAGCAGCTTTTAAGATGTGTGGAGTTCAACTGTTGAAGTCACACATCTTAAAATGGCCGAGGTTGAGAGTCGCTGCCCTGGAGTGTTTCTAACCCCTCCCTTCCCCACATATACCAGGTGAAGCAGCTCCGCCTCGAGCGAGAGCGGGAAAAAGCCATGAGGGAGCAAGAGCTGGAGATGCTGCAGCGGGAGAAAGAGGCGGAGCATTTCAAGACGTGGGAGGAGCAAGAGGACAATTTCCATCTTCAGCAAGCCAAGCTACGGTAAACAGGGACGACGGATTGAAGCTAGGTCTTCAGGGGACAGAGAAATTAAGTTGCCAAGTGTAAAAGAATAATAAAACCACTTAATAATAATAATAATAATAAAGTTGGAAGGGACCTTGGAGGTCATCAAGTCCAACCCCCTGCTCAGGCAGGTAACCCTATACCATTTCGGGCAAATGGCTGTCCAGTCTCTTCTTAAAAACTTCCAGTGTTGGAGCATTCACCGCTTCTGGAGGCAGGTTGTTCCACTGGTTAATTGTTTGAACTTACTAGTCCACAGCATAATTCTCAGATCTGATCTGCCAGTATATTTCTTTGAAGTCCAAGGGAAGCAAAAACCTTCCAATATGATCAGTTGAAGAGCAGGGAAAAATTGATCGCCTAACGGTGAAACATCTAGTTTGGAATGTCTTGGGTTCTCCAACTGCTAGGATTTGGGGGAATGGTTCCCTTTAGTCCAGAAGACTCCACAGTACTGGATCAGGAGCTTGACTTGAGCTTTCCTTCATATTTTCCATCAAATCCAGCTTTGTAATCGTATTTACAAGCATAGGAACTCTTTGAAAGAGCCCCTGACTAATCTTACGGAGGTACTAGGTATTATATATATATATATGGCATTATAGTGAATCTTGAATTCAATGGAAACTGCCCGTTAAGGTTGTAAGTCCGTAAAGTTGTAAAATGGATCACCCATGTGACCAAGCTGAACCTTTTTTGCGGCTGCTGTTTAATGACCACCACACTCATGAAGCAAACCCATTGTTTGCTATGGGCCAGTTTTGCTGAAATCTGGAAGTAAATGCTGGTTGTTAGCAAAAATGTTGTAAAATGTGGTCATGTGTCCATGAGTCACTACAAACAGCAATAAATGCAGACCGGTTGCTGAGCACCTGACATGTGTTCATGTGACCATGGAGGTGGGTGGCAGTCAGTGCTTTGAACCAGGTTGTTAAGCACCTGGGGGCCGGGGGAAGGTAGGTCTGTTGTAACATCGATCAGTCGTGGAGTGTCTGGTTGTAAGTTGAGGATTGCCTGTAGTTATACAATAATAATGTATAATATGTTAGCTAATATTAGGCACGGTATTAGATGTTCTGATACTTAGGCTATTTGATCTCATCATCAAAGATTGTCCCATCCACTGATGTTGCACAAATTGGTAGCACTTAAGTGGCTTTTGCCAGCTTATCATGACGTCTCTGGAAGAAGAAAAAATATCAGCCTGAAAAAAATGAAGATTTAAGTATTCAAATACTATCGTATGGCAGTTTTACTTTGTGCAGCAGAAACGTGGATACTATTTGCTTAGGATCGAGAGGAAATGGAGGCATTTCAGATGAGATCTTTCAGGACAAACCTGTCATTCCTTTAAGCATTTGATGACAAAATGAGGACCCTTGATAGGCAGATAGGCAGGCAACAGCCCACAATTAAAGATATGATACAGCAATCATGCCTTTGTTGGCTTGGACATGTCTGCAGGATGGACACAGCATGCCTGTCTAGAAGATGACTATAGAACAGGGATGGCGAACCTTTTAGAGACTGAGTGCCCAAACTGCAACCCAAAACCCACTTATGCATCGTCGAGTGCCGGGTAGGCGTGGCCAATTGGGTGGGTGTGGCCAATTGGGTGGGCGTGGCTGCAGTGGTAACGGCAGACTGGGTGGGACTAAAAAGTTCAATCAATCAATTCCAACTTTGCAAGATCTTTTTTTTTCCTGCGAGAAGTTGAAATTGACTGATCGAACCTTTTTTTTTTTTTTTGCACATGGCGGCAGAGGCCTAAAGCGAAAAGGTTTTATAAAACCCAGCTGAAGGCCTAGGACTGGGGCGACGGCGCACGTGCCCACAGAGAGGGCTCTGAGTGCCGCTTCTGGCACCCGTGCCATAGGTTCGCCACCACTGCTATAGAAAGTGATGTCCACTTAATTGGAAAGTTTTTAAAAAAATATTGCTCCCCCCCAAGACCTGAACCACAGGGTTACAGTTTAATATCATAAAACCTGCTTGGGATAGAGGTCACTATAAGAGGTACCTCCGTGGCTGCCATACCGTTCCATTGGTGATACCTTATAATTTGTGGTCTGTCCTGCCAGGACTGGAAAACCTGAAAGAGTGAATGAATCCTACTGTCTGCATGCAGCAATAACTTTGAACAGTTGGTACCAGCAATTATATTCAGACTTAAGACAGAAAGTTGCCTTACCTGCAAGGGCATTTTGTCTGTTGCACCAAGGTTGTCTGCTCTGATCAGCAAGATGTTTCTGGAGGGTAGCAAGGAAAATTCCTTTCTTTGGAGATGTCTGAGATCTAACTCTGGATACCCACCAGATGTAGAGCTATGGAACCCTTCCCCAAATCTTTCTCCTGAGCTCCATTGCTCTGACCCTTTTTCCTGGATATCCCTTTTCTGGCAGCTCCAAAATCCGGATCCGAGATGGGCGGGCCAAGCCAATTGATCTCTTGGCCAAATACATCAGTGCTGAAGACGATGACTTGGCAGTGGAGATGCATGAGCCTTACACATTTCTAAATGGACTCACCGTCTCCGACATGGAGGATCTACTAGAAGACATCCAGGTATCCAGCCGATGGTGGCTGTCCTGTTCTTTCAGGAGGGAGAGAAAGGTCTTCCTGTCCCTGATTCAAAGTTTGTCCAGCTCAGCTTTCCTCTCCTCGGTGGCTTGCAAATATATTAAGGCTCAAATACCCAGCCATCTGGAAGATAACAGGTAGTCCTCAACTTATGACCATAATGGAGCCTGCCCGTTATGGACGTAAGTCATGAGAGTTGGAAAGTGGGTCACCCACATAACCAACCTGATTTTACGACTTTTTTCGAGCTGGTCATTAAACAGACCCATTATTTGCTATGAGCTGGTTTTGCCATAAACCAGAAGCAGAGGCTGGTTTTCAGCAAAACTGTCATAAGTCATGGGGGCGTGACCACGGAATGCTGCAAACGGTCATAAATGCAGACCAGTTGCTGAGTGGCTGACATCATGTAATCACAGGGCTGTGGCCACTGGAACTTTGGAACCAGGTCATCAAGACCTTTTGGGAGGGGGGGAGCTGTCCTAAGTTTGAATGGAAGCCAAGTGGCCGGTCATAAGTCGAGGATTACGTGTACCAGGCTGGAGGAGGCTGGGCTAGTTAACAATTGCAATTTAATACAACCATGAAACTTGTAGCTAAGCAATTTGTCTAGTCCAGATGACTATAAACAAAAGGAAAGAATAAATGCAAATTATTTTCAAGAAGCTGTTTTGCTACAGTATTTTCTAGTTTCTTCTCTTTGCTTCTCTTTCTTTTTTCAAGTTTTTTTCTTCCCCAAATACTATGTCTCCCCCCCCCCCCATTCTCTCCTCCCCATTTGGCAGGAGAGAAAAAAATTAACTTTTGCAGATATGCCTACTCTTCCGGCTGTCATAACATCCATTCCTCCCTCACTTCAAATTACAAGAAGGGATAACAGTTGAAAACAAGCATTGTAGCTGCTTTGTTCTTTCTTTCTTTCTTTCTTTCTTTCTTTCTTTCTTTCTTTCTTTCTTTCTTTCTTTCTTTCTTTCTTTCTTTCTTTCTTTTCTTTCTTTCTCTCTCTCTCTCTCTCTCTCTCTCTCTCTCTCTCTCTCTCTCTCTTTCTCTTTTTCTCCCTCTTCTCATCTCTTTCCCCTGTTGTTTCAGGTTTACATGGAGTTGGAGCAAGGGAAGAATGTGGATTTCTGGAGAGACATGACCATCATCACTGAAGATGAAATAGCCAAACTCCGGAAACTGGAGGCTTCTGGGAAAGGACCAGGTAGGGGCAGAAAGACAAAAAATTAGGACTTAGTTAATTCCAGCCAAAGATAGTTCCTTACCCATTGCTGGTTTTCAGCAAAATAGGGTATTTTCCATTTTCTGAAGGCATTTGATATTACTCATTCCGCTGAACTCGAGTTCCTCTTCATATTCTCATCAATACCTATTTATTTTATATATTTGTTTGTTTAATTAAATTTAGATGCCACCCATCTCACTATCCAAGTGACTTTGGGCATTTTTACAGATAAAAGCCGTTAAAATCGTATAAAAGGAATACAATTCAAAACAGAATTTATTTACTCCTCTCCCCAAGCCTGGCCAACTGGGGAATTTTACATTGGCAACTAATTGCACTTCCAAGACTTTTCTGGGAAGATCATACTTAGCAAATGTTGTTTCCAACAGAGATCAGGATGATCAAGAGTCCCCATCATTCCTACACCATACCTCTTTGATAGATCTCTACTTTGCTTCTGAAAAGCATCATCTTCTCTTCTAGATTGGGCAGAGCATAGTAAGACACCACCAACAGTGTGGCTTTTATGTGTTCCTCTATTTGTTTTAACCAGGCTGTCATGGTTCCGATAGATGGAACCGAATAAATCAGAACTCCGAGGCTAGCATCTTCCTCAAAGAACATGTTTATTGGATACAAAATATCGGTGCGGTCAAAAGTGAAACCAAGTCTGAAATCCCTTCCAAAGAGTTACACTGTTACAAAATAAAAGTTCCCACCTCAGGGCTATGCAGTGACTACGTTACCCCATAGAATAGTTTGGCGGGCTTTCTAACAAAACATCCAACCCTCTTCTTCCCAGCGAGTGAGTGACCTTGATTCCCACAGGACACAATATCATTTAGACCAGGGGTAGGCAACCTTGGCTCTTTTATGACTCGTGGACTTCAACTCACAGAATTCCTGAGCCAGCATGGCTGGCTCAAGAATTCTGTGAGTTGAAGTCCACGAGTCATAAAAGAGCCAAGGTTGCCTACCCCTGGTTTAGACTAACAGAGATACTCCATTCCCCCTCCCTATTGTGTGTGGCAACTAGAACCAGCAAGATGGCTGCAGCCAGGTTCGTTGACACAGGCACTCTTCACATTATTGCCAAGTTCATTTCCTTGAATATCTGAGCGGACGTGAATACTTTAATGTAGGGGCAATTCTTTCTTTTCTGTTACTTCTGTTCCATTTGAACAATCAAAGTGCATCCTTCGCTCATTGTATTCTGATTGGGTGAATCATCCTACCAGGGTTGAACTTTGGATCCTAGAATTCCCTGTCATGTAGCTAAGGATTCTGGGAATTGAAGTCCAGTACTGCTGTGGGCACTCAGCTGAAGAAGACTGCTTTAGAATCTAGGCAATTTTGCTGTTTTATAATGGAAAATGTCAGGAAATATGGCTTGCTAGTTCTTTGAATAGACTTAGTGCAATTAAAATGAGCATGTGGATCATCCCATCTCCAAATATCCTTTCAAAATCCTGTAAAAAAATATGTCCTGTCCTATTGTCTGAGATCAAGAGACACTCTTCCTGGCCACTGGAAATGATTGTCTCCATGTCCTCTTGGCCTACGGATTTAAGGAGTATCTTCCTCCAGTCATATGTTCCTTTTTTGTGTGTCTTGCAGGAGAGCGCCGTGAAGGGGTGAATGCCTCAGTTAGTTCTGATGTACAATCTGTCTTCAAAGGGAAGACCTACAACCAGTTGCAAGTGATCTACCAGGGAATTGAGGGCAAGATCCTGGCTGGGGGACCCAACTTGGACATTGGCTACTGGGAGAGCCTGCTCCAGCAGCTAAAGGCATACATGGCACGGGCCAGGTAAATAGTCATGTACCTAATTTATATCCACTTCCACCCAGAGGGGGGACTCAGTGGTTTATACCATGTTCCTTCCAAATGAGGCAAGACTTTCCCAAATGACTGGATCAAACCAGACTGGCTAGCATCCTGGCTAGCATCCTGACTGGCTGGCTTTGGTGGAAACAATTGGCCTTATCAACCGTCCTTAGCTGATCTCAGAAAGCTAAGCAGCATCAGACAGGGGTTAGTGCTCCCTCTGGGGTCCACCATGAAGTCAGATCTGTAAACGTGATGGGAAAATTGAACACATGTCCCAAAAGAAAGCATTGGCCAACCCCATCCATGTTGCTACCAGGAAAACTACATGGATTTATCCATGTTGTCTTCAGGAAAATAAGCTTAGTTCAAAAGAGACTTTTGATCCAACTGGAAGGTGCAGGTTGGAGATGGAGAGGTGCCTCTTAAGAGGCTGTTTTAGTGGGTTTGATATATATTTTGAAGCATTCATTATATCGGAACAGCCACAGAAGAGCTCAACCATATTGGGATTATAAATTTGGGGGTGGAAAGGAGGAGAATGATGAAAATGACATTAGAAAGGGCATATTGCCAAAGAATCGTGAACCTCAAGGCAAAATTTTAAGAGAGCTGTGCTGTCCCAGTACGATGCCTGTCACCTGAGCATCATTGGCATAGGGCCCTTATTCAGGAAATTGGAATCAGACTGAATAGATTTCATGGAAGGAGCATGAAGCTTGGCTGTCATTTCCTGCTGCAGACTCTTTCTCTCTTTCT
Source organism: Azemiops feae (assembly GCA_023970755.1). Taxonomy (NCBI): domain Eukaryota; kingdom Metazoa; phylum Chordata; class Lepidosauria; order Squamata; family Viperidae; genus Azemiops; species Azemiops feae. Next base: position 1,573,490 of record JALGBA010000219.1, read on the forward strand.
CTCTCACACATACATAGACACACATCTGGCTACAGGAACTAATTCTGTGTTCTCTCCTTCCTGGGTCACAGGCTGCGAGAACGGCATCAGGACGTCCTGCGCCAGAAGCTGTACAAGCTCAAACAAGAACAAGGTGTGGAAAGTGAACCCCTTTTCCCCATCATGAAAAAAGAGCCGCCATCCCCAGAAGCTTCCAGTAGCAGTCACAGGTAACTATTGGGATGCTGTTACCTGTTTCCTTCACCCTTAACACTTAACGTTTTCATTCCAGTGCATAAAGACTCGTGTGCTTTTTCTATTTATATGCATAGCTGCTATGTGACATAAATAACATTATCAGAGCAGTATTATCCTTCCTATGCAAGGAGAACCCTTGCTCTTTTATATATTCTCTAGTATGTTGCTCAATCTGGGCTCCCTCCAGATACATGGACTTCAGCTCCCAAAATTCCCTGTGGCCCTTACTGAGAGTTCTGGGAGTTGAAGTCCAGATATCTGGAGTTACCCAATTTGAGAAAAGCTGCCCTAAGTAAGTGTGTTTTGGATTATATTTATTTGTTTGTTTATTAAATTCAAATGCTGCCCATCTCGCCATCCAAAGCAACCCTGGATGGCTTACAATACAGTAAAAATAGAAATATAAAAACAATTATACACATAAGACAAATTAAAATTACAAGGATTAAATACAGACTTATAGGTTATAGACGTCGCTTAATGTTTATTTGTTCAGTGACTAACATTACAGTGTGATAGTGCTGAACAAAGAGGCTTACAACCAGTCATTGAGGCTTTGGCCACTGCAGCACCCCTCAGTCATGGGAATAAAATTCAGGTCCACATTTATGACCACCTTTTGGCTGCCCGTCCACCTATTGCTGCCAGCTGTGACATGGCCCTGTTCACCACCATGTCCACAGCACTGTGTGCCACTACTGTACTGTCCAGGGCCTTCTTTTGCACTGGTGCAGCTGGGGTTTCTCTTGTGTCCTGCCCAGAGCTTTTTTTTTTTTTTTTTTGGCAAAAGAAGCTTGGTGTGCAAAAAATCAGTAACTGTGAGAGGGACCTTAGAGTCCTAGTGGACGATCACTTGACCATGAGCCAGCAGTGTGCAGCAGCAACCAAAAAAGCTAATACAATCCTGAGTTGTATAAACAGAGGCATAGAATCAAGATCACGCGAAGTATTAGTGCCGCTTTATAAAACCCTAGTAAGACCACACCTGGAATACTGCAGCCAATTTTGGTCACCATATCACAAAAAAGATGTTGAGAGACTGGGAAAAATTCAGACAAGAGTAAGATGATCAAAGGCCTGGAGACCAAAACATATGAAGAACGGTTGCAGGACTTGGGTTTGGCTAGTCTAAAGAAAAGAAGAAATAGGGGAGACATGGTAGCAGTATTCCAGTATTTGAGGGGCTGCCATAAAGAAGAGGGGGGTCAGGTTATTCACCAAAGCACCAGAGGGAAGGACGAGAAACAATAGTTGAAAAATGATCAAAGAGAGAAGCAACCTGGAATTAAGGAGAAACTTCCTGACAGTGAGGGCAATTGACCAGTGGAATAGTTTGCCTTCAGACACCGTGGGTGCTCCATCACTGGAGGTTTTTAAGAAGAGGCTAGACAGTCACTTGTTTGAGATAGTATAGGTTCTCCTACTTGAGCAGGGGGCTGGACTAGAAGACCTCCAAGGTGCCTTCCAGCTCTATTCTTCTATTCTTCTTCTTTAGCCAGGGCCTCCTTTTATGCATCCGGCTTCTTTCATGAAAGAAGACTCTGACCAGAGCACAAAAAAAGTCCTGGCTGCACCGATATGAAAGGAGGCTCCAGATGATAAGGCAGGGACGTGCAGTGTGGCATTAGATCTGGGCAGTGGGGGCAACTGGTGACAGTGAGTAGCCAGAGGGCCAAAAGGGCAGAGTTTTCGGGAGGGAGGAATAGGCAGTTCAAGAGGAAGCTAAACTAAAAGAATACATTGTATATTTTCCTCTTGATTGTAAAGCCATGATTATTCATTTTTAGAGAGGCAAAACTTGGGTCTCATCAAAATATATGACCCTTTAGAGCAGGGTTGGGGAACGATGGCCCTTTTATGACTTGTAGACTTCAACATGCTGGCTCAGGAATTCTGGGAGTTGAAGTCCACAAGTCATAAAAGGGCCATCGTGCCCCACCCCTGTTTTAGAGGATTACATAAGCCAAAGTTAAACAGACCTGGTTCCTTGCCTGAAATTGCTTACAATTACAGTGTTTCCCAACCTCGGAAAGTTAAAGATGAGTGGACTGCAACTCCCAGAATCCTCAGCTGGCTGTGGAATTCTGGGAGTTGAAGTTCATATAGCTAGAAATTGCCACGGTTGGGGAATCCCGATTCAAGAAGTGGGCTTGTTACCCTAAGGCAGGGGTAGGCAACCTTTGCTGACTCAGGAATTCTGGGAGCTGAAGTCCACGAGTCATAAAAGAGCCAAGGTTGCCTACCCCTGCCCTAGGGAGATGAAAAGCAAATGAAGGTTTGAACGTGAAAAGAATGGTTCAAGTCAAAAAGCTGTAGAGGTCCTGGGTTCCCCAATTGCTGCACTCTTTTTGCTAAAGAGATGGGCTACCCTCTTCCCCATCTTCTACTCAGGCTAATGCCAGAGGAAAAAGCTCCAGCACAGCCTGGTCCGTCCTCCGTGGAGCCTGGCACTGAACCCGAAGCTGAAGGCAAAGCCGAGGGAGATGGAGAAGCAGTGCTGATTGAGGAGGACCTGATTCAGCAGAGCCTGGATGACTACGATGCTGGCAAATACAGCCCCCGGCTGCTCACCTCCCATGAGCTCCCCTTTGATGCCCATGTGGTGGGCGCGGACGAGGATCTCCAGCGCCTCCAGCTGTCCCGGCAGCAGCTCCAGGTCACAGGTAAGGAGTGGGAGGATGGCGGGAGACTTCACCTGGGTTCCATGATGGCACTCTTATGTCAGGGCTTTTCAACCTTTTCACCCATTGTACCACTTTTAGGATATGGCAACATCCGGGTACCACCAGTCGCCTAGCAAGGTGTCAAAAACTTGACCCCCCCCCAAAAAAGGAAAAAAGTGATAAAGTACAGGTAGTCCTCGACTTACAACAGTTCACTTAGTGACTGTTCAAAGTTACAATGGCATTGGAAAAAGTGCCCCCCAAGCCACAGCCAAGCAAGACACCTGCCTGCCCACCCGGCGGCGCTCTTCCTCCTGTCCGAGGTTTTCATTGTTGTGAGCATTTCTGTTGAGGATTGGCAGCGGGGGTGGGGTGGGGGATGTTTGGTTTTTATTCCCCCTGTCTGCTGGGTGGTTGCAGCAGGTTTTGGTCACTTCACATGACCCTGGGACACTGACCGTCATAAATATGAATCAGTTGCCAAGCATCTGAATGTAAATCACAAGACCCTGGAGATGCTGCAACATTCCAGCTGATCGGCGCTTCTTCTGGGCTTAGCAGAAGCACCAGGATCAGCCCCGGGCTCCAGCTGGAGCCTGGCGCTGATCCTGGCGCTTCCGCTGAGCCCTGACAGTCCCGAAGAAGCGCTGATCCTGGCGCTTCCGCTGAGCCCTGCCAGCCCTGCAGCTCCAGCCATCTCTTGCTCAGGCTTGTGCGGTGCTGCCACCGGTTCAGCTCATTCCCCTCCCCCGGTACCACTTTTCTAGGATGGTCGCGTACCACCTGCCAGGTGCCAATGTACCACAGGTGGTACCCGTACCACTGGTTGAAAAGCCCTGGTCTATGTAATGCAGTCAATGTGTATATGGCACAGTGCCACAAAAGGAATTCATGTTCTGAAATGCAAAGGGGAAAGAAGAAAGGAGAGGAATAAATCTCCCATTTCCAAAATGCCCAGCTAGCCCTCCCTCCCCCTCCCAGCCCCATTTGAAACATCCTTTTAATATTAGATAATAAACTAATTAGACAACAGAGAAGGAAGACAAATGAGTAGATGTAGTCCTTGACTTACGAACATAATAGAGCCTGGAATTTCTGTCATAAATCATGACCGTCATAAGTTGAGGCACCATATGATCAAACTGATTTTATGATCTTTTTTGTGGTGATCTTTAAGTGAGAATGCATTCCTATGGGTTTTTTCCCCCAGAAAGTAGTGAAAAAGGCCAATTTCTGGCAAAAAACATAAATTGCATCACATGATGGTTGCAATAAGCCGGTGGCCAAGCATCTGAAATGCAGTCATTCTGCCAGGATCAGAACTCCAGAACTGGGTCATAAGTACCTTTTAGGGAGACCATTGTAACTTCAAATGGTTGCTAAGCAACCAGTTGCTAAATGAGGCCTACTTGTATTGCATTTACTATCAGAATCCTGGATGGGAAAATTACAGAAAGTCTCTTGATGGAGACATTTTAAGGGGCCTCCTGCTGCTATTTACATGCCAGACTTTTAAATATTAAAAAAAGTAAGAAGGTAGACTTGGCCATCATTTCAAGTTTTTGGCATAACTCAAACCTCACCCTTCACATTTCAGGGCAATTGAAATCAGATCTTTAATTTTAAAAAATGAGACTGGAAACCAGTTTGATTAGAAATCTGTTTTAAGCAGGCTATAAAATTGAACATGTTTGTTCTAGTCTGTCAGTCCCCTAATCAAAACTGTACTTGATATTTTATTTATTTATTAGATTTGTGTGCTGCCCAACTCGTCTAGAGGCAACACAATGTTTATTGTGGTTGGAATAGAAGTCCAAATCAATATGAAATGTTTATTAAAGTTCCGCTACTTTAATGGTGGAATGCAATTGGGTGACAGCTTACTGCTGTAGAATCCCATAGTGAAGGTGTTTCCAGATGTATTTGGGCCGTCTGTTTCTTACCAGTCACAGGGGCTAAAAAATTGTAAAGATAAAACAGATGACCTCCAAGGCCCCTTCCAACTTTATTATTGTTAGATGTTTAGGCATTCTGTGGCCAGTCGTGCACAAGGCCACACACCAATCCCAGTGTTCTCCCCTTACAGGTGATGCTAGCGAGAGTGCTGAGGATATTTTTTTCCGCCGGGCCAAAGAAGGGATGGGAGCTGATGAGGCCCAGTTCAGCGTGGAAATGCCCTTGACCGGCAAGGCCTACCTGTGGGCTGACAAGTACCGTCCTCGCAAGCCACGTTTCTTCAATCGAGTGCACACCGGATTTGAGTGGAACAAGTATAACCAGACCCACTACGATTTCGACAACCCCCCGCCCAAGATTGTGCAGGGTTACAAGTTTAATATCTTCTACCCGGACCTGATTAACAAACGCTCCACCCCAGAATATTTTCTGGAAGCTTGCCCAGACAACAAGGACTTTGCCACCCTGCGCTTCCATGCTGGACCTCCCTACGAAGATATTGCCTTCAAGATAGTCAACCGAGAGTGGGAATACTCTCACCGGCATGGCTTCCGCTGCCAGTTTGCCAACGGCATCTTCCAGCTCTGGTTCCATTTCAAACGCTACCGTTACAGGCGCTGAAGAGGTGACCGGGAGTGAAGGGACAAACATGGTGGATAAGAGGCACAGAGAACTGGTTCCTTGAACATGGACCAAAATGGCGGCTTTCAAGATAGGAACATCAGGCTGGACAGCTTTTCTAAAGTGTTAGGACTGCTACTGTCAGAAATTATCTTTTTAAAAAAATGTTTCAAGGCTGCCCTGATGTTGAACAGCCATTCAGCTCTGGGGGAATTGTCTTTCTGGCAGTAGATGGAGCTCTTTCCTCTGCTAGGCAGTGACGTCTGAGACCTGTCAATTTATAGTGCCTAACCGAGGTGGCTGATATCTTGACTGAGATTATCCTTGTTTTCTGAGAATGTATAGATATGGGAGGGTGGGAAAAGGTGGCCAACTACGATAAAGATTTTGGATATGTGCTACTTGTTTGGTATTTTTTACTCCGACATGGGAGAACATAAAAAGGAAAAGACAGGCTTCCTATTCTAAAGAGGGCTGTAAGAAGACTCAGTTATGCAAGTATATCCACAAACAGTCTTCCCCAGCTTTGCAGATTGTTCAGTGCTGATCAATAAACGTAAGCTGAAGGATGCAGCTATGAGTAGCAGCTGGTAGCTTTCAAAACGGATTAAATAAATGGTTACAAAAGAAAATAGTTCCATCAGTGGTAGAGATGTGGGGACGCTGTGACTCAAGAGGGTTTTTTTTTTTTTTGAAAGGGGGTGGGAGTTGAATAACAAGAATGTTGTGTGGGAAGTGGGGCAAGCCACAGCAACACCAAAATGGTAAACTGCACAATGTGGTCATTACCCAAATGCCTCCATTACATATTGGCCTCCTCACATTCGACACAAGGCTTAGTGTGTTGACATCATCAGACATATCTTTTGCCCCTACAGGCACCTATGGAGGAGGAGTGGATCCTTTGCTCTTTAAAAGTTTCCCGAAAGTAACCCATGTCTTTAATTTCTTTGACCTAGTAGTTTGGATTCCTGTGGTGTGCTGTATATTATAACAAGTGTGGTCATTGTTGGTTAGTTTTGGCTAATGATGGCTTAGATTGACTCCTTTCCTTTCTATCTGTGTACAGTCTGATAAACAATCTCCCAGCCAGCACTGGATCATGGCTAGGATCTGTGCTAATCAAAAACAGTTTGGTGTCGTGGTTAGAAACCAGGGGACTGGAGTTCTAGTCCCACCTTAGGTCTGATAAAATGGCTGGGTGACTTTGGGCCAGTCAGCCTAACATACTTCATGCAGGGTTGTTCTTGTGAGATAAATAAAAGGAGGAGGGAGTATTCAATATGTTTGTTACTTGAGTTGTATATGGAGAAAAAAAGGTAGGATAATTAAAAAAACAAAAACAACCCAGTTATTCTCAGATCAGTGTTCCTTGAATTGTGCTCCTCCAAAATCCTCTCAGGGGTCCTTGAAATCAATGTTATTTGCCAGCCTATTTTGACAAATAATGCAATATTAAAAAATTATACTTTACCTCTGCTAAAAAAGGAAGTTTGGAGAGCAGGAGATAGTTGTCTAGCACCTCTGGATCCAGGAAGAGCTTCTTAAGCATGGGATGCACCACGGCCCCTTTACAGGGATGCTGGGTTTGCCCCCTCCCACAAGAAGAGGAACTGAGAAAAGGGCAGGAGAGGTGCATTGAAATCCAGGGCCCAGTTGACAGCATCTGGGCAAAGAATATAAGCTTCTATAGAAAACCACCCAGCTAGGCAGAAGGTTTGGTTAATGCCTCCTGAACCCAGTTGCAATCCTAAGCTGTGTCAATAGAAATACAGTGTCAAGAATATCGTTCTCTTTTCTATACTCTTCTGGATTCAGTACTGGGCACTGCGTTTTGAAAAGAACATTGATAAAGTATGAGAGGAAAGTAATCAAGATGGCAATGCAACGATAAAGAGGCTAGAAAGAAATTGCTTTGAGAAATGTTTGGAGACAGATACGTTTAGCCTAGAGAAAAGGAGACTCTAGGGAGACATGATGGTGGTGTTTAAGTATCTGAAAGGCTGCTAAGTAGAAAATGGGGCTGTTCCAAAAGACAGGGGAAAAAATTAGTGAACACCCACATTTCCCCGAAAATAAAACCGGGTGTTATATTAATTTTTGCTCCAAAAGACTCATTAGGGCTTATTTTCGGGGAAATACGGTACTAAATGTGTCCATCTGGCTGACAATCATAACAGGGCCTTATTTTTGGGGTGGGGCTTATATTACAAGCATCCTGGAAAATCCTGCTAGCTTATTTTCCAATTGGGTCTTATTTTCGGTGAAACACGGTATGAATTATATACTGTATAGTACAGGGGTAGGCAACCTTGGCTCTTTTATGACTCGTGGACTTCAACTCCCAGAATTCCTGAGCCAGCATGGCTCAGCTTGGAAACTCTCCCCTTAGCATGGCTGGCTCAGGAATTCTGGGAGTTGAAGTCCACAAGTCATAAAAGAGCCAAGGTTGCCTACCCCTGTAGAAATAGATTCCAGTTGGACATCACAAAAAAGTTTTTAATAGATTATGTGTCACTGAGTTATTTCGAGTCCTAACCACCCAGACAGATTTTCTCCATGATGATCTGTCCCTAACCTGGACTTTCAAGTGTTCCAGTGGTGACAACTCATGACCAACTGAGTCCATTTCTTACAGAACTGCTTAACAATGAAACAAACTGCCTTGGAAGATGCCTAAGTAGAGATTGGATGGTCATCTGTCAGGGATGCTGCACTAGGATTCCTATATGGGGCATTTACTTACGACTATAATTGCGCCCCAAATTTCCATGGCTAAGCAAGACAGTTGTTAAGTGAGTTTGGCTCCATTTTATGACCTTTCTTACCACAGTTATTAAGTGAATAACTGCAGTTGTTAAACTAGTAACATGGTTGTAAAGTGAATCTGGCTTCCCCGTTGATTCTGCTTGTCAGAAGGTCGCAAAGGTGATCACATGACCCTGGGATACTGTGACCGTCATAAATATGAGTCAGTTGCCAAGCATCCAGGTTTTGATTGCATAGTCATGAGAACGCTGCAACAGTTGTTAATGTAAAAAATGGTCATAACTAATTGTTTTCAGTGCTGTTGTAACTTCAAATGGTCACTAAACAAATGGTTGTAAGTCAAGGATTACTTGTGATTGGATCCACTCTCATTCCACCATAGCAGGGAACAATACAGGTGGTCCTTGACTTACAACCACAATTGAGACTAGAATTTCTGTTGCTGAGCAAAGCAGTTTTTAAGTGAGCTGGGCCTGATTTTACAACTTATTTTGCCATGGTTGTTAAGTGAATCACTACAGTTAATTGAATCACACAATTGTGATGTGAATCCAGCTTGTCAGAAGCTAGCTGGCAAGTTTGCAAATGGTGATCACATAACCCTGGGATGCTGCAACCTTTGTAAATACATGCCAGTTGCCAAATGCCCAAATTTTGATAGCAAGAAGGCGGGGACGTTTGCGATGGTTGTAATTGCGAGGATTGATTGTAAGTCACTTTTTTTCAGTGCCATTGTAAGTTCAGAACAAATACCAGTAGCTGTAAGTCAAGGACTATGTGTAGAACTGTGTAGATTTTGTGAGTTTTATAGACATGGCAGACTGGACTGCATCTATTTTTGGTTTCACTAGTATGATGACTAGTTTGTAAAGCATTCAAACTACGCAAAGAACGTTCGAACAAGCAGAACACACTTCCTCAAAGCATTAAAGCAGCCACAACTTCTGGAAGGTTTGGCACATTGTTCTAGACGCCTTCGCTAGCTGTCTTGCATTGTGCATGTGCAGACAGCGCTTCCACCAACACCACTAGCAAATGACACTACTGTAGTTACTGTATGCCTGCACACACTTTCACGGAAAAACTTTCAAGACAATTGCATCAACTTTTCAATGTTCTGCGAGGCGGACATTGTTTGCATCAATGCACTTCACAACTGCCCTTTTAAATACAGTCCGTGCCCCTAATAAATACTACAAACTATCCAATTCCAGAACCAAAGCTTTAGTTGATGCAGTCTAACATTTTCTCCTTTTCACCACCAACCTCCCCTGTATCGTCAGAGTCATGATGGCTCGGCTGCTTGTGTAAGAAGTGAACAAAACATCCATGTTTAGAAGCAAGGAACCCGTGTAACACCAGCAGCTTTACCTGAAAAGACTTGGTGTCTTCAGCTCTACATTTTGCAGACTATTGCAGCAAAAAGTATGTGTGGAATCAGGTATTTTTACTTTAGCATAAAGGCATTCACCCACACATTTTCTATGCTCTGGTCTGCTTATTATCTTTGCCCTCTCCAAATATATTGTCCATCTGAAGGGGACGGGTATGTGTGTAAAGAGAGGGGAAGATGCTCAAGTAGGAAGGCTGTGCATTGTTAATAGAGTCCTAAACAGAGAGTCACTCCTGTGTGTTGCAAGTCAGAAACTGGGAGGTTGGGAGTTCTAGTCCCACCTTAGGCCTGATAACCTTGGGCCAGTCATTCTCTCAGTCCTAGCAAGAAGGCAATGGCAAACGTCTTGCCACAAAAACTGCAGGGCAGGCAATCTCTAGAAGTTAACACTGACTTGAAGGCATAATAACAATGGCGACTTACTCAAATAAATTGATAGAGAATCTTTCCTTTTCCTAAGGAAGTTGAAGGAAACACCCAATTTCTCTACCAACCTCCTGGTTAGACAATTTTGAAAGGCGAATATGATCTGCCCTTCTGTGCTTCTGCTTTAATCAATGCTAAAATTCTCCTGGAGTGGGGTTCAACACCCAGCCCATTCTGTTGCGTTTCTTTTGAATTTCAGTCGATCTCAACTTCTGAGTCAGCCTGAAGTTCATCAGGGTTTTTTTTCACACGGAAGAAAGGCGGTGAATAGAGACCCATCAACTCCTCCTAACAAACAAATGAATAATTTGTTTCATAACTGCTTAATGGACTTATTGGAAGGAGCTGAGTTCCAAATGGCATTCACGTCTGCTTTTGTACATTTAAAAGATTTAAAAGTCTGATGAGGTAACACGATCTAGAAGATGCTCCCACTTAGTTTCTGTAAATTTAAACTTCTCCCGTTTCTCAGCATTTCTCCTCCTTCAATTGCAGTTTAGCTGCTGCCAGCCTCTCTAGGGAGACTGAAGGGTTCATGATCTTGGGTGAGGCACCAGTTACCATTTTTGGGTTTCACTCGCCAGACATACTTACACGAACGAATCTTCACCCTCATACTTGCTCTTATTTTTCTATTTTTGTAGAATGCCAATTTTTTTAAGCATTCGTCCACTTTTAAGGTTCTGTTTTTTTTATGAGGGAATGAAATGTTACCCAGTTCTAGCTGTGGTTTGGAGTTCATTCTGTTGATTACTCTAACTCACCCCTTCCAACACGTAACTTTGTTCTATTTATTTATAATTGTTTATTGAGATTTCTTCACAAAATAAACTCCAAATGGAAAGGAGAGAAGTTCGTCAACAGAAAATCCTATCAAATTGCTAAAAAACAATTCCAAATATGTGCTAAAATGAAGAAAAGGGTATTTGTAATGCTGTATTTATTTATTTATCAAATTTTGAAACCGCCTATCTCCCTCACAGAGAATACAAGTAATGCAGCTTATAAAACCAGACATATCTCTGAAAAGCAAACCCACAAACATATTTTGGCCATGCCCATCGATCAAACTTATTGGAAAAGGCACTTATGCTTGGAATCAGGTAGTCTTCAACTTACGGCCACAACTGAGCCCAAAATTTCTGTGGCTAAGTGGGCCAGTTGTTGTGAACTTTGCCCTATTTTATGACCTTCCTTGCCACAGTTGTCAAGCGAATCATTGCCGTTGTTAACTTAGTAATACGGTTGTTAAGTGAATCCAGCTTCCCCATTGACTTTGCTTGTCAGAAGGTTGGAAAAAGGGGATCACGTGACCCTGGAACACTGCAACCGTCATACAGTAAATACATGCCAGTTGCCACGTTCCTGAATTTTGATCACGTGGCCATCAGGATGCTGCAATGGTTGTGTGAAAAACCATCATAAGTCACCTTTTTTCAGTGCCTTTATAACTTTGGAACAGTCACTAAAAAGAGTTGTAAGTCAAGGAGTCCGTGGAAAAAGGAAAAGAGACTGTCAAAAAACAGAGTGGCTAGACAACATCATAGCATAAGCAGGCAGAGCATAAAACAAGTGAAAAGTCATGCAAGATTGGAAAATGCACAGAGAGCTGGTCCATAGAATCAGTGAGAATCGGACACAATTGAACAGATCATCAAGAATGCATTTGTGTGACTGAGACACAAACACAAACTGCTTTTTAAAAAAAGAAATAGAAACGGCTTATGGTGCCCACATGCACATACACTTACAGCAACCCATATAAATATTCAAATCTATCAAACACTATGACTTTTTATTTTATCTATTTATTAAATTTATATGCCACCTGACTAACTGTTAAGCAAGTTACTAAAAAAAACTTAAAAAAAAAAACCCAACAAAATGGGATGCAGCAAAATCAGCTGTTGGCAACTGGAATTCACAGCTTCCAACCTTTGGATTACCAGGGAGATCCTGGATTATCATCAGCCCCTAAGCAGCTCTCTTGTGACTGCCGTGCATTTAACTCTCAGTGGGGTCATTCCATTTCCACAGCTCCACCATTCTTGGAAGTTATAGGATAGCCAAGCCCTCTGTTCACTTTAGAGTGGTCTCTGCTTGGCTATGAGGCCAAATATCCTTCCACAAGAGCCTAAAGATTTGACTCTGCTAGTTGGCCTGGGGACCAGATGGAGGAATTCCATGGTGGAGATGGATGCTCAATTTCTGTGGAGATTCTCAGTCATCCAGGTGATGGTTGTCCCAAAGATGCTTTTCCAAAAGGCAACTGGATTTTGTTTTTCCTTGAAGATGTTTTGCTTCTCATCCAAGAAGCTCCTTCGGTTCTGACTCGTGGAGAATGGAAGGATTTATATTCCTTGCAGTGATCTAACGGAATAACAGAGCTGGAAGGGACCTTGGACGTCTTCTAGTCCAACCCCCTGCTCAGGCAGGAGACCCTATATTATTTCAGACAAATGGCTGTCCAGTCTCTTCTTAAAAACTTCCAGTGTTGGAGCATTCACAGCTTCTGGAGACAAGTTGTTCCACTGATTAATTGTTCTGTCAGGAAATTTCTCCTTAGTTCTAGGTTGCTTCTCTCCTTGGTTAGTTTCCATCCATTGCTTCTTGTCCTGCCTTCAGGTGCTTTGGAGAATAGCTTGACTCCCTCTTCTTTGTGGCAACTCCTTAGATATTGGAAGACTGCTATCATTTCACCCCTAGTCCTTCTTTTTATTAAATTAGACATACCCAATTACAGCAACCGTTCTTTATATGTTTTAGCTTCCCCCTAACAACCCCAATTTGGTTGTTAGCACTCTTTCTGCACTATTCAAGTAATCCCGAGGACATAGATAAACCTCCTCAATGCCTCTCAGAAAGAATGTTAACAACCAGATGACTGCAAGGAATATAAATGCTTCCATTCTCCACCATTCAGACAGAATTGAAGAAGCTTCTTGGATGAGAAGCGAAATGTCTTCAAGGAAAAACAAAGTCCAATTGCCTTTTGAAAAAGCACCTTTGTCTGCTAGATTAATGGCAGACTCCACCTCCACCCTCCTGCTCTCTGCTTTCCACCCATCCATCTTTTTGCTTATCATATTGATGTATTCTTTTCATTGTGTTCCTTTGTCATTCTTTATTTTATCATTCTATTATTTTACTTCTGTTTATACTCTTCATTTTTCTTCCATTTTCTTATTGTAAGCTGCCTAGAGTAGCCCCATGACAAAAAGGTGGCAAATACATTTAACAAATTAATTAATACATCCACATCCAAACTGTGTTTTTTTTTCTGTTTCAGTTCTGTTGGGCTTACAGAGAACAAGGCAAAAGAGAAGGTGGGGAGGGAGGGAAGGAGAACCATCTATACTTCTCTGAACATGAAGCCTTAGCAGATGCGTCTTCTGCTTCCGTCAGATAGCTAAATTTTCTCTTTGAACAAGCAGGAAGCTGCTCTCAACATCAGCCCAGAATAACACAATACAGAGTTGGGAGAGACTTTGGAGGTCTTCTCTGCTCAAGCAGGAGACTTTATACCATTTCAGACAAGTCACTGCCTAGTCTCTTCTAGACTAGTGTTGGAGCACCCACAATTTCTGGAGGCAAGTCATTTCACTGATTAATGTTTCTAACTGTCAGGAAATTTCTTCTTAGTTCTACGTCAGTTCTTTCATTGATTAGTTTCCATCCATTGTTTCTTGTCCTGCCTACCAGTGCTTTGGAAAATAGATTGATTCCCCCTTCTTTGTGGCAACCCTTCATGCTATCATGTCACCCCCTAGTCCTTCTTTTCAGCAATAGGTTGAATATTGAATATCCAGCAATAGGTTCCCAGGATGATTTTAATAATTGAGTCCAAAAGGAGTCCAAAAGGACTTTGAGAAGACATCTGGTCTTCCTGAGTGGGAAATTCACTAATTCCCACTTTTGAATGGATAAAACAGATAAAAGAACAGCAACAATAGGGAGCTGGAGGCTAAAACATACAAAGAATCATTACAGGAATTAGGTATGTCAAGTCTAATGAAAAGAAGGACTAGGCAGACATGATAGCAGTGTTCCAATATTTGAGGAGTTGCCAAAAAGAAGAGGGGAGTCAAGGAGAAAGGTTAAGGAGAAATTTCCTAACCGTGAAAGCAATCAACAATTGAACAACTTGCCTTCAGAAATTGTGGGTGCTCCACTACTGGAGGCTTTCAAAAAGAGACTGGATAACCATATGTCTTAAATGGTATAGTGTCTCCTGCTCGAGCAGGGGGTTGGACTAGAAGATCTCCAAGGTCCCTTCCAATTCTATTATTCTATGTTCTAAACATTGTCCCAAAGTGACATCACTATTATTTCTCATATTTATGCCATGGATTTTTCAGCTTGTCTTGCCTATTGAACCTTGAACATAACTCAAGGGGGAGACAGTTTCTTGTTATAACCCAGCATGGGTAAAGAGGTCTCTCTGCCTTTTCCAATCAGACCAATTAATAAAATGGGAACTGAGTTTAAACCAGACCAAATCAGAACTTCTGTGTGTCTAATATTTACAAAAACGTTTGTAACTGTTTATAATTTCAGTGACCCATTAGGCCAAAAATTGTAACAGCACCCTCCTCAGAGAGTTAAAATGTACAAACCTAAGAAATTTGCACAAAATCTTCCAAAGTAAAATTCAAAAGCAACATATTATAATCAATATCAATATATGATATATGATAGCCCCTATTTACCATATAAAAGCCCCACTACTCAATAAAGCAGGGTTTCCCAACCTTGGCAACGTTAAGACACATGAACAGACTTCAACTCCCAGAATTCCCCAGCCAGCTATGCTCAACTGCCCAGATTTCCCCAGCCATAAGGTATTTACTGCTAAGGAAAAGATTAACACAGTCTCTAGGAAATGTTTTAAAAACCAATGTTATAGTGGATCTTTATTTTTTATAAGTGCATGATAAATGCTCTGAAGCATTTTATAATGCTCTGAAGTGTTTTATAATTCTTCTGTCTGTGTTTGTGACTCACCACTTACTCATTTCAAAAGTAAATCATCCCACATGCATAAATGGTAATGCTGAGTTACGCTTAACCATGCCACAAACATTTCTCTTAAACATATACATACTGCATAACTAACAATCATATTGTCATACTGTCACAATCATGCAGACGGGGCATTCTCTCAGAGGCATCCGGGGGGGTGGGGGTGTTCAAAAAATACAAAATGTCAGCTATGAAAGGGGGCAGGTTTTCGAACACACAATCTCAGCTGCCATTTTGATTTTTTTTTTAAATTCATTTTTATGAAGTAATTTTTTTGCAAAAACAATACAAATTTAAAAAAGAAAGTAAAGAAAAGTGTTCAGTAAATAGAAAAGAAATTAAAGAAAAAAGACAGAGAAATCAGGAGGACGAAAAAGAGCTATAAAGAAGTGGCTTCCAATCTCATTTTACATTAGTTATAATTGCAGAGTTCTTTGAGCTTTGTTGGTTTGTTGGTTTGCAGACGTTTCATTGCCCAATTAGGTAACATTATCAGTGCTAATGGGTTATAGATGCATTTATACTTTCTTCATAATAATAATAATAATAAAGTTGGAAGGGACCTTGGAGGTCATCTAGTCCAACCCTCAGGCAGGAAACCCTATAGTACCACTTCGGACCAAGGGCTGTCCAGTCTCTTCTTAAAAACTTCCAGTGTTGGATGGAGCATTCACCGCTTCTGGAGGCAGGTTGTTCCACTGGTTAATTGTTCTCAATGTCAGGAAATTTCTCCTTAATTCCAGGTTGCTTCTCTCCTTGATTAGCTTCCATCCGTTGCTTCTTGTCCTGCCTTTCCTGAAGGCGGTGTGACAACTTGCTTTTTTGGCAGCTACACAACAGAGGGCGTATCCTGAAAAGCCCTTAGGGAAGTTTATCCCTGAGGAGTCTGTGCTTCATTTCTCACCAGCAATCAATGTCTTTGGTTTCCTGCCTGAGCAGGGGGTTGGACTAGATGACCTCCTACTTTATCCTCTCTCTCTCTAAGGTTACCTCATGGCTCCTTTCTTCCCATATTCTACTGTTCTAATCATCAAACCCATAAATCACAAATTCGTTTTTTTTCCATTTTCAGCAAAAGGTTCATAAGGTGTTGCTATTTTGATTTTCTTGACTCCCCGTGGATACCCCTCATCCTCTCCCTTTTCTCTGCATCATTCCACTTTAGCTGCAACTTTAACCAAGAGTCTCATAAACATGGTGCTTTTCTATCTTCATGCTCAGACCAGAAATAAAAGGGAAAGTGAGAAGGGAGGCTAAGGAGGAATGAAAGTGAAAAGCAAAAAGAACAGAGAGAGGAGAAAAAGTGCTGGCTTTTACACACTGCCCGTGCTGATTGGCATTGCCTAACTAAAAATTGTTCTCAACACAACAGGGATTGCTTTCAGTACAAAATAAAATGATGAACTCAAACTATGTTTTCCGATAGATCCTACCTGTTTGTGGAAGCTCCATTTAAAAGAAAATAATTGTTAAAAATCTCACTTATTTGTTTAAAAAAAGATAAAGGTTGCTAGAGAGATTTTGATGCTCTTTTTAATACCTGCCTTTTCCCTTTTGTTCCTATTATGGGGTGGAGACCCCGGAGACCTCTTTGGGTTATTTTTAAGATTGTTTTACTCTGGGCTGTCTATTTGTTTTAATGTTTTATCTGCTTTTATGGATTTTTCAGTCCTGGGTGGCTAATACATTATAATTATTATTATTAGGGTTGGTTGCAAATCAACCAGTTGTTTAGACTGGATTAGGCATTTTTCTCCACCTATTGAATCTTTCCCAAGGACCTGGGATAGGCAGACGTTGTTTGATTGTGTTAACGGTATCATTATAGGATGTAAATTGTTCCAAGTAAAGCTGCCTTTTGCAATTGAGTGATGGAGATTTTGGCAATGCCAATGGTATTCAAGTGGTGCTCCAGATGTTTTGGAATTGTATCTAAGCTGCCTATATTAGCTTTCTTTTGCCATAGTTGTTCCACTTCTATTTGCAGGCCTTCATATTTTGTGTTTTTTTTCCCTCCAGTTCTTTCTCTTCTTCTTGAATCACTCCAGCCAGAAATAAATATGTGTTAATTTATTCAGATATCTGGTTAGATGAAGCAAAAAGTGATTAGCGGGAGAAAAGTAAACACCCGGGGAGTGGAAAGTGACTGAATTATCTTCATCTCCTTCACAGCATCATTCTAAAGTTGAAAAGATCTTTTGTCAACAGTTATTCCTCTGATTGGTTTTTTCACCTCTGTTCTCCATATACGGCAAAGAACCCTTTAGCTTTGGGTTATTTCCATCAAGCTGAATCTCTCACAAATTAAGATTCTCCCACTCTGCTAGTCTCCCAACTGCCTCTGTGACGGGTTTTCTTTCCGTTTGATGCTTTGTGGTTAGCAATGAACTTGCAGAGTTTGAGGGTTCAAACTTCTTTGGTTTCTTGCAAGATCTGATAAGGGACGGAAGGGGGAAAAGGAAGAGGAGCTGAAGCTGTTAAGATAAAGGAGAAGAAATATGAACGTTAAGCCTGGCTTCAGGGCTTTTTGGTTATGATATTTTAGGCAAAAGCAGGGTTCTTGGCATCTTATTGTAGCAGTGATATTCTAGGTACAGGTAGTCCTCAAGTTATGAACTGTAATAGTGCCAGCCCACCACAGTCATAACTTGTGATAGTTGTAAAGCAGGTTGGTCATGTCACCAACTTGATTTTACGACTGTGGGAGTAGCAGCTGTTTGAACTTCGAATATGGGTCATAAATATCCCCCAGGTAGGTCCATCAGACTGGTTGCTAAGTCAAAGATCACCAGTACGATAAATTTAAGCTTCTTGTCACAGTGACACTAGCACTCAAATCCCCTGGATAGTGTGACAAGTCTACAAACAGCTCTAATGTTAGAACTGAAAAGATGAATGGTGCAACATCTCGCAGGCTAGGTGAGCCATGGAGAACCTGATGTCCTCCAGCTTGTTCAAATGGTTCCCTCAACTCAACCATCACAGGAAATGGCAACATGAGAGAAGCTATCATTCAAAACTTTAGTTTGGGTTGGACACGCACATGCACACATTGAACTGAAGTGCAGTGTGGTTTGCTTGTTTGTAGTTTCCTGTGTGATTGCAACTGTGCTTTGTAGAGCAGAGTTTACAACAGGGGTGTCCAACCTTGGCAGCTTTAAGACCTGTGGACTTCAACTCTCAGAATTTCCCAGCCAGCCATGCTAGCTGGGGGATTCTGAAAGTTGAAGTCTATAAGTCTTAAAGTTGCCAAGGTTGGACTCCCCCGGTTTAGAGCTTGTAGAGTTGGGTAACTATAACTGTAGCTTATTCACTACATCAGGGATCTCCAATTGTTTTTGGACCATTCGCAGAGCTGGATTTTTGAGAACAGCAATGAAAGCTCAAACAAAGTGTCTATTATTACCATGGCAGATGTTGGCTTACAAAACACCCAATGACCAGAAGATGAAATGGTGATATTACTTCCGCTTTTCAGCCTCTTCATCCTTCTCCTCCTTATTATCCTCAGTTTATCTTTGCCTCTTAATGGACAAGCGGATATATTTCACAAGATAGGAGAGGTTGTAGATACCTTCTGCCTTCATTCTTGAAGGTCTATTGTTGAAAATACTGTAAATAAAGATGATTCTAGATGATGGTGCTTGCCTCCTTCCCTTTTTTTAAAGAAATCAAAGAATCTAAAAATGAAGGTAAAGTGAGTTAGGGCAAATATTTTGTTTAGCTCCAAAGGAGGTACTGTGGGAACCCAGATTGCTGCAATTGAGGTCCTGGACAATAAATCAGGCTTCTACACACCATGATTTAGGGCAGGGGGCTCCAAACGTGGCATCTTTAAGACTTGTGAACTTCAGCTCCCAGAATTCTTCAGCCAGCCATGTGGGTTGGGGAATTCTGGAAGTTAAAGTCCACAAGTCTTAAAGTTGCCAAATTTGAAGGCCCCTGATTCAGGGGTTGCATATACAATGGTTTTGATCCTCTCCCTTCCTAACTTGACAGCCAAGAGGAAGGTCAGCAGCTATGTGGCAACTACAGAAAAGGCAAGAATCGATAGAGAGAATGGCTTTTCGATTGTCCACAAAGGGCAGGGGTGTTGAAAAAAGGCAAGATGGTGGCATGATTGAAACTATCTTGATATTTTCGACACCCGCTAGGAGCTACCATTGCAAGGCATCTCTAAACAACAGGGTGCAACTGGCTGAACTTTGAACTGTGTGGTCCACTAGACATGGAGAACCTGTGGCCCACCATACATTTCTATCCTGCCTGGAGCTGCTGGGAGTTGTAGTTTAGCACTGGTGGGTCAGTCCTTGCTTAGAGGTCATCAGGGCTGCAAGACGTTTTGCTGTGGTTCTCCTCTCTTCCCCCAATATTTTCTCTAGAAAAGATTGCATAATTGAAGCTGCATGGGGGAAGATGTGATTGGAGACTCCTTCCTTTATATTTGGGGTTAGGAATTTGGGGGAAGCAGGAAGGTCATCTTCCAGTAAGGCCATGCAAACATCACCGACCCCTTTCTTCCCTGACAGGGATATTCATTGTAACTGAATGTGCAATTACTCACGCCTAGAGGAAATTCTTTTCTATTATTCATTCTCTGATAAATTATAATAAATTATCAAGCTCAATTGCTGCAGCCAGAACATTGCACAATGTCTGCCAAAGTTGCACGCTGTGGAGACTTTTTACGCTCCGTAGAGAGTTAAAATACAATCTCTAATGCACATATTCTGCTAAGATGTAATTTCTGGGCCAGACTTCTCCAAGATGTTACTTTTTGGTTGGGTTAGACTACAAATTTCATCAGCTTTTGCAAAAATGGAGTCACTCGAAGCTCTAAACCAGCTGGCATTCTGGCTTCATTATAAATTGGTCCGTAGCTTCCACCACTCTGACAATTAGCTGTGATTTCTAGGGCAGGGGTCTCCAAACTTGGCAACTTTTAAGATTTGTGGACTTCAACTCCCAGAATTCCTCAGCCAGCAGGTTACAAGACTCCAGAGCAGTGTTTCCCAACCTTGGGAACTTTGAGATATGTAGACTTCAACACATAGCTGGCTAAGGAATTATGGGAGTTGAAGTTCACAAGTCTTAAAATTGCCAAGTTTGGAGACCCTGCTCTAGGGTGATGGGAACTGCAATCCAATACATCAAAAGAGTCTTTAGAGACTTTGAGGAAAACTCAAGGACAGAGGGCTTCTAACAGCTCTCCCCAGCTGACTTCTGTGAAGAAAAATCAATGGGCAAGTTGGCAGGAAACTCACAAGTCACTGTCACGTAATGTCACCACAGTGATTTGCTTAACAACCATGGCAGAATAACAGAATAACAAGAGTTGGCAGGGACCTTGGAGGTCTTCTAGTCCAACCTTATAAACATTACTTAAAACAATTAATTTAATTAAACATACATAAAACCAAGATGACAAGAGGATTAAGATCAGATTGTTCTATGTGTTGTGGTTTCCCCTTATCACATAGCTCTCTGGCCCATGTCTTGCTCTTTCTCACACATAGACATGCATCTTTTTCCTCCTAAAGATCGGTCAGATGTGATAAAAGTTCGTGACACATCTTAATTCAGATGAAAGATCGGGTCTGCTTCTTGTTAATTTTGGCATGCAGAACTCCAGCCAGCTCCAGCTGAAAAATCACCAGACCTGGAGAGAGAAGCAGCTGCTGTCACAGAGAGGCTGTGGGTCACTCATTTTGGCTGAGAGATTCAGCCTCTCCTGGAGGAAGAGGAAGAGTCATCCGGAGGAGAAGCTAAGTTGTTCTTTTTTGCAGAAAGTCAACAGTAAATTTTGCAGCTTGTTAAAGATTAAGTTAAGTTATATTATATTATATTAAGTTAAGCCATGCTGTGGTTAGTTTCTGTGGAGCTGTTATATGCCTGCAAAACATCTCAAGATGGTTTGCAACATCAAGATCATATGCTACTGAAACTCTCAAGTCTGTAACCTTTAACTGAGTAAAACAGTGCACCATCATAGGGCAAAATCTTTTCAGCCAAGGTACCTCTTGTGGGCTAACTTACAGAATGCCAAGACCCAATACTCCTGTGGGAAAAGAAATTTTGGAAAGTTCTTGCCATTTCAGTGCTGCCGTGCTGTCACGATCATGTAATCCTCATTTATAATGTTACCTTCCCTCAAATCAATAGGGGGGAAAATAGCAGGGAGAAAGTCAATGGGGAGTCAGTGGCTGATGGGAGTAGAGCAGTGGATTTGAACTTGCATCTTCCTTCCTGGAAAGCTTTCAGGGAGAATATCAATGGAGAACCTTGCAAGAAAGGTTCCAAGTTGCTTGGGTAAGTCTCCCATACCCATGCAATCTCTGGCAGTTGCTCTGCCCTCATGCAGGCCATCCACACTATTCCTTGCTCCCTTCCCCATCTAGCAGTAGCCACTTACCTATATTACCTTACCTTTAGACAAGGGGTCTCCAAACATGGCAACTTTAAGACTTGTGGACTTCAACCTTCTGGAATGGCTGGAGCCTTTCCATCCTTCTGCAGTTGGTTAATATCTTGGAGCCATAAAAAGAAAATGGCCATCTACCAAGTCAGGCCTTTGGCCTGCCCAATCTGTAATTACAAAATAATTACATGCTGGCTAGGGAATTCTGGGAGCTGAAGTCCGCATATCTTAAAATTCCCAAAATTGGGAAATACTGCTTTAGGTTCAGGTCTTGTAACTTCAAGAAAAAGAGTTCCTTCATTCTGAAGGTCCAACATCTTAACTCTTTATAAGTCCCTTTCACCCAAATGATTTATCTTGGAAAGTTCAAGATTAAAAGCCAGAGCTCTGGATCCATACTTAGAGCAGATGAAATAGAGTTTAACCTTAATTGCTGTGACTCTAGAATGTTGAGACTCTAGAAAAAGTGCATAGTATAGCAACAAAAAGGATTAGGGGGCTGGAGGTGAAAACATATAAAGAGCAGTTGCAGGAATTGAGTATGTCTAGTATAGTGAAAAGAAGGACTAAGAGTGACATAATTGCAGTGTTCCAGTATTTGAGGGGCTGCCACAAGAAAAGAGGGGGGAGTCAACCTATTCTCCAAAGAACCTGAGGGCAGGACAAGAAGCAATGGATGGAAACTAATCAAGGAGAGAACCAGCCTAGGATGAAGGAGAAATTTCCTGACAGAACAATTAATCAGTGGAATAGCTTGCCTCCAGAGGTTGTGGATGCTCCATCACTGAAGGTTTTTAAGAAGAGATTGGACAACCATTTGTCTGAAATGGTATAGGGCACGGGTCGGCAACCCGCGGCTCCGGAGCCGCATGCAGCTCTTTGAGGCATTACCTGCGGCTCCGGAGCCTCCTCCGCCATTTTGGGGAGCGCATGCGCGCATGCGCGGGCGGGTGTGTGTGGGGTGCGCGTGCAGGGGTGCGCATGCGCGAACGGGCGCGTGTGCGCATGCGCGAACGGGTGTGCATGCACGAACGGGTGCGCATGCGTGAACGGGCGCGCGCGCATGCGCGAACGGGGGCCGCGCGCATGCGCGAACGGGCGCGGCTCCCAGGGGTTTTTTTTTTTAGGCCAAACGGGTCCGTGCGGCTCGTTTGATGTTTCGGGTGGCCGACCCATGGTATAGGGCTTCCTGCCTGAGCAGGAGGTTGGGCTAGAGAAGACCTCCTAGGCCCCTCCCAATTCTGTTATTCTGTTATTTTGTTATTTAGTTGGTTCAAATCCCACTGAGTATAACAGGAACTATATACATATGGTCACCTCTAGTTTTAACTCACCAGCATTAGTTTCTTGACTTCTGATATAGTTTTTAGCACAACAATTTTTATTTCATTATAGCAACTGTAGTCCTCCAGCATTTTTTTTCTTTTTTCCATCGTTATGGACCTTACTTAATTGATGTTTAATTTTTTCCTAATGGATTGTTAACTGAATTAGTCACTTTTAGCATTATTGGGCGATCATAATTTTTGAGTGTTTTCTTCCAATAAAAAAAATGCAAAAGAGTGAAATGTGCTACTGTGTTAACTTAAGTTTCATTTTGTTCAATCCAGAAAACTGATTTTTTTTTAAAGTGGGTGCTTAAAAATGTAAAGGAGAATGATATTCAAGGAAAGCAACAGTTGTAGGAGTAGTGTTTTTAATTACAAGTAGCTGACTTATAACCATTCATTTAGTGACCATTTGAAACTACAATGAAAAAAGGGACTTGCAACCAGTACTCATATTTACAATCAATGCAGCATTGCACCTCCCCAAGATCACGTGATCAAAATTCAGGTGCTTGGCAACTGGCATGTACAGGTAGTCCTCAACTTATGACCACAATTGAGCCCAACATTTATGTTGCTAAGTGAAACATTTGTAAAGTGAATTTTGTGTCATTTTTACACCTTTCTTGTCACACTTATTAAGTGAATCAGTGCACTTGTTAAGTTAGTAACACGGTTGTTAAGTGAATCTGGCTTGCCCATTGACTTTGTTTGTCAGAAAGTTTGTCATACGATCCTGGGACACTATAACCGTCATAAATGAGTCAGTTGCCAAGCCTTTGAATTTTGATCACGTGACCATGGGGATGCTGCAATAGTCGTAAGTATGAAAAAAGGTCATAAGTCATTTTTTCCAGTGCTATTGTAACCTTGAACAGTCAAGGTTGTAAGTCGAGGACTACCTGTATTTAGGATGGTTGCGGTGGCCCAGGTCCTGTGATTGCCATTTGTGATCTTTCCAGATGGCTATTTTTCCCTCAACATCAACCCTGTGAGATGGGTTGAGCTGAGGGAGTCTGACTGGCCCAAAGTCACCTAGCAGGCTTTTATGCCTAAGGTGAGACTAGAACTCACAGTCTCCTGGTGATTGCCCAAAGTCACCCAGCTGGCTTTCATGCCTAAAGTGGGACTAGAACTCACAGTCTCTTGGTTTCTATTCTAGCACCTTAACCACTACACCACTGCCTCAGCTTTAGCTATACTTCCTTTCCCCCCACCCCCACCCCTTCCCCTGATAAAATACAAGGGCAATTAGGAAACAAACCTCCACTTGGTTATCAATGACAGACACTCGCAGATACAGAACGTTTATTATACACATTAGAAAACTACAACATTACATTAGTTTTTGACATAATCGCCATTCAAATTGAGGCACTTGTCACAACGTCTTTCAAGGTTTGAAATTCCTTAGTAGTAGTTGCTCAGCATCAAATCTGGACTATGGGGGGGTGTGCGTGATCAAAAACATCCCAACGGAACTGCTTCAAAAGTTCTTGGGTGCGTCTAGCGGTGTGCGGGTGAGCATTATCGTGAACCAACACCACACCAGCAGTCAGCAGGCCCCGAGGCTTGTTATGGATGGCTCATCTGAGTTTTCATAGCGGTTCACAGTAGATGTCTGAATTGATGGTTGAACCACGCTCCATGAACTTCACTAGCAATGCTCCTTTGGCATCTTCACATTTGGTGGGATTTTCTATGGCACCACTTCCGGTGTGGTGTTGGTTCACGATAATGCTCGCCCGCACACTGCTGGACACACCCAAGAACTTTGAAGCAGTTCCGTTGGGATGTTTTTCATCACACACCCCCATAGCCCAGATTTGCCGCCGAGTGACTACTACTAAGGAATTTCGAACCTTGAAAGACGTTATGACAAGTGCCTCAATTTGAATGGCGATTATGTCGAAAAGTAATGTAATGTTGTAGTTTTCTAATGTGTATAATAAAAATTCTACATCTGCGAGCTTTATTTCCGAATTGCCCTCGTATTTGTTCCATCTGGGGTGGGGAATCCCCCATCCATTCCAGAGCCTGGTGGGCGGCTTTCTCACATCTTTGCAATGTCCTCTTCTGATTCATTTTCTCTTGCCTCATCCCCAATTCTAGTGCCTGACAGATGGATAGCAGGGATTGAAATGGACCTTATTGTCTTCTGCCGCACATGTGTTCTCTCTTAGCATCATGGAATGACCTTCCCAAAGTCACCTTCAGTTACAAAAAGAATTAAATTCCTTTTCCCACTTAGTTCCACAGACCCCCTTCTCTTCTGAGCGATGAGACGACTCCTGCAGATGCAGCCAACTTCTGTTCTAGAGTCTGGAGGCCCCTCCCTTCTCCCACCCTCCCTTCCGTCTCTTCTCTGCTTTGTACAAATGCAGGCGGTTTAGACAGAGGCTGGGCTGCCCCCTGAGTCAGAGACACCAACTTCTCAGCTCCCAGTTGAAAGGTAGGTGGCCAGTCCCTGGATCTCCTCTGCTTGCTCTTGGCAAGCTGTTTTTCTGATTAAAGAAGGACTATTCCGGCACCAAGGGGCAGCAGAAATCAACAGTGTAATGGAAAGGAGCAAACTGAAAATTTGCTCCTTTGGAAGCTCCTAAGGTACAAAAATGATAATCCACAAGAAGAAAAAGTGGGAAGAGAGGCAGGGATGAAGATTGGAAAACAGTTCTCTTCTCTTCTCTTCTCTTCTCTTCTCTTCTCTTCTCTTCTCTTCTCTTCTCTTCTCTTCTCTTCTCTTCTCTTCTCTCTCTTCTCTTCTCTTCTCTCCTTCCTATTCCTCTCCTCTCCTCTCTCTCCTCTCCTCTCATCGCCTCCTCTCCTCTCCTCTCCTCTCCACTCCTCTCCTCCCCTCTTCTGGAAGAGATGAAGTTAGAAAATTGGAACAGCAAACGATGAGAATATTGGCAGATAAATTAGGTTTATCTAGAGTAATTTAAAGTACTCTCCAAAATGCTGTTGGCTGTGTCAAAATTTGCTATTTTTGTCTCTGAATCGGTTTCTTATTGAAAAATCCTTCCTCAACGTATTAATCACTTAATTTAAGGAACTTCATTAGCATGCTCTTCTTGTTTATTTTAATTGGTGTTGGGACTTCAGAGGACGGCTATTCCCTCTCTTTTTCAAAGAGACTTTCCAAAGATAAGAACGCTTCTCCAGATTACATTTGCTTCCGTATACACAGGACCTAATTTTCAGAGTGGGATCTTAATAAGAAGGCAAATTGTGGATACCAAATGCTTTCCCTGTTCTTATATATATGCAGGAGAAGCAATGGATAAGAATAGCCTGTTTGCAAGTTATCAAGAGCTGAGTCTTGCTCTGACATCCAGAAGTAAAGGATTCTGTCTTTTCACAATGCATGTTGCTAGCTGATGGAACTCCATGCCACTATATGTGATGATAGCCTTCAGAAGAGATGAGATCCATTCATAGATAAAGAAGAGGGTTGGCTAAGGGTTGATTGGGCTGTTAAGAACTTTCATTTGCAGAAGCAAAACTACAATAAAAGCACAGCAGAAGGTACAGGAAATCCAAAGAAATAGATTCTAACCTTTCATCTCTAGCTTGGAAGAAATAAATTGATGTTAGAACACAGTGGTTTTTGGATTATGCAGTTTAAATTTGTGAGGATTATGGATGAGCTGTGAATCATAAAAAGCCAGGATCTCTTTTAAATAATTGTTGTTTGGGCTTCTAATCTCTTGTGTGTCATAATTTGGCTGAAAGATAGTTTTCTGTTTCTTGTATCTCCCTGGTGTTCCACTACTTCGTAAATTGTTGACACATTTTTGTGTGAAAGTTCCCTGTTGGCCTTCATAAAGCCCTGAAGATGTAGTTCAGTGCTCAAATCTGAGGCCCTGGATGCGTGAGGAAGCCCGTCTCCTAGTTATTCATTTATTTTATATATTAAATGCATACGTCATGTTGATTGTTGTTTGTTGCTTATGGGTTTTTATGTTTTTTATTTTTTGTAAGTATTTTAATGTTAGAAGTAGCCCAAAGTCATTTATTTGAACTGGGCAGATAGATAGATGGATGGATGGATGGATGGATGGATGGATGGATGGATGGATGGATGGATGGATGGATGGATGGATGGATGGATGGATGGATGGATGGTAGTAGAACTTCCTCCAATGTGAACATGATTTAACTGACTGCAGGTATTCTCGGCTTCTTTTAAGCTAAAATTATAGACATCAATCACTTGGATATGATGCAGCAGAGCAATTCAGCCCTTTCTGAAACAAATTTGGGAGAGCCACTTTGGTCTAGTGGGCAATTAGTTTCCCAAGGATGTCACACGAAAAACCAGGACTGTTGTGGAGAGCCGAACTAATAAGGCTGCAAAGGTGCGTAGGCACACACGCACATACATACGTAAATTGAAAAACTTAGCAGTTGCCTTCAAAATAAAAGCAACTCAGTTGTATTGCGTGCATGGTGCATACTTACTATTTATATTTGATTTCTTATTTCCAATGGACCTCACGAGGGCCACACAGGGACTGCCAAAATGCCATTTGTGGGCCATGGGCCATAAAATGTTCAGGTCTGGTCTAATGGTGAAGGCACCAAGCTAGAAACCAGGAGACTATGAGTTCTAGTCCTGCCTTAGGCATGAAAGCCACCTGGCTGATTTGGGGCCAGTCATAATCACAGCCCAACCCACCTCACAGGCTTATTGTTGTGAGGAAAATAGGAAGAGGAAGAAAGAGGTACTGTATGTTAGATGCTTTGAGTTAACTTATAAAAAAATAATAAAGGGATAAAAATAAATAATAAATATATTTGTATCTTCCTTGATTTATCCATTGTCTCATGTTTAAGCCCTGCATATTCTTTTTCTGTATGAGGGAAAAAACAGATGAATAAAGACAAGAAAATGTAGAAAATAGATTTGAAGATGGAAATGCCTTTGACTTTCCAAACGAAAAGAGTAAGGTTTTGATATTGAGCGAATATAAGGTGCTGAAAAAGGGTTGAATGCCTCTATAGTCTATAATATCATTCCAAGCAGCTTTTCCCAACAGGAAGCCAAAAGCTGTGCTGGATTACAACTTCCATCATAGCCAGCAGTGGCTGGGGAAGTTGGCCATTGCAGACCCATACACACCATTTTCCCTTTCTGTCTTCTATCAACATCAGATTTGTTTCTTTTTACCACCAAGGCAGACTTTCCCTCATTTTTCCCCCCTTTGGCTGCCAAAATACAAAACTTTCCCTGTTTGCACAACTTTTGGGTCTCCAAATATTTGGTAATGCCTTTCAGTCTGGATGTAAATATTTTATTTGTATTAAAACAAACCAGCAATTCATCAGTCTTGGTCAAATTTTACAAGTTTTGGCTGGCCCGGACCTGATTTTGAGGACACCCACAATTCAGGGAAACGTTGTGTTGTGAAGAGGAGAGAGATTTAGAAGATGGAGGGCAGGAAGGAATTAGGAACAATACATTCCCAGGATTGGGAAAATGATAAGATGGTCCAGATTCAGCTATGGCTTGCTGTTTGCGGAATACATTCGAAGGACATCATGAACCCAGAATACTGAATCAATCACAGTTTTGTTTTCAAAACATGTCAAATCAAGAAAACTATAAAATAAGAAATAAATGCTGTTAATGCAAGACTGAAAGGTTGTTTTCAGATGTTTGGAGAAGTTTCTCTCTGGGTCATACTTGGCTCCAAATTATTCTTGTTCATTTTTCAGGCCAGCCCACCGCATTGCTTCTTTGTGCTGGCCATGGTTGACTCCCTTTGAAGCAAATAATCATAGAGCCATAATGTTAGTGGGTTTTTTTAGGGGGAGAGGGTCATGTAGCTTAACACTTCATCAGTAAAGGAATCCTACAATTATACAAGGATGTGCAACCTGCCAGATTCGTGTGGCTTTTAGTCCCCTTTTAAGGGCCTCCTAAGTCTTCCAAGAGCCTGCTGTCAAACAATGGTTTTTTAGCAATGGGTCTAATGCAGGGGTCTTCAAACTTGGCCCTTTTATGATTTGTGGACTTCAACTCCCAGAATTCCTCAGCCAGCGTGCCTGGCTGATGAATTCTGGGAGTTGAAGTCCACAAGTCATAAAAGGGCCAAGTTTGAAGACCCCTGGTCTAATGGGTCCATTTGTCAATCAGGGATGTCCACAGGGAGTGGTCAAAAGACAAGATGGCAGCCAAAACAAATCAAAGCTCTGCCCATTTTTTATGTGTGACTGTTTTAATTCCATTTTGACTTTTCCCCCAGAAACTGTAGATGCCCCTACTTCCTTCCATCTCCCCTCCCTCCCTTCCTCCATCTATCCAACCATCCATCTACCCACCCACCCATTATCTATCTCTACGCATCAATCTGCCTATCTACTATCTACCTATTCATCCATCCATCTGTCCGTCTGTCATCAAATCCTAGAGTTGGACAGAGTTATCTAGCCCATAGAGGCTAATTTATACTCAGTGAGAGAGAGAAATAACATTATTGCATTCATTTCAAGGGAATTGGTGTTCAAATATCCAAAACTAAATTGACAAGATCAGGGCAAGTAGGAAAGGTACTTGCAAACAAAGAATTTTAGCTAAAAGGTAACATTAAATCCAAAAATGCTAAGATGCTTACACCCATGTGACAAAAGACAAAAGATATTAAAGTTAGTAATCCAGGTAGTATAAATGTTAAACGAGCAAAAATATAATTATAAAAAAGTTGGTAGAAAAGCAACAATAAAATTTTCCAAAAGGGAATTGAGGATTATAAACATCTCTTACGCAGCCTCTGTCAAGCCTGAGAAAAATATAGTACAATAGCTGACATGGCATGTACACACCAATTCATTAAAAAAAAAAAAGAAGAAGTTAGAAGATAACCAATTCTGAGCCTGAGCCATTCCTGTCTGTCTATATTCAGGCAGGTGTATTTGTTCTTAATTATTCTTTACCTCAGGGGTCCTCAACCTTGGCAACTTTAAGACTTGTGGACTTCAACTCCCAGAATTCCTCAGCCAGCTTAGTTGCCAAGGTTAAGGACCCCTGCTTTACCTGATTTTGCATGCCGCTATACAAACTTGGCAACCTTGTGTGTTATTTCAAGATTGATGTTGAAAAGTAGAAATTGTTTATAGTGTTGATTGGTGAACCTTATTTTATTGGTCAGGAGCCCAGCTCAGTGAGAGAATCCAGACCAAAGCATCCCAAAAAGCTAGCTGCTTAAGCCTCTGTTTAATCCCTTCATTAATTACTTTCTAAAAAATTCATTGCACTGGCAAATAGATTTAAAGACGTACCAGTCTTAATGTTCTTTTATTATCCACCCCAAACTCTTATCTCTGCATTCCCAGAGCCAAACTTTCAGTCCCACCCTCTCCAAAGACCACAGTGCCACTGGGAGGCTCCCTGCAGTTCGCAAAATAAGTTACCCACCAAAGTAAAATGGGTGGCTGTGTATATTGATTGAATGAATGAATAAAGATATTAGGAAAGAAGCTTTATTCGATCAGATATATAAATGACTAAATTTCAGAAGTATAACACTCTACCATCATTATGTAATTTTTTCCCCATTACATCATTAATATCCGTGCCACTTGCTCATCTCCATCTAATGCTAATGAAAGATGGTAAACTGAGCAATAGGATAACATTCCGTGGTGAGGATTTGGTCAAATCTTATCAATTTTCTTCTGTATCTTTGTCTTGGTAGAAAAGACAGCAATCTTTGTTGTTGTTGCTGTTGTTGTTTTAACATTTAAACACTTTTTGCTCAAGGTAATCCTTGATTTGCAATCACCATTGGGTCCAGAAAATTTGTTAAATGGTGAGGTTGTTAAGTAAGACGTGATCATAGGATGCTGCAACTGTTCTAAGTGCATTACGATTGCTAAGTGCCTGCGTCATAGTCACAGGACCACAGGGGTCTTGTGACAGTTGCAAGTGCGAGGACCCAGTCAATAATAATAATAATAAAGTTGGAAGGGACCTTGGAGGTCATCTAGTCCAACCCCCTGCTCAGCAGGAAACCCTATATACCATTTCAGACAAATGGCTGTCCAGTCTCTTTTTAAAAACCTCTAGTGTTGGAGCATTCACAGCTTCTGGAGGCAGGTTGTTCCACTGATTAATTGTTCTCACTGTCAGGAAATTTCTCCTTAGCTCTAGATTGCTTCCTAGTATTTTTGCAAGAAAATTGTGGCTAGGTACACTCAGAACCCCTGGTTGGAGTAAGCCGATGTAGAAAATGAAAGTCCAATTTTGGAAAGACAAATATAATTAGCAATTATTAGTCTAGCTGCCCCTAATCAGATAATGAAGGGAATGTTATTCAGTTTAATAAATGTGGTTGGAGAGCATAGCTAGTCAGCTCCTCTCTCAGGAAAATTGTGCCTAATATAATGGGGAAAGGGGAGTCATTAACGCCTTCTATGCTCCTGTCTAAAACAATTAGTGGAAGCAGAGCTGAAAGGAGGTCATCAAGTCCAACCCACTGCTCAATTTAGGAATCCTGACTGGGGAATTCTGAGAGTTGACGTCCACATATCTTAAAGTTGCTAAAGTTGAGAAACACTGATCTGTGGTATATGTGTATACGTATGTGCATGTATTTGTGTGTGTTTCTGTGTGAAAATTTGCAAGATGGCGGGTATGGCACTGCAAGTGAAGCCCAGGGGCAGCAGTGATCACCATCTGGCAGATTTTTGCAACATGCTTTAGAAAAGATTCAAAAAGTTTGTTGTGGACCTCACACAAACGCAGCATCTATCTACCATTCATTGAAGCAGAGCAAATTTTGTCAATTTTTATGGTACCCTTGTTCCATAAATGTGACCTGCTAATGGAAAAGACAGTATCAATCAGTTTGGGCCAGTATGCTCCAAATGCAACCAAAGGATCCTCACATTGTTTTACACAAACCAGGATATTTAATCTAGGGACAATCTTGCCTGATAGCATTTTATTGTCTACCTCCCATCCATTCAGAGGTACATGTTAAGATATTCGTACGCTCTTCAGAGACTAATTTTTAAAATTAAGGCAACTCTTTGGATAGGCACTTTTCCCCCCCAGGGTTGCGTTGAAACTTGAAAGAAATCAATGAATTGCAAAGAGATCCTTTGCTCCAAAACTCCTCATTCCTTCTGAACCATTTCCCAAGTGCACACAGCCCTGGTGCAGAGTGCTGAAAAACCAGTATTGGTTACTTGATGCACATTGCAGAAAATTGCACAGAAATCTCACTTTCTCCCTGGCAATAAGAACAAAATATAGGATCATTTATTCCTTCTGACACCCCAAATAGGCTGCCTGGTGTGATCCACTTGCTGAGCCTTGTAAAAAGACCAACTCTGCAGACCTGATCACACACAAGTCTCTGCTGAGAGCTCCTGGGTTGCAGTGCAGAGTTTAACTGATCTTACGAAAGATGGTTTATTTTTCAGAGAACCGTTTGGGTAACTCAGTGTACTTTGCCTTGTCTCACACTCACACCCAGGCACTCCCCCCCCCCCCACACTCCACTCCATCCTTGCTGAGGGTTGCTGGCCACGTCACAAGCCCTTTCAATGAACCTAAGAGATTGAAATTATGTCATTTCCTAAAGCCGAAGGAGATAAGAGCTGAAAATCCTTGAGCCCCAAAGCTTCTTCCTCTGGAAATGAATTCCTGCTCTTTGGCCTCCGTGACTTCCAGATTTTTGCAAGTTCATACAATCTGAAAAGTTAAGTAGGAGTTGCAACACTGACTGAGCAGAGCCCTTGGTTAGATTGAGAGGTTAAAAAGACATCGGTTTTACAACATGCCTTGGATAATCTAGTCACAATGAACTGAAATACATGTACATAAAGTTCTGGAAGGCAGCCTATAGTGTCTTTTAAAGCGGCTTGCCTGCAGAACTGCTGGGTGCTCCATCACTGGAGGCTTTTTAGAAGAGACTGGACAGCCACTTGTCTGGGATGGTATAGGGCAGGATGGGGATCCTTGGCTCTTTTATGACTCGTGGACTTCAACTCCCAGAATTCCTGAGCCAGCCATGCTGAGGGGAAAGGGAGAGGTTTCCAAGCTGAGCCATGCTGGCTCAGGAATTCTGGGAGCTGAAGTCCACAAGTCATAAAAGAGCCGAGGTTCCCCGCCCCTGGTATAGGGTCTCCTGTTTGAGAAGGGGGTTGGACCAGAAGACCTCCAAGGTCCCTTCTAACTCTGTTCTTCTATTATCTGTTTTGATATGTTCAAAAGATTCTATGGGAGAATGCATATGCAAAAATGGCAAATTAAACAAAATATTAGAGTTGGCTTGATTGGATCAGGTTTTAATTCCCCAGGTCAACAAGTAAGCTTTTCATTCCCCAAATTAATAAAAATAAATAAGGAATTGACCTTTCATTAAGTTAGTTTTCATCCCCCACCCATTTTAAAATTCACTGCATGTGGTCCTGCCACCATGGCAGTGCTACCCCCATGGGCAGTTCAAAGGTGGGGGCTGCTTTTAGCCAACAAGCTGGGCACCAGACGAATTAACAACTAAATGCGGGTTTACAAAGCAGAGGCCTATGTTCACCCAGCTTTATAAGCCCAAGCCAAGCTAAAAACTGAGTAATGGTAGTCCTCAACTTACAACTGCTCATTTAGTGATCATTCAAAGTAACAACAGCACTGAAAAAAGTGACTTATTACTGGTCCTCCCACTTACTGCAGCATCTCTATGGTCACATTATAAAAATTTGGGCATTTGACACCCCAGCATGTATTTATGAGGGTTGCAGGGTCCTGGGGTCATGTGATCACCATTTGTGATCTTCCCAGCCGGCTTCTGACAAGCATCAATTTGGAAACCTGGATTTGCTTAACAATCATGGGATTCACTTAACAGTTGCAGTGGTTCGCTTAATAACCATGATAAAAAAGGTTGTAAAATCGGGCGTGTCTCACTTGAAAACTACCTTGCTTGGAAATGGAGATTGTGGTCCTAAATGTGGTCATAATTTGAGGACCACCTGTATACTATCTGCATAAAGCTTTGAGGGAAGTTGTGTTCCATTGATGCTTTGTAAGCTGCTTGGTGAAGCACACAAAACCAGCTCTGAATGGGCGCAGAAACCTCCTCTGGTGACTGAAAGGCTTTGTTAAAAGCCACAGAAATGATGCAGAATAACAGAGTTGGAAGGGACCTTGGAGGTCTTCTAGTCCAACCCCCTGCTCAGGCAGGAAACCCTATACCATTTCAGACAAGTGGCTGTCCAATCTCTTCTTAAAAACTGCACAGGTCTCAGATGTGAATGCAGTCTTTGGTGATGGTGGGGAATTGTCAGGCAAGGCTGAAGAAGTGATAATGCAGAGGAAAGTAGAGACAGGGTAAATGGGGAGGACCATCCAAGTCTTTCCACTCTCTTTGATTATTATGGGCTGGCAAGGTAGCAATGCTATTCCCCCCCCCTTGCAATTTCTTCCTCAAATGGTGTCTCTCTAAGATCCATTATCATTTCTGTGGCTCAGGCAGAATCTTTTTCAGCCTCTCAACATTCCTTTCTAATGAACCACTGCAGTCATTACCCACTTTATGCTAATAAACAACAACCCTATTGGAATGGCTTGTATTACTTAAACATATTCTTTGATTTATTGTGCATTAGAGGATCAAGGGGAAGGGAAAGACATAAATACTACTGTAATGAAGAAGAAAACAATTCTGTTCCCCAAATCCAGGGAGATAAGGAAAGGTTTGGCATAATACAGGGGTCCCCAACCCCAGTCCATGGACCGGTACCGGGCCGCAGCATGCCAGCAACTGGTCCGCACAAACAAGCAAAGCCCCATCCGCACACACACACCCTCCAGTCCGCGGAAAACCTCTCTCCACAGAACCAGTCCCTGATGCCCAAAAGGTTGGGGACCTCTGGCATAATACATGAATGATGGACAGGAGGGTGAAGAAGTGGGTACCCCTTGAGTTACCCCCAGCCCCAAGTTTCTTGTGAACCACCCCTGCTGGAATTAATAGTGTGAAATCAGCCAACAGGAGTCAAAACTGACTCAAAGACACATATTTTGCTACTGCATCATCAGGAAAGTTAAAAAAAAACCTGCTCCCCCCCCCAAAAAAAAGCAAAGAAAAATGTACATATTCCATCTGGTCCTTGGCTTTCTCCCAATATTAAGAGCCCCAGCCACCAAAAATATGCCCAACCCTGGTAGGCTTTGTAGTCCCAAGAAGTGGTGACAGGTACTAGGTCTGAGAGAAGATCAAGCAAATATGTAGAATAGGACCCCTTGCACCAATCGCAATGGTTGTGATAGTTTAGACCAGGGGTAGGCAACCTTGGCTCTTTTATGACTCGTGGACTTCAACTCCCAGAATTCCTGAGCCAGCATGGCTCAGCTTGGAAACCTCTCCCTTTCCCCTCAGCGTGGCTGGCTCAGGAATTCTGGGAGTTGAAGTCCACGAGTCATAAAAGAGCCAAGGTTGCCTACCCCTGGTTTAGACAAACCTCCAGGTTCAAAGGCAGTCTACCTAGAAGTATCAATTCTTGAAGTAAGGAAGCCAGCAGAGGAAGAAGGCAATTGCCTTTGAACTTACTTGCTGGCTTCTCAGAAGCAACATGCCTGGCTATTGTGCAGATTAGTTGGTTCCATGATCCATTCACGGCTGCTTTTTATGCGGGACGTTTCTGTCAACGCCTCTTAAATCCCAGCCATCTGTCTCCATTTATGAGCTGCTGGAGGGCAAGCAACAGGAGGAAGTTGGAAGGGATCTTCCACTTTTATTTGGAAAAGAAGTGTTGCATGTCATCCAGTCCCCAGTATATTGCTAAAAGCTGGAACCGCTTTTATGATTTGGTTCATCTTAAGTCATGTTTTTTATTATTTCTTGCTTGATTTTGCTATTTATCCCCCCCCCCCGCTACTTTTAATTTGTTGCTCATGGTTTTTGCGTGGTTTTGCCCTGATTTTGCAAGACCATTGTTTCTGATGTTTGTTGAATTCTAATAAATAAACCTCAAGCTATATTTTTTGCTAAATGAACTCAACGGTGTATGTGCTATGAACTGACTGGACTACAATAACAGTAACAGAATAACAGAGTTGGAAGGAATCCAACATCCTCCTCAAGCCAGAGACCTTATACCATTTCAGACAAATGGTTGTCCAGTCTCTTCTTAAAAGCCTCCAGTGACTGAGCACCCACAATGTTATGGTTCTGAAGGAAGAGGCTTTTCAAAGAAACTTGAGACATTATTTCCCTTTAAGAATCTTTTTAACGGCAACATAGCTACGAAGCCAAAATCTGAACCCTCCTACTTCATCCCACAGTATCTGAGCACATTCCCCTCCCTCATTTGACAGTCATTAATCACATTCTCCAATTAGTTTAAAGTGTGAACTTTCCCTCCCGTTCCATAACGTGCTATATTTTATCTCCTCGTATTTCATCCAGCTTTGAAGATGCTCTGCTGAAATATTGTTATGGCTAACTAGTTCCCAAGCACATTCTTTCACTCCCCCCTTCCATACTATCTAATAGTGGCTCTAAGTAATACACAGGTTAAATAGTAAATGTCTGCATCCACATATAATGTCAGGCAAAAACATTCGATGTTAGCAGCATTGACACACAACTTCTGAAGGCAAGCTGTTCCACTGGTTAATTGTTCTTACCGAGGAAATTTCTCCTTAGTTTTACGTTGCTTCTCTCCTTGTTTACTTTCCATCCATTGTTTTTGGTCTTGCCTTCTGGTGCTTTGAAAAATAGGTTGACCCCCCTCTTCTTTATGGCAGCCCCTCAAGTATTGGAACACTGCCATCATGTCTCCCCTAGACCTTCTTTTCACTAGGTTAGACATATCCAATTCCTGCAACCGTTCTTCATATGTTTTAGCCTCCAGTCCCCTAAACCTCTTCTTAAAACCTCCAGTGATGGAGCACCCACAAATTCTGAAGGGAAAATGTCCATTGGTTAATTGTTCTCAAGTTCTAGGTCAGTGATGGCGAACCTTTTAGACACCGAGTGCCCAAAAACTGCCCTGCCCCCGCTCGCTCCGCCACCTGCCCCGCCCACAGGGCCACCTACCGCCCCCACGGCCCACCGCAGATCGCCATGGCGGCCCTGCAGCACCATGGCGGCCAAGCCCTCTGCCCGCACCCCACAGCATCATCTGCGTGCGACGGGGTGCAAGGGCGGAGTCTTGTCCATGCTGCCCATCTGCCATGTCCTTGGCTGCGCTGCTCTATGCGGGCCATGCCCGGGGGCTACTCTCCTCCGGGGGTGGCTGCTGGTGAGGAGGGGGCCGCGGGGGAAGGCAGGGCTGGGGCGACGGTGCACGTGCCCACAGAGAGGGCTCTGAGTGCCGCCTCTGGAACGCATGCCATAGGTTCGCCACCACTGTTCTAGGTTGTTTCTGTCCTTGATTAGTTTCCATCCATTACTTCCTATCTTGCCCCCAGATGCTTTGGAGAATGGGTTGTCCCACTCTTTTTGTGGCAGCTCCTGAAATATTGGAGGATTGCTGTTATGTTACACCTAGTCCTTCTCCGCATTAGACTAAGCATGCCTAGTTCCTACAACCGTTCTTCATACGTTTCAGCCTCCAGTCCCCTAGTCATCTTTGTTGCTCTTCTGTGCACTTTCCCCCCCATAGACTCAACATCTTTTCTGTATTGTGGTGATCAGAACCGAATGCAGTATTCCAGGTGTGGTTTTACCAAGGCAGTAGAGCAGTGCACATTGCATATGTACTGGGTGCGTATTCAACTAGAAATTATCCACTGTCATTTTCCAACAGGAGATAAATTATGGTTATTGAGGAAGGGAACAGATGTTAAACTTATTTTTCCGGTAGCTGCATTACAAGGTCATGGTTGAGTTTTGTTCCCAGCCTAGACTGTTTGCAAAGAAAAACCACAAATTCTTCACATTCAGCAAAAACAGAAAGGCTCTCAGGGCTGTGGGTGGGTTGTGTTTTTTTTGGGGGGTGGGGGTTCTCTCTTCCCATCTAATTCTTCCTGTGATGGATGGGATGCAAGACTGGATGGGAAAGGGCAAAGGCAAAGCAGATGTTCTCCAAACAGTTGAATGTCCTTGCTTGATTTATAAACCAATCCTGGCTTCATTTACGTAATCATCTGCCTGCCAGCGTATTAGAAGGGGGGCATTTCTCAGAAGGGACCCTGATGAAATTCTTTTGCCATGAGCAGCCGATGAGGCTGATGCTGCTGCTGCTGGTGGGAAGGCCTTGAAACTCACTGATAAACCTTGGCCTGGCCTCTGACCTGGAACATGGCTGAAAGTCTCTTTAGAGCTCTGGAGGCCACATTTTTGATAAGAAGGATTCCAAGATCTGTCTGTGACTTCTCCAAACTTGACAGGCTATGGGGCATTTTTCTAGGGAACCAGCCTTTTATGGAATCTGTTTTATCCTGAGAAGGGTGCGTGTGTGTTCGTGTATGTCTCACCTAAATATTTTCTCCTTCAACCTGATGTTCTCGAGATGCGTGGACCAGTCACTTTGTTTTAGAATTTGCAGCCGGACAGGCTCCGGAAGGAAGGATTTTTTTTTAGTATTAACTAGGTTTATAGATAGTGACTATGATCATATGCCTCGCTGAACCAGATTACTTTGAATCCTGCAGCTACATGTACCCAGCCTTCTGAAACCACCTAGTTTTAGCCTTGGTTAATATTCTGCAGTGTATTGTGTTGAAAAAAATCAAGCCCCTGTGGTGAGTTCACGATTCGTTGAATTATGTTTTATTTTCATTCTAAAAATGGGCTAGTTCATTACCCCATGGTAATGTATTTTGTGCAACCATATTTTATCCCTTAATCACTATTCTTGATCTACTCCAACCTGATTCTAACCTCAATAAGGCATAGGACTTTAAAATATGGTATCCAGCCTCTTGTGATCAAAGTTTGCAAATCTGAATCACGGACTGTGTTGGGTGGCCTGTGGGTGGCCGTAACAGAAAGGAAGTATTGTCTAAGCAGTCACAAGTAAGTGTATCCAGAAGAAACCTTTCAAATTTACATATCTTCTACCTTTCCAATCTTCAGTTTCTCTTATAGAAAATCAGCCATGGGAAGCAGAGGAAATGTTGCATCAGTTCAGATGCTACAAACTGTGCATATGTGTCTTAAAAGTTACTGGTTGGAATATAATAACCGCTTCAAGCCATCAGATTAGTTTCCAGGCCTATGTTTAACTAATTGACTAACTAACAATTATAGACAAAAATGTGTAGGGTATTGTATCTGCAGTAGGGAAATACTGGAGCAAAAGTGGCTGCAAACCCCTCTTTTATCATTTGAGCTGGGGATGTTTCACAGATTGCATTATGGACAGCCTGTGACAAGCTGAATTCTAATAGGGAAGAAGAAGTTGCTTCCTATTCTCCTACTTAAATAGAGAAGAATGGGTTACAGGAATGGAGTATGTATGTCTAATCTAATGAAAAGAATGAGTAGAGGTAACATGATAGCCAGTGGTGGGATTCAGCCGGATCGCACCAGTTTGGCAGAACCGGTAGCTAATTTTTTGTTCCCCAGGCCCAGAATGGACTTCCAGAAGCGGCATCCACACAAGAGAACCGGTTGTTCACATATTTGAATCCCACCACTGATGATAGCAGTCTTCCAATATGTGAGGAGCTGCCAGAAGGAAGAGGGGGTCAACCTATTCTCCAAAGCACCTGAAGGCAGGACAAGAAGCAACGGATGGAAACTAATCAAGGAAAGATCCAACCTAGAACTAAGGAGAAATTTCCTGACAATGAAAACAATTAATCAGTGGAGCAGTTTGCCCTCAGAAGTTGTGGGTGCTCCATCACTGGAAGTTTTTAAAAAGAGACTGGACAGTCATTTGTCTGAAACAGTATAGGGTCTCCTGCTTGAGCAGGGGATTAGACTAAAAGACCTCCAAGGCCCCTTCCAACTCTCTTATTCTGTTAAAGCAACATTTTCTCTGGAATCATACTTTATATGTAGGGTATTTTATGTGTAGGGTGTTTTGCGGTTGGATGCAACTCAGTAGCAAGCATTCCTGGAGAAGACTTAGGAAAATTTAAATCTGTATTTCTATAACACCAAACTGTCACTCTGCTCCAACCACGATTTATGAAACCTGCAGATCTAAGATTGCATGTGATGTCTGCTTAAAATCCCTTGCTGCAATCTCAGATCACCTTTACCCTCTGCCACCAAATTATCATTTTAGTGGAACAGAAGTATAACAAATATGCAGAACAATCAGACTAATGAATTTAATTAAAATGTAATTTTAATTCGATTTAAATATCAATTAATTCAGTTTTAGATTTCATGCTAATCTCACTCTGTTTTCACATGCAGTCCCCAACGTGCTCTTAAAAGCCCAATAGATGCTACACCTCATCCCTCCCCCCCCAGAAAAAAAAATCCACATCTCAGTGTAGACAACAATGTATTTGGTAAAATAAACTTTCCTGCAAGGATACAACACATGTAAAAAGGCAGAACTGTAGTCCCAGCACCATCCTGATTTGTTTTTAATCCACTGGCTTCCAGTATGCCTTCAGCTGACTTGTCTATCATATTGTTTATGAAAGAATAAAAAATAGAATATTTGCTTTTCTTCTTTTCCATTTACACTTCAATCCATGATACATCTATCTGAACTAATAATATGGTCTTGAATTGCTGGAATTGGGTATGTCTAGTTTAATGAAGAGAAGGGCGATTAGACTAGAAGACCTCCAAGGTCCCTTCCAGCTGCTGCTATTATTATTATTATTATTATTATTATTATTATTATTATTATTATTATTATTATTATTATTATTATTATTATTATTATTATTATTATTATTATTATTATTATTATTATTATTATTATTATTATTATTATTACTATTACTATTACTATTATTATTACTATTATTATTACTATTATTATTACTATTATTATTATTACTATTATTATTATTATTACTATTATTATTACTATTACTATTACTATTATTAACAACCCTGTGAGATGGATTGAACTGAGAGAGAGTGACTGGCCCAAAGTCAACCAGCCATCTTTCATGCCTAAGGCAGGATCAGAACTCATAGTCTCCTGGTGATTGGCCCAAAGTCACCCAGCCAGCTTTCATGTCTAAGATGGGATTAGAATCACATTCTCCTGGTGATTGACCCAAAGTCACCCAGCCGTCTTTCTTGCCTAAGGCGGGATCAGAACTCACATTCTCCTGGTGATTGACCCAAAGTCACCCAGCCAGCTTTCATGTCTAAGATGGGATTAGAACTCACATTCTCCTGGTGATTGGCCCAAAGTCACCCAGCTGGCTTTCATGCTTAAGGCAGGTCTAGAACTCACAGTTTCTGGTTTCTAGCCTGGTGCCTTAACCACTAGACCAAACTACCTCATTCATACATTGGAGATGAAAGGAAGGAAATACCATGTAGATGTGGCAGAAAACAGAGTTTGCCAGTTCCTGTTTGTGCTGCATTTAGGGACAAGGAGAGAAAGGCCCAGACTCTTTTTAATGGCCAGTCACAATTATGGAAGAAGCAATGATTTGAGATGCTGGCCCTTTGCGGGGCAACTCTTAACTAGCTATTTAGCAGCTGAAGTTAAAAAAGCACAAGCTGTTCCCTTGTGAAGCTGGCAGCCATGACCTAGATGGACATTGTTCCATTAATATTTGTGGGCTATTTTTAAGTTCATGGGAAGATTTACAGCATCTGTGCCAAGTCACCCAATGGATTGCATGTGATTCAT
Organism: Azemiops feae; assembly: GCA_023970755.1. Lineage (NCBI taxonomy): Eukaryota > Metazoa > Chordata > Lepidosauria > Squamata > Viperidae > Azemiops > Azemiops feae. Next base: position 1,615,064 of record JALGBA010000219.1, read on the forward strand.
TATAATCACAAAATTACAGAATTTCCAGGATCGTTTATGTCAGGGTGGGCAGCTGGAAAGCCCCAGACCATATGTAGCTTCCTTGTTCCATTTTTGTCATCCTTGGTGCCTTCCACAAACCACACTGCTGAGGAACCACTGAATTTCAGCTGTCCAAATTTCCACTTAAAAGAAGGAAAAGCATTATAGGTAGTCCTCGACTTACAACAGTTCGTTTAGTGACTGTTCGAAGTTACAACAGTCCTGGAAAAAATGACTTATGACCATTGCAGCATCTCCATGGTCACGTGATCAGAATTCAGGCGCTTAGCAACTGTCTTGTATTTATGGCGATTGCAGTGTCCCAGGGTCATGTGATCCCCTTTTGCAACCTTCTGAAAAGCAAAGTCAATGGGGAAGCCAGATTCCCTTAACAACCATGTGACTAACGTAACAATTACAGTGATTCAGTTAACACCTTTGGCAAGAAAGGTCGTAAAATGAGGCAAAACTCACTTAATAACTGTCTCACTTAGCAACAGAAATTTTGGGCTCAATTGTGGTCATAAGACTACCTGTATTGAATCATCAAGCTCTACAGAGATTCATCATATGTATCCCAAAGATTTGAAAATGTGGGTGTTCTTGCTGACTTAGGTTACGATGATAATGATGACGTTATCCGTTTGTGTCTGACTCTTGGCGATTCTATGGGCCAGGTCTCACCATATCTTCCTATTCTTGCGCTATTTCTTTGAGCAGTTGTAGGCTCCGTCTGGTCTCAGCTTTGATGGTGTCCAGCCACCGTGTTCTTTACCACTAAGTCTGCCTCATTCATGTAACTTTGTAGGGTATTCATGATCCAGATGGATTGTCTTCCACTTCTTGTGTTTTATGTTGCTCTTTTTCTGACCACCAAATAGGAGGGCAAAAAGAAATAATAGCACCAGGAGCTGTCCATCTGAACATATGGAAAGCCAGGTACAGTATCTCTAGCACTGTATAGCAAATTTTGCAATACCTTCTGCTTTTTTACCTTTTTTGCAAAGATTAACATCAGTCTCTCTCCCTCCCTCTCTCTCTCTCTCTCTTTCTCCGTCCCTCCCTCTCATTCCCTCCCCCATTTAATTTATATGCATCCTTTTAGTTTTCCAAAGTGAGTTCATGGTGTAATAGTGCAGGAGAAGTCCAGGATTGTTTGTCAGTTTGTTTTTTGGTGTGCTGGCAACCAGACTCATTCTTTTCAGAGAAAATAAGTGGAAATTGCTGGATGTGTAGCTTCAAGGTGGAGAGATTTAAGGGGAAAAAATCAGTGGTGGGATTCAGCCGGTTCGCACCACTTTGGCAGAACCGGTAGCTAATTTTTTGTTGCCCAGGCCCAGAACGGACTTCTGGAAGCAGCATCCACACAGAGAACCGGTTGTTCACATATCTGAATCTCACCACTGGAGAAAATGCTAGCAGATTTTAAACCTCTGAGGAGGGTCTTTGTCTCTCTCTCACACACATCCCTGCAGGAACATTTGAGACGCTGCACAGCACATTCCTCCTTTTGCATTGCAAGTAGTCCTTGTCTTACCACCATTTGTTTAGTGACCGTTGAAAGCCACCACAGCCCTGAAAAAAGTGACTTGCAAACGATCCTCATGCTTATGGCTGATGCAGCATCCTCATGGTCACATGATCAAAATTTGAGTGCTCGGAAACTGGCATGTATTTATGATGGTTGCAGCATCATGGGATCACATGATTGCCATTTGCGATCTACTCAGACGATTTCTGACAAAGTCAATGGAGGAAGCCTGATTTGTTTAACAATCACATTATTCACTTAGTAACTGCAGTGTTTCACTTTACAACCTGGGCAAAAAAGGTCATAAAATCAGGCACAACTCATTTAACAATTGCCTTGTTTAGCAATGGAAATTCTGCTTCCATCTGTGGTAATAAGTCAAGGACTACCTGTGCAGTACTTTTCCAAATATTGGACTTTAAGTGGAATGATAGGGACTACCATCTGAAAAAAAAGGGAATTGGGGTTTAAGTGGAAAATAAAAATTGATGTAATTTGCAGTTAATTATAGGTTTAATTACTTTAATGTGATTTCTTTCCACTCATATAGTGAATAATTGCCCCTAGCTTTCATTGTTTTATAACAACTAATGGGGTTTTTAGACTCAGTAACTCCATACCGAGTTACTGAGCTTCAGACTATGTCTCTGATAGAAAATTTGATTGCATATTTTTTAGTTCTCTTGATTAACCTGTCCTGAATAGAATGGAATGGAATGGAATGGAATGGAATGGAATAGAATAGAATAGAATAGAATAGAATAGAATAGAATAGAATAGAATAGAATAGAATAGAATAGAATAGAATAGAATAGAATAGAATAGAATAGAGACTGTCTAGCTAGCCTCTTGAAAATTTCCAGAGATGGAGCACCCACGATTTCTGGAGGCAAGCTGTTCCACTGGTTAATTATCCTCACTGTCAGGAAGTTTCTCCTTAATTCCAGGTTGCTTCTCTTTTTGATCAGTTTCCAACCATTGTTTCTTGTCCTGCCCTCTGGTGCTTTGGTGAATAACGTGACCCCCTCTTCTTGGTGGCAGCCCCTCAAAAACTGGAATACTGCTATTCTTTCTTTTTTAATTATTATATTTTATTGATTTTTACAATAACAATCCCTAGTGCTTAGCAAATAGTATATTGTCTGGGTTCATGTATTTAAAAACAATCAATAATAATTAATTTCTATAATTAATCAATATGTTAGTCAATGATATATTTCCTTGATCTTCTCTTCTTCCAGTAGTATTCTCCTTTTGTTTACATTAAACAAATATAATTCTTAATATTTGTGATACATACAAGGTTAAGTATAAACATTTTTCTAGTATTTGTACAACTAACAATAACATCAACATATAACATCTTTTTAATCAGCTTATATTTCAATTGTATTTATAAAAGTCATCTTATTAAATCATTATATGTCCTGTTTTCAAGATTCTTATTTAAGCTTAATTTCCCCACTGTATTCAAACCACTCTTATCAGTCATAATTTTCTCAAAATTAATTACCTTTAAATATCCAAACTTTTCATTCACATACACCATCCCAATATTTTTACATTTCATGTATTGTAAAAAGTATTATACTACTTATATATCTTATCCCTCTTACTATAGGGCCCCTTTATATCTAAATTTTATCTATTCTTTTAACCGTATTCAAACAAGTGTTTAATCATATAGTACTCCATCTGGTAAGTCAAATCAAGTCTCTTAAATCTGACTCTAGCCTTCTTCTTTTGCCAGGTCGCTTTCCAATTCAGTATGTTCAGCTTGCCAGGGGATTTTTCCTGTATTTTTGTAGATATTATTGGGGATAAAAAAGACAAATTAAGTAGGATGTTCATTTTTTGTCTCCCAAACTTTAATGATTTTCCTGACAGCTCTTTAATCCATTTTGTTAGATCTTCTTTCTTATCCTCAAGTTTGTTTTAAGTCCTGGAAGATAAAACATTTTTTTTATTTCCTTTGTTGTAGTAAAATCTTGCAGATTTTCTTTTGTTTGTATTAAGCTGTAGCTTCCATATTTAAATCACTTTCCTCTGGTTTGTGTTCTATTATCTGATTTGTTTGTTCATTCTTTATCGTCATTTTTTGAGAGTTTTTAATTGTAAGTTTAAAATTAGAGATATGCTCATTTATGTCATCAAGGTTGTTTTTAATCTCCTCATGATTTGAAACAGTTATCATTTGAATCGGTTGCAGCATTGCATACATTTTCTCCTGAAATGTGTTCGCTTTGTCTTGAGTCATTGCTCCTGCAGATCTCTGATGGTCCAGGCCAGGGGTAGGCAACCTTGGCTCTTTTATGACTCGTGGACTTCAACTTCCAGAATTCCTGAGCCAGCATGGCTCAGCTTGGAAACTCTCCCTTTCTCCTCAGCATGGCTGGCTCAGGAATTCTGGGAGTTGAAGTCCACGAGTCATAAAAGAGCCAAAGTTGCCTACCCCTGGTCCAGGCTGAGGTCTTCAGGAGGGAATATTAGGTGTGGTTTCCTGTCACTTTTAGATAGATGTACAACATCCATTTTGTCTTCCCCTTCCAGATAGTTTTTCACCGGTACCATAGTCTCTTTGATTAGCCTTGTCAAACCAGCCACTTAAAATCCAAACAACCAAATCTTATGTAGTTCTTATCTTTATATATGGTTTTTTTAGTCCAATATGTTTCCAATTATCAAAGCACCACTGAAAGCAGTATTTCATAACAGCTCTTCTATTCAGGGGTCTTACAATTATCAGCCAGTTTGAGAGTTCCTAGGAGGGGTTCTTATATTTTCCTAGGGATTTATAATCTAGAAAGCCAAACAAAGAGGGAGAACAGAAATAAAAGAGAAAAGAAAATATAGGCCAGGGCTTTTCAACTGGTGGTACGCGTACCACTTGTGGTACATTAATGAGTGGCAGGTGGTACACAGCCCTGCCTAGCCAAGTGTAGTGGGGAAGGGAAAGAGCCAGTACAGACAAAGACTTACAGTGAGAGAGTCCTCTGGAGCTGCAAAGGCCCCAGGCTCACTTCTGGCTCACTCTCCCCCATGAGAAAGGAGGAGGGGGGCGGAGACAGGAGAGGCTATAAAAGGAGGCAGTTTGGGAGGGAGAGGGAGAGAGAGAAAAAGCAGCAGCCTTGGGAGGAGGCAGGGTCAGCTCTAGCTGCACCGAAGGGAAAGAAGAAGGAGGAGGAGGGTGGGGAGAGGAGATCAAGCAGGCAGGCCATGAGCCAATCTACAACTGCTGTGGCAGCCACCTGTGCTGGCAGCAGCAAACAGGCAAGAAATGCAGTGGGGGAGGGGTCGCCCTCCATGAGGAATGAAAAAAGGCAACAATGGCTGGAGTGAGGCAAGGGGGAGGGAGGGAGATGGAGAGTGGAAGGATTCTTATGTGCTTTTGTGACTTTGAAGTTCTGGGATTTGTGCAATGTGGGCTTTGTGTTCTTAAGGAGTGTTTGGCAATTTCTATTTGGCTGATGTCTCGTGTTAGCTTCTATTGCTCTGCTGTTGTTAGCTGTAAGTTTTGCTGCAAGGGATTTTGAAGTATTTTTCTCCTGAATGGATTTTGCCTATAGCATTCCTTTACTTATGAATGGAGCCATTTGGGGAGGCTGCCTTAGCCGGCAGCTAGTACTTACATTTTTTTTTCTTCCTTAAGTGCCGGCTGCACTCCTTAACTTTCTTTTCTAGCCAGTAGCTAATTCTTAAAGGGGAATGTGCCGTTTTAAGCTAGTTCACTCAGCAGCTTGTCTTTTCTGTCTCTGGAGGCCTTTCCTTGTTTGATCAATATATGGAAGAGGGAAAATATGAGGGGGGGGTTCAAATTCTTCCTTCATAAGGAGATGGGAATGAGAAAAAGGGAGGCAGGGAAGGGAGGGAGGGAAGGAAGTCCCGCCTTAGCACTTGGCCACCAGCAGCTCTGTCATTGACTTTGCTTGTCAAAAGGTTGCAGAAGGGGATCACATGACCCTGGGACACTGTGACCATCATAAATATGAATCAGTTGCCAAGCATCCAAATATAAATCACATGACCCTGGGTTTGCTGCAATGGTCATAAGTGTGAAAAATGGTCATAAGTCATTTCAGTGCAATTGCAACTTTGAACATGTTTTTTTTTGGTCATTAAGTTTTTGACACCTTGCTCGGTGGTACTCGAATATTGCCATATCCTAAAAGTGGTACAATCGGTAAAAAGGTTGAAAAGCCCTGATATAGGCTACCAATTACAAAATGCCAAACTACAATACTTCAAGTAACAGTTCGTTAAAATATGTATACTGTATATATTCACTAAAATATACACTCATTAAAATCAGCCGTAAAGGAATCATTCAGAGTTGTTAGAACTTCCTAAGCAACATAGAGAAGGGAAGGATCAAGGGCACTTCAAAGTGGGAGATGAAAGCATCTTCTGTGAGGCCTTATGGAGTGAAGCCATTTGGAAGAGAGTATATAAGATCATGACAAACTAAAAAAATTCCTTCTAGATAACGTCATCCATTCAGTATTCTGAGTCACACTGTCGCCAAATAGATGCATTTAGGAAACTCATAAGCCTGAATGAGAGGGCAAGATACTCTGACTTTCACTTCTCAGGAATCAGAACGTAAGGGTAAATCTGGAGATGTCAGCAACTATCATTTTTGCCAGCCTGACCCTCAGTTCCAGAGAATGGGGAGAGATTTCTAAGGAGAAATTTCCTGTCCGTGAGAGCAATTAACCAGTGGAAGGGCTTGCCTCCAAAAGCTGTGAATGCTACACCACTGGAGGTTTTTAAGAAAAGACTGGACAACCGTTTGTCTGAAATGGTATAGGGTTTCCTGCTTGAGCAGGCGTTTGGACTAGAAGACCTTCAAGGTCCCTTCCAACCCAGTTATTATGTTATTCTGTTAAAGGTCACCCATAAGGTCCCTAATAACAACACTTCCCAGAGATGGGAAGCCTGTATTCCAAACTCAGTTTCACTGCTTGAGCAGATATCCTCAGAGGAGATGGGCCTATAGATATCTAGATCCCAAGGGCACCTGGGGGAAAGTTTCAAACAGGTCGAGACGGTGACTGTGAATGTGCTCTCCAAGCCCACCCTGTTAATGTGCAACACATGTTTAAAAGGGATGGGAATTGGATTGCAGGGTTTGTAGTCACCCTCTTGATATTTTTCATACCCCTCATGAACTCCCAGGAAGATATTTCTCAGAGTTGGTACAGATGACCGCAACTGGGCCAGAATTTCTGTTGCTAAGCAAGGAAAATGATTTGTGCCTGATGTTATGACCATGATTGTTTAGTGAATCACTTTAGTTGTTAAATGAATCATGGGATTTTTAAGCCAATCTGGCTTCCCCCATTGATTTTGCTTGTGGGAAGCTGGCTGGTAAGGTTGCAATCACAGGACGCCAGGATCCTGCAGCCCTCATAAATACATGCTGGTTGCCAAGGGCCTGAATTGTGATTGTATGAACCCTGACAATGCTGCGATGTTATAAGGGCAAGGACCAAGTCATAAGTTGCTTTTGTCAGGGTTTTGTTATAACTTCGAATGGTTGCTAAATCGATGGCTGTAAGTTGAGTACTGCCTATACAGTGGTACCTTGGTACGCAACTGCACGCTGGCTGAGGAATTCTGGGAGTTGAAGTCCACAAGTCATAAAAAGGCCAAGTTTGAAGACCCCTGGGCTAGATGGATGGCTATCAGCGATATTAGCCTTTCCAGTGGCTTTCCATTTCTTGAACCACAGGTAGCAGATTTAAATTATCAGCTGCTTGTGGAAGAGAATTGCCAGTTTTCTACATTTTGGGGGGTAACACATGCCACCAAATACTGAACTTGCTGGATTCTTGGCTTGATCCTGCCAAGAATCTTGGCTTGATCCTGCCAAGAGCCAGGCTCTTCCAATGGTTTTCATTCTGGAATAGGGTTATTTGAATGAACATTATCCCAGGATTACATAGTACAGATAGTCCTCTACTTATGACCACAGTTGAGCCCAAATTTTCCATTGCTAAGCTGTTAAGTGAAGTTAGCCCCATCTTACGACCTTTCTTGCCACAGTTACTAACTAAATCACTGTAGATGTTGTTAGTAACCTGGTTGTTAAGCGAATCTGGCTTTCCCATTGACTTTGCTTGTCAGAAGGTCACAAAACGTGATTACATGGGCCTGAGACACTGCAACCTTCATAAATATGAGTCAGTTTGCTAAGCATCCGAATTTTAATCATGTGACCATGAGGATGCTGCAATGGTTATATTTATGAAAAATAGTCATAAGTCACTTTTTACAGTGTTGTCATAATTTCAGTCATTAAACGAATTGTTAAAAGTCGAGGACTATCTGTACACAGTGCAGCCAGCTCAACCCAGGCAGCTGCAAGAATGTCTTTTGACCTTTGGATAACTATTTGGTTTTTCAGATCCATCTTTTCTTGGTGTGATGCTCTTCAGAGGTGTAAAACAACAGCTTAACTCCCAGCCCATGCTGACTAAGATGACTATGGTTCATGGGAACTGTAGTCCCAATCTGTCTGTTGGGATCCATGTTTGCTAAGACTGGGCTTGCCTTTTTTTTTCTCTCTCCCAAAAAGGACTGTTTACAAGCTTGGCTTAGTTCATTTAGTTGCCCAACCATGATTAATATAAGAGTTTGACATGTCTGCTTCTAATTTGTTCTCTGGCTCCTCATTGGTGATTCCTCCTTCCCCTACAGTATTTCTAGCCCACAGCCTGCAAATAATTGTGTTGGTATATGTAATGTTTATGTACTTGTTTGGTGACTCCTTTCTGTTCCTCGGTATTCATAGCCTTTCCCATTTGAGAAACATCTGTGGCATTTCATAAGCTAAAAGGGCAACATACTATTTCAAGATTTCAGAAAAAGAAGCATTTTAAAATCCAAACAGCAGCCTCAGTTTAATGACCTGTTTTCTTAGCAGCAAATCCCGTTCTTTCAACAGAATTCAGCCTGTCCAGATGTACAATCATTGTCCCTCCCTGGAAATAGCAAAATTTAAAAGTTTGCAACAAGATGGATGTAGTCATGGTTGCAACCATTTGTTTAGTGACTGTTTGAAGTTACAATGGCACCAAAAAAAAGCAACTTATGACCTTTATTCACACAACCGTTGCAGCATCCCTGTGGTCACATGATCAAAGTTCAGACACTTGGCAACTGACATGTCTTTATGACAGTTGCAGTATCCTGGCGTCATGTAATCACCTTTTGCGATCTGGCAAGCAATGCCAATGAGGAAGCCAGATTCACTTAACAACTGCAGTGATTCATTTAACAATTGTGGCAAGAAAGGTCGTAAAATGGGGCAAAGCAAATGTCTTTCTTAGCAATGGAAATTTTGGACTCAGTTGTGGCTGTAAGTCTATTTCTACTTGTAAGAAATTGCAGGGAGAATTGTCTTAATGTACTCATTTTTAAATGATAATTGGAAATTGCATTTGCTGTTTCCAAGAGTTTTACTTCTCACATGGGGCATCTAACAATCAAGGTCCCCCCACCCCCATTTCCAGAGTCCTTGTTAAATATACATTTTTGAACAACTGAAACCTTGTCTGTTTTAGTGGAGAAGCCCCTGATCAGTTGGCAGCACCTTGCTGACCTTGGCCAACCTTGAAAAAGCTAAAAGGAATGAAATGGGGTTCCTTCTTAGATGGGAGACCAAGAGGAGATCCCAGGGCTGAAGGTCAGATGAGAAAGTTATAAAAATATTCTAGGTGAAAACTATGGCACACAACTTTCATATTGCCAAGAAAACAATATGAATTTGGCAATCGAAGGGATATTTGCTTTTTTTTTCTTTAGGAATGCAGAAGTTTGTTCCCTGGCTTTCTTGGTTAAGTCTGTAAGGACTTTTCCTTCTGGCACAGGTGTAAAGCTACCATCTACCTTCTATAGTGATTGATCAAATGCCTTCAAGAAGCCAGAAGCAGAGCAGGATAGTTACTGTAGACTCCCTCAGTATATGGAGGTTCCATTAAATTGTCAAGATTAATAGCTATCAATAAATCTTTCTTCCTCTGGAATTTTGTCTCCCTTTCCACTTTCAAAGTCATTTCAGTTGGAGGTCCTCAATATTTATTTTTATTTCATTTTGTTTCATTTTACAGCACTCCAATCCTAAAGGATGCTGGGTGGCATGAAACAGCAAAAAACAAAAAATAAAATAACCTACTGATAAATAATGAAAACAGAGAACCATCAGAAACAATTATTGACCACAGATAAAGATAAAACCTCAAGAAAAAGTCAAGCGCCCTCTGTTAGTCAGTTAGCACTGAAAGGAAGTGCAAATTCAGGGTCCCTGTAGGATGTGTTAAAAAAAAAAAAAAATCAAGATCACGGCCAGGATGATACAATTGAACTCTGCCTGTTTTTTTTATATGCACATAAATAAACAGTTCTGCCTAGTGGTTAAAACACCAGGCTAGAGGCCAGGAGATTATGAGCTTCTTCCGCTTTAGGCATGAAAACTGGCTGGATAGCTTTGGGCCAATCACCAGGAGACTGAGAATTCTAGTCCCGCCTTATCCATGAAAGCCAGCTGGTGACTGGGCCAGTCCCTCTCTCTCAGCCCAATCCACCTTACAAGGTTGTTGTTATAGGGAAAATAGGAGGAGGAAGGAGTGTTGTGTGTGTTTGTTGCCTTGAGCTATTTATAAAAATAATAGAGGTTAATAAATAAATAAATAAATAAATAAATAATAACAAATGATAAATAATAATAAATCAATCAATAAATGTGCACATAAAAAACAGAGTTTCAATTGCACTCTCAAGGCTGCCATTTTAAATTTTTTGACCACACCCTAGAGGATCCTGAAGAAACAGCTTTAAGCTGTTTCCAGAATCCAGCTGTGGGTACCTATAGCCATCTCTGAGGGAGGGTGGAAGCTGTGAGGAGAGAAGCCCGCTATCATACCTGTGCAGCCACACCTCACCCAAAGGGGCAGAACATTCATCAAACTTTCTTTTGATGACCAGATTTTTCTTCTGTAAGCAAATCCCCCAAGCATATTCAGCACTGTGCATGAGAAACTTTTGAAAAATATGTTGAGAATTTTTTGTCTTCTATAGATGACCTCAGCTGGAGCTCTTAGGAGAAAGCGAGGCGTTCTGTTCTACATAAACTTGCATTTCATTTTAAGGTGTCATAAGATATGTTGTTGATCCAGGAAAGAAGTGTTGTTTGAAGGAGTGTGTTGCATTCCCACAACGGTTGTTTGTGAGTGAGTCCAGCTTCATTCCCAGGGGTAGGATACAGGGTTGGGGGAGTGCAAGCTGACAAAAGAGAGCTGCAGGGTTGCAATGCAACTGTGTTGCAAAACTTGTGGGATGACATGACACTGTGTGCAACAACAGCCTGTGGATGCCTCTGGGTGAGAGTGGCCATGAGAATATCTAACCTGCATTTGGAGTGGGGACAGCCAGATTCAAATCTGCCTTTAACTATGGAGCCCCTTATGTGGTTTGCGCCAGCCTCTTTTCCTCAGCCCAGCTTACCTCACAGGGTCATTAACAGAATAACAGAATTGGGAAGGACCTTGGAGGTCTTCTAGTCCAACCTCCTACTCAAGCAGGAAAAAAACAGTTTGTTGGTTGGTTTGCTTCTTTTCAAGACTGCAAACCTTCCAAATTGTCAAAGGCTTTTTGTGGACTGTAGTGTGTTGAAGATGAAATGAGATCTGCAAAAATGCTGCTGCATCTTCAGGGAAGAAAGCAATTTTGGGGAATAGTGGTAAAGCAAGAGGTAGAAGAGCCACTTTAGTCTAGTGGTTAAGGTACCAAGCTAAAAAGCAGGAGGCCATGAGTTCAAATCCCACCTTAGCCATGAAACTGGTTGGGTGACTTTGGGCCAGTTGCTTTCTCTTAGCCTTATCTACCTCACAGGTTTGTTGTTGAAGTAGAGAAAATAGAGGAAGGAAGGAATATTGTATGTGTTTGCTGCCTTATTATTTGTAAAAATAATAAAGGTGGGAAATAAATAAAATAAAAAAATAATAAATGGATGGGGCCAGAACTAAGAGGGGAAATGGTCATGTCTTAAAAAACAAATTCTGGCGGTCTCTTTCTCTCTCTCTTCTTCATAGTAGTTGGCTAGAGAAGGAGCAAGTTACTCTTTCTTGAGTAAATTTTTTTTGCAAAAGGTTTTTGAAAATGTTGTGTGTGTGCATGTGCTTGTATGTGCCAGAAAAGCAGCAGGATGCCCAATCCCATACTGTATAGGGATGCATATTATATTTGGGGGCACTGGTAGAAAGAGGGATTTTTAAAATGTATTTATAGGCCTATTAAGTAAAAGAGACATGATTGGATTGATACAATTTCTAAATAGCTGGATTTGCATAACACCCCAATTTAGGATTAAATGGGACTGGGTAGTCTGTGGTAATGGGAAGCTATTCCTTGTCTTAGCATGCTGTGTAAACCAGGTTATTGTATTAAATTTGTGCATACGCAGCACATACTATGGACATTGTGCTTAAATTCAGATTTAAGAATAAGTGCACTGTATGAAGTCATCCAAAGCAGAATTAGCCTAGGTGGTCACTAAGAGTCAACACTGATTTGATGGCACATAATCAAACAATGAAGTAAAAAAAAGTAGAGTGGAACAACCTGTTCCAATTGAAAAATGAGGCCTAGCAGCTTTAATAAAATGCAAGAAAGTTGCCCTTGAGAAAAGCATCATTTGGACTAGAAGTAACGAAAAAGGAGGTGGGAAAAGACATCTCGAGTAATACCCATATTTTCCCTGTTTCCATAGGAATTCAGTGACCTCCACACTCATCCTGGTTCTCCTTTTTGCTATTGGGTTTAATTAGTACTCCTAATTAGATGCTTAACACATCTCCTCTGCAGCCCCACAGCTTTTCTGCGCTGGCACCATGACATACTCTGTTTCCAGTGTGGTTGCAATTATGACCAGCTTGGATGTTTGGGGAAAAACCTGGCTTCTTTAGAAGAGCTGGACTGTAAGAGAGAACATTAGTTGGGAAATGTCATTTCCTTAAACTTTCCAAATCAATTAGATGCATACATGGTTTGATGTAGCCTTCAGCTCCAGATGTTTCCCTTTCTCTCGGTCTTTTTGAACGGTGCTTCATCTATGCTCAGAAGCAGTTGTACATGTCAATAAAACAGAGAACAAAAAGAATCTCAAGACCATCTTCCTTACAATCCCACCAAGATTGCTTTTATTGTCATTTTATTCATACTCAAGGGCATTTCGGATGCAATTTAGGTGACAATGATAGCCACTATGGATACGGCAGTGATGGAAGCCATCAAACTGAAAAATCCCAGTTTATTGATTTGATTTGATTTGATTTCTATAGCCGCCCATCTCAGCCAAGTGACTCTGGGCAACTTACAATTCTCAAACAATAACGAACTAGTAAAGCAATAAAAACATCCAAGGAATAAATACATACAGTAGCTGAGATAGTTAACCAACTAACAATAAAACCAACAAACAGGGCTTTTAATACATTCCAACTTCAGGCCTTGGTACAGAGCCAAAATGTTAAAGCCTTACAAAAGACCAATAGGGTTGGGGCCATCCTAACTGCCAAGGGAAGAACATTCCACAAAGCAGAGAAGGTCTATTTTTCTAGTCCCTACCTGTCAAAACTCTTTGGCTGATGGGATCTGCAGCACGACCAACCTGCTGGATTGAATTGGATAGGTCAGGGTGAGGAACCCTGGCCCTTTTATGACTTGTGGACTTCAACTCCCAGAATTCCTGAGCCAGCCATGCAGGCTCAGGAATTCTGGGAGTTGAAGTCCACAAGTCATAAAAGAGCCAAGGTTCCCCACCCCTGGGATAGGTAGAGACTTGGAAAAAGACAGTCCCTCTGGTAGCCTGGTTCCAAGCCATGAAGGATTTATAAGTGACAATTACACTGTGAATTGCACCCAGAAATACACTGGCAGCCTGTGCAGCTCATGTAGTAGTGGTGCTACGTGTGCCATGTATCTGGTACCATTTACTACCTGCCCAGCCATATTCTGCACCAGTTGAAGTTTCTGAATGCTCTTTAAGGGCAATCCTGTGTGGAGCGCATCACATTGCAGTGCATTGAGGGGTTGCCACAAAGAAGAGGAGGTCAACCTATTCTCCAAAGCACCAGAAGACACTACAAGAAACAGTGACTGGAAACTAATCAAGGAGAGAAGCAATTTAGAACTAAGGAGAAATTTCCTGACACTTTTAGAACAATTAATCAGTGGAACGGTTTTTCTCCAGATGTTGTGGGTGCTCCAACACTGGAAGTTTTTAAGAAGAGATTGTACAACTGTGAAAAGGTTATATGGTCTCCTGCTTGAGCAAGGGTTAGACTAGAAGACCTCCAAGGTCCCTTCCACTCTGTTATTCTGTTCTGCAGTAATCTAACTGAGACATTACAAGAGCATGGGTGATGTGACATCCATATGGTCAAACTTTGCTACTGTTAGCTGACATTTACATTTCCAGCATCATTTTGTCTGCAGTTAATAATAATAATAATAATAATAATAAAGTTGGAAGGGACCCCCTGCTCAGGCAGGAAACCCTATACCATTTCAGACAAATGGCTGTCCAGTCTCTTCTTAAAAACTTCCAGTGTTGGAGCATTCACCGCTTCTGGAGGCAGGTTGTTCCACTGGTTAATTGTTCTAACTGTCAGGAAGTTTCTCCTTAGTTCTAGGTTGCTTCTCTCCTTGATTAGTTTCCATCCATTGCTTCTTGTCTGCTTTCAGGCGCCTTGGAAAATAGCTTCACTCCCTTTCTTTGTGGCAGCCCCTGAGATATTGGAACACTGCTATCCTGTCCCCCCTCGTCCTCTCTCATTAAACTAGACATACCAATTCCAGCAACCGTTCCTTATATGCTTTAGCTCCAGTCCCCTAATCATCTTTGTGCTCTTCTCTGTACTCTTTCCAGATCTCAACGTCTTTTTTACATCGTGGTGACCAAAACTGGATGCAATATTCCAAGTGTGGCCTTACCAAGGCATTGTAAAGTGGTATTAATACTTCACGTGATCTTGATTCTATCCCTCTGTTAATGCAGCCTAGCACTGTGTTGGCCTTTTTGGCAGCTGCAGCACACTGCTGGCTCATATTTAAGTGATTGTCCACTAGGATTCTGAGGTCCCTCTCACAGTTACTGCTATTGAGCAAGGTACCCCCTACCAGGGGTAGGCAACCTTGGCTCTTTTATGACTCGTGGACTTCAACTCCCAGAATTCCTGAGCCAGCCATGCTGGCTCAGGAATTCTGGGAATTGAAGTCCACGAGTCATAAAAGAGCCAAGGTTGCCTACCCCTGCCCTATACTATACCTGTACATTTGGTTTTTCTTGCCTAAATGTAGAACCTTACTTTTTTCATCACTGAATTTCATTTTGTTAGATAGTGCCCAGTGTTCAAGTCTGTCCAGATCCTCCTGTATCTTAAGCCTGTCTTCTGGAGTGTTGGCTATTCCTGCCAGCTTGGTGTCGTCTGCAAATTTGATGATTTCCCCATCTATCCCCTCGTCCAAATCATTGATGAAGATGTTGAAGAGCACTGGGCCCAGAACAGAGCCCCGGGGCTCTGTTGTTTGAGTTGTGCTAAGTCAATAAGCTTTTGCTACTTGTTCAGATTCCCAACACTGATTTCCTTCCAGTTGCAAGTTCCCAGACTGGATTTTACATCTTCTGTTTCTTTTTCCCATTCTATTCTTGACTCCCATATTATATCCGTGGGAGATTTATGTCTGTAAAATCCTAAAGAGGATTTTTTCTCTAAGGGTGGTTTTTGACATAGTTCCCGTTGCATCAATTACCAGAAAGATGGGAATTCTTTCTTTCTTATGAAATTGATTTATATTTCAAGGCAAATAGGATGCAGATGTTTATTGGATTTTTTGGGGCAGAGGATGATTCTCTTAAAATTCATCCTCATGAAGCTTGACATTTTCTAGACTTTCTAGAACTAAAGCAGGCAAAGGATTGTATCTTGCAAATGTCTGAACCAGAATCTGATCTTGGAATGGATAGGAAGTAGAAATCAATTCAGGCATAGCAATTTTTCAGAATTAATTCTCCTCTAATTTAGATAATCTGAGGTAAATGGCCCACCTCTGGCCCAGCATCCTCAGTTCTTTGTGGGACTCAGAGTCTCCTGAAATAACAGTGCTGGTATGTAGTGACAAAATGGCAGTTGTGGGGCAATACAACTTTTTTTTTCTTTTTGCTTGTTATTTAAACAAAACTGTAAGCCGGAAAGACTGTGAATTCTAGTTCTGCCTTAGGCATGAAAGCCAGCTGGGCGACTTTAGGCCAGTCACTCTGTTGTTGTAGGGAAAATAAGGGGAGGAAGGAGTATTGTGCGTATTCACTGCCTTGTGTTATTTGTAAAAATAATAAAGGCAGGCTATAAATAAAGAAAAAGAAAGAAAAAAGAAAGAAAAGTAGAATTCAAGAGAAAAAAACAGTTCAGTATATGTGAAATTATTAGCACTATTTAAGCAAGCGACAGTAAGAGTTTGAAAATTAACTATTATTAATTTTGAACACTGAGACTGCTGGAAGAAGGTGAGGCAGCTTTTTGTACTGTTGCCAAGAAAATAAGCTGAAAAGTTTCCCATGAATTGACATTAACGCAAAGGCAATCATATCCTTTTACCCGTGTCTTGATAAAGCACACACACAAAAAGAATCTTGATCTACTTAGGTGAGCATGCCCATGTAAGCATTGTTAATGAAGGAAATGGAAAAACCCCAAGGAACTGAGATTATAGCGAGTCATTTGTGAGACTTCCTATAGGTTTCAGAATTTTTAAAATAAGTCAATAGAAATTTCAAGTACCTTGATACTACAGGTAGCCTTCAAATTATTTACAAGTCCAAAAAACAGTTTTTTGAGTGAATTTTATGACCTTTCTTGTCACAGTTGTTAAATGAATCACTGCCATTGTTAAGTTAGTAACACGGTTGTTAATGAATCTGGCTTCCCAGTTGACTTTGCTTGTCAGAACACAAAAGGTGATCACATGACCCAGGGACAATGCAACTGTCATAAGTATGAGTCAGTTGTCAAGCATTTGAATTTTAATGACGTGGCTCCAGGGATGCTGAAACAGGCATAAGTATGAAAAATGGTCATAAGTCACTTTTTTCATTGCCGTTGTAACTTTGAATGGTCACTAAACAAATGGTTGTGAGTCAAGGACTACCTGTACTTCAAGAAGGAGACAATGCAAAGCTTCACTTCCAGAAAATATTTCTATCTGGGGAATTTTGGAACCCTCGTTCTCTGAAAAGATTTGGGAAAAGTGTATTAAAAATAGAGGAAATCCTTCACTTATTCTATTTTTGGCAGTTGCTTCTTTGCTGTTAGACAATTTATCTTGTATTCTTTAGCTAAAATAGCACGGAAAATGTCTCGTGTGTCCAAGTCCCTTTGACTGATTCATTTGTGCCATCAAGTTGATGTCAACTCTTAGTGAACCCATAGATGGACCTTCTCCTAGATGATCTATCTCTAACTTGGTCCTTCAAGTCAATTTCTTCTTCATCAGAAGTTGAAGGATGAACTTAGATAACTGTCATATTATTGGAATGTCCACCAAGTCTAATTTTTATTATTTGGCTATATCCCTTCAGAGACGGTACTTTGTTTTTTGTGTAGGGTCTCAATAGTAAATAGCATGAACTACCTGAAAGTATCTGCAGATAGTCCTTGACTTTCAACTAGTCAGGTAGCAACTTTTCGAAGTTACAACGGATCCCTCCCAAAAAGCTATTTACAACCCAGTTTTGAAATTCCAATATTGCCCCCCCCCCCCGGATGGTCATGTGGCTATGTTTTGGGTGCTTGACAACCAGCCGGCATACATAGCCATTTGCAGCATCCCATGGTCTCATGACCACAATTTATGGTGGTTTTGCCAGAAATCAGAAACTGTTTATACAACCATAGCATTTGCTTAAAGATTGTCATATAAAGGTCATAAAATCAGGTCCAGTTCACATGGTGAGCCACTTTATGGCTGGCACAATTGTATCAGTAATTGCCAGGCTCAATTAAGGTCATAACTCAAGGACTTCCTGCAGTTCGAATTCATTTCAATTTGCTAATGCCTAAGGTGACGTCTCTGTATAGTTGATCTATTTTTCAGAATAATAATAATAATAATAATAATAAAGTTGGAAGGGACCTTGGAGGTCATCGAGTCCAACCCCCTGCTCAGGCAGGAAACCCTATACCATTTCAGACAAATGGCTGTCCAGTCTCTTCTTTAAAACTTCCAGTGTTGGAGCATTCACCACTTCTGGAGGCAGGTTGTTCACTGGTTTTTATATGTTCTAACTGTCAGGAAGTTTCTCCTCAGTTCCAGGTTGCTTCTTTCCTTGACTAGTTCCATCCATTACTCTGTCCTCCTCAGGCGCTCTTGAGAATAGCTTGACTCCCTTTCTTGTGGCAGCCCGAGATATTGGAATACTGCTATCATGTCACCCCTAGTCCTTCTTTTCATTAAACTAGACATACCCAATTCCAGCAACCGTTTCTTATATGTTTTAGCCTCCAGTCCCCTAATCATCTTTGTTGCCCTTCTCTGCACTCTTCTAGAGTCTCAACATCTTTTTTACATCTTGGTGACCAAAACTGGATGCAGTATTCCAAGTGTGGCCTTACCAAGGCATTGTAAAGTGGTATTAATACTTCACGTGATCTTGATTCTATCCCTCTGTTAATGCAGCCCAGCACTGTGTTGGCTTTTTTGTCAGCTGCAGCACACTGCTGGCTCATATTTAAGTGATTATCCACTAGGACTCCGAGATCCCTCTCACAGTTACTACTATTGAGCAAGGTACCCCCTATACTATACTGTACATTTGGTTTTTCTTGCCTAAATATAGAACCTTACTTTTTTCACCATTGAATTTCATTTTGTTAGATAGCGCCCAGTGTTCAAGTCTGTCCAGGTCCTCCTGTATATTAAGCCTGTCTTCTGGAGTGTTGGCTATTCCTGCCAGCTTGGTGTCATCCACAAATTTGATGAGTTCCCCATCTATCCCCTCGTCCAAATAGTTGATAAGATGTTGAAGAGCCTGCCCCAGACAGAGCCCTGTGGGCACCCCAGCTGCACAATTCCCCCATGTAGATGCGGTTCCATTGAGGACCACACGCTGAGTATGGCTGGTCAGCCAGCTACGAATCCATCTGGTGGTGATGCTGTCTAACCCACTTTTTTCTATCTTATCAAGTAGTAGGTTGTGATCTACTTTATCAAATGCCGTACTGAAGTCCAAGTAAATTATATCCACAGCATTCCTCTGATCCACTAATTTTGTCACTTGGTCAAAGAACGCAATAAGGTTTGTCTGGCATGATCTGTTTTTGACAAAACCATGTTGGCTTTTAGTAGTGATTTTGTTTGCCTCTAGGTGTTCGCTGATTCGTTGTTTGATTATCTTTTCCAGAATCTTCCCAGGTATTGAGGTCAGGCTGATAGGTCTGTAATTTCCTGGATCCATTTTTTTCCTTTTTTGAAGATGGGAACTACATCAGCTCTTTTCCAGTCCTCTGGTAGTTCCCCAGTGCTCCAAGATCTTGAAAAATAAGTTCAATGGTTTCTGAGATCACATCTGCCAGGCTGAGAAACCCTGGGGCGAATCCATCTGGTCCTGGTGATTGAAACTCATCTAGCTGGACAGGTGCTCACTACCGTTTTCTTGCCTATCTTAACTTGTGTTTCTAATCTGTTTTTTATGGCACTATTTTTGATAGGTTGGTCTGTTTTTTCCCTTTGTGTAAAGACAGATGCAAAAAACGAGTTAAATAGTTCTGCTTTCTCCCTGTTGTTTGTCACCTTCTTGCCACTTTCACCCACTAATGGACCAATCATTTCCTTCACTTTTTTCTGTTTTACATGTTGAAAGAAGCTTTTTTTGTTATTTTTGACTTTGGTCGCAAGCCTTAGAAATTCATTATGAGCCTTAGCTTTCCTCACTCATTTTGCAGGCTCGGCTATTTGCTGATATCTCGATATTAGTTATGTGCCCTCTTCAAATTTCCTATATGTGCCCTTTTAATCTTTCAATTTATCAGGAGAGTTCTTATGCAGCCATGCTGGTGTCGTTTGAGAGCTGTAATTTTTCCTCTTTGTTGGTATTGTGCTAGACTGGGCTTTTATTATCTCACTTTTCAAAATTTCCCAAGCTTCTTGAGTTGTTTTCCCCTTGAGGATTCTCATCCATGGAATCCTTCCCAAACCCTCTCTAAGTTTATTGAAATTAGCTCTCTTAAAGTCCAAGACTCTAGTTTGACTGTGTTCTATTGCTTGTGCTTGAATAACGACTTGGAAGGGACCTTGGAGGTCTTCTAGTCCAACCCCCTACTCAGGCAGGAAACCCTATACCATTTCAGACAAATGGCTGTCCAGTCTCTTCTTAAAAACTTCCAGTGTTGGAGCATTCACTGCTTCTGGAGGCAGGTTGTTCCACTGGTTAATTGTTCTAACTGTCAGGAAGTTTCTCCTTAGTTCTAGGTTGCTTCTCTCCTTGATTAGTTTCCATCCGTTGCTTCTTGTCCTGCCTTCAGGTGCTTTGGAGAATAGCCTGACTCCCTCTTCTTTGTGGCAGCCCCTGAGATATTGGAACACTTCTATCGTGTCATCCCTCGTCCTTCTCTTCATTAAACTAGACATACCCAATTCTTGCAGAAGTTGTGCTGGGTTTCTTACATTCCATGTTCCTGTTATAATTTTATCTTTATGTCTTTAGACTTTCTTTTCCTGCACGGCAAGCTCAGGAACTAGATATCCCGAGAGCTTTAATCTAGCGGCATCAAAAACACCATTAGTACAGCTAGTCCTTACAACCACAATCGAGACCAACATTCTCATCACTAAGCAAGACAGTTGTTTTATGTTAGTTTTGCCTCAGTTTACAACCTTCTTTGTCACAGTTGTGGATCACTGCAGTTGTTAAGTTAGCAACACTGTTGTTAGATGAATCTGGCTCCCCCATTAACTTTGCTTGTCAGAAGGTCACAAAAGGTGATCACTGGACAGAACAACCATTATAAATATGAACAAGTGGCCAAGCATCTGAAGCTTGATCACGTGACCCTGGTGATGCTGCAACAGTTATGAGTGTGAAAAATGGTCATAAGTCACTTTTTTCCATTGCCAATGTAACTTCGAATGGTTACTAAACAAACAGTTGTGCTTCAAAAGATCCCACTGTTCCTTAATAGCATATTGAGTGGAATCCAATCCACGAGGCCCATCATCCAGCATTAGACTGTCAGTCACTCTGTATTGTCTGTCCATGTGGTTTTCTTAGTAGAAACACAGGAGGGGGTTGATCACTGCCTTCTCCCATGCAGTATCAAATGATGCTTTTGCCATTGTCACTAAAGTGAACACCTGCCTCTGGCATCTTCCCATATTTGCTGCTTGCTTTAGGTGGGCAGCTGAGATGAATAGCTTTATGGTGTTGGTGACTCTGCTGGGCATACAGGTGATCCTCGCTTAATGACCGGTCATTTTACAACTGGTCAAAGTTATGACAGCCACCAAATGGGTACTTTATGGTTTGTAAAGCATTCCTAGTTGTTATAATTGGGCCTGCTTCCCCCCTCCCCCAGTCATGTGACCGCATTTTGGGCCGGTCAGTTTTACTATAGGTTGCAGTATTCTGCAAACAATGAATGGATTTGCTTAATGACAGTGGTGTTTACTTATTAATCATGGTGTTTGTTTAATGACTGCCATGAAAAAGGCTGGGAAATTTACTTCCGGTCACATGGGTGCCTCGATCTATGACTGCCACAATTTATGACCATAATTCTGAGTTCAATTGCTCTTGGTTGACATTTTCAGTTGTTCGTTGCTTATCCCTCCCAGAAACACCTTCTCCCCTGGCATGATGACTCAGCACAGCAGGACTTGAGAGGGCCAAGCCTTCTTGCATAGTAAGGGAGAAAAAGAATAGAACAGAGAAGACTTTAAATAAACCGAACCACCCATCTCAATTTGTGTGGGTTGATTGATGAGAAGTTGGAAGGAATTACCTTTTAAAATATGTTTAAACAAAGAACAGAAGGATTATTGTCCTGGCCAAATTTTCTCCTAATGTTTTACTAATGTAGCTCAGTTGAAGTCAAGGATGACATCTGCAGCTGGATGTCACTCTTGCATAAATATTGCTTTTTTCTCCCCAAGCCATGCAGCATTATAGCTGTCTCTGCCAATGTTCTTAATGGAGGGATGCTATATAGAAATTCTATATGTCTAGATTATCCAAGCATAGAGGACATGAAGCAATAGAAACCAATGGAAGCATCCAATGAAGCTGAACTGGTGGGACATTCCAAAGCAGTGTTTCTCAAGCTTGGCAACTTTAAGAGGTGTGGACTTCAACTCCCAGAATTCCCCAGCCAGCCATCTTTCTTAAGAAGAGGTTTGGACAGCTACATCTGATGGATGCTTTAAGCAATTTTCCTGCTTGGGGTCCTCTCCAGTTCTGTAACTATATATAGAAGGCAGGGGTCTTCAAACTTGGCCCATTTATGACTTGTGGACTTCAACTCCCAGAATTCCTCAGCCAGGCACGCTGGCTGAGGAATTCTGGGAGTTGAAGTCCACAAGTCATAAAAGGGCCAAGTTTGAAGACCCCTGATATAAGAGATCCTCAACTCACAACAGTTCATTTAGTGACCATTCAAAGTTACAACATCATTGAAAAAAGTGACATGACCCTTTCCCACACTTATGACTGTTGCAGCATCCCTATGGTCACATGATCGAAATTCAGACAGTTGGCAACTGACTCAAATTTATGAAGGCTGCAGCGTCCCGGGGTCATGTGATCCTATTTGGCAACCTTCTGTCAAGCAAAGTCAATGGGGAAGCCAGATTCACTTAACGAACATGTAACTAACTTGACTGCTGTGATTCACTTAACAATTGTGGCAAGAAAGGTTGTAAAATGGGTAAAAACTCATTTAACAACTGTCTCGCTTAGCAACATAAATTTTGGGCTCAATTATGGTCGTACGTCAAGGACTACCTGTACCATAGACACCCTTTATACTACTTCCATAGGATATAAACTAAGTATGAGGTAAATATATATAGGTAGTCCTCCACTTATGACCGTAATGGCATTTTCCTATTATGGTCATAAATCATGAGGTCAACCATGTAATTTTTTTATGGTAGTCATTAAGTTACTGCCATGGTCGTAAAGCTAATACTGCAGTCGTAAAGTGAACCCGTTGTTCTCTATGAACCGCCTTTATTGAAAACTGGAAGTAAATGATAATTTTTGGCAAAAACATTGTAAAATGTGGTCACGTGACAGCAGGATGCTGCAAACAGCCATAAATGGGGAATGGTTGTAGAGTGTCAAACATGCAATCACATGACCACGGGGGGGGGGGGCAACAGTCAGAACTTCAAAACCAGACTGTAAGTCCCTCTGTGCATTTGTGTGTGTGGGAGGGCCCTCCATAAGTTTGAACAATCACTAAGTGATTGGTTGTGAGTTGAGGACTACCTGTAAGATACTGTAAAAGAACAAGAATGAGGAAAGATTTATTTTTCACAGTAGTGAATTAAATTACTGATTTTGTTATCCTGCATTTGAGATAGAAATCAGCACAATAGCTTTAAAAATGGTTGAGATAAGTTAAAAGAGAACACAGTGGTACCTTGGTACTCAGCTGTTTGAAACTCAACGCATTTTGTCCCAATACTCATCATTCGTTTGGCACTTGACTCACAAGCTACAACTTGTTGGTGTTGGCTGCCTTGTGATTCACCACATTATTCCTTATGGGAAAAAATTATTTGGTATTCATCATTTTGGTACTCATCATGCCTCCCAGAACCAATTAACAATGAGTATCGAGGTACCAGTGTAAATATCAATGCTTGCTAATATATGTACTCTCAGAAACAGACATTCCAATTGGCTGAAATTTTCCAAAGGATGTATCCCTTGTATCCACCAACCTCTCTCTCTCTCACTTGATTCATAGTGTTTTTTTTTAATTTAAAATAAACACATGGAAACCTGGGAGGCTGTAAAATGAAGTGCCAACCTCTAACCTAAGCTAGATAAATATCCAAAATTAATTCACAAAACAAAACATACCCATTTTGGTACTGCTGTCTCCAGTGTAGCAAAGTAACTATACATTTCATGATCCTGTTGATAATAGTCCTGAATTGCCCTGGTCAGCATGTTTATAAGATTTCCAGATGATGCATGTGAATGCTTTGAGCAATCTAAATGTACCCTGTAAACACTAACTATGAATAACCCTAAATCTCAGAAGGTGGAAGTTATGGGGAGAATAAAAATTCCAGCGCCCGTTAGAGATAAGAGACTGCCAGTGCTTGCTCTCTGTTTCCATTCTCTGTAGAATGGAAACATAACTAGAATAAATGGTGCAAAATATTTCAGAACTGCATGCTTTATCATTTACAAAGATTAAAAAAAAAAGTCAGTCTTTTGCATCTCAGGGTTTAGGTGCGTGACATCGGGGAACCCAGATTTTTTTTTAAAAGCATAAAATGTTGACTGATCCTTCTCCTTTCCCTTTTCTTCCTCTCAAGTGAACACAGCCGTTTCCTTGCTAGCCATAAGATGGAAGGGAGAGAACTTTGGTGTCACACCTTCAGGAGAAGACCTGTCTAAGTGCAACATCATGGGACTGTGCTGAATTTCGTTGTTGTTGTTGTTCCCTATTGGGGAAAAATGCCAGAACTGATCTCCCACTTCCCAACTATGGAGTCGGGAAACTCCAGCGCCGCTAGACACCTTGGATCCTGCTTCAGGGGAGTGAATGTCAGCGAGGAATACAAGGAACAGCTTGCTTCTCCTTGGTTCGCCACAACGTTTGGCCTGATTGGTCTCTTCTCCAACCTCTTTGCCTTGTGCGCTCTGGTCAATTCCTCCAGGAAGATGCAGAGCCCGTCCGGTTCCTCCTTCTTGGTCTTTCTCTGTGGCTTGGTGGTGACGGATTTCCTGGGCCTTCTGCTCACGTTCGTCATCGTGATTCCCTACCACTTCCTCCGCTTTGACTGGATGGATGTAGATCCTGGATGCCACCTCTGCAACTTCCTGGGCTTCGTCATGGTCTTTTTCGG
The DNA here is from genome assembly GCA_023970755.1 of Azemiops feae. Lineage (NCBI taxonomy): Eukaryota > Metazoa > Chordata > Lepidosauria > Squamata > Viperidae > Azemiops > Azemiops feae. Next base: position 1,639,752 of record JALGBA010000219.1, read on the forward strand.
GCAGTGCCCACTCTTGTTAGGTGCCACCATGGCCGGAGAGCGTTTTGTAGGTATCAACCGACCCTTTTCCCGGTCTGCTGGTATTTCCAAACGCAGGGCCTGGACCTTGGTGGGTGTGGTGTGGGCTTTGGGTTCCTTTTTTGGCCTCTTGCCCTTTTTTGGCCTGGGGCACTATAGCCTGCAGTATCCCAACTCCTGGTGTTTTCTCACTTTGGTCCACGATGCCCGGAATGTTGTTTTCTGCTTCCTGTTTGCCCTGCTGGGCCTCCTCTGTGTGGGTCTTTCCTTCCTCTTCAATACAATCAGCGTTGTGACCCTTTGCCGAGTCTACCATGACTCTGAGTCTGTGCAACGCCGGAGGGACAGCGAAGTGGAGATGATGGTCCAGCTTTTGATGATCATGGTTATCGCAAGTGTCTGTTGGCTTCCCTTGTTGGTGAGTCCTCAAGTGTTAGCCTTCTTCCCAGAGAATGCCTCTCTTTTATAGGTAGTCCGCAACTTACAATCATTTGTTTAGCATCCGTTCGAAGTTACGACGGCACTGAAAAAAGTGACTTAGGACCAGTCCTTACACAGCGTCCCTGCCTCAGGTCATGAGATGTGGGCCCTTGGCAACCAGCACCTATTTACGACAGTTGCAGATTCCGGGGGTCGTGTGACAACCATTTTGCCACCTTCACAACCAGCTTCTGATGAGCAAGTTCAATGGGGAAAGACAGACTGGCTTAACAATCGCATGATTCAGTTAATTGCAGTGATTCACTTAACAACAAAAAGGTAGTAAAATTGGGTGTGAGTCACTTAACAACTGCCTTTTCTTAACAATGGAAATTCTGATCCCAATTGTGGTGGTAAGCTGAGGACTACCTCAACTCATGAGCACAACTGAGCCCAAAATTTCATTTGTTAAGTGAGTTTTGCCCCATTTTACTACTTTTTTTTTTTTTACCACAGTTGTTAAGTGGATCACTGCAGTTGATAAGTTAGTAACATAGTTGTGAAGTGAATCTGACTTCCCCGTTGACTTTGCTTGTCAGAAGGTCACAAAGGGACACCGCAAGGTCATAGATATGAACCAGTTGCCAAGCATCTGAATTCTGATTGCGTGACCGTGGGGATGCTGCAAAAGTCGTAACTATGAAAAACGGTCATAAGTCACATTTTTCAGTGCCGTTGTAACTTTGAACAGTCACTGAATGAACTATTGTAAGTCGAGGACTACCTGTACTTTGTGTCAACCAAGGAGATGTTGGCAGCAAATGTATAGTACAGCATTTTGAAAAACTTTCTGAAAATTGTATATAACTTGGGGTAATAATAGTTATCATAGCAGAAAACTAGTGGGCTTTTTCTCCATCACTTTCCCTCCCAATTTCTCAGTTTCTAATTTTTGAGGCTTGCGTGCAGCCCCCTCTCATTTTTATTTTCAAAATAAAATAGACATTAAATCTTTTGGGGGGGAAACAATGCCAGCAACTTTACTGGAAAAAAGTAGTACTATTGGAGGTTGGCTTTTTGTGTTAGAAAGTCCAAGCTACCAAGTTATTTTAATTAAAGCAACCATAATTCCTTAATTAGGAAGGAATAATTAAAATAACTTTTTTTAAAAAAAATAATAGTTTGTTTTGTAAAATATATTTTTTTAAATAAAGACTTTCTAATAAAACTTTGCAAACATTTCAAATCTGAAACACCTGTTTATCTTTTGTCAACATCTGGTAAACAGATCGACTACAACTCCCTCTGTCCCTTAATCCACACACACCCAGTTCTGGATGCCGATGAGCTTCTAGTCTAAAATTTCCCAGTGATGTTGAGTAGGAGACAGCTTTATTTATTTCCAGAAGCATTGGAAGGCAAACTGATCCTGACTAAACACCCATAATGCCGATGCAATACTTGCCAAAGTTTTATTAAATCTTCTCCAAAAAAGGCCAAGTGGAGGACAGAATCAGACTGTGATTTATCTGGAGCAGGGAGTGGAATTTGGGAGTTATCTCCTGTTAATACAGAGGGTTGGAGCCTAATGGTTTCCAAGTATGCATATTTATAAGGAAGGATGTGGACAAGCAGCAGAGATGGATCCCGCTAGTCAAGTCTGCAAAACTATCGATCTGCCTAGATTTGGAACATGAAACCATCATTGGACCTTTGGTTGAATGATCTAGCATTGCAGTTCCTGTGCTTATAAAACATCTGAATGGCAAATGGGTTGAAGATGCAATGTAAAAAAATAATAATTAAAAAAACAAAACAAAAAATGCTTGGTGGAAGGAAACCAATTTTTTGCTTCTTCATCTTCCTAATCTTTGCAAAGAGAGCATCTTACTGCTTGTGCTTGTTGTGCCTTTCCTCCATTTTACAACATGGATGATTGGTCCATCTGGCAGAAAACGGTACGGGTTGTGGTGGAATTGTAAAGCTCAATAACTGGACAGGAGGAGGAGATTCCACAGCAGATTTCCTGCTCCCATCGGCATCCACAGAGTGGACCAATGTCTGCAAGATTTATTCATTTAAATGTATTGGCCGCCACTCCAATTGGCTGGTGGTTGCAGCGGTGCGATTGAAGCTTCATCCCCCTTTGATCTGGACAATGTGTCCACCATCTTACAGCTTTGGGCCCATCCTGTAGACATCCAAGTCTACATTATGCACTAACAGAGGGATAGTATCAAGGTCACATGAAGTGTTAGTATCGCTTTATAATGCCTTGGTAAGGCCACACTTGGAATACTGTATCCAGTTTTGGTCGTCACAATATAAAAAAGATGTTGAGACTCTAGAAAGAGTGCAGAGAAGAGCAACAAAGATGATCAGGGGACTGGAGGCTAAAACATACGAAGAACCGTTGCAGGAAGTGGGTATATCTAGTTTAATAAAAAGAAGGACTGGGGGCATCATGATAACAGTTTTTCAATATCTAAGGACTGCCACAAATAGATTGACTCAATCTATTTTCCAAAGCACCTAAAGGCAGAACAAGAATCAATGGATGGAAACTAATCAAGGAGAGATCAAACTTAGAACTAAGGAGAAATTTCCTGACAGTTACTGTAGAACAATTAATCAGTGGAACAATTTCCTCCAGAAAATTGTGGGTGCTCCATCACTGGAGGTTTTTAAGAAGAGATTGGACAGCCATTTGCCTGAAATGGTGTTAGGGTCTCCTGCTTCAGCAGGGGGTTGGACTAGAAGATCTCCAAGGTCCCTTCCAAATCTTATTCTGTTAAGCCTGGTCTAGTTGGAGCCTAACAGATTGCTAACTTTAGAAAATCCTTCTTCATGCACCCTGGATTATCTGCATGGAAACTCTTGCCTTTATAGTTGGGAGAACCCTACTTTCCTACTGGAACACTTTGGTCTGCTTCACTCTGCTTTAGCAAGAGGCTGGCAATGAGGCTCCTTTGTCAGGATATGCCATTGAGAAATAGCATGTAGTTGGGCCCCAAGTGTTCTTTCTTAATACCAATCATTTTTGAAATGCAAAAGTGCAACACCAGCAATGGAAATCGAATTGTCCTCTACCCAAATTTATATAACACCCATTAGTGTAGTTAAGCCAGCTGTTAAACCTGTGTTTTTCAAACTTAGCCAGTTTTAGATCTGTGGACTTCAACTCCCAGAATTCTGGCTGGCTAGGGAATTCTGAGAGTTGAAGTCTACACATCTTAGTTGCCAAGTTTGAAAAAGACTGGTTCAACTAATTCATCAGTGAATGGCTAGGGCTAGGCTATGTTTTGCCATGCTCCATTTTGCCAATTCAGTTACAGATTTACATTTTCTTGCATTTTGTGCCAAATTTTCTGGAAGAGTGCAAATGGACCTAAATTTAATTGATTAATTTATATATTAATTGATTTGCTTGCAAGCTGCTTATTAAACCATCTCTTTTTTAACCGCCAGCATGCCTCCAAGCCTGGATGATAGGAGGAATTTCCTAAGGGTAAAAGCAGTTTGACAGTGGAATCAGCGATCTGAGAGTTGGCCAGCTTTCCTTCGCTGGATATGTTTAATAGAGGCTGGAAGCAGCTGTTTGTGTCAGAAACTATGACAATGCCAAGATAGCAACAGGCAATTATGATCTATAAATGCCACAATTATATATTGGTTGTCAGCCTTCCTTCAGCCTTGATTGGAAGCAAGGAATAAGAATCCAAGATCTTTATCTGAAGGAAGATAGAAATGATTAACATAAGCACTGTAATAAGCACTCTATTTTCAGATGAGAAACAATTTAGAACAATAAAACTCTGTTTTCCCTCTGGACTTTCCACACAGCAGATTGTTTGACTCTGTCTTTTGAGAAGGAAGGTCATCTTCCTTTACTTCATCAATTTGATAGTTGATAGCTGTTTTAACAACATGAGAAATAACCCTCCCACTTGTGCCACGGCACCTGATACAAGAACACAAATTGCAGCATCGGTGCACGCTATAGCTAGTCCTCAACGCACACCAGAATTGGGAGCAGAAATTTCCATTGTTAAGCAAAGTGGTTGTGAAATGAATCGTGCCTGATTTCGTAACTTCTTTGCCACAGTTGTTAAGCGAATCACCTCAGTTCAATGAATGATGCAGCCGTTAAGCAAATCCAGCTTCCCCCATTGACTTTGCTTGTCGGAAGTCAGCTGGGGAGGTTGCAAATGGCGATTGCGTGACCCTGGGACGCTGCAACCCTCGTAAATACGCGCTTGGCCATTGCCAAGCATCAAGCTGTTAATCAAGTGACTGCGGGGATGCTGCAATGTATGATTGCCAGTTATACATCACTTTTTCCAGTGTGTTGTAACTTCAAGCAGTCACTAAACGAATGGTTGTAAGTCGGGGACTACCTGTGTTACACATGTGTTGTCATTTGCCTCTTTCCGTTGGACACCTAGTGATTGCTTATGGTTGGACAGCCCTCTCTTGAAGGTCATTTTGATTTGGGTCCCTGCACTCAGCAAGGTTGATTCTAAGATGGTACTGTGTGTGTGTGTGTGTGTGTGTGTGTGTGTCAGAGAGAGAGAGAGAGAGAGAGAGAGAGAGAGAGAGAGAGAGAGAGAGAGAGAGAGAGAGAGAGAGAGACTGACTCTACTTTTTCCCACATCTCTCTTCTCATCCACGTATAATTTTTACTGAAATTTTTTTACACAAATAAAAGTAACATGAAAACATCTAAAGCAGAGTGTTAATTAAAAAAAGATGAAGGAAAAAATGATATTCGACAAAAGAAGCAGCATCCAATTTTCTTTACAACAGTCATAAACAAGCTTATTTTCTCCCTCTCCCTTTAAGTTTTCATACATACTTCTCCTCTCCCCATATTCAACCTTTTTTTTAATTAACAAAAACAAAAATCACCCAGCTCATTTTGAACTGTTTTCAGCAAAAAAAACAAAAATATCCATCAAGGATTTTCAATCTTTTATGAAAGCACTTATTATTTTACACATGGTTAAACAAGTTTATTTTGTATTCTTTCCTCCTAGGCAAACGTCTAATACGAAGTTTCCCAAACTTGGCGACTTTAAGATGTGTGGACTTCAACTCCCAGAATTCCCCAGCCAGCCATTTCCCCATGCTGGCTGGGGAATTCTGGGAGTTGAAGTCCACACATCTTAAAGTTGCCACGGTTGGGAAACCCTATTCTAATAGATGTTTCTTTGGGCAAAGTTAACTTGGTGTTGAAGTATTGTTGTATAACTTGGTCTCTTCTGGTCCCACCTCTCTCTTCTCCAGATACTCATTCTCCAGAAAGCTCTTCAAGGGCCGCCTCCCGGCCTGCTGCCCAATCAGATCCCCCAGGAAACGGAGAAGTTGCTGCTCATCTACGTCCGGGTGGCCACTTGGAACCAGATTCTCGATCCCTGGGTCTACATCCTCTTCCGCCGAGCAGTGCTGAGACGCATCTACCCCAGCTTCAAGCCCAGGCCTTCCATTGTCTCCCTTTACCCGGTGCTCAACCCATCCCTACGGAGGAAATTTACTCAGGAATCGGTGCTGCAGTAGCAAGATATTGTGCTGAGGTCCAGCTCATAGGATTCCCACTTTAACGGGGCAAAGGGAGCCCTGGAGTGCTATGCTTTTACTGGTAGTCCTCAACTTACGACCACAATTAGCCCCCAAATTTCCACTGCTAAGCGAGACGGTTGTGAAGTGAGTGTTGCCCCAAATTATGATCTTTCTTGCCACGGTTATTAAATGAATCACAGCAGTTGTTAAGTGAGCAACACGCTTGTTAAGTGAATCTGGCTTCCCCACTGGCTTTGCTCGTCAGAAGTGTGAAAAAGGTGGTCACATTGCCCTACAACCCATCATAAATACATGCCACTCGCCAAGTGGCTTGAGTGTTGATCATGTGACCACGGGGATGCTGCAGGGGTCGTAAGTGTGAGAAATGGTCCTAAGTCACTTTTTTCAGTGCTGTTGTAACTTTGAACGGTCACTAAACAAACGGTCGTAAGTCGAGGACTACCCATACTATAACTTTGCTGCTTGATAGTTTGCATTGGGGTAAAGGCCCTGGAAGTGTACTAGGACCTCCCCTCTAAGCTACAGTACTATAAGTACTCCATTGGATGTCGCCTTTCAGCTCCAGCCATAGCCTCAAATGTAGCATGTAGCTTCACATTGGATTGTCAGACATGCTTTTCTGAGAGTAGAAAGGACAGTTCCTCACAGTGGAAGAAAAGCAGGAAGGTCACAGGGAGTCCTCAACTTACGACTAGTAAGCTTAGCGACCCTTTGAAGTTCCAACCGACCTCCCCCCCCGAAAGCTGCTTACAACCCAGTTCCAAAGTTCTGATGCCGCCCCCCCCCTCAACATCCTCTGCAGCTGCTTGACTGCATTTTGGTTGCAACTGGACCACACTTCTGGCAGTTTGCAGTACCCCACAGTCACTTGACCCTGATTTGTGATGGTTTTGCCATATTTCCAGCAAAACTCAGCCCATAGCAAACAATGGATTCACTTTAACAACCACTATGGAAAAGGTCATAAAATTTGGTCTGGTTACATAGTGACCCGCTTTAATGTCCACCATGACTTACAACTGTAATTGCCAGCCTCAATTATGATCATAACAGGAAGACTACCTGTAGTTTGGCAACCTGACCCAAATGAACAGAAGAAGCCAGTTTTTAAGCATGAAGTTGGTTAATTAATGGGGAAATTGATCCCTAGTGGAACTTCAGGGAAGAAGACTAAATGCAGGAAGACCAGGGTAATTCAAAATGCATGGGGGCCATATACATGATTGTTGCTGTAATAAATCCTGTGGCAGTATACAATATATTTGTGATGGTCATCTTTTGGAAGTGGGGCTGGATCCTTTCACTATCCTGGCAAGCCGGATTTCAAAGCATTGGAAAATTACTGTGGTTATTTCAAGTTTAGTTTGCCCTAAGCAATCCCTATATCCAGATTGAAACAAGTGCGCACATCGCTCAGTTCGGCTAGCAAAAATGTAAAAAGCTTGAGGTTTATTTATTAAATATCAGCTAATATTAAATTAAAAAAGCCTCAGCTGGCCAAACCAGGATAAAAGGCAACTGAATGCAGGGAGAAAGAAGGACATGAGCAATATGCAAGAATTTACCTGATCTACATACATATCTATATATACTGAGAAGCATAGAAGTTTCCAAATGCACTGGAAGTAATACTGTAAATCAAGGCCGTCTAACCTTGGCAAGTCCCCAAAGTGCTTTTTCAAGAGGCAATTGGACTTTCTTGTTTTTCTTTGAAGATGTTTTGCTTCTCTTCCAAGAAGCTTCTTCAGCTCTGAAGAAGCTTCTTGGATGAGAAGCAAAACATCATCAAGAAGAAGCTTCTTGGATGAGAAGCGAAACGTCTTCAAAGAAAATCAAGAAAGTCTAGTTGCCTCTTGAAAAAGCACCTTTGGGACTTGTCAAGATTTAGACGCCTTTGATTTACAATATTACTTCCAGTGCATTTGGAAGCAGTTTGTAAAAATATTTTAAATTATTTCAAAAACAAACTGACAGACATAAACAAAATTGCATATGAAACACAAACACATAATTATCGAAGTGGGTAAGAGGATTATATATAGTGCACAGAAAAGGAGTGTGAAATAGCTTAGCAAAAAAAAGTAACGGCAGAAGATAAGAAAAAGAAAAGGAAACACAGTGTAAACTCATTTACACCAATACATTCTCCATGCCTTCTTATCCTTATAAATCATCCTTGTTCCCAATATCCATGGACCACTTCATACACCACCTTTTTTTCTTTAAATTCTTCAACTCTCTCTTTTTTAGGATCTCAACAAGACCACTCCTCCACCCAAACTCCTTTCTCGCGTCCTTCATTTTGATTCATTCTTCCATCTTCATTCATTCGCTTTATATAACTAAACCACTTCAATGTAATTCTTATATTCTGATCACTCCCTAGGGTCCTAGGATGGTTTCCCTTTTCTGCATATATTCAAGCAGAAGTTAATTAACTATGAGTTGGAAATGCATCTCTGCATAGTGAAAGGAGGTTATCCATTCCAACTTTATGAATGATTCTCTAAAATTATTGGACTTAATAGCCCAGTTGTTCTCTAAAGGCCTCTTGAAACTAATTAGGAACAATTGAAATTGTCTATGCAGGGTAAGGTTGTTTTTGTTCCAAATGGGTCTTCAAAATGACTATCCATTATACGCTGGGCAATTCATCAAAGGAAGGATAGGTGAGGAACCTTTCTTTCCTCAAAAGACTGGTCTTTGGGAGAGATTTATCTTTTTAAAAAAACAATCACTAACTAAAAAAAATACATAAGGAATCAGAGGTATCCTCAGGGAATAGTTAAAAAGTCAGGATAGTAGTTGCAACCGTGGGATTGAAATTCCCATTTTTTAATGAGTGTTGCATGTGTCATATTATCGTGGCTGTCCTCTTGACTTACTTCACTATGACCTGCAGAAACCACTGTGAAGAATGATGGTTCGAATCCTTTCCAGTTACAAAACTGGACTAAAAATACCCACCCTAAACAAAAGCCTCAAACCCACCTTAACAGAAGCCTGAAAATACCCATCCTTAACAGAAGCCTGAACTGAAAGGGTTGCCAGGAAGCAGTGTCTTACCTAGTATAGTAATTGCATAATTACCTATTCTACAATTATGAGAAGTGCATCTTAAATTTCTTAACCAAAGAAGGTGCCATCCTGGCCTGTTAACCTGGACCTACAATGTAGCAATTTTATTTTGGAATACTACCGGAAGAATATCAAGTATAGATGCTAACTAGAAGTAATCGCCCCAAATGGTAGTATCTCTCTGTTCCCTCCATACAGGTAAGTTCCTTCAACCCCAATAGGAGAGCACGTGGTCATTGGTGCTACTGTTTGAAGTCACCCATGGAAATTTTGCAAAGGTGTTCCATCCTTGAGCCATAGGTTATAATTCTGGATGGAAATCCCAGATGTGCCGTGCAAGATACGGAGAATGCCAGAGTAGAGAAAGGAAAAAAAGAAACAGCCTTCGTTGCCCAACCGATCTCCTGAAACTACTCAGAGATTTCCCTGCTCTTGCAAACTGCAGTCCACACCTCTGAGACAAACTCTTCTGGGAAGGTAAATTCACCCAGGAGCAAATCCAGTCCACGAGCAAAGTCTTCAGGGCTCTGGCATTCTTTGGTGATCTCCACCATGCTCGATGCTGCGGAAAGTGGGCCTGAGGTTAGGACTCAGCACTGAGATAAAATATCATTTGGAGCAAAGACATATTTGGACATGTTCTGGGTGCATTCATAAAAAGGTTGCTAGGGAGGGCCTAGCCTGTGGTGTGGACACCCAATTGAAGACAAAGTGTACTCTAGGACAGAGGTCCCCAACCTTTTGGGCACCAGGGACCAGTTCTGTGGAGAGAGGCTATTCTGCGGACTGGAGTGTGTGGTTTTGTGTGCTGCCTGCATCTCGCGGATGGGGCTTTGCTTGTTTGTGTGGACTGGTTGCTGGCATGCCATGGCCCAGTACCGGTCCATGGACCGGGGGTTGGGGACCCCTGCGCTAGGATATTGTTCAGCATCTCAGTGAGAACCTATGGAGCCCACAGGCCCTCCTGCAAATAAATACGAAGGCTGAACTCTAAAGCTTCCTCCTTCCATTATGTATTCAAGATGGACAGTGATTAATATTTATATGTTACTTATATGTAAGGGTATAGGTCTATACATATGTTGTACATAGTATGTTTAAATGTGTGTTATGTATGTGTACACTTTGAGAGCAAGCAACTAAATTTCATTTTTAATGTGTGCCGTTGTGCCCACAGTAAAAAATGACAATAAAGGTTATCTAATCTAATCTAAAAAAAATTTAAAAAATCTAATCGCGGCATGCTCGCTACCCAGTTAATTCAATAGTTAGCCAGGATCCTTGTTTAATTATTAATTTAATCAAGAAGCCTGGTGGATACCAATCTAGTGGGTGGTCCACCAGTTCCATCTCCTTAATGGAGGGGATTGGAGGCACATGGGTGTCCAAGGGTGCCACATTGTCTACCTCTGAGATCATTTTTAGACAAAATTAAGGGAAGGCCAATCATAACCTAAAGAACACTTTCTAGGACACTTCTCTTTATCTCTCTTTGTTAGCTTCATTTCACATGCAATCATGTACGAATTGTCTTGCTGTATCAAACTGAAAATCCATCTTCCTCAATAGTCATCCAGATTCAGCACCCTTCTCTACAGCGGTATTTCTCAACCTTGACAACTTTAAGATATGGTGGACTTCAACTCCCAGAATTCCCTAGCCAGCTGGCTAGGGAATACTGAGAGTTGAAGTCCACCACATCTTAGTGAGAAACATTATCTACAATATAATTCCCCAAATCCAGAATCTGAGGTAAGTGTCTCCTAATCTGGAGGTTCCACCCAGGGAATAGTGAGGCAAGGTGAAAGGAATCTTCACATTTTCTTTTAACCACTTCATGCGTCATTCCCTACTCACCCAATTCGAGATCACGAATACCCATGTAGCTTTCCAATAAGTCATCCATTTTTTCAGCAGCTTCCTCCTCAAACTCACTTGGCTGTGAACAGAAGAAGAAAGGAGATCAAATGGAGCTGAAATGCCAGTGTTGACAGGAAATTCTTATAGTGTTTCTCAACCTTGGTGACTTTCAGATATGTGGACTTCAACTGCCAGAATTACCCAGACAGCCAAGATGATTGGGGAATTTTGGGAGCTGAAGTCCACAAGTCTTCAAACCGCCAAGGATAAGAAACATTGGGCTGCACAGAAGCACAGAAGCTTCAGAAGCAATGAAATTTGGTGCCTTCTCATGACCTTTCAGAGGCCTCTTCTGCTACAGCTGGCTAGGCACCTAACAGGCATTTTCTTGAGGTTAGCCCTGAGACAATTAGCTCACTTCCAACCAGCCACCAAGTGTCTTATATTCAGTACTATGAGAATATGGGCACTTGGTTAATCCGATCCCTGTCCCAGAGCATACTCACTGCCTGCTCTATGGTGGCAGTGCCCGTTGCACGCAGCCGTAGTGTCTCCCTTCCACTGCCTATTTTCCCCTCACTTGAGCTCTTGCTGCTTCGTGTCCTCTGGCTGATCATATCTACAGAGGGGAGGAAAAAAGAAGATCAAGAAGTCAACATCAAAAAGACAGTGGGCATAACAGAAGATGTCTGAGCACAACAAAACTCTTCAACAGAATGAAAAGGTTACAGAATTCACTTTTTTTTTTTGCTAGAGCCCCTTGAAGTTCATAAACAACTGTGTAAAATAGAAAATGGGGGTGGAATAAAAAATGGCATGAAGACTAGAAGCAGTTGATTATTACACCTTGCAAGGCATCTACTAGGAGAGGAATGCCATTCCTTTGGGCCACTGGCCATATCTGGCATTTGGGGAGCATGTTATGGACACACTCACAAAAGACCACCTATGGGATGCAGCCATCCACATGTTATTTGCTAAGAAGACTTCTGAGATTTATGAGGTGATGCTATCATACACGTATGTTTCAGGCTAACACTTTGGTAGCATGCTTATCTCCCCTTTAATTTTTTTTAAAATTAAACACATCTTTAAAAAATTAAAATCAGGTAGGGCAGAGAATCATGTGAAGGATCAAGAAATCAGAATAACAGTCATAGGCAGTTCTCAAGCCCTTAAAGAAAACTTCAAACAGTAGGATTATTGGGTCAAACTGAATTCATGACTGAAGATAGGAAATGATAGATGATGAAGATGATGATGATGATATGATGGTGATGATAAGGTGGGACTACAATATAGACAAAGTAATAGAAAAGAAGCTAAAGTGCTCTGGAATTCAAACAGACAAGTACCTGCTTTATACTGTCTTTCCCTGAAAATAAGATCCGGTCTTTTTTTTTTTCCCCTCCAAAAAGGGCACCAGGTCTTATTTTTTGGGGGTATTTTTTCCACTCACCTCTGGCACCGACAGCCCCAGCCAGCCGGCCCACGTCTGCGGCTGAAGGAGCAGCTTCATTCTGCAGCTGAGAATGGAGCTCAAGCCTGCATTTTGCAGTCAAAGGCCTTTCCGGAAGGCCACTGCAGCCGAGAACCGAGTTATGAATTGAATCCATAGCTTGGTTCTTGGCTGAAGAGGCCTTCCGGAAAGGCCTCTGACTGGGAAATGCAGGCCTGGGGATGCCACAGAAGAAGTGGGCCAGCAAGGAGAGGCCTGGCTGCAAGGTAAGTGGGTGCAGGCATATGGGACAGCTCCACACCCCCACCCTAGCTCGATTTTTAGGTGTGTGCCTCGCCCCAAAACTAGGGCTTTATTTTTGGGGTAGGACTTATATTAGGCCCAACCCCAAAAATCAAGCTAGGGCTTATTTTCAGAGTAGGCCTTACTTTCAGGGAAACACGGTAATACTCCAGACTTAACAATTGTTGATAAAAAAGACAAAACAATCTGGAGAGTGGCTGTGGCAGTACCTAGAGATAGCAGAATAGAAGAGAAAGAACTGGAGAAAATCATAAAATTCAAAGACTGGCAAATAAAACAACTGTGGCAAAAGAGAGCAAAAATAGAATCAATAGTGAAAGGCACCTTGGGTGCCATCCCAAAACATCTGGAGCACCACTTGAACGCCACCAACATTGACGAAATCAGCATCAGTCAATTTCAAATGGCTGCTTTACTTGGAACAGCTTATATCCTATAAGATACCTTGAACACCATCGAATCACAACATCTGTCTATCCCAGCTCCTTGGAAAGGACTAAATAGATGGACAAAATGCAAAATCCAGTCTAAACATCTGGCTGACTCGGTGATGAACAATGACTTTAATTCTTAAAGTGCCATTTTTGAAAGTTAGCAAGTTGTATCAAGTCAGTGTGTCGCATTTTACAGAAGGATTAGTCTGAGGATCAGTAGGGTTTTTTGGAAAGCACTATGAGCTGGACCATCCATTGGGGAGGTCAAAAAAGTCAGGATGGCCATTACAATTGTGTGACTGAAGTCCTTTTGTATGTGTGACATGTGTAAAAAAGGAATGGGGCTTCAACCACACAGTCGCAGCAACTGTTTTGACTTTTTATATCCTGCCTGGACACCCTTTGCTCTGAGTTATTCAACCCTTTCCTCCCTAAAAGGAAAAAAAAAATGCAGAAAAAAATTAAGGAGAAATCTGAAGGGATTCCAAATTGAGCATGGAGGTATCAGGAGGACACAATACTCCCCTGTGAAATAGTTGAAATAAGGTTGGACAATTGCACAGCAGGAGATTTCTATGAAGCACCCATAACCACCTTAACAATAAGTCCTTGACTTACAACCACAATTAAGCCCAACATTTCTGTGCTAAGCCAGGCCCCGCTTTATCACCTTTATTGCCACAGTTAAGCAAACCACTGCTTCACGGTTAAGTGAATCGTGTCATTGTTAAACAAATCTAGCTTCCTTCTTTGACTTTGCTTGCTGGAAGCCAACTGGGAAGGTTATAAATAGAGATCATGTGATCTCAGGACAGTGCAACTGTCATAAATACATGCCAGTTGCCAAGGGCCTGAATTTTGATCACATGACCATGGGGATGCTGCAACAGTTGTAAGTGTGAAAAAGAGTCATAAATCAATCATCTATGGAGATTCTCAGACATCCATGTGATAGTTGTCCCAAAGATGCTTTTTTCATGAGGCAACTGGACTTCTTGTTTTATTTTGAAGACGTTTCGCTTCTCATCCAAGAAGCTGAAGAAGCCGCTTGGATGAGAAGCAAAATGTCTTCAAAGAAAAAATAAGAAAGTCCAGTTGCCTCATGAAAAAAGCAACTTTGGGACAGTCATAAATCATTTTATTCAGTGTCGTTGTAACTTCAAACAATTACGAAACAAATAGTTTTAAGTCAAGGACTATCTGTGCATATTTCCCTCACAGAAATGGAGAACTTCTAACCATACAGCTCTGAGCATCCTACACTATGGACCACGCTGGCTATGACTGTTGGAAGCTGTTATCTGCCCTCATTCGAGGAGCACAGATTCCCATGCCAACTCTCTTTCATTTTAGCAACCTAAATTAGAAAGGAAAACAAGAGGGTTGTTTTTTTTTGCTTGTCGCAACAGGGAATCAACTTCAACCTAGAATCAGTCTGAGATCCCAAACCATATTTTTAACCAAAGCTGAATTAAATTAACTACGTGGCTCTAACAATCCTTGTTAAAAAGCCCAGTATGCAATCTGGGAATTGTTCTCATCCGTGACATTCGTTCAAAATGGCCGGTCAAATTGTTCTGCTTATTATTATTTCAGTAAGGTTACAATATACATCAGCTGCTCCTAAGGAAAGATCAGCTCCTTGGGGAGCTGATAATATTTAGAATTTCCATAAGACAGCAACCTGCTTTCCAAACTGCAAGAAGGATGATTTTCTAACCTTGATCTGACTTCCTGATGTGCTAGATATAAATAAAAGGAAGAGAAAGGAAGGGAGGAAGATATGAAAACCAGGGAAAAACAAGAAAGAAACCAGGAGAGGCTTTAACCAAGACTGGATTTTTATAACATAATCTAAGGCTGTTAAACAATTTTAAGCAAAACCAAAGCTTGAAAGAACACAAATAAAGGAGAAAACAATCCTGAACAGCAACAATCAAAGCAGCAAATAAAATGAAGACTAAAGCAAAAAAAAAAAAAAAAGTATTTCCTGCCTCAAATAATTAAACAACAAACAAACAATGCAAGCATCAATTCTTTGGGGAAGCTTTTCATAATCTTGGTGCCCCTGTAGAGAAGACCCTGTCCCTTGTTTTCACCAATTTATCCACTGTTGAGGATGGGCTATAGCAAAGGACCTCTGAAATAGATCTTAAATTACAGCAAGATTAACATGGGAAAAAGGGATTATTCAAATATTTAAAACAGTTTGGATTCGTATAGATAAGAACCAGCATTATGAACTGAGACCAAAAGCAAAATGGCAACCACTACAACTGGCATTTTGTTTAAATTTGAGACAGAATTGCTGATGAAGTTAGATGAGTACAGGTAGTCCTCGACTTACAACCATTCATTTAGTGACCGTTTGAAGTTACAGCGGCACAGAAAAAAGTGACTTATGACGGTTTTCACATTTACGACCATTGCAACATCCCCATGGTCATTGATCAAAATTCAGATGCTTGGCAACTGACTCATATTTATGACTGTTGCTGTGTCCCGGGGTCATGTGATCCCCTTTTGCAACTTTCTGATAAGCAAAGTCAATGGAGAAGCCAGATTCATTTAGCACCCGGGTTACTAACTTAACCACTGCAGTGATTCACTTAACAACTGTGACAAGCAAGGTTGTAAAATGGGGCAAAACTCACTTAACAAATGTCTCACTTAGCAACCTAAATTTTGGACTCAGCTGTAGTCATACGTGAAGGGCTGCCTGCAGAACAGGTAGTCTATCTATCTATCTATAGAGACTGTGGATTCTCCAACTCTGAAGTTTTTTAAGAAAACCTTTCATAGGGAATTTGATTGGTTTTCCTGCAGGTTGCAGAGGGTTGGACTAGATGAACCTTGTGGTCCTTTCCAAATCTACAGTTTTATTATTCCATAATTCATTCTGTATAATTCTTCCAAACCTTCACCTTCATCTTCCAAATCTGTCAGCCCAGCTGATCAGCAAGAGTACAAGATGAAGCAAGAGGAAGCACCCCTGATCATGATTACAATCCCTCCTTGATGGCTTGTGACATCCATTGGCCTCTTTCTGAACACGAGTCTAGTGCTCTTTTGAAAGAGTGTTAAAACCCATGTCCAAAAGAACCTGGAGAAAGGCTGCAGATATGGAGGAGGGTGTAAGAAGAGGCTGAAGCCTCTGTGTACCTCAGTTCTACTGGACAATTTTACAGGTGACTAAATCTGTGTTCAACGAACCCATCAACACTGGGATCAACCATGCATTAAAGAGAAGGATTAGTAATTATTTTTCTTGCTGTCAGAAATGCTCAACAGGAAGGAAAAAGCAGGAAGAAGGAAAAAGTCCTTAGCTTTTAAGGACAATACTCTGGTCTCATCAATGAAGCAGAAAAGACCTGGACCGTCAAAGGAGATAAACAATACTTTATGCATTTGATTTTGCTGGCTCAAGAACTATTGGAGGGCACTTTAAAGTGACTGACTGGCTGTTCCTCAGTGATGCTGGGCTGTGTTGCTAGGCCCACGGTGGGACTCTGTGGTCCTGCCTCTCCTCAGTGCTTAAATATCCACTCACCAAAAGCTCGTTTAGGCTGCACCAAGCGCAAAGTAAATGGCTGTGCCTGGGGCATCTCGCGCAACATCTTGGCAACTTCGTAGTGGCGGCATCCAACAATGGTTTGGTCATTAATGGCTTCAATGCCGTCCCCAACAGAGACCGTTGGAATGCGGTTCATTATGCTACCTTCCTTAATACGCTATAAAATGGGGAAGTAGAAAAGGGAAAGATTAGAAAGAGAAAAATCCTATCTAAGGCCTAATGACCTTAACTGATCTTGAAAAGTGAGGTAGGAGCAGCAATTTTTCTCAGCTTTAGCAACTTGTAGATGTCTGGACTTCAACTCCCAGAATTCCCCAGTGAGCATGCTAACTGAGGAATTCTGGGAGTTGAAGTTCAGATATCTTCAAGTTGCTAAGGTTGAGAAACACTGGTGACAGGATGTGGTAAAAATGTCAAAATGGCAGCTGCAGCAGCACAATCAAACTCCCAGCTATTTTTTAAACAGGCAAAGCTTTGAGAGCTCTGGCCTAAGGGAGATTGGCATAACCTATTTCATGGAGAGAATAGGATTGGAGCGAGTTGTGGAAACCATCTATACCAGTTTGGACTGTTTAGAGGACAGGTGTGATAAATGCAACTTGAACAACTGAGAGGAAAATGGGGACAAAACCTAATGGGCACAAGCCGAAAATGGATTTTACTGACATGGTGAATCTTCTGGAATAATTTATTTATTAGATTTGTGTGCTGCCCATCGTGTCTATTTCATCCAGTCCCCAAAAAATCACCTCATGTTGCATGTATCAATTATCATTCCTCCTTGCCAACACTGGCCCTGCAGATAGAAACATAGCTATTGAAAATCAGCATGTCAGACTTTTACCCTATTCCCGAAGACCTACCTTGATGAAAGCATAGCCAGCTCCATTGTCTGTGATAGTAAGTCCCAGAGCATCCTCTGTCTTGGTGACTTCCACCTCCTTGGTGTCACCGCGGACATGAGCGAAAATGAAATCCTCCAAACCAATCTGGCCGCCCAGCAGTTTCTGCATATCTACCTTGTGGGTGTTCAAAGTGCAGAACAGGATCTGGAGAGATGTGCAAATGCATTTATATGTTATATATGGAAAAGGTCTCTGAGGAAGAAGTCAAAAGGTCTGAAAAGCCGTTTGGAGGGCAAAGCCTTTTGGAGCCCTCATTACTCTTGCTTTTAGAAGGAGAAATGGTAAGATTAAAATGGGGAGGAAAAGATGGGAGTTCTTACAGGCATCTTCACCCTGGACTGGAAAAGACACCCCTCCCCCCGCATAAGCAAAACTACATTTGAGGATATTTTTCCCTAGCAATGCTTGTCTCCATCCTTCTGCCTGTCTCCCACCTTCTCCCGCTATAGACTGTAAGCCTTGTGAGAACTGAGCTTTCCAGCTCAAATTACTCATTAATTCCTTGCTCTCATTTCATCCATGGCTGAAGTTTTCATGGGCCCAAACAGTTTCCACATTGCATTGCTACCCCCTCTGTGTCTGCTTCCAGATACAGTGAAAGCTCTTCAGTTGCCCCTTCATGCCTTCTCATCTCCAATCCCTCTTTGGTCCTGGAACCTGATAATTAACCCTTTGTATTTCCTCTTCCTGTTCTGTTATCCTGAGCTATTTCATGGTCTTTTTCCCTTAGCCCCTTTGTTGTTTGTTATGTGTGATACAAGAGGTATTTTTCACAATATCTACACAATAATACCTCTCTCTTTGGACAAAATGCTAAGCTATTCATCTTGTCACTGTATATTCTTAATGGGATGCTTGCTGCATCAGCACACATTTCTGTGTTCCTTCCTTCCTTCTCCTCCCTCTTCCATTTTTCTTCCTTCCTTCCTCCCCCCCCTTCCTTCCTTTCCTCCCTCCCAGTAAAAAAGTAACATAGACTACAGTACAATAACACTGAACATCTATCTACCCATCATAGGCATTTGAACCTGGCATCCTTGCCTAATGCTTTGGTAAATCTTTTCAGTGCCAAGGACCAGGCATTTGGCTGAAAGTCTGAGAGCCCGGCCCCTTCCTTCAATGCTTCCAGCACACTAAGTGGCCCCATCCTTACCTCTGTTGAGGAGATGTCGAAGACCTCTGCAATTTTGGCATAGAGCTCCTTAACATTGGTGAACCCCTCAATCTTGGCAGTGGGGCTCCCGTGGGCCAGCTGAGTGTGGAAGATGAGCCGAGGCCGGACCCGGGGTGGGGGCGGGGGTGGTCTTGGAGCTGCGCTGTTCTGGCTAGGAGCACCTCTTCCCCGTTCTGCAGGGCGCTGAGAGCCTCCAATCTCCTGGGCCACACCGTTTTCCATGGGGGACCCCTTCTGCTGCTCTGTGTTGTCTTTCTTGCACTGCTTTCCAGACTTTCGTAGCATTGAGATGCCAGGTGTTTGAACAATGGGGACGATGGCCTCGATTAAATTATTGATGTTGCAGGTGGAACAGCAAAGCCGTAAGGCGATCCCAGCTTTGGTAAGCTACTTGGAAACCCGATCTCCCACCTTTCAGTGGACAGTTCAGTTTGGTGAGCTGCACCTATTCCTGAAGATGCCACTGCCCAGCCACAGGAGACACACATGCAGGAAGCTACAGGAGAAAAATGCCCGATTCGGCAACCTGAAGCACACGAACGTGCAAACTATTTCTGTCTCTGGGTGTTTGCAGATGCTATCAGTTTCTCTAGGGAATACAGATGTTTTGCTGGTATACCTGGAGCACATGAGGCCCAGTTGCTCACTTCTTTTATTTATGAAAAACAATTTTGTGCCTGATTTTCTCAGAGATTGTTAAAATGTCTATGTTGTTTTTCCATTACAGGTAGTCCTTGACTTACAACCGGCTGCTTAGCGACTATTCAAAATTAGACAGACACCTCCCGCCCCCCCCCCTTAAAAAAGCTACTTATGACCCAGTTCCGAAGTTCTGATGGCCAGACCCCTCGGCCAGGTGACCAGTTTTGAGCAACTGATAACTGGCCCTCATTTATGACCATTTGCAGCATCCTGCAGTCACTTTACCATGGTTTACAACCTTTTAACCGAAAACTGGCATTTATTCCCGGTTTTCAGCAAAATGCCCTAGAGCCAACAATGGGTTCTCTTAATGACTGCCACATTTGCTTTACAACCACAGCAAAAAAGGTAATAAAATCACATTTATGACCTAACTGGCAAGCTCCATTTCAACTTCTTCCCTCAAAACGGACGCTATAGGGCAGAGGCCCTCAACCTTTTGGGCACCAGGGACCAGTTCCGTGGAGAGAGGTTTTTCCGCGGACCGGAGGGGGCATGGTTTTGTGTGCTGCCTGCATCCCGTGGATGGGGCTTTGCTTGTTTGTGCAGACCGGTTGCTGGCATCCTGTGGCCTGGTATTGGTCCACGGACCGAGGGTTGGGAACCCCTGCTATAGGGGATTACATGCCAAAAGAACCAGATCCAAAGACAGTTTTTTCCCTCCATGCTATCGCTCCACTAAACAACTAATTCCAACAACACTTATGCCCTGGGATGTCAAACCACCTAGTTGGGCTGCATTACCTATTATCCTTCTCATCTTCCCTATTAACTATTTTCTTCTTCTAAATATATTTTATTAGATTTTTATAGGGGTAAAAGGGTTACATCAGAGTGCTTAGGAACCACCGTGGAGGTGGGTATATTGAACATCCAAAAAAAAAAGAAAAACAATCACAAATATATAGCCCAAATCAATTCATTTAAAATTCCCTCTCTAATTCCCTCATTTAGTCTTGCATATTCAGATTAATACATTTCTTTATAAGCTTCAAACAATCCTATCAAATATCACTCACATTTCAATTCTAAAGATCCAGGTCCTGTTTTTAAGCTTTACTAACTTACAATTACCATATTCCAATTGGCCTTAGATAGACATATTATTAACACTTCGGGTATCCTTTTTTTTTTACATAGTAATTATATCTGGTATATTATTTCCGCAGTAATATTCTTATATTTTCTTCATTAATACCATTTCTTCTCTTGTCACCCATCCCTCTTATTCTCCTTCTATTTCAAAATAATTATCTTAAAGTAAAAATATCAAACCAACAAATAGATTTCTATCTAATTTAAGTATATATTCTATCAATTCATCTATATCTATGAAAATCTTTTTAAACCAGTAAATAAAGTTTACCTCTCCAGTAATTATCATGTCTAAAACAAAGTATTGTTACAAAGGGTATCCTCTTAGAAATTTCACGTGCTCCATTAGTTATTAACTCAGTCAAAAAATCAAAGCCTTTTTAAACCCATTAAATAAAACTTTAAAATACATTTTTAAATCTAACTCTAGGTTTCTTTCTGTGCCATAACGGTTTCCATAATAAATTCCTGCATCATCAAACCACAATATTAAAAGGTCCATATTCTTTAACGCTTCAAATTGGTCAAAGTTCTCTTTCCTTTCTTCTAGTAGCCTTTGGATGGTAAAAGCCGTTTTATTCCATGTTATATTTGCCAGTTGTTTATCCACCTTTTCACAATTTTCAATAACTTGTATCTGAGTGTCAGTCTCTGTTGATGTTAATGCTTCAGACATCTCCGCTAAAGTTATTCTTTGATCATCAGGCTTCTCCATAGATTGCGTTTGGAGTTGTATAAAGTTAATTTGTTCTTTGGTTTCCACAGTTTCTCTCAGTGTAGTTTCATAGTTGAGTTGTTGACGTGGTTCCTCTTTAGGTTGTACATATTGTTCACTAATCTCTTTGGCGCCAATCTGCTTCTTCTGCGCTGTCTTTTGGTCTATAATTTGATCTGTCAAAGTTTGAAAGTAAGAGTTCATATCCTCTGTGGCTTCCAGAATTTTTTCCAATATGAGCTCATAGTCCAGCTGTGTGTTAGGTTCCATATCAGTAGTAGAAAGATTTTTTAATCTTTTAGAGAAGGCTCTATTTCGTAGAAATCAAACAAATGTTCACCTCCAATTTTCAATAGACCAGCTGTTTCAGTTATCTTATGCTTATCATCTTTTGAAGGTCATAGCCATTCCCAGCCATAAAAAAATATACAGTTGCAGTACCACTTTTCGACACAAGATGTCCTCAGCAGACCATAAAATCTTTTTTTTCTTTCCAAATTAATAGATTTTTTATTTTTCGTGTTGAAAAAGATGAAGAAAGGCCTCTCCAAAGTAATAGATGCGTAGTTATAACAATAATAATCAAGAATAAAATGTTTTCAGGTCCCCTCAGTATTCCAAAATTTAAGTAGTCCATAAAAATTAACTGGTTTTTTTTTTTTTTTTTCCAAAGCTGTTTTTCCTGAATGCCCAAACGCTGCTCCCTCACAGCAGGGAAGTAATTCAAACACAAAAGCTTTTGACAGGAGAGTAATTAGGGAAAAAAGGGGTATGAAAGGTCTCACCCGGATTCTCCACGGGGGTTCTTTACGCTTAGTTGTTCTTCTGGCTTTCAGCTGGTGCGGCGAAGTGATCGTCCATTTTGCTGGCCGATCTTTTCCTCCGATGGCCCTAAGGAGATAGCTCGAACTAAGGAGAGCTGCCGCTCTTCCCCAGTCAAGCAGGAGCCTCCTCAAGCGGTGGTCGCCTCTACGGGGCGACTTTCGACCCGGTTAAGGGTCTACCGGCGAAGGGAAAGCAGCCGGTGGGAGAGACGGCTCTCTCCGTGCGACTGCGCGTGTCGCATTCCGGAACCGGAAGCCCCTATTAACTATTTTCTTAACTTCTTATGACTATAGTTTTGTTGTTTGTATCTCATGATTTATGTTGATTGCTTTTATTAGTACCCTATTATGATTTAAGTTGATGTTTTTTAGTGTCCTATGACTATCATTGAGTATGGTACCTTATGATTTATGATTGTATTTTATGATTATGATCATGATTTATCACTTGTTGCTTGTATTTACTATGCTGAGAGCTTATGCTCCAGAGACAAATTCCTTGTTTGTCCAATCACACTTGGCCAGTAAAGAATTCTATTCTATAAAGAATAGAAGAAACATAGAATTTGTATAGTTTCCAAAGGATTACAAATAAACTTGTGCCACTTTAAGAGTTTACAAATGATGCAGAGATTATAGCTGGGAGAAAGTAGAGTATGGTTCAGAGCTATTGCTTCAGGGGAAGCTAAGAATTGCAGAAGAGAAAATGATAGTCTACAAGGACAGATTATTTATCTAGGGTCTCTAATCTCTGCTCTTCAGGCAGAAATTAGGTGTCCAGTTCAATCCCACTACTCTACTGATCCTCCGCGCTATCAGCCCCCTCTACCACAAAGATCCTGCAGGAGAAGGGCAGTGTGGACAACCGTGGGATCTGGCAGGGTGAGAGCTGTGAACCATAAACGCAAAGCTTTCGCTGTGTCCCTGCAGAACAGATACCGTGCCCTTGCTGACCTTAATAGGGAAATTAAGAGGCAGGTAAAAGTAATTGTGATGATAACTCAAATAAGCAGGGGATCGTGGTCCGAGATGAAGAACTTGTTTTTGACAGGGAGAAGTGTGAATCAGGTATTACACATCAGTCATGCAAGAACAGAAAGGCATCCAAAAAGAGAAGCCACCTTCTGGTAGGTGATTCAATTATAAGGGATGTAAATTTAGGAAAGGACACAGAGGTTTCAAAAGAGGTCAGGTGTCTTCCAGGTGCTACTGCCAGTAGGGACAAGAAGCGTATTTCTAAAATAATCAAGAATGCCAGCAAGGACTGTGATGTGGAGGCTATTGTACATCTTGGCACTAACGATCTGTCCCAAAAAGATGTACTCTCTGTGCAGAATGATTTCCAGAGCTTGGGGCAGGAACTTAGCAGAATAGGCTGTAGGCTTACTTTTTCAGAGGTTTTACCAGTGTATAAGGAGCAAAATGGAAAAGGCCAGCGTATAGCAGAATTCAATATGTGGCTAAAGGAGTGGTGTAAAGGGGAAGGCTTTGGATATATTAGTCACGATGTCTGTAGCTGGTCTAATGAAAAAATGTACAAAAGAGATGGTTTGCATCCATCAAAGAAAGGGACTGAGTTACTCAGCTATAAATTCACAGATTTTCTGGAGGAATATTTAAACTAAACAGCGGGGACAGTGAGTTAATTGATACAGAACATCCCTGTCCCCGGCAATCGAACAATTATAGGGTTATCAGTGCATGTAACATAGATGTGTGTGTGGACAAGAATATCAACCTTGCAGTCAAGCAAAATCAAGCTTCTAATAGCAAGTGCCACACAAAGTGCACTAACCAAATAGGTGGTAAGACAATAGGGGAACTCAGGCACCACACAGGTTACGTAGAAAGTAAACACAGGGTCAGTCATAAAGGACTCAAATGTCTATATACCAATGCACAGAGTATGAACAGCAAACAGGGTGAATTAGAAATTCAGGCTAATGAGGGCAGATATGATATTGTTGCCATTACAGAAACATGGTGGGATGAAACCCACAAATGGAACACAAGGCTAGAGGGATTTAAATTATTAAAAAGAAACAGACCAAATAAAAGAGGAGGTGGATTGCTCTATATGTAAGAAATAACTACATCTCTACAGAACTAGAGCACAACAATGATGAAAACCTGTCTTGAATGCATTTGGGTCAATATAAAAGGGGGGGAAATGACATTGCCATAGGTGTATACTACAGGCCACCCAACAAAACAGAGGAAATAGATGAACTTTTTGCTAGTCAGCTAACTAAGGTATGTAGGAAGCACATCACAATAGTAATGGGGGACTTTAACTACCCTGACATCAACTGGGAGACAAACTCTGCACCAAGTGGAAGATCAAACAGATTCTTTGTCTCCCAAAAAGTAGAGAAGGGAACTAGGGGATTAGCCATTTGGATCTAATTCTCACTAACAGGGATGAAATGATAGAAGGTGTTGAAGCCACAGGAACCTTGGGAGGAAGTGATCATGCAATATTGGAATTCAACATTATGGAAGCACAAGCAATAGAACACAGTCAAACTAGAGTCTTGGACTTTAAGAGAGCTAATTTCAATAAACTTAGAGAGGGTTTGGGAAGGATTCCATGGATGAGAATCCTCAAGGGGAAAACAACTCAAGAAGCTTGGGAAATTTTGAAAAGTGAGATAATAAAAGCCCAGTCTAGCACAATACCAACAAAGAGGAAAAATTACAGCTCTCAAAAGAAACCAGCATGGCTGCATAAAGAACTCTCTGATAAATTGAAAGATAAAAGGGACAAGTATAGAAAGTGGAAAGAGGGGCACATAACTAAGACAGAATATCAGCAAATAGCCCGAGCCTGCAAAGATGAAGTGAGGAAAGCTAAGGCTCAATGAACTAAGGCTTGCGACCAAAGTCAAAAATAACAAAAAAAGCTTCTTTCAACATGTAAAAAACAAGAAAAAAGTGAAGGAATGATTGGTCCATTAGTGGGTGAAAGTGGCAAGAAGGTGACAAGCAACAGGGAGAAAGCAGAACTATTTAACTCATTTTTTGCATCTGTCTTTACACAAAGGGAAAAAACAGACCAACCTACCAAAAATAGTGCCATAAAAAACAGAATAGAAATGCAAGTTAAGATAGGCAAGAAAACGGGTGAGCACCTGTCCAGCCTAGACGAGTTCAAATCACCAGGACCAGATGGATTACACCCCAGGGTTCTCAAGGAACTGGCAGATGTGATCTCAGAACCATTGAACTATATTTTTCAAAGATCCTGGAGCACTGGGGAATTACGGAGGACTGGAAAAGAGCTGATGTAGTTCCCATCTTCAAAAAAGGAAAAAAAATGGACCCAGGAAATTACAGACCTATCAGCCTGACCTCAATACCTGGGAAGATTCTGGAAAAGATAATCAAACAACGAATCAGCGAACACCTAGAGGCAAACAAAATCACTACTAAAAGCCAACATGGGTTTGTCAAAAACAGATCATGCCAGACAAACCTTATTGCATTCTTTGACCAAGTGACAAAATTAGTGGATCAGAGGAATGCTGTGGATATAATTTACTTGGACTTCAGTAAGGCATTTGATAAAGTAGATCACAACCTACTACTTGATAAGATAGAAAAATGTGGGTTAGACAGCATCACCACCAGATGGATTCGTAGCTGGCTGACCGCCGTACTCAGCGTGTGGTCCTCAATGGAACCGCATCTACATGGAGGGAAGTGTGCAGTGGGGTGCCCCAGGGCTCTGTTCTGGGGCCAGTGCTCTTCAACATCTTCATCAACGATTTGGACGAGGGGATAGATGGGGAACTCATCAAATTTGCGGATGACACCAAGCTGGCAGGAATAGCCAACACTCCAGAAGACAGGCTTAAGATACAGGAGGACCTGGACAGACTTGAACACTGGGCGCTATCTAACAAAATGAAATTCAATGGTGAAAAAGGTAAGGTTCTACATTTAGGCAAGAAAAACCAAATGTACAGGTATAGTATAGGGGGTACCTTGCTCAATAGTAGTAATTGTGAGAGGGATCTCGGAGTCCTAGTGGACAATCACTTAAATAGGAGCCAGCAGTGTGCTGCAGCTGCCAAAAAAGCCAACACGGTGCTAGGCTGCATTAACAGAGGGATAGAATCAAGATCACGTGAAGTATTAATACCACTTTACAATGCCTTGGTAAGGCCACACTTTAGGTTGAATCTGCTCCAGTTTTGGTCACCACGATGTAAAAAAAGAGGTTTGGAGACTCTAGAAGAGTGCAGAGAAGGGCACAAATATGATTTGGGACTGGAGGCTAAAGCTATCAAGAACTTTTGCTGGAATTGGGTAGGTCTAGTTTAATGAAAAAGGACTAGGGTGACATGATAGCAGTATTCCATATCTGCAGGGGCTGCCAGCAAAGAATGGGGAGGAGTCAACTATTCTCCAAGGGCGCCTGAGGGCTGACAAGAAGTATGGATGTAAACTAGTCAAGGAAAGAAGCGAACCTGGACTGAGGAGAAACTTCCTGACAGTTAGAACAATTAACCAGTGGAACAACCTGCCTCCAGAAGTGGTGAATGCTCCAACACTGGAAGTTTTAAAGAAGAGACTGGACAGCCATTTGTCTGAAATGGTATAGGGTTTCCTGCCTGAGCAGGGGGTTGGACTCGATGACCTCCAAGGTCCCTTCCAACTTTATTATTATTATTATTATAGTCAGGGTTACTTACAGTGTGCTGAAATTGGGAGTTTCATCTTGCAGGACCCAGGAAGAGAGCCTTTTCTGCTATGGTGCCTGTCCTGTGGAATATTATACACAGTATACACATCTTAAATTGGCCCCAACCCTCCTGACTTTTAAGAAGGCCTTGAAGACACAGCTCTGCCACTGTGTCTGAGGGTCTGGCAAAGATGAAGGGCTTCTTATAGTGGTTATATTGAACTGAAGAATTGACATAGAAAGAATTCTGCTAGTGATTGAGATTTTATTTTTTAAATTGATTGACAGTTTAACTTGCTTTCCTATTTTTACCTGTTCTCAGCCACCCAGAATTGCTTAGATGAGAAGTACTGCCATACAAATCAAATAAATAAGAACATGGACAGCCAGCCTGTAGTATGTTGTGGGAGTACAGGAATTGTATTTTGCTAGCCCAAAATTTGAAAATATTCTGAGGAAATTAACAATGGGAGTGAATGACCCATATTTTCTTGAAGTGATGAGCTGATTACCGAACAATAGAAACCAGCATCTCAAATCCACTCCACATAGTTTCATCAGGCAGAATCGGGGGAAAATCCTCCTGGGCATGAGGGCATAATGTATTCTTTCTTTCTTTCTTTCTTTCTTTCTTTCTTTCTTTCTTTCTTTCTTTCTTTCTTTCTCTTTCTTTCTTTCTTTCTTTCTTTTTCTCTTTTTCTTTCTTTAATAGGGGACACAAAGGAAGTTTCTCCTGTTGAATTTCTGCCTGTCTTGCGGATGCTGATTTACTGATTCCTTGCCAATGGCTACAACCTTCATGACCAAGAGAAACCGGTCCGAGACTTTTAAGACTTCCGGAAGTGGAGTCACAGTTCCTTTCCACAGTTGTTGCGTTGGGCAACAACTTTGTTTTTTGGGACCCGATAGTCCAATGCTGTGCGATTTTATCTCCTTACTTAAAACACGAAGCAAGAGTGGATAGATTATAATAAAAGCAACTCAATGATAAATATGGGGAAGGGCGAGGAAATGCCTCCTAAGTATTTAATTAGAACTCCTATGATGAACACTGCTGCTATTTTTAAGAGCATTTTAAGAGCTCTCATTGGCTCCGGCCACAGTTCCAACCAACCCATAGGCTTGAAACTCATGACGTATTCATTAAACGCGGGTGGGCGGGGAGAAATAAAGAAGCTGGCCTATCCTGAGAGAGTGGAAGCCGCTCTTCTCCAATCAGCGCCTCGAGAGCGAAGCTGGTTTAACATAATGGTACAGCTGGGCGGGGGAAGGAAAGGAGGAGGAGGAGGAGGCGCTTCTGCTGGTGAAAGAGACGAGAAAGAGAAAAAAGAGCAGAAGGACCAGGAAAGTTTTGGGAAACAATGTTGTACAGTAATGGTTGCGATGAGAGGGAGCGGGGAGATCGGCCATACCAAAGACGGAGGCGGGGGTGGGATGTGGGGCTGCGCAAGGTGGATGATTCCGGAAGAATCCATGAATTATTTGGGGAGATCCGGGGAGGGAAACATGGAGGGAGGGGGCGGTCTAGCTACCTCTTTTCCTGTCCTCTTCCCACTCCACTTATCCGAGAGCATTGATGTTAATTTAATGGTGTTTTCCTCCACATATTGAGATGTTCCTAGTCTGAATTAGAGCAGCCTCAACTAACGCTTTTCAAACGTCCCGGATTGCAAAACCCATAAACCTCCAGCCAGCATGGCCGTTTGGAGCTCTTCTATGGTAACAATCCCTTGGCTGCAAAATACTGCAGCCAGTCAAATGCTTTCAGGAGGCTTCCCCCAAAAAGCCTAAGGGCAACAACTCTCCCATTAGCGATGGTACAATGCCTTTAAAAATGGAGGCTCTCTTTTACCTGTCTCACCCTACTCCTCTCCAGAAATTGGTATACTGTTGTTTCTTAAGTTGTGTGTTTCAGCAGTCAGCCTTGCATCTTGAACAATGAATTTCAGAAATTAATATTGTGTGGTGAGTGTTTAAGTGAGGCAGGATTGAGTGGAAGGAAGGTATCTGTTCCGAATTTGCCATCCATCCATTTCATTGTCGCTCTGTAGAAACTTTAATATAGAATTTCAGCAATATGAATGGAGCACCAATTAATATTATTGTTCAAATTGGTGTTTGATTTTGCATATACTGCAATGGCTATGTTTGCATAATACAGACTGGCCATACAAATGTGTTTGGTAAATCTGGGCCATGTGGTTAATGGTACAGTATGCCATATAAATTCAGAAGACTGGGTTGAGAAAACCATGGTTCCATTAATTGTGAGCATATTGTACGAACAAGCAGAGGCATTTATTTATCCATCTTGGGACATAAAATATAGTTGGTTTATCTTCCAAATTGAAGTACTCTTTTCCATGTCGCTAGTTATCTTTATAGACAGAGAGGGGGAACCGGTAACTCTCCAGATGTTGGGTAGCAGTCCCCACTAGCCACAGGAGCAGCTGTTGATGTTGCAAGCAGCATTTGGAGGATCATAAATTCCCCATCACTAGTTTAAGGTTATGTAGCTTCTCAGTTGAAAATATTGAGCTACAGTGTTTCTCAGCCTTGGCAACTTTAAGATGTGTGGACTTCAACTCTCAGAATTCCCCAACCAGCAAGCTGACTGAAGAATTCTGGGAGTTGAAGTCCACAGGTCTTAAAGTTGTCAAGGTTGAAATGCACTAACCTACTGTACATAGATTAGCATTGTAATTCATTATCTGGCAGCTAATTTACTATATAAGTGCAATTCTCCTAATTCCCATTGGCCATGCTGGCTGGGGATGATGGGGGTAGCACTCCAGCATAGTTGAAGAGCTTCCATTGAGGAAGAATGTAGCAATGGCCATTCTGTTAGTTTACCTAAGATGGCCATTTTTATATTCTAGAGGAGACTTTCTCTTGTAGTTGCCCTCCTATTCTACTGAAATTTTCCGGTTAAAAGCTTTTGGACATAACATAGATTGATCCTGCAGTGCCTTTACTTCTTAATCTATGCAAATGGAGCCTCTCTTACAGGGTCAGCTTACTGCTGAAACACAATTATTGAATAAGAAAAAAAAGTGAGGTATTTTGTCTTCTTTGCAAGGGCTTTTGCTCAGCCATTGTAAGGGCTAAGCTACTGGATTCATCATTTAGGCATTCAGAAAAGGAGTTCAGAGACACAAAGAGCCATTTAATCTTCTGTGTAAATTATTTCCTGCCCAAGCTAATTGTAATTTACACTAATAATTTCCACATGTCTTTTTTAGGTCCCTTAGTTTAAGTGGACGTCTACGGTTTTTTTGAATTCAAGGAAAAGGAATGTCGCACAGCTCTAAGCAATCTACTGGACTCCTGTAAGTGATGAACACTTTTTATTTTGGAGAGAGGGGACTTTGGATTGTGTGTGCTGTGTATGGGAGACGGACAGACTCTATGGGTTAGGTATATGATCTTTCTAAAAAAAAATCCAACTTGTTATGTCAAACTTTCCCTAAACCTATTTTGAATTGTCACAAATGCTATTAAATGTTTAAATTCTGAAAACGTGAAATCCTACATCTTGAGGACATGCAAAATCCCCTTATCCCCTTTTCTTGGCCAGCTTCTAAAATCCTATTCAGCCTCTGCTTTCATTTTTGAAATTTAACAGTCCTGGTTATATTTCCATGGCACTCTCCTACACATGGGTTTGTTTGTTTATCTACATATTTATATCCTATCTCTTTTTCTACAACTCAAGGGTGTGTGCATCTTGCTCTTACCTCCCCCCCCCTCACAACAATCCTGTGAGGTGGCTTGGACTGAGAGAGAAGGACTGGCCTAAAATGACCCAGCCAGCTTTCATGCTTAAGGGAGAACTGGAACTCAGAGTCTCCTGGTTTTTAGACCTGCACTTTACCCACTACACCAAACTGCCTTATTAACCCATCACATGAATGTGCTTCATCCTAGTGGATGCTGCCTGTTGATTCTTCCTCTTTGCATCAGCAAGGAAGCAAATTAGACATGTAACTTACACTAATGACTGAACCCAAACTTGCATTTTGTGTGTGTGCCTAAATAAAGCAGGATCATTTCTTTATTAAACAAATTTATATAGCGGTCCAACTCACACAGAGATGACTCGGGTACCAATTTAAACCTGTATGTTGGTTGCTTATTATCTCAGCTGTTTAGATTCAATAAAATATTCTGCATTGTATCTCTTCACTTTCTGAGTGAATGAGTAGAGCAAATGAGCTCTAGTCTAACGTACAAGCAAATTTGCATACTTGCTTGTATAGTGGTTTAATATTCATGCTACAATTCTTAACTGAAAACAAATTGGACATGCCCAGTGAGTCATTGTATATTAAAACAGTTTTTTCAACTAGGATGATTTGTTTTTCAATTAATGCTAGGAATCACTTTATGTATTTAAGCTTAAATATGTTTTTTTTTTTTAAGATTTCAAAACTAATCAAAAGTCTGATTGTGTTTCATAGGGCTTTTTTCTAAACAAATAATCCTACACCTTTATTTTTCTCTTCTGTTCTTATTGATTCATTTAACTCTTTAGCTATATCCCTAAATCTGTTTTTAGTTTTGATGGTAGATTTGGTATGTTTTGAAGTTCTCCATTGCTGTTGTGGAAGTCTTTGCTTGTAACTTTGGATTACAGGAATGCTGCAAGTAAAACTCAACATGGGAACTTCCTAGTGGCTATTAAGCAGGAGAAAGGCGAGGCCCCTCGGTTAATTGGGGAGAAGCCCCATGGCGAAGAAGAGGTGAGCCCCCTGGTGCGTCTATATAAAACAGACTTGTCAATTTTTATTTTTATTTTTTTAAAAAAATAGCTTACCTGAGAAGGGAAATGCCCTTAGTAAATCAGGATGTAATATCATCTTAGCATTTTCCTGATTCTGCTGCAAAAGTTTGATTAGCTGTCATAGGAAGTGTTGCAAAAAAAAAAAAGAGCAGTCAGCAGGAAATCTAGTGACTTGGGGCCTATGGGTGATATAATTGGAATGTGTTTATAGCATCTTAAAAGTATCGAAATAACAATGGCCAAACTTTGCATACAAAAAGTTTAAGCGTTGAATTTGGTGATATATAGATTAGATCACTCAGCCCAGTGACAACTTCAACCAAACCTGTATTTGTATTTCATAATGCTAAGCAAGGTCGTATCTCAGTGTATTTGGATGAGAAGTCACCAGAAACACTGTACCAGAATTATTGGCTGGGCTGGGAGTTTTAAACATCCAGAAAAAAATAGCAAACAGCTTCTACATTGTTGCAAAGAAAGCTAAATGGACCAAATTGCTAGGAGCCTAGCTCATCTTGCAGACGATTTTATTTTTTTGCTAGATTAATAAAATTATGCTTTTTTTGAGCGTAATGGTGGCCTAGTGGTGAAGATGCTTGCCTCCCACTTGGAAGGTTGAGAGTTCAGTCCTGAGCAGGGGCAGATGTTTCTTAGGGCGCAAAGAAAAAAAAAATCTGCTGAGAACTCCACGTAGGTGTTAGGAAGGGCATCTGGCCAGTAAATGCTCAGCTGCGTCCAATTGCCCCAACTCTACTGGGCTCCATCCTTTCAAGGATGTCTCTACATTTCTGAGGACTAGAAACTTTCATTTTAGAGTGTAGCCAGAGATTCCACATATACTGAATCCCACAACCAGGATCGTAGTTCAGGATTTTTCCTTTTGCTTGTGTGGGGTTGCCACAGATATGTGGTGGCAGCCCTGAACACAGGCCTCCAGAAATGCTAGGCAGAGCAGAGTAACTCAAACTTTTTATGTTTCCACTGTGGGCAGCCGGTGAAAAAGCGGGGCTGGCCGAAAGGCAAGAAGAGGAAGAAAATCCTTCCAAATGGACCGAAGGCCCCCGTGACGGGCTACGTCCGCTTTCTGAATGAACGACGGGAGCAAATTCGCATGCAGCGCCCGGATTTGCCCTTCCCTGAAATCACAAAAATGTTGGGAGCAGAGTGGAGTAAACTACAGCTCACAGAAAAGCAGGTGAGAGAACATGGAAATATGTGAGGTTTTCTGTGATTTTTAGGCACGAATAAGTGTCAAATCTTATTTCCAGGTTCCCTCAACTTATAATCAATTCCTTAACGATCATTCAAAGTTACAATGGACCCCAAAAAGATACAATCTGGATTCAAAGTTCTGATGCCCCCCTCTCCCCCAGGGTCACGATTGCATTTTTTTTAGGCAACCAGCCTGCATTTATGAGCATTTGCAGCATCCTGGGACTGCAATGTATGGCGGGTTTTTTAATAGAAACCAGAGTTTACTTCAAGCTTCCAGTAAAAAATGCTTACTGTGAACAGTAGGTTTGCTTTACGACTGCAATGTTAGCATGATGACTACCTCAAAAAAGGTCCTAAAATTGGACATGGATCTGCTTAATGGCCAGCACAACCTACAGCCTTAATTATGTGTTCCATTATGGCCGTAAGTGGAAGACTACCGGCATTTTGTCCCTATCTAATGTTAATCTAAATGTTACTATTTGAGTTTTGCTTCTGCACGTTTGAATTCTGTTTTTACTGTACATCAACCCAGGTGTCTGGGGCCATCAGGTTGGTTCCTAGTGACCATACAGGTGGATTTTCTTCTGGGTAATTGTCCACAACCTGACTCTTCAGGTCTTCCATCAGTGACCCATTATTGCTATAATTGAATTAATGCACTATGCTGCTGGTCTTCTCTTTCCTTCCAGTTTTCCAGCATTCCAGCCTTCTTCAGAGATCTAGGTCTTCATATAATCTATCTGAAATAAGATAATTTGGGCCTTGATTGAGAAGTCTGGATACTCAGTGATCCATTTGTTTGTTTTCTTGACTATCTGTGGTATTCTTAGAAGTCTTCTCCAACACCAAAGTTAAATAACATCAATACTTTTCTATCCTATTTCTTCAAAATCTGAAGCCAGTTGCCAGTTACAGGTAGTGCTCAAATTAGGCCACAATTCAGCTCAATATTTCCTTTGCTAAACAGGACAGTTAAGTGAATTTTGCCCCATTTTATGCCCTTTCTTACCATAGTTGTTAAGTGAATGACTGCAGTTAACAACACGGTTGTTAAGTGAATGTGGCTTCCCCATTGATTTTGCTTGCCAGAAGGTCACAAAAAGTGTTCACGTTGACCCAGGATACTGCATTGATCATAAATATATGCCAGTTGCCAAGCATTTGAATTTTTATCATGTGACTACGGGGATCCTGCAATGGTTGTAAAATGTGCCACTGTAACTTCAAACAGTCATTAAACGAATGGTTGTAAGTCGAGGACTATCCATATAGGCATATTATTATATTATAAGCATGTTAAATAAGCACGGGATGAAGAGAGATGGAGTTTGTGGATCGGGTCAGTCGTAACTTTTCCTGTGTTTTCAGCGCTATCTGGATGAGGCTGAACGGGAGAAGCAGCAATACATGAAGGAGCTGAGGGAATACCAGCAGTCAGAAGCTTACAAGCTGTGTGCTGAGAAGATGCAAGAGAAGAAAATCAAGAAAGGTCAGTTTTGCACTTGCATCCGATACTTGAAAATCCAGCATAGAGGAATCGTATAAGTTGTCTCTTAGGGATCCCCCATTACTGTATTTCTTCCTCATTGTTATATGCAACAAAGTAATTAACGGACTCCAAGAAAGGCTTGTTAACTTTGTAATACAATTTGTATCTATACGTTTTTATGTATTTAAATAAATTTCTTTTCTGAAAAGAGATCTGTAGGTTTCACCAGACTCTCTTAAGAGGTCTATGGCAGAGGTCACCAACCTTTCTTGGTTGGCGGACCGGAGGGAAAGGGAGGGGGAAGCATTTTATGCACGCGCACGGGCCCGCAAGCATGCGCTTAACGCAAACGGGAGCGGGGCTAACGCTTGCATGATACTCGCTAGCCCTGCCCCATTCTTGTGCAGTGCCGTTTCTGCGCCCCAAAGCACGGCATCAGCCCGTTTTCGTGCACCAAGGCGTGGCGGCGGCCTGTTTTTGCGCCTCACGGCGTGATGTCAGCCCATTTTCACGCCCCGAGCCGCCGCCGCGGCCCATTTTCACATGGTGCGGTGTCCTGTTTTCATACCCGACAGCTGCGACACTAGCGCAATTGGGTGTGTGCGCGCACTGGCCAGCATGTCCTGTGGCCCAGTGGCCAGCAGCCCATGGCCCACTACCGGGCTGCGGCCCACAGATTGGGGGCCTCTAGTCTATGGCACAAAAAGAGATTAAGAACCCTGACTTACAGACTTGTCCAGCAGTTTGCTGTCCCTCTTCCCTTCCAGCTAATTTCTCAGCCTTCTTTGTAATTGCTCTTTAAAAATAACCCTCCATGGAAAATGGAGCAGCGGAAATTTGTCTACAAGAATACCACCTACTTATGTTTCAAAGCAGGCTGATGGCGACATAAGAATTAGCTAGCCATTCCTTTGATGTGTACATCATACAGAAGCCTAGTTTCAAATGAGCTTACCTAAGACAAGATTGTAGGAATGAGAATTTGCTGATCTTCTTGGAGACTCGTCTTTTTAGATAAGATCCCATGAAGACTGGTGGTGGTCTCCCTGCCATTTTGATTTGATGCCTCATTGGGGGGGGGGAGGGGAAGAGGCTCCAGTAACAACAGTAATAGTAATAGTAGCAGTAACAGAGTTGGAAGGGACCTTGAGGTCATCTAGTTCAACCCCTTGCTCTTGCAGGAGACCTATACTGTTTCTGATAAATGGCTGTCCAGTCTCTTCTTAAAAGCCTCCAGTGATGAGACACCCACAACTTCCCAAGGCAATTTGTTCCTTCTTGGATTTCTTTTTTTTTCCTGATCTCCAAAGGGGTAAACAAATTTTGCCTACAATCAGATACTCCCGACTGGTTAAATTTCCAGTTGTAAAGTCTTATTTACCATGGCATCACCAACTGTAGGCATTCTTGATCCAAGTGAATATCAGTCTCGTTATTTTCCTTGCATATTCCCTTCCCTCTCCTCTGCTTGTTAAAGTTAAAAGCCCTAGGATGGTCTATCAGGTAGGATAGGCAGTTTCTTTGGAGAGATTTAATTCAAATCATGACGGCATTATCAGCTCCTTGATACCTGCTTTGATTAACTAACTTTTTCTTTAAAAAATATTATTTTAGAGGACGCTGGTACTGGAACTGTGAACACATTGCTAAATGGATACAAGGTAATTTGTCAGATTTTGCTTTTAGGAATGTCAAACTTGAAAATGAGAAATTGTGATTATGTATATTTTCTAGTTACTAGTCATTTAGATATTTCACCATCCATCAGCTTTGCCTTTTGTCTACAGCAGCATACTGAATGTGGAAAGAGTATACTTTCTCTGGGTTTTTCCCCCCCTAGGCAGTAGTTATTGCAACCGAGCTGCAATTTCAAAACATTTGTATCTGAATGTCAAAAGCAAAAATAATAATAAAAAATGAATAACTTGAGCCTAAAAACTACAGATAAACTACAGAAAGGCAGTTATGTTGATGTAGCTTTTGATCTAGAAATTAGATTTAGAATTTGCATGAAAGCTTTCTGTTGCAGTCTTAAGAACTTCCTACTAATTTGAAAATTTGAAAATTAGGAGAACAATTAAAGATAAGTTCACTTCTAAGGAAAATCCATTTGGCACTGCCTAGAATAATACCGTTTTAGTCCCTTGAGCATTAACTTAATGGTGGTTGTGTTCTTTTTATTAACTGCTTGTGACTATTCTGCTCAGCTATAAGAAGAATCATAGATATAAGCTTCGTTTTAACCCATTAGCTTTGTTCTGGAGCATTGACAGCAGACTTGTGACACATTAATGTATACTGTAGCTCCACTGCAATACTCAACATTTCATTGCTAATTCTGAAAAAGAAAGGCTATTATCTTCCGAGAGACTGTGGTAACATAGTCTGTTCCCAAATTTTCAGGGTTTCCATGCCACACTGAGAAAAATATGTAATCTTTTCAGTTATTAATGCTTTTTGCCTAGCTTTCTTACCTAGCTTTTCTTGCAGACTGGAGAAAGTGGCAGTGATGGCTTCTCAACATTTGATGTCCCTATTTTTACAGAGGAATTCTTAGACCAGAACAAAGGTACAAATGCAACTGTTGAAATGTAGTTAGTATTCAGATAGGGTGGGTTTCCCTTATGGAAACTGGGGCCTACCAAATAACATTTCTTCCCAGTGCCCCGCTTTCCAAAAGCCACAAGCAATGTCTCAGATGTTTCACAAAGAAGTGAAACAAGTGATGAAAATAGGTTTGAAAGTAAATATGCCCATATTTTCTAGAAAAGTTGTGGCTTTATTAAAAGGGGACCACCTTGGCTTAAAATGGCTAGAAAATCTGAAATTAAGCTTTTTTTTTGCCTTCAGTTGAGATGGAAGAGAGATTGCGGTATTAATCACTGAAAGAATGGAAATCTTTATTTGCATTTAATACTAGAGATGGATATTGGCACAAGTAGCAAGCTCTAAGAAGTAACTAAAGAAAATGGCTAGATTAACAGTCTTTATTAAGTTATTCTTCAGTTAGCAAGTTTATTAAATCACAGTTGGTTCAGTTCACAAATAGAGCTAAAACATAAAAGCAAAAAATAAACCATCTTCGCTTTTTGATGTGTTGGCTTTGTGCAGTGTCTGAACCAGCTCACTTTTCATTTTGGCTCTCTTCATAAAACACCTGGGAGATCCTTCCTCAGTGTTCAAATTGTGATTTCTCCTTAGATACTAAATCTTCCAGAATCATTTCTCTAGGAATTATAGGAGAAGACAAACAGTACACATAAGTACAGTTCAAATTACATAGATAAACCCAATCGGCTACATTCGTGCAAGGCCATTAGAGTTGAGTCTACTTATTGCTAGGACATTATGGAAGACAAATAGACTATCCTGAAAACCAATTTCTCTCTGGTGCCTCTAAAAATTCCCAACCAATACAGTCAAAGTCTGGGAATTCTGAGAGCTGTAACTAACACATCTGAATGGTGTCGATTGTGATCTGTGTTTTTTTCTTTTTAATTCTGGTCCTCTTGTTTTCTCTTTGCTGGAGCAGCACGGGAAGCAGAGCTGCGGAGGCTGCGTAAGATGAACACGGAGTTTGAGGAGCAGAATACCATCCTGCAGAAGCACACGGAGAGCATGAGCTGCGCCAAGGAGCGCCTAGAGCAGGAGCTTGCACTGGAGGAGAGGCAGACAGTGGCACTGCAGCAACAGCTCCAGACCGTGCGCCAAGCTCTGACAGCCAGTTTTGCCAGCCTTCCCATTCCAGGTACTGGAGAGTTTTAGTTTGACAGTGCTTGCCAACTTAGGAGACACGAAAGTCTGCATGCTTTGCAATACTTGTGTGTAGCAGTCATCTATCTTTTAGGGATGCACTGATCACGACAGTGCCACAAGCAAAACACTGTCCCATTCTCAATCTCAAGTTTTACTTTGTTAAAAAGGTTATATTTACCAGAAGGTTTGGACCAACTCTTCAGGGTCCTTCCAGGAGGTTTGTGCCTGCATAGAAAACACTGCCATCATAAAAAGTGAGAGTTGAGAAAGATCTTTGATTTCATCTAGTCCAGCCCCTTCTTCAATAGAGGAATTGACAAATGACCATCCAGCCTCTGTTTGGAAACTTCCACCAAGATTATTGCTGAAAGAAAAACCACTTTGGGTTTGGATTTAGACAGGCCTGTTATTTATACAGTGGTACCTTGATACTCAATTGCTTTGAAACTCATTGAATTTGGTACTCAACGCATTTTGACATGAAAATTTTGTCCGAATGCTCATAGTTCGTTTGGTACTCAACCCACAAGCTACAACATGTTGGTGTTGGCTGCCTTGTGACTCACTACATTATTCCTTAGGGGAAAATTTTGTTTGGTACTCATCGTTTTTTGTACTCATTGCGCCTCCCAGAACCAATTAACCATGAGTACCGAGGTACCACTGTACTTAAGTTGTAGATCAAGATAAATGAATGCTGTTGTGCTGTGGATGGAGAAAAAGCAGGAGTGACTTACTAGAGCAACTTGCAACCTTTGCGGCCGGCTTCCCAATTGAGGTTGCTTGTGGGAAGTTGTCTCAGAAAACTGCAAGTTGTAATAATGTGACCGCAGCTCCCCGTGAGGTTGTAATCGCAAGCCAGGCACCCGAGTGCCCAGATCACAGTCACATTGCTGCGGGGGTGTTGTGACAGCTGAAACGTTAACGACCAGTCAGTCATGTGTCTGCTTTTTCAGTGCTGCTGAACTTTGAACAATCGCTGAATGAATGGATGAAAGCTGAATGCCACTGAAAAAAGGCAACAGGAAATTGGGGAGGGGGAAGGGGAATAGAAGCAAGCAGCAGCAAAACCAGTTTATGGGTGCTAAGAAAGTTTCTAAATCCAAGCTTAACTGGAAAAGTTTTTAATTTCTTCCTATTAGATACTTGCTAGATTCTGGCTGTACATTTTAGAGTTAAAATGGAAAATTGGAAAAAAGCAAATTTATGCATTGTCATCACTCTGAATCAGGTCAACGTGTTCTGTAACTATGCAGTATGAATACAGAATATGTTATTGAGAAAACATTCTGAACGGCATGTTTTACTTTGTTAAAAAGAGAAAATTTTAACTCTTAGTTGTCTGAAAGTTATGTCCGGATAAGATTTCCAGAATTCAGAGGGCGAGGTTTGTTCTCTGCTAGCTTCAGCGTATCCTACAAAATGTTAATCAGCAAGGATGCTAATTGCTGCTCAAGCAGCTAATGAGATTTTTTCCAACAGGCACAGGTGAAACCCCCACACTGAAAACACTTGATTTCTACATGGCAAAGCTTCACAGCACCATTGAGAGCAATCCTATACAACACGAAAGGCTGGTTGTCCGAGTCAAGGAGATTTTGTCCCGCGTTGCCAAGTAAGCATGAACATATGCTTCTGTAGTACAGGGACTCCTCGACGTATGACCATAATGGAGCCTGCCCATTAATGGTCATAATCATGTGACCTATCTAATTTTACTTTTTTGTTTTGTTTTGATGGTGGTGGTTAAGCGAATCACCATGCTCATTAAGTGAACCTGCAGTCATTAAGCAAACGCCATGGTCGTTAATTGAATTTATTGTTCGCTAGGGGGCCTATTTCTCAATATTTGCCAAAAACTGCAAATAAACACCATTTTGTACAAAACTGAAGTCATCTGACCCAGGATGCTTCAAACGGCCATAAAAGCAGGCCAGTTGCTGAACATCCGAAATGCAGTCACAATACTGCGGGGGAGGGGGAATCCATCAGAACTTTGGAACTGGTTTGTAAGGACCTTTTGGGAGGTCCGCCGGACCTTCAAAAGGTCACCATCGATGAGTTGTAAGTCGAGGACTACTTGTAAGCAGGGATGATATAGAAGCCAACTATGACCCTTTACACAAGCAGATAACTCAAGGCAGAGATGTGTAGTGTTTGGATCTGAAGTGGGCAACTTTCCTGGCAAACATTCTCACCTCTCTGGGCTGATGCATCAGCCAGGAAGGTTGCCCACTTCAGACCCAAACACTACACATCTCTTCCTTGAGTTATCTGCTTGTCCAGGGTTTGGAAAGCACTAGGTTTTCCCCATCATTTCCTCCCATCTCCTTAAAGGATCCAGAGATCTTTTGCCCACAAAAGGAGCCCTGCTGTTACATTGGAGGCTTCAGCCATGTGCTCCTGGTGTAAGGGAAAGATGTGAATCCAAAAGATAGCGTGTTCCTTTGCATGCCTACTCTAAAGCAGTGTTTCTCAACCGTGGCAACTTGCTGATGGTTGGACTTCAACTCCCACCATAGCTGGCTGGGGAATTCTGGGAGTTGAAGTCCACCCATCATCAGGTTGCCAAGGTTGAGAAACACTGCTCCAAAGCATGGGTCTTTTGGCTGGCCTGGGCTGCACTGAGTGTAGAAGA
Organism: Azemiops feae; assembly: GCA_023970755.1. Taxonomy (NCBI): domain Eukaryota; kingdom Metazoa; phylum Chordata; class Lepidosauria; order Squamata; family Viperidae; genus Azemiops; species Azemiops feae. The sequence continues at coordinate 1,680,464 of JALGBA010000219.1, forward strand.
ATTGTCTTGGGTCACATATAAAATATATACTTAATGTATATAAATAACAACCTATTTTTTTATATTTTTATATGATCTTGTGGGGCTGCATTACTAGCTGTCCAGGGCCGCAGGGGGTCAGCGGGCCATGGGTTGGACCTGCCCCTAAAGCAAATTTATTTTTAGTTCATTGAAGTTCATTTGCTAATTTGGTGTGCGAACTGAAAACAAAGCTAGCTGCTTATTGGAACTAAAATGAGGGTTATGCTGGATTTAAGAGTTGTTTAATGTGGTCACTTCCAAGGCATCAAATGTCTTGTCATAAACAGACAACTGAGCATGTTGTGGGTAACTTTGTTTCTCTCTTCAGCGAGCATTTGTAAGTAACTGGAATGCTGGGCACAACTTGAAAACATCTCAACTACAGTTTGCCAGGTTGATGGGACTACACTGCCGTATGCTCCTCCTGATGCAGCTGCCTTTATGTAGCAGATCTTCTCCAGTGCCTCTTCTCTTCAAAGAGCCTTAAGTTGCCTTCTCTGCTCCTAAAATATGTAGGAAAACCTCTTTTCTTTCTGAGCTTTGTCCTCTCTTGGCTCTTTCTGAAGTTGCTGGCAGGACAGCAGATGGTAGAATGACAGAAAATCAATGAGACTTGTCCATGATTGTTGGGTTCTGGAACTCTGTTTTCTCCTCCAAAGTACAGATTTCCAGGCTAATTTTGCCACAAAAATGAGTATTGCAGTCACTGGGCTATGTGGCTGACTACTGTGGCTACTAACAGGTCACACAGGAATATCAAAAGCAGACCGAGGGAGGCCAATATTTGTAGGCAGATATCAGAATGGTTAGAAGTAGATCAATAAGGATTTTTGACTCCCAATTAACAATAGCAGCTACACAATGCTGCCTCTAACTCTAAATTATACTACTGAGATTATGAAAGATGGGGTTGTGGGAGAGGCCTTTAAATGCTGATCCTTGATCCTTCTTTAATTTTCAGCATATACCTGACTCCAGTTGGTGGATTCAGAAAAAGCAGAATAGATCCAAGTCTAAAAACTGCCCTTCCCTCTGATAAGAGGTACAAATGAGCAGATAATTCCAATGAATTCCATTCCACTTGTGTTTTTAAAACCAGAGCAAAACATGCTATTACTTACTATTAATATAGTTTGTATTGTCATTTTAATTATTTTATTGGAACCTTTTATCGACAAGTGTTTTGGAATGCTTTTTGGAATTGAGAAATGCTTTGCAAAATTTGAACAAGTGCAAATCCAAGAGATAAGTATATTTCAACCCAGATATCCATCCGCAGAATGTTTATCTGATTTAATTCTCACCGGGATGTGTTAATCATCTCCAATGAGTTGTTTCATTGACTGAATTCATATAGGCCAGGGGTAGGCAACCTCGGCTCTTTTATGACTCATGGACTTCAACTCCCAGAATTCCTGAGCCAGCCATGCTGAGGGGAAAGGGAGAGGTTTCCAAGCTGAGCCATGCTGGCTCAGGAATTCTGGGAGTTGAAGTCCATGAGTCATAAAAGAACCGAGGTTGCCTACCTCTGATATAGGCTAAACCATGGCTTGCTTAACCATGGTTTGTTGAATAGCTGGGTTCACACGAATGTGTCAAATTTTAAAAAAAAATTAATTCTCCTGGTAACTCAAAGGTGCTTTTTCAAAAGTCACCTGCGCTATTTTTTTTTTCTTGAAGAAGATGTTTCGCTTCTCATCCAAAATGTTTTCTTCTTCCTCTTCAAGGGAAAAAAAACAAAGTAATGTTGCCTTTGGAAAAGCACCTTTGAACAACTATGACCAGCATGCCAGAAACTGGTCCATGCAAACAAAGCCTCATCTGCAGGATGCAGGCAGCACACAAAACCACGCCCCCTCCGGTCCACGGAAAAAACTCCACGGAACCGGTCCCTGGTGCTCAAAAAGTTGGGGACCTCTGAGTTAGAGGGATGTGGGAATATTGACAAAGGTTGTGGTTGCATGGCAGGCTTACTCATAATTACCCAACCATAGTTTACTCAGTTTGCCCAATTTTCTGCAGTTGCATGATCTATCTACTTAAACATACACTAACAATGCAGACTGGGTTCACACTAGGCTGAAACCTAGCTGGTTGTTTTGGAGTCTGCAAAAATAGTCCACGTGTCATTTCAAAGATCTACCTGTCTCAAGAATGGGCCATTTATGGCATGCAGAACACAAGCATATTGATTTCAATCCCTTTTCACCTTCTAGAGCAGTTTAAGGTGAAGATAGGAATGAATTCCTTTTGGGAACCTTGAACTTCCATCCCCTGGCCAGAAAAAAATGGATTTCAGCTCAGGAGACTGACTTGCCATAAAATTGACCTAACTTAAAGCTGGTGTCATTTCTCCAAGCTAGATGATCAGCGCACATATTATTTTAAATCATGTTGAGTAATCTATTCTATATTGGAGATTCCAGGCAAGTTTTTATTGTGTACAGTAAGTTTCAAAAGGTGGAGTTTTTCTTAGACTTGCTGCCTTATATTATTTTAAATACTGTGACTTAAGAGCCAACTAATATTTTTCCAGGGTGAATACCCCTCCCATCACAGTGTGCATTTGTTGTGCATTTGTTGACATTTGTGCTGTACATCATGAAAAGTTTTGCAGATGGGACACAGAAATCAATCCCTCAGGAATGTAGCATGAAATTTTTGGGGTTCTTGTATTTTGAATCGAAGATACATATATAGGGTTGGTAGAATCTCTGAAACCAAACTAGGATTCTGAAGACAGATACCCATCTTGTATGCAAGGAATTTTCAAAGTCATTGTTCCTTCTCCTTGAAAAGAATGGCTGCAAGATTCTATGAAGAAAATTGCATATGTAGATTAAGTTTACTTCATCTAAAATAATGATAGTTAGTTGCTAGAAGCAATTTAACAATGCAAAACCCGGGTGTTGGCATAAAATAATGGCTTTATTTATTACATAATGTTGCACCTCTTCCTCATAACAGAATAAATAAATCCCTGCTGATTATTATTGTGAATTAATTCTTATTTAGTTTTGTATTTTCTTAATGCATTAGGGTTTTTTTAACATAATATTTGCATTTAAAATTGTATTTTCAACCTTTTCCTTCCCCTCCCTTGCAAAAATAAAAGAAATAATTAACAGTATGGAAAAGAGTTATGCTGCTCTGGTGAGGGCAGGTGTTCTTTTTAAAAAATAAATAAAATACATAAGTGTACAAACTTGACTAATCTTTTTGTCGCAAATATTACTTGGGGATGAAAATGAAGCAAATGCATGTGAATTATCTCTGAGAATAATTTCTGAGTCATGAATGTGAAATTAGCAGCTGTATAAATAAAAATATATCAGAGGTTTACTGTGCTAATTGTTTGGCAAATACATGTGTATTCAGTGCTATTCAAAGGATAATATCTAGAATGCAGGAGATTGAGAAAGGATTTCTTAAAGTACAATATTATATAGGTACAATGAGATATAATTACGTGAGCAGAAGATGTTAAGATGAGATTGTTGTATAAAACAAATTCTATTAACCTAAGTGAATCAAATTGCAAATTAGATTAATTATAAGAACAAGCCATCCATTATAACTTAATTATTCAGACATTTATACTTGCAATAAAAATAACTTGATTCCTTGAGTTCCTTCTTCTCCACATATACATACAGTTGATATTCATTCTACCTGCTCTATGAATTAACCATTTAAACAAATGCTATGGGCAGAAAAGTGGAATATGAATAGGAAATAAATATATGCATACTTATATCACTGCTCCTATTTAGGGCAAGAACTTTTATGCTGAGTGCAGGAAAGAAATAGACAACAAATAAAATCATTCTGAATATATTTCGAATGACTACTGTATAAGGCCCTGGTTTGTTGGATGTTTGCCAAGTATGATGAGTTGCAAGGTAGTCTCTTAAGAGATCCTAGTTTGCATCAAATAGTATACACATGCTTGGAGCAAAATATAACTAATTGTGCATACAGTATGCCATACTGATCAAAACATGATAAAAATGACTGGAAGAATCTCCTTGCCATTAGCAGTAAATGCTGTAGGTGGCATATGTGCAAGGCTTTTAGTAGTGTTAATATTTATAATTTTTTCCTTGTAAGAGGATTCTTCACAATGTTTTTTTCTTTTAGACTCCAGATTGGATTGCTCTTTTTTCCCTCCAATTCTAACATGCTCTTTTTGCGATGTGTAGTGCCCAGTGTTGTCTATAGAGCTTTCAGATCTTGGCTGCAAAAATCCAGCAAAGAGAGAAACACGTCTTTATGCTGCCATCTTACAGTCATCTGGATTTCTGCAGCCCAGATAAGACAGGCCTTCTGTAAGCAGGATTCTAAGTATGATGGTTGTTGTCTATCAAAGCATAATGTGTAATGGTAGATGAGAATGACTTTGGGAGACAGGAAGGAAAGCTGCACACAGGACAACCAGTAGATGATGTCCCAACCTACAGAAAGTGTGGAAAACATTTAAGAAGGGACTTTTCCTAAATTCCTGCCTCCTATTCTCCCCACAACAACTACAGTATGCTGTAAGATAGGTCAGGCTGAGAAAATGACTGTCCCAAAGTCACCTGGCTAGTTTTTGTGCCTAACACAGGGCTAGAATTCCTGGTTTCTAGGCCAGCATCTTAACCACTACACAAAACTGTAACTCTTTATATTGTTTGGAGTGATTCCTATTTGGCACTTTTAAAGCTTATCTTTTCAACAAAGGAAGTGACATTGGAGTTTTTTGCATTCTGAATCACTTACAAATAAGTTGAAAGCACTAATTCCATGGAATGCCATCACTCTGCTAAATTGTCAATTACTTCCTATTGTCATCTGTTATCCCATGATTACAAAGTTTGTGGATTCTAGATAGGCTTTTGCATCTGCAATATCTTATCAAATCACTTTTGGGCACTCTCAAAAGAATACTAAAACTTAAGTGCAACTGGCCTTACATTTCCTGAAACTGGATTCTGCTCAAACCAGACTTGCTCTTCTACATATTTCCTGTGATAACTTGCGTATAGATGGCAGAGGAGGAAAACTGGATATAGAAAAGAAGCAAAAAGCAAATTAGTGATTTTATTTATTATTTCTATTTCTAACCACTGCCCGCTACCAACTACTCTGGGCAAAAATTTAAAAGAAATACTAAAATTATTTTAAAAACAATATCAAAGAATAGTTGTGGTAGCGGGAAAAAGAATCTTAATTGAGATGGTGGATTTGCACTGTGTCATGGCCCAGTGCCTGTTAGAACAGATAGACAGCAGGACTGGGGCTATATGAACCTGGGTGAGGGGGATTTTATTCCAAAGCACAGGAATAATGATGGAGAAGGTATGTCTCCCGAGTCCACTATGATCCCTGAATTGCACCTGGAAGACCATCAGTATAGAACTCACACAGCAGAGGTGCTTTAGGCGCGTATCAAAGCCATTTACTTTAAACAAGTTAACAGTGATCCCAGAACAATTATTAACCTAACCAACTTGTAATTTACCTAGATATCTTCTCAATTTCTTCTCTCTGTTCCCCTCCCCTCCCGATCTTTCTCTCTTGGCATTATGTGGGCCACTTTCCAGTTCAAACTGAAACAACTAAGATGACAAATATGTGGCCAACTTCAACAGGAATAGTTTTGTCTGTAGCCACTTCTAGTGGATTTATTGACAAATAAATATTCTAATGTTCAGTGGGATTTATTCCCAGATTAATGTTGCAACAGCTTGGTTACAAAACAGTACGAAGTATGTCCAAGAGAGTATATTAAACATAAATATGTAATAAGCAAATAGCCCTTTTACACAATTCAAATAAACATTCTTCTGTTTACTCTGTCTCAACTCTTCCCTTCACTGTTATCTCCTTATGATTTATTGATTCAGTACATCTGTATAAGTACAGAACGTTTTCAACTCTTGTGACATCAATATAAACAGTCCGTAACCCTCTCTTTCAGGCCTCCCAATGGTCTTCTCATCACCATTGTAACTGAGTCCATTTCCCATGCTGCTGGTCATCTTCTTTCCTTTCCACTTTTTCTAACACGAGAGCCTTTTCCAGAGAGTGGGGTCTGTCCAAAGTAGGATATTTGAGCCTGGCCATTTCTGCCTCATATGAGATCTCTAGATTGATTTATTCAATGATCCATCAGTTTGTTTTCTTGGTTGTACACAATATTTTCAGGGTCTCCTGCAACACTAATGATCAAAAGCATCAATATTCTATCCTGCATCTTTAAAGTCCAACTTTCCCTTCCATAAAGCATCACAGGGAATATACCATGGCTTGCACAATTCTGATCTTTTGTATAGACACATCCGGCATCTTGTTACTTGGAATTTTAGAGGCTGGTTATCCTTTCCAAGACCTTCATGACTGTTCTATGCAGTGTTAATCTGTCTCCTTATGGCATGATATTATATTGTATTAGCTATGTTCTCTATAATAGTTACATGGTTTTTTTATCTTATCCTTTCAGTAGGAAACTGCACTTTATAATTTGTAAATACCACCTACTATACAGGTGATGCCTTGTTAATAAACTTGTCAATGGCTGAGCCTGCACTTATCCAGAGGCTTAATGATCAACATTAAAAACCTTTTCACATCAGTACCTGAAAAATTGTTATTATAAACCCTGTTCATCATCCTGCCCCTATTTCCTCTTTTCAATTTTCTCCTTCCAATCTTTGCGGTAAAATAGACTGAGAAAGAGGCAAACATCCAGAGTTTTTACAGAAAGCCGTTTAAAGATCTGCTATTTACTGCTACATCAGATTCTCTCAAATTTCGTTCTGTTTTTATTTGACGATTTTAAGTGCAACATACGAATGAACAAACTGTTCAGTAATCAGTCACATTTTCAGAGCCGCTTGTCCCTCCCCATTTCCTTTACAAACCATCCCAATGTTAGGAACTCCCCCCCCCTTCTCACCTCCATTGCTTTGTTATTCATAGGATTTCTATATGGAAGAAGAAGGGCAAAAGCCAGTTCCGTGACCCAATTTGCTATACCACCCAACCCGCCTTTTCCCCCGTACTTCTATGCTTCGGTATATCGCGCAAAGCAGGCTCGGCGGATCTCAGCTAGGCCTCGGGACCGTTGCTAGGGCTACGCTCCCTCCGAGTTGTATTGATTCGAACGGGACGAATCAGAGAGCGAGGCTGAGAAGGGAGCGGCGGATTGGGGGCCTTAGCTTCCCGTGACGCCTTGCGCGCGGGTGATGAGGAAGGAAGAGTGGGCGGGGAAAGGGGGAGGGCAGAGAGTCGGATCGGCGCCATATTGGATGGCTCTCGCTGAGGGCAGGTGAGAGGGAGGAGGGTTTATATTTTCCTACCAGCGGGTCCATTCTTTTCTCTTTTGCGCCCAGGTGAAAATGGGCGCGGGGGCTTCTGGAGAAAGGCTCTGTTGCATCCCCATGTGATGTTGCGACGGGGCTGCCTGGGGTTGGATGCGGCGGCAGGGCTGTCTTGTTACGGGAGCGTTCAGGCTCACAGGGATTTAAAGCGGTGGGTGAATGAGGAGAGGGAGGCAATTCGGGAGACCCCTCCCCTCTTCTGAAGGATCTCTTGTTCTCTGTAATAAAAGCGATTTGCAGGGTTCCTCAGGGGAGGCTGGGGGTTAATTCCCAATTTTTCTCCAATCCCTGCTGGTTATCTCCATCCTTAGTCCAGTGATAGATGCTAAAGGCAGCTCTCCCCCCCCCCTCCCGCCGCTCCATGTATAGCATAGAATAGAGGAAACCTGGGAGAGGAATTATACTTACCTGCATTTATTTAATACTGCCTACTTCTGAATTGCATTTAAAAAAAAACGTTTCGTGTTAAGATGTGGAAATGTCTTAATTTCATCGAACTTGGGTTTGACCCCGATCGTCTGGCTAGGAGAAGTTGAGATTTGGGTGCTGTAGAAGCTTGAGGGCTTTAAGCAGGGGTGCACTTGATGGATGATGGTTAGGATTGACTGGATAGTTTTTCTTTTTTTTGGGAATTTTGAAGCCCCATTCAAAGAAAAAGGCCCCATTCCCATTTTCTTTTTTCATCAGGAAAAATTATAGAGAGGATACACAGCATGCATTTTTGGTCAATTCACTATTATGATAATGTAAAATGTATAGTTATAACTTAATTTGTCTTTTTGTATTATCATTGCCCAAAACTTTATCAGGCAAATATTACCTGCTAGGAATGTCAATGCAACACAGATTGAGGGCACAGATGTGATATTGCTGATTTAAAAAGTCAGATAGTAGAATAATTATCCCAGTGGTTATCAGCACAGTGAGTGCCATACCAAAAAATATTGGACGGCATCTAGAAAATCTCTGCATTGACAATGTTTCTATCAGTCAGTCACAAAAGGACACTTTTCTTGGATTCACACATATGCTTTGTTACTACATTACATCCTGGGTTCTTGGGAAGAACTTGATGTGTATAAAGGCCAACACCAGCTAAAGAACTGGCAACTATGATTTCACATTGTTATCTATATAATATTTTTATCCTGCATTTTATATATTTTGGTCAATTCAGGGTGGCAAATATACTTGATATTCCTGCCTCCTATTTTCCCCACAACAACAAATCTGTGTAGTGGGTTGGTCTGAGAGAGAGTGGCCCAAAGTCACCCAGCTGGCTTTCATGCCTAAAGGAGGCCTAGAATTGGCACATTTATGGAATTTAGAGAAAGTCTTGAGTGAATTAACTCAGATGCCAATTGCTGGTTGATGGAGCTTACAGATAACTTCGAGCTATGTGTCAGGTAAACCAGATGGAGAGACAGATTGATATGAAAAGTTCATCAAAGTTCATCTCCCTACAAGATCATAGATCATTCAGAGGGGCAAGGAAGACCTTTATTGCAACTCTCTGAGATGTAGAAATGCATTTTAAGTAGTACGTATTTTTAATATGGAAAATCAAAAATAAGAGTATTTTCTATAACTTTCATAAATTTCTAGTAATTCAGGTGGGGAAAGAGAATACACGTATTTATGGCTTTTGATATTTCTACACATAAATAAGAATTATGCTTCATTTTCTTATGCCATAAATATCGGATTAATATTTTGGCAAACAATGTTGGTTATGCATTCCTCATAGTGAAAACTGACTTCTGGTAATACAAGGTTTCATTGGTAGGTAGGTCTGCTCAGGCTTTGAAGGATCCTAAGTGTATCTGCCACAGCTTTGCACAGAAACATTGCAGAATTGGGTAAAAACTTTGTAAGCTTTAGTTCTCAAGGTTTTTTAAAACCCAGCTTTCTAATTTAAATAGCAGTAAGGAAACTTTGAATTGTTTGTCTTTCTGTAGTACCATCACTATCCATGATGCTTTACCACATGTAAACAGGTAAGCACTGAGGAGTTCACTGTCTAAAATCATGAAAATGGAGTCTCACAGAAGAAATGTGTGATTGTTTAAATTACAAGTTGCTAAGTTTAATTGTATGGAGAACAATGAATTCTTAGAATTGGTCCCAGCCAATCCCCTCAGGTAATAAAAGAATGATGACAATCACCTGATTTTAACATATAAGAAGACTTTGGCTACACAACTTTTTTGCTTGTAGGCAGAGGGAAACATTTCTAATTTCTGTATAGGATGATTTCGGCTTGATCATGTCTATAAATGAGTGATTTGCACAGTGCGTAAATCCATTGTAACTAAGTGAAAATAGGTATAATCTAATTTTAAAAGAGGAATTAGAACTCACAATTAAGTTTTAACATTTTAACGGCTTGGAATTTGATGTACTGGTTCTGCCTTTTTCTTCACAGCCTATTGGTCACCCCCTGGTCTCCATGCACAAAAAAATTGTGTGAGACTATTATAAGACATCTTGGCTCTTTCCCCCCCTGTCCTTCACCTGTCCATGATGGATCAAGACTATGAAAGGCGCCTTCTCCGCCAGATCAACATCCAGAATGAAAACATGATGCCTTCTGTAAATATTAAGCATTTAAAATTTTCCTATATATTGTACAAGAAATAAAATCCTTCTGTTGTGGCATACATCTCTAAAGAGATTCATATTGTACAAGATATTAAAGAGCAAACACATGCTGGGTTGTGATATGGTTAAGTTACAAATGATCACCATCTAGTTGTATTTGCAATCAAAGTATATCTTAGAGAGGGGTTACTTCAAAAAAATGGAGTGTTAGAAAAATGCATTTAATTTAAACTTAATTAAAATTGAAACTACCTTTCAATTTTAATTTAACCCTGACCCTAAAGTAATAATTTGGTGGTAACTTGTTAAGGGTTAGGTAACTTAGGAAACTTCAGGATCTTTCAGGGTTGCATCCCTGTTTTGAGGGGCTATGTGAGGCCCTGGGAAAACAGCTTGTGGGTATCTGCCTAAGGAAAGTGATGAAGGTGACAACAGACGTAATTTGAACTTGTATTAGAAGAAACATATGTATTTTCAAATGTTCAATTTGTTAGATTCAGAAGAATCCTATTTTGTTGGTTTGGAGAAATATAAAAGGTCTCATTAAAATTATATAATGCTTATTTATATGGAATGTTAGTAGCCAGATGTTGGACTTGTCCATTGACATTCACAACAGCAGAGTGAAAATGAAACAAATGGGGAAGCGTCCCAATTCATATATTTCACTGGGGGTTTTTCAGTAATTCAGTAATTTTTTGTTTTAAAAAAGTTACTGGCAACAGTTGATTGAAATTTAGTACTCATTTTGTATCCGTAAGGTGATGATGATGTAAATATATACTGAACGTTATAGACAATTTTGCAAGATTATGTATTGTTAGTGTGGTCATAATTAAACTTCCATTAAACTGCACCAAATGCCCTGACCCAAATAAGCTGTTCCAATCCATTTAGAATACTCTATAAGTGGTTCTGAATGATCCAGAAAGGATTCAACCTGTGACTTCCAGAACTGAGAATCACAGTTCTGGAAGTGACAGGTTGAATCCTTTCTGGATTATTCAGAATGGACCTTCCTGAGCTGGAATGGGTGATTTTAAAGTCAGAACATTCTGTACTTAATGTACGTAAACTGTACTTAACTCAATAATAGATTTTGGCTCTGAGAATTAAAAAAGCAAAACAGCCCAAGCAGATAAAAAATAACAAGGTTTTTGTACCGTTGAAATAGCTTTTAAATGTGAAGACTTTGTTCTCCTTTCCAATAATTCTGTAGGTAGCTTGCATAATCCTTGCTAATGCTACAAATGAGGTACCCTTACTTCACTCTCATAATTTTAGAATGCTAGGAATGTTAAATGGTTTCTGATGGAAAAAGTTATACTGTATTAAAAAGTGATCAGTATGCACTGAATGATACACACTAAAAGTGTATGTCTGCAATATTCACATGGTAAAGAATGTTGATAAACACAGGTTAGTTAATGGACACAATCAGTATTTCTAGAAATTAACACTTTGGACTTATGGTTTGCCATGATTGGAGAGGTTTTACTGTTTTATCTCTTCTAATGATGTTCCGATTATAAGATTATTTTACTCAAATGTGGTTCAGTTGTACTTGCACCTGCTGAAATGTAATTCCCTCTAGAGTTTGCTTGTTTGTTGATTGATGGTCTGTACTCCTAATTAGGTATACATAAGGTTATGTCTTTGCCCAGAAAGACGTTGTGTTTGTTAGTGGTCCTAAATTAACTTAGTTTGGAATTAAATGTTAAAAAAAATATATAAACACAACAGTGCAAAGTGAGGTAAGCTATAGAAAAATGCCCAGCTCATATCATAAATACAGATTCTGGAATCCCATTTTTCTAAGTTTCATTTTTGCTGAGTTTCATTTTTAAGGCAGTTGTATTGTTTTGCCGCTGGTCTTTGTTGTGGGTTTCCAGTGGCTGGTTTCCTGATCTTTCCTTCTCTCCCATTCTCCCTCTTTCAAAATTCCAGGTTACAGATATGAGGAGAACCTTGACACCTTCTAATTCACCCATCTCCTCCCCTAGTAAACATGGTGACAGATTCATTCCTTCCAGAGCAGGAGCAAATTGGAGCATCAGCTTTCATAGAATAAATGTGAGCTTTGCAGGAAGGCCATTCAGTTGGTTGACATCATGCTTTCTTCCTTCCTGTTGGTCATCCCATTTGCGTGTTTTGTTCTAAATATATATTTTACAATCATTATTAAACATTTGATGGCATCCAAAACAAAATAACATGGTCAGTGATTGAAGTTGTGGTTTTAAATCATAGGGAAGGTGGCTTAGGCCTGTCATGACCAAGATTGTCAGGAAGCAGGTCATCCAGCCTAGCATATCAACTCAGGCTGGCAGGCCTCTCCCAATTTTTTTAGAAGGAAATCTGGTAATTTGAGCTACTTACCTAGAGATGGAAGTGATGGTCAAATTTGGGAAATTTGTATGTATAAAGCAGGGGTTTGTCCAGCTGTTCAGAGTGTCAGGAGTTGGGATGCAAGGCTTTTGGGACTTAAAAATGCTGAGGAATTTCAACTGACTACTTAAAGATGGGTTTAGTTATTTAAAAATATCCAGTTTATGGAAATAAGATTTTTTTTTCTTAATAATTGATTATAAATATATACCAGCAAGTCACACTCTAAATATCAATGGAAAACAATACATGCAGGGATTGTTTGATAGATATTGAAAGACTGTAAATAAAAAAGCTTGTTTGAATGAAAAAGGAATGGGGTCCAGCTGATCCTACATTTTAGCATAACTGAATAGTTTCCTCCCTGATGCAGCCTATTTAACCTTTGAAAGCAGAGAGTAAATAAGGAGTGGAGCTGCAAAGCAAATTATAAAACTCCCAAACTGAATGAACGGGATAGCAATGTTTATTGAAGAGGTATTTTGAAAACTTTTGGCATTTAAAAAAAATACCAGAATTTCTGGGTGAAAAGATAATGTTCCTTGAACTCCATATTCCTCTAAAATGTCTAAGCACTGAAGAGGACAAGATAGATTCTGGAACAATTCTTAAATTGAGGAAAATAAGCGTAAGTAGTGCCCAATTTGGCAAGTGGTCAAAGTAGAACCTCTTAATATGTGACTCAGGATCTTCTGCAGTGGGGCTGCTTAGAAAGCTTTACAACAATTATATTGACTTTTGAAAAGAAAAAAGAGATCCACTATAAAGTTTGGAAATTCTAAACGTGGGTGCGTGCTAATTGTTTTATCTGCATTTTTAGGAAAATGAAAAGTCTCCAAGTCAAAATAGAAAAGCAAAAGATGCCACTTCAGACAACGGCAAAGGTAGAGACCAAAACTTGCCTACTGCTTGCATGCCTTAGACCAGGGGTAGGCAACCTTGGCTCTTTTATGACTCGTGGACTTCAAATCCCAGAATTCCTGAGGCAGCCATGCTGGCTCAGGAATTCTGGGAGTTGAAGTCCACGAGTCATAAAAGAGCCAAGGTTGCCTACCCCTGCCTTAGACCCTCTGAAGAGATTTGGGTAGGCTGGTTTACCACGTTATCTGGTTTGCTGTAGTCTGTGCCAACCTGGGGGGAGAGCACTAAAATAATAATCATGTAAAAGATATTTAGCAGGGTCTGAGGCTATTGCCAAAACGAGTGTAAGTTTTACGGAAGAAAAAGGGATCCTTAGGGGATCCCTTAACTTTATCCTTAAATAAGATCTCAGCGTTACTTGTACTCATCTTTCATGTTTATAATTAAATGTATTAGACAGATTTAGCTAACTTTTAAATTCTGTCTCCAACCTCCTGCTTACTAACATCTTTTGTAAAATGTCTCATTTTTCAAAAAACGTTTTGAAATAATAATGTTTTGTATGTCCTTTTTTGTAAGCTGCTACGTGCTTCCAGTTAACCCTTTTTTTTTTTTTTAAGAAACGGCCAATCAGCTTGACAAGGTTTTTGTTTGTGCAGATGGCCTTGCCTACTCCGCCTTGCTAAAAAATGAACTCCTTGGAGCTGGGATTGAGAAAGTGCAAGATCCACAGACAGAGGACAGGAGGCTGCAGCCCTCCACGCCTGAGAAGAAGAGCCTTTTCACGGTATTCTTCTCCACTGCAAATTGTATTATTGCCTTTTTGTAAAATAGTCAACTGTGGCCTACAATAAAAAGCAAGAAGTATTAATAATTTAGGAAGGGTTAAACTCAATTAGATCTGTTTAGCTGAGCATTCTGTTTAGCTGGGGATCTGTTTAGCTGAGCGTTGTGTTTTGTAAAGTGGCCCATTTAATAGCTGAAATTTAGACTGTTTCTGGATTTGGAAATTCCAGTTAAGACATTGTGGGGGGAAAACCTTGATCTGTTATATTTCATTAACTATTTAAAACAAAGAATTTAAGATTGCTAGATCACATGGTGGTACAGCTATTAATTGAAATGCAAATTTATAAGAAAAATCAAGGCTGCCTGTATCAGACCAAAGTGGAATCGAATTCAGCTTCCTGTTCTCCTCAAATTAATCTGATGGTGATTGGAATCCCATTAGTGCAGTAATATTCTCCCAGATTTTTAGAAATGAGTATTCAGAGATAGTATTTCCATTATGTCTTAAGTATGCAAAACATTTTGAAAAGGTATGTCACAAAGCGTGTTAGCCAGAGCAAAATAGCTGTCTTGGAACAGAATTGTGACACATGCCCTAACATGTTTATAAAGCAGTTATTTTCAATCCTTTGCATAGTCTTAATATCTGACCCTTCTCCCACTAACTCGCCTGACTCGCCTCCCACTAACATTAAAAAAGGAACTTTAAAACACAACAAAAGAAGCATTAGGATAATGGTAAAAAAATCTTGAAACAAATTGAAAAGAATTACATCATAAAGCAATGTGAAATTATTTATTGTCTTTCTGATACGTTGCTTGTCTGAAAGCAAGCAAAGATAAACCATTCTGGGGAGGCTATTTTAGTTTTATTTTTTAATTACAGCTGAAAAGGATGTGGTTGGAGCAGACTCTTGAGTCACTCTCTGTTCCTTATCTTGTTGCCTGTTGAAGGAAGGCTGTAGACAAAGAAGACTAAACAGGCTGTTGTAAGCATTGGGCAGATAGGAAGGCAAGACTGACTTCATACATGCATTGCACTAAGCTAGGATCTTGTTGAGTAGTCACAATGGCTGGGGTTCAGAGAGCATGTTAAGCCAAAATTAAACACATATGATACCTTAGTGCAGGGGTGTCAAACTCGCAACGTCACGTGTCGTGACGTATCGCGACTTTTTCCCCATTGCCGGCAATGGGGTGGGCGCGGTTTCGCCATGAGGCATCCGGCCTTCAGTGCAATATGTGAAGTCTGAATGGATTGAGAAATCAAGCGGCTGTTCCTTGACAGAAAACTCAAGTTTGCTAATTTTGGGGTAATTGTTTTCTCCTTGTTAAATGTAGTATTCCCTCACCGCAAAACGTTCCAGTCCTGATGATGGCAATGAGGTCTCTCCATACTCCCTGTCCCCTGTCAGCAACAAAAGGTTGGCTACCATTTCAAATGGGATGATGGTTATCCATGCAGAATAATAATCCTGGAACTAATACCAATTAAATATCACCTGAGTCTTATCTTTTTAGGAGCTGTATTGTCTGTTCTGTGTCCTAGTTCTAAGACAGGGTAGAATAAATAAATAAAATTCCACAACATAAAAACCCATACCTCCTCCCCCCCCCCCCATGGCAGCAGCAACATAATCAAATCAACCGTTCTCCATGGTCCCCAGGCAAACTGAAAAAAACATGTCTTCAGAGCCTTTCGGAAAAGCAACATGGTGGAGGGTCAGTCATACCTTGGGGGAATAATAATAATAATAATTAATAATAATAAAAAGTTGGAAGGGACCTTGGAGGTCATCTAGTCCAACCCCCTGCTCAGGCAGAAAATCCTATACCATTTCAGACAAATGGCTGTCCAGTCTCTTCTTAATAAACTTCCAGTGTTGGAGCATTCACCGCTTCTGGAGGCAGGTTGTTCCACTGGTTCATTGTTCTAACTGTCAGGAAGTTTCTCCTTAGTTCTAGGTTGCTTCTCTCCTTGATTAGTTTCCATCCGTTGCTTCTTGTCCTGCCTTCAGGTGTTTTGGAGAATAGCTTGACTCCCTCTTCTTTGTGGCAGCCCCTCAGATATTGGAACACTGCTATCATGTCCCCCCTCGTCCTTCTCTTCATTAAACTAGACATACCCAATTCCAGCAGCCGTTCCTTATATGTTTTAGCCTCCAGTCCCCTTATCATCTTTGTTGCTCTTCTCTGCACTCTTTCTAGAGTCTCAACGTCTTTTTTACATCGTGGTGACCAAAACTGGATGCAGTATTCCAAGTGTGGCCTTACCAAGGCATTGTAAAGTGGTATTAATACTTCACGTGATCTTGATTCTATTCCTCTGTTAATGCAGCCTAGCACTGTGTTGGCCTTAAGCCTGTCTTCTGGAGTGTTGGCTATTCCTGCCAGCTTGGTGTCGTCTGCAAATTTGATGATTTCCCCATCTATCCCCTCGTCCAAATCGTTGATGAAGATGTTCCGTTGAGAAGCCCTTTTTCATGGTCCCACCAAATATACGTCCCTAATAGACAGGACTGCAACATACCCTGCCTTCCCATCCTTGTGGGCTGGGTGGATGTAATATAGGAGAGGTGGTCCTTTAAATAATCTGGAATTCCTGAAATGGCTTCAGAAAATAGTAGAACAGCCAGATTTCTTTTCACATTTTTAAAAATTCATTTTTTATATATATATTTGTAGGAATTAGGTCACCAACTAGGGTATATCTGTGGGAGAATGGATATTCCTTCTCTGTGTGTCTTTCCTCAACTTTTATGTACTTCCTCCTTTCAATAGTCAAAAGTTACTTCGATCACCTCGAAAGCCCACAAGGAAGATATCCAAGATTCCATTCAAAGTTTTGGATGCTCCAGAGCTTCAGGATGATTTCTACTTGAACCTAGTCGATTGGTCATCCCTCAATGTCCTTAGTGTTGGTCTTGGGACGTGTGTCTACCTTTGGAGTGCTTGCACTAGCCAGGTAAAGCCTGTTGTTTGGGACAAGAGTTTACATTCCTGTCCTTGGACATCTCTCCCAGTAGAGAGTCAGAATATTATTTTGCCCCTTGAAGAAGTCTCTCTTTTGAGTAGCTTTGTGGGTTTCTGCTCTGGTGGCTTGCCCTGGGCATGCTCCACATTTAAATTTGAAAAACAGTATCTCTCAGCTACTAGGAGTTTGGAAGCCCCCGGTTTGAAATTTTTGTTAAGGACAGAATTTCCTTAACTGCTTGACGCTCGGACTCCAAAAGTACAAGAGAGGTTTCTGAAACCCAAGATAAGATAAGATAACCTTTATTGTCATTTTTATATTGTGGGCACAATGGCACACATCAAAAAATGAAATTTAGTTGCCCGCTCTCAAAGTGAAACACATACATGACACACACCTAAACATACTATGTACAACATATATATAGACCCACTTCCCTACATATACATAGCAAATAAATATTAAATACTGTCCATCTTGAATATATAACGCAAGGAGGAAGCTTGAGAGTTCGCAAGGTTAATGCTGTATGGAATGAAACTGGCTGAATCTGGATGTTCTGCTACGGATACCACGAAGTATATGAATTCCCGTTTTTTTCATTGCCTTCATACAGATTTCTGCTTTACTTTTTTTTTCTCCCCAAGGTGACGCGGCTGTGTGATCTATCCGTGGAAGGTGATTCTGTGACCTCTGTAGGATGGTCAGAACGGGTCAGTATGTGGTCACTGCAGGCCTGAGACCAAGTTTGAGAGCCAGTCTGCTGTAGTGGCTAAGGTGCTGGCCTAGAAATCAGGAGAGTGTGGGTTCTAGGCCTCCCTTAGGCCTGACAGTTGGGTGACTTTGGGACAGTCACTTTCTCTCAGCCCAACCCACTTCACAGAGTCGTTGTGGGAAAAATAGGAGGAGGCACGAATATTAAGTGTGTTCGCCAACTTGAGTTAGATATATATATATATATAAAAGATGGGATAAAATGAGGAGGAGACAAGAAAAATGGATAATTCAGTAAAGGCTCTAGAATTAAAATGCATTTTTAAATTGAAACAGTAAAAAAGAGCTAAAGGGCTAAAACCAAGACAGATGGACCACTGTTTAAACCTATATACTACGTTGCCAACCAAGCCGTAGCTCAGCAGTGCTTTGTAGACAGAAGATTCTAGATTTTATCTCTGAAATCTCCTGTTAAAGGATATTAATTGATAGAGAAATTTTGCAGAGATGCCTCTGCCATAGAGCATACTGGGCAGTTCCAGATCAGGTGATCCAGTAATTGCCTATATATTGATACAAAATTATTACTTTCACATACTTATCCATATTACATATTTGCACACCACATGTTATTCTGCACAGACTTATTTTTCAAAAAACATACAAAGGCCTTTATCATAAAGAGCGCGACTCGGTGTCTGGCGGAAATCTTGTACAAGTGAATCTGCACACATATGCCTGCAAAATAAAATAACAGCAAATGTTTAGGTGTCCAGCTGGTAGCAAGAGAGAGAGAATACATTCTTCAAAATTGCTCTAGAGCTGGGATAGTATTTGGAGCAGTGTTTTCTCAGGACAGTGATAGTTCCTGCAGCCATATGTTTGATATCTTTTTTTTTCTTTTTCTGCTTAGGGCAATTTGGTGGCAGTTGGGACCCACAAAGGTTTTGTACAGATCTGGGATGCTGCAGCAGGAAAGAAACTCTCCATGTTGGAAGGTCACACAGCCAGAGTGGGTAAGAAAAGCTGTCGCTTGTTGGGACATGCTGTCCCATCTTGAATGTTGATTTTTTTTTCCTTGCTCAGTAATGAATTCTCGTTATACTTAGCACGGTAGACAACTCTTGGTCATTGTGAGAACATTGCAGTGGATGATATGGCCCCATTCTTCCATAATCCTAGGTTAAATTATCTGGGACTTGAATGCTTCCTAAGCCATCTTCTACCTGTCTGTGAACCTGTCCACGTGCCGAGATCATCTTTGGTAACCCTACTTCGTGTTCTGTTGGAAAGCTAGAATATTGTTACCTGAAATGGGACATCGCTGGTTGCTGCAAGTTTTTGGATGTGCTTGCCATGTGTTTCTCCCTTAATTTTCAGATGCTAAGTGAAAATGATTTTGTTCCACCCAGGTTAGGATTTGAATGGCTTTTTATTTAGCTGTTTTCTGTGGAGGGACTCATGCTTTGACTGTGGCTGTTTTTTATTGTTAAGCTGCTTTTTAATTTGATTCATGGGGTAGATAGCTCTTTACCTTTTAGGAGACATGTTAAAATTTTAAGGATGTAGATCATTTTCAATCTGAATGTTGAGAACGCAGAAGATGGTTCATAACTTTTGTGTTATTTTAGTTAGGCATAATTCTTTTTTAGGAAAGAAAAATAATATATCGTGTTGTGTAGCTATCTGGTTTTATTCTCTATGAGCAATTAGCTAACGTTGCATCTAATCCAGTGGCTAGAATCACACCTGGTAACTAAATGGAAAAGGGCCACTCAAGCTGCAATTTGGGGTGGGGGGGGGACCCTTCCTGAGACCTATAGAGTTGCTGTTGCTAGTCAAAACAAGTATTGGAACAGGTGATCAACAGCTTTCTGGATAAACAGGGCAACAGTTATTGAAATATGCTTCAGAAGGGGTGACCTATACAAAATCTAATCACTTCTTAGCTTTAAACAACAGGGATATTCAGTTTTCTTTCAAAAGTGTAATTCCTTCATAGTCTTGAGGCAGTTTTTTTTAGCTTCCTTTCATTATTAAAGATGAAATTATGAAATCTGGCATCATACGCTGGATGTTGCACTGGAAGAGAGAATTGTTTTGAGAAACCCAAATGTAGTTCTTATCTTTAAAATAGTATTAATTCCAACCATTTCTGACATGACTTTCCTCTTGCAAATGGCTGGTTTTTTTAGTGATTAGACTGGCTCCGAGCGTGACATTTCCCCAACAGTGGCAGGAGCTGCTCTAGAAGTGACACACAGAACTTCTCTTCATAAAGGATTTTTCCCACCTAGTCTTCACAGCACTCCTCTGTTCTAGGTGCTCTGGCATGGAATGCAGACCAGCTATCTTCTGGCAGTCGGGACCGGATGATCCTCCAGAGAGACATCCGGACGCCTCCCTTGCAGTCCGAACGGCGCCTTCAAGGCCATAGGCAGGAAGTGTGTGGGCTGAAATGGTCCACAGATCACCAGCTCCTGGCATCTGGTGGGAATGACAACAAGGTGCGGTGACTAGCCTTGCATTAACCTCTGCTGATCCAGGGTGGCTGTGGATACACAATCTGTAGTTGCTGCATTTCTGTGATAGTCTGTAGCAGGAGAGTAGAAGACTGGACCCTGAATTAAGAGACTGCTAGAAGCGTACCATAGTAGTTGACCTTGACACAGAATATTGCACTGTTTTTTATTTTAAATTTAAATACGTCTGAACAATACGTTCACAGTAAGGTATCTGAGATGACAAAGAGCTGTTCTCTAAAACACTATATAAGATTTTATATTTCATCTGTTCTCTTATTGAGGGTGTGGGGAGACATTTTGGCCCTCAGCTCCTCACCACTAGTTATGGCTGGCAATATTAGTGAGGAAAGTCCATCTGGCTCCTTTTTGAGGATGTGCTTTTCTATAGGCTGCTGATCCTGATTTTATCTTTTCCCATTCCTTTCTGAAATAATGTTCAATTTTTAATGTTCATTTCCAGTTCGTCTTTATTGTTAGATATTGCTTTGTATGGCCCTTTTGAGGGGTGCAATATAACATGCATTTAATCCCCGCTTAGCTGCTGCTTGGAGTGCTGAGGGTCCTCCCCAGAGCTATTCACAACCCATTTTCAAGGTTCTAATGTTTTCCCCACACACACACCAGTTACTTGATCGCATTTGGGGTGCTTGGCAACCAGCTCCCACTTACAGCTGTTTATAGTGTCCTACGGTCATATGTCCATGATCTTCAGCTTATTTTGGCCAGTTTCCAACTAAAGCTGCCCATTGGTGAAAACGGGTTGGCCTAACGGTTGCTGCAAAAACAGCTTGTAAAATCAGGCACAGTCAAGAGGTGACCCACTTAACGTCCGCCATTACTATAATTCCCAGCTCAATTACGGTCATAAGATGAGGACTACATTGTACATGGTTTAATTAAATAAAAACAGATAAACAGCTATGGAAAATGTAAAAACGTGGAAAGGCGAGAATAGAAATGTTCAAATTCAAAATGGGAGTTTAGTAACAGCCCAACTTCCTTAAATCTTGAGGACGAATTCCATATATGTCACTACGTGTTATTCTAACACTGAGTAGAACAGTTCAGTCCACAAATCAGTTTTAAGCTGTTTGATTATTGATGGCATTGATTTTTCAATTAAAAAAAATACAGTTTAGAACTCAGTGGACAGCCGTAATCCAAACTGGGCCGTGAAAGAAAGTCTGTTTTTCCAGTTGTTATTCCCCTTCCCTCCCCGTGGGAAAAAAAACAACAGTCCTGGAGCAAAGAACGCAAGTGGCAACTCTTTTGAGCCTCTGCCCCAAGTGCCAGCAGGGCCCTTTTTGCTCTGAAAGCACGATACTCAACCGGCCTCTGTCCTTCCTTTCCAGCTCCTTGTCTGGAACCATTCCAGCCTCAGCCCCGTCCAGCAGTATACAGAGCACCTGGCAGCAGTGAAAGCTATTGCTTGGTCCCCTCATCAGCATGGGCTCCTGGCTTCAGGAGGTGGGACCGCTGACCGCTGTATACGTTTCTGGAACACCTTAACTGGACAGCCTTTGCAGTGCATTGACACAGGGTCACAAGTGTGCAACCTTGCTTGGTCCAAGCATGCCAACGAACTGGTAAGGACCAGCGGAGGGTACGGGAATGGCAAAGTGGCCCACCTTCCTTGGTTGAGGAATAGCAGAAGGATTCCCAGTTTGGCTGCTGGTTGGTTTGTTTGTTTTTTCTTCTTCTTCTTCTTCTTGTGCCATATCCGTTATCGGACGTTGGCGATCATGTTGGCGATCCTGTTTTTATCAGCAGCCGCACGCAAAAGTGCTGCTGAGTTTTGTCCAAACCAGTCCCTAAGATTTTGAAGCCATGATCTTCTTCTTCTGCCTGGACCTCGTTGGCCTTCAATCTTTCCCTGGAGGATTAAAGGGAGTATGCCGTATTTTTCTGGGTGTCGCATCACATGTCCGAAATATTCTAGCTTTCGTTTTTTAATTGTTTTGATGATTTCCCTTGGCTTTCCCAGGCGGCTTAAAACCTCCTCATTTCTGATTTTATCAACCCAGTTTATACGTAACAGCCGCCTGTAAATCCACATTTCAAATGCTTCTGGTCTCTTCAGGTGGCCTTCTGTCAGAGACCAACTCTCTACTCCGTAGAGCAGGATAGAAAATACATAGCATCTGACAAGCCTGATTTTCAGTCTTAGGCTTATGTCGTGACTGCAGAAGACCTTTTTCATTTTGAAGAATGCTGTTCGAGCTTTCTCGAGCTTTGTTTTTTAGCAGGGTTCAATGTGACACAGGGAATATTATGTTGAACTTGGAAGCTTTGAGACATAATTCTCTTCAGGTGGGCTTTATGTCTATGAATACTTAACCATGTAGTATGGCTGTGGTATTACTATTATCCTTCTTATTATCTTTCTTACTACCCCCCCCCCCTTATTGGGATGATGGTGGTGGTAATGTTGCTTTGCATGTACACTGAGAGCTACTGCACTGCAGACAAATTCCTTGTGTGTCTAATCACACTTGGCCAAATAAAGTATTCTGTTCTTTTCTTTAGCCGTGACCAATGCAGAAGATACTGAATGCTAGAGTAGCAATCCTTTGGCTAGAGCGGGGCTGTTCCTCTCTTCGAAAGCAGGGGGGCCCTTAGCTGCTATTAGTGGGCTTAGGGCAGAGTTTATGCCTTTTATTAAAGGCACGTCTATCTTCTGCTACGTCTCTTGATAATTTGAACACTGTCCTCTCATTCCAAGCTACCTTGCAGGGCTTTTGTGAAGAATGCCTCAGTTTATGGGAGAAGTGACATAACATAATTCTGAACTAAAAATGGAACTGAATAAAAATAACTGGTTTTTTTTTTTTTGCTTTTATTTTGGGTCCTCAAAGTTCCCACTTGTATAAGCTTTTCCTTCAGCAGCTTGCAAGGGATGTTTTCTATCTCTTGATCTCTCTCTCCAGTCACGAAACAGATCAAATAATTCCTTGGCTGAGACAATTGAAGGCAAAAGGAGAAGGGGATGGCAGAGGTTGAGATGGTTAGACAGTGTCACTGGCGTGGTGAACATGGGTTTGGGGAGACAGGTTGTTGGTGTGCTATATAGTCCATGGGATCCCAGAGAGTCGGGCATGACTTGGCAACTGAACAATACCGAGTCAATTCATAGTTCTTAACTGCCTTAACTGATAAGGATTTCTACGGAAAACCTATTTAGAAACCACCATCAATACCCTCAAGAGTCAAATTATAACTGGGACCCCTTCCTCAGCCTTTGTGCTTGCTTTTTGTTTGTAGCTAAGACCTGAAGAGTATTCTCTCTCTAGGTGAGCACCCACGGATACTCACAGAACCAGATCCTCGTTTGGAAGTACCCATCCTTAACTCAGGTTGCAAAACTAACCGGGCATTCCTACAGAGTCCTTTACTTGGTGAGTATGGGGGGGTGGGGGTAGTGCATCCATCCTTGACCGTTTGATCGCCTTCACTATCATCAACCAGGGTATCTTCTGCTCTGGTTCCAGCAGTTGAGATTGGCAGTGTCTTGTGCGGGTGGTGCTGCTGGAGGGTAACACTGTCTTGTGTTGGTTCTCCTCCTTCCCCTGGGGTCAGTTCCAGACAACGTTGACAAGGAGCAAGTGGTGTCCCCCGTCCTCAGCCACCGCTTTATGAGATTCTGCAGGGTTTGGATAGTCTCCCCACTCTCATGTCCTCTGCATGGAGTTGTCATCTCTCTGCTTATGATACCCAGCTTTATCTCTCCGCCCATGGCAAATTAAGTGATGTTTGTTGGGAGTCTTTCCTGTTCTCTGAAATCTGGAACAATAGGTCTGAATGGGAACAGGAGGCTTTGGCTCAACCTAGCAAGACTGAATGGCACATTGGATTTTGGGGCCTGCTTATTCCCAGAACGTACCACCTTTGGTTCTGGATGGGGCTGGTCCCGCCCCAAACAGACCTACTGTGCAGGGTTCTCCTGGACTCGTGGGCCTGCTTGAAGAGCAGGTGGCAGTTGGGGCCAACTTCGTGTTTTATGTGTCAGTTGTGCCCATTCTTGGACCAGGAGGCTCTGCTCACTGCTACTCACGCCCTGGTCATCTCCTGACTGGATTACTGTAGTGTGCCCCACATGGGGCTGCCCTTGCAGAGCATCCAGAAGCTGCAACTGGTAACAGAATACGGCAGCACAGGCAGTTACGTGCACTTCAATCAACACAAATTATATTTCTGCTCCCTGAGCTGCTTTGGTTCCCACTATGCTTCTGAGGGTGCTTGTCGTGACATGTAAAGTCCTATATAGCATAGGACAGGGGTAGGCAACCTCGGCGCTTTTATGACTCATGGACTTCAACTCCCAGAATTCCTGAGTCAGCATAGCTGACTCAGGAATTCTGGGAGTTGAAGTCCATGAGTCATAAAAGCGCCGAGGTTGCCTACCCCTGGCATAGGACTAGGTTATTTCAGCACCTCTTTCCAGTTATGTCTACCCATTCCATCATGAGAGGCACGTTATGGGTCTGGTGAGACCCAGAAAGGGAGCCTTCCATGGCAGCTGCCCCGTGGAATATCAGCCCCTCTGATTTAGATTGGCCCTTCTGCCTCTCAAGAAGGCCCTGAAAACATGGCTCTGCCCCCACGCCTGGTGGTCCAGTAATGGTGTTGAGCTCTTACAAAGGCTGCCTTGAACTGATGTAGGATGAATTCTGTTGCGGATCATGGTTTTCCGTTTTTTTAAATTGATGGTGGATACTTTTTAAATGTTTGCCTATTGTTTTTAACCTGTTTTTTACTGAATTGTTGTTGCAAGCTGCCCAAAGTCACGTAGATGAGATGGGTTGCCATATAAATCAAACAAATAATAACAATCATTTTCCTCAGTTCTCTATGGCCCGTCTCTCAATCGATATATGTGTGTGTGTGTGTGTGTGTGTGTGTGTGTGTGTGTGTGTGTGTGTGTGTGTGCGTGCGTGCGTGCGTGCGCACACACACACACATGGTGAAAAGCTGAGTTCCCCAAACTTTTCGGCTTTGCGGACAGGCAAGGGGCAGAGGGAAAGGGGATGGTTCCACGCGAGTGGTAGGCAAACGCATGTACACGTGTGCAGCTTCATTTGTGCGAGCGGTGGGCACGTGTGCCCACCGCTCACACAAATGGAGCACGTGCACATGCACTTACCCACTGTTCGCACAAGTGGGGATATGCACGAGGTTGCCCACCCCTTCCGCAGCCTGTTTCCAAACGGCTCAAGGCCTGGAGGTGGACATGGCCCGGGGGTTGGGGACCCTTGGTGAAAAGGATAGACGTTGCTATGTGGGGTGGGTGGGTCCATCTCTGGCAAGGAATTCACCTCCTTTCCTTCTGTAGGCAATGTCACCAGATGGAGAAGCCATTGTGACTGGAGCCGGGGATGAGACATTGAGGTTTTGGAATGTCTTCAGTAAAACACGTTCTACCAAGGTACAATCTTTATATTTTGTTCATGTACTTGAGCAATCGTCTTTGAAGTTAATGCTGAATTCCAGTGGTGCGTGATGAGATGAGACTCATAAGAAATGGACCCTCTTAATGGAGGCAGAGAAGGCCTCAGCCTCAAACTGAGCTGCTGTTTGTCTTTGAAAAATATTTATTTATTAAATTTAAATTTCAGCAGGTTTTGGTCACTTCACATGACCCTGGGACACTGTGACTATCATAAATATGAATCAGTTGCCAAGCATCTGAATGTAAATCACAAGACCCTTGAATGCTGCAACATTCCAGCAGATCGGCGCTTCTTCTGGGCTCAGCAGAAGCACCAGAATCAGTGCTGCTTTCCAGCTGATTGGTGCTTCTTCAGGGCTCAGCAGAAGCACCAGGATCAGCGCCGAGCTCCAGCTGGAGCCTGGCGCTGATCCTGGCGCTTCCACTGAGCCCTGACAGCCCCGAAGAAGCGCCGATCAGCTGGAAAGCGGCATTGATCCTGGCGCTTCCCCTGAGCCCTGACAGCCCTGCAGCTCCAGCCATCTCTCGCTCAGGCTTGTGTGGTGCTGCCACCGGTTCAGCTCATTCCCCTCCCCCGCTACCACTTTTCTAGGATGGTCGCGTACCACCTGCCGGGTGCCAATGTACCACAGGTGGTACCCGTACCACTGGTTGAAAAGCCCTGCCATAGGGTAACTGGGCGGCAGCAGATAAAATCTTTTTATCTACTGCCATGTAAGTGGCTAGATACGTACCTCTGGATTTATGAATTCCATTCCAATCTAGTGCCAGTTCAGAAGTTCGAATAGGTGGCTCACCCTCATTGTTGTATTCTGCACATGTTTGAAGGC
The DNA here is from genome assembly GCA_023970755.1 of Azemiops feae. Lineage (NCBI taxonomy): Eukaryota > Metazoa > Chordata > Lepidosauria > Squamata > Viperidae > Azemiops > Azemiops feae. The sequence goes on from JALGBA010000219.1 coordinate 1,706,977, forward strand.
TATCTTGGGGGGAAAAATTGCCCATTTTGAAAAGTAGGCTGTAAAGAAATCATGCTTCTCTTCCAGGAAAGAACAATGAGTGGATTTTATTGAAGAATATCATCCTCAATGTCTGTTACCTCTCAAAAGGGTGCTAGGGACTTCTCATAGGTATATGGCTGGTTCTAAGGACAGAAGGGAACATAGAGTGAGGTGTCCTCTATGATCTAATACAGCTATTTCTCTGTTTTAAAAGCAGTTGATTTTACTGCCAGCCTGTGTAGAGTTAAAGGGGTTAAGACAGGGCTCCCTGACCCCTGGGCCGTGGTCCACACCGGTCAGCCGCTCGCACATATTGAGCTGTGTGTGCTCTTGCGTGTGCCTGCCACTCACGCAGATTGAGCTGTGTGTGTACCTGCCACTCACACAGAACCATCCCCTCTCCCCCCCACCCCAGCCAGAAAAGCTGGGGACCCCTGGGCTAAGAGATGAAAGGTGGAGCAGAGCAGTCAATAATTTGTTCATTGGTTTTAAAAGTTTAAGGAGCTGCCCATCCTAGGTGGCTCACAAATGACAGTAAAAACAATGAAAATAGAGTAAAAAAAGCCCTACAATCCAACACAGAAATTCCCAGTGCCCCGAATCATTCCCACATACCCATGAAGAACATTACTGGGCTCCACCTTTACACTACCCCAGTGCTCGTAGGAAAAGGCAGGCCTTCGAGGCTTTTCAGAAGGCCATGACAATAGAACTCTGGGGCCACCACTGAGAAGACATCTGCCTACCCCCCACTCTAGGGCAACATTTAAGGAAAGGACATAGGGCAGTGATGGCGAACCTTTTAGAGACTGAGTGCCCAAACTGCAACCCAAAACCCACTTATGCATCGTCGAGTGCCGGGTGGGTGTGGCCCATTGGGCAGGCGTGGCCCATTGGGTGGGCGTGGCCCATTGGGCGGGTGTGGCTGTGGTGGTAACGGCAGACTGGGTGGGACTAAAAAGTTCAATCAATCAATTCCAACTTTGCAACATCTTTTTTTTTTCCCCGCGAGAAGTTGAAATTGACTGATTGAACCTTTTTTTTTTTTGCACATGGTGGCGGAGGCCTAAAGCGAAAAGGTTTTATAAAACCCAGCTGAAGGCCTAGGACTGGAGCAACGGCGCACGTGCCCACAGAGAGGGCTCTGAGTGCCACCTCTGGCACCCGTGCCATAGGTTCGCCACCACTGACCTAGGGCATGCCCATCCTTTCAGACTAGTGGTGCAGGCAGATACCTTCGGAGAGGGTACCATTACTATTAGTAGAGATGGCTAGATAGAGGCTTCAGGTTCAAATTCAGGATATCTCTGGATACTAGAATTTGGGACTGGTAGTAAATAAGGACTGATTTTCCCACATCTTGCTGGCTGGCTTCTTGGAGACTTCCAGATACCAGTATTAGAAATTCAGTGCTGAATTGTTCTGGATTAGGAAATAGATTTTTGTTGTATTACAGCTCTTCGTGCCTGCATGAAAGAACCTATATTAATAACCAGCTGATTGGAATACAGGTGACCCTTGCTTGATGATGCTAGTTGAGACCAGAGGCTTGTCATTAAGCTCCCTGGTCATAAGCCTAAGAACCATATGGCTGTGCTGCTTAACGGTGGCAGTTTCGACAGTTCTGGTTGCCATAATTAAGTGAGAACTCTGCAAGTCATTAAGCAAGGATCTCGCCTGACTGCCGCCTCCTGCAGTGACTTTGCTTCTGGGAAGCTGGTAAGGAAGGTCATAAATCACTTATCTAACGACTGCAGGGCAATGATGTGATGATCATAAGTTGTAACTACCACTCATTCAGCAGCATTGTTACGTTTGGTCATTGAACAAGTGGTCATTCAACAAGGGCCACCTGTAGTAGAAATGCTCCTACAAATTTGTACGGGTATTTTTTAAACTGATTTTAAGTGCCTGCTTTACACTGTGTGGGTGGGGGTGGGTGGGGTGGGGAGCTGAGTGAGAGAGAGATTTCCCATATTCTTTATTACATTTTATTATGTTTACATTTCCAGGTAATATTACAACCCGCTCGGAGATCTTCTCTTAAAACGCGTCTAATAAATGTAACGCTAATGGTTCCTTCTCTGTCTCTTCAATCCTAGGAGTCTGTTTCAGTTCTTAACCTCTTCACCAGGATACGGTAAAATCAACCCACGGACTGTATTTTGGGGTCAAGACCACTAACCGGCGTGCATGGAGCCAGAAGCCTGGATTTGGGAGAGGGGGTGGGTGGGAAATGGGGGGCAAGGTGTCAATCTGTTTAGAGGGGACTCAGAGATGCCTATTAAATACCTGAGTATGAATGCTACTGAGCATTATTTAGGGGGGTGGGATGGGTGGGAAGGGAAGGGAAGCTGGCAAAAAAAAAAAAGAAGAAGAAGAGAAATATTTTCTTGTCCTCCCGGACAGGGGACAAATGGGGAAGGGCTTCAGAGAGGAGAATCTTGAAGTGTGTGTGTGGTGTGTGTGTGTGTGTGTGAGAGAGAGAGAGAGAGAGAAAGAGAGAGAGGGAGGGAGAGAGTGCCCAAGTGTGCCTGCCTGTTGGACAAATTAAAAAAAAAGGAAAAGGAGCAGGGGTCATTCTAAGCCTGGCCACGAAGATGAACAAAGGAAAATGGATTCCGTGTACCTATGGAAAGAAAGCCAGCTCTGATGGAAGTATTGCCAATGCGGTAAGTGGCAAAGGAGGAAAAGCAAGTTTGCAGGATTTATTTTCCAAGGTGCACAGAGTGTGGAGATGCCAGTTCAGTGGCATTTGGATGGCCCCTGAATGCACGGTGACTTGGTTCGTGGGAAGAGTACTTTTATTTAAGCCTTAATCCTTCTGCCCTCTTAGTTGTGCTGAGCGCAGACTTCCTGTCAGTCTCAGCATGGCTGGGGCCTGAAAAACAGGAGGCCGAGCTGGCTGCTCACATAGCAGGGATGAGTGTAATTCTTTGGGAGTATTCAGCTTAGCGAAGGCTAATATAAACCTTCAAGGCAGTATTTTGCAGACCACATGTGGGCCCAGCATCCTTTTTTTATTGCCCTCAGAACACCTTCGCAATGGGCAAAGCCAAACTTTTTGCCCATTATTTGTGAGGGTTTTTAATCGTTGGAGGAACAATAGTTTAATAGTTAAGGAACAAAATGGGGTGGGGTCAATTTTGCCATCTTGTTTCCTAAAGGGCTGCTTTTTTCCCTTCTGCTGATGGGAAAACAAGGCTTATAAGAGCCATCCGAAGCCTCAACTCCTCCTCCTCCCCTTTTCCAGGCAGAAAAAGGGGCTAAACGTGTTGACTTCACCTTCTTAGCCGTGGCATTTCACCAGCCAGAACCCTGCAGTCCCTGGGCCAAACATATCTTTTAGAAGAAAGAACAGTCCTTGGTTGGAAAAAAAAAAAAGTTACTCATCCCTGCCTTAAGTACACCAAAATAAAGTGACTTGTCCCCAAACAGCACAGCAATGTTTTTACGCTGAACATTTCATAGGGTGAGAATGAAGCCCTGTTGATTTTGAAGCGTTTCCAATAAGCAAATAAGCACAAGTTACCAGACGAGCTGAGAACACGGAAGTGTTGGCTTTTAAGTTTGACTTGGGGGCAAATGTTAAAAGAGTTGCCATTCCAGAGACTTGAAAGCCGAGGCTGGGTGGCTTGTGTTTTGGTGTGTTGGGGGAAAAAATGTTGCTTTTCAAAAGGAGGAAAGCATATAAGTTGAGTTCCTACTGTACTTAAAATGACAAATTGTAATTTGGGCTCTTAGGATGGAATGTTAGACTGGTACACTCCCTTCTTTGTGTCCTAATATTAAAAATCAGACTTATTATGGCTTGTCCAGAATGAGAAATAAGGGACCAAATTGAGAATGCAAGGGGAATGCAAGTGTTTAGATCTAATAAGTCATGATTCACCCTGAAGGAGCTATAGGTTTGATGGGTTTATGTTTAGTGTTAGAAAGAAGTAAATAAACAGAACATTTTTGGTTACATGAAGTCCTGTAATTCAGTGGTTTTTTTTTTTTAATTTGGTTGAATAGGACACCTTGATATTTATTTGAAGCCCAATCAGAAATGCCATGAAGGTCTGAGAAATGAAGACCACAGCACTTGAGTTCTATGTGTTGCTTTTAAAATCAGTGTATTTTGTATTTTAGCTGCCCTTATTCCTCTTCGTGAAGAACTACCCCAGCTGTACAAACTGTTGCTTGTTTGAAGTGTCTTTGCATTTAATAGAATATTTGCAGAAGTCCAGTTCTGTCTGTGAGCATGTAGCAATCAACATGTCGCCCTTCATGCATTGTGTGTATGTTTCATTCTTCCTCCAGCTTAGTGTTCTGTTGATGTGGGAACTCCATTTGCTATCATCTTTAGCCCTTTTGACCAAGATGGCTTAGGAGTACACTGATTGTAGTCCAACGCATTCACATAGCGCCTGACTGGGGGAAATACTGGTGTGGAGGCAATTTTTTCTGCTTCTTAGAGCAGGGGTCCCCAACCCCCGGTCCGTGGACCAGTACCGGGCCGCGGCATGCCAGCAACCGGGCCGCACAAGCATCTCTCCACGGAACCGGTCCCTGGTGCCCAAAAGGTTGGGGACCTCTGTCTTAAGAGTATGCAAGAAGTGCTATGTAAAAATATCTTACAACCTACCGGAATATTCTTGAAAGAAAGTGCTGAATGGAACTCTTCCGTTTCCTCAGAGAAAGGAGAGGGCTCTCCTGGATGACTAGAATGTGAAGTACTTTCTTGGAAAGATTCTTTCAGTTCCATCCGAGTCCCTGTCTGCTTTTTAATGTCCACGTGGTCTACACAGTGGCACCCCTTCTGTTTTGGTGTTTGAACAACCAGCCTTGCCTTCATGGGGTATCTAACATGACAAATGCAGCAGTTAATTTTTTTGGAAAATGTTGTCCGTGGTCTGCCAGCATCTGAAGGAGGTCCCTCTTGTTTACTTCCATTCACAATGTGCCATCTTGAGATCACGATCCTAGAGAAGAGAATGATTTGAATCCCCGCCTCTTGCTTTCCATCCGGAGCAGATGCTGCAAATGGGGAGTTTTGGGGAGAATTAGCTGCCTTCCAAATAAGTATTGTATGTTTGTGTTGTCTCAAAGTTCTCATGTGGGTTGCAAGAATTGATTACACTGATGCATGTTGACTAGTCATGTTTAAGAAAAAAAATCCGTGCAAGGGGATTAAAAAAAGAATACACAAGTCCCATGATTTGTATTTCTCTATGTATTATCTTTTGGCCAGAAGCATCTGAAAATTCTTTTTGGAATGGGGTGTTTCTGTGTTCTGTTTTGTGTGAATGTGTGGCATTCTTATGTATGCAGTGCGTCACATAAGGGGCCGTAGGGTGTGTGGGGTATGGTTCAGGAAAAAAAAAACATAGCTTCATATGTAAAGTACATATATTAATATATCTGGCATTAAAGACTTGTGAATGGAACAATTTACTTCGTCGTGTCTGGTATTTTTCAAAACCGGGTTACATTTTAAAATGCACTGTTCTTCGTCGGGTTGTACATTTATTAATAATAAGCAAAACGGCATAAAAGAGGGGAAGTTTTTAAATTCTCCAAGATGGTATCAAAAACCAGGCATGCTAAAATCCAAGGGTAACTGCAGTCTCTCTTCAGTAGGAAGGAACCAGGACAAATGCTTTTCTTTTCTTGAAAGACGACATGTGTGTGGATAGCTGTTTGTGGCAACAGTTTTAGGACCAGGCAATTAAATTCTGGTTCAATTTACCTGCAGGATTTTTTTTTTCCTGTCCTTCCAAATGACTAAAAAGGTTACCTACCAGATTAGACGGTGAGGGCTGGCCTGTGAAATGGATCTTTATAATACAAAAGAGTAGCTCCACAAAAACAAAAAACAGAAGATGGCTGGTGTTGCATTCCATCCATATCCTGGAATTTGAATGTTTGTCATTACTTAGAGAAGAGTCACTTTTCTCCCTTTATCATGGAGGGCAATGTTTAACTAGTGCAGTGTTTCTCAACCTTGGTCACTTGAGGTTGTGAGGACTTCAGCTCCCAGAATTCTGTCTTCAAGGGGCCAAAGGTTGAGAAACGCTGAATTAGAGAGTTCTGTGTTGTCGTATTGGCTCTTCCTATCGAGTCTCACCAATATAGAAAAGAGCTGCATAGCGCCTTATGTTGTGGTTTCCTAGAAATTTTGATTGGGGCCAGGGAGTTAGAAAACCCCCATCTTTTTGGCAGTGACGGTAATTTGCGTTGTAATTTTTTTCCTAATGCCTTGGAGAATTACGCTTATTTTATTTGTATTTAACGTTGAAAATTGAAGTACTGTTAAAAGTTAAATAATAACTAATATTCATTATTTAAGGAAAGTTTTTAATATTAGCTTCTTGTCTTTACATTTTATTATACTGAAAAACAGCCCCCAACCTGTTGCTGTATTAATCAGTTTTGGGAACCCAAACACACTGCATTATTTACAGATTTTGGAATTTTGACTTTTTCGGTTTAAGTAAAGGTCGCCCTCGACTTAACGACCACAATTGGGACCAGAATTTCTGTTGCTAAGCAAGATGGTTGTTCAGTAAGTTGTACCTAAATGATATGACTTTTTTTGCCACAGTTAAATGAATCACTGCAGTTAAGTAAATCACACAGTTGATAAGCAAATCCAACTTGCGCCATTGACTTCGCTCGTTGGAAGCAGGCTGGAAGGTCGCGAATGGCTATCGCAGGACCCCAGGATACTGTAACCATCATAAATATACGCCAGTTGCCCAGCACCAGAATTTTAATCGGGTGACTGGCAATGCTGTAATGGTTGTAAGTGCGGGGACTCATCATAACTCACTTTTTTCAGTGTTGTAACTCTGAATGGTCACTAAATGGATGGTTGTAAGTCAAGGACGACCTATGTTACAATTTCACTTTCACTTCCAATTTCACTTTCACTACTTACATGGCTGGCTCAGGAATTCTGGGAGTTGAAGTCCACGAGTCATAAAAGAGCCAAGGTTGCCTACCCCTGGTTTAGCTTAAGCTGGTTAATGAACATATGACATGGAAGTGTGTTCATTGAATTTTTCCCCCCACTTCCGATTAGGGAACTGGAGGCTAAAACCTATGAGGAACGGTTGCTGGAATTGGGTATGTCTAGTTTAAGGAAGAGAAGGACGAGGGGGGACATGATAGCAGTGTTCCAATATCTGAGGGGCTGCCACAAAGAAGAGGGAGTCAAGCTATTCTCCAAAGCACCTGAAGGCAGGACAAGAAGCAACGGATGGAAACTAATCAAGGAGAGAAGCAACCTAGAACTAAGGAAAAATTCTCTGACAGAACAATCAATGGAATGGCTTGCCTTCAGAAGTTGTGGGTGCTCCAACACTGGAGGTTTTTAAAAAGAGATTGGACAACCATTTGTCTGAAGTGGTGTAGGGTTTCCAGCTTGAACAGGGGTTGGACTAGAAGACCTCCAAGGTTCCTTCCAGCTCTGTTATTTTTTTTTATTCTGACCTTAGTGCTGAGGAGCATAATCCCAAAGAATTTCCTTGTTTTAGATACTGTACGTTTTTAGATAGACCAGGCTTTCTGATCTTTAGTTATGGTGCCTCTGTTCACACAAAACATGGTTCAGCCCAAGCCAAACTGTATTATATCCTCATACAATATCTGTGCCTTCGAATGGTAGCTCACAATCCATAGTTTATAGCTTACTGTATTGTGAGTATTCAGCCATTGAGATTTGGCAAACTATAGTTTAAAAAATTATTTAAAATTTGATAAAACACAATTGAAAATAATAGATGAGATAATTACAAATGATTCTATTAACGAGGGAAATGAAAAGCTCTTCATTTGTTCTAATCATCTCAAAATGTTAAAACTTTTTAGTTGCTATAGAAACCAGTTCAAGCCTCCATTAATAGAAGCAAGCAATCTGTCATGGAACCTTTGGGTAGCCTCACAGACACTGATTTCACACATTGTATTCATGCCATAATATCATCTGTTTGCTGTTGGTTTTTCAGGCTGTGTTTGATCTTACGTCACTGTAGTTTTTAACCATAGTTAACTCATTTAGCCCAATGTGTTAACCGGGCTGGATATCAACATCCACAAATGCTTTAACCATAAGCTGTTGAATAAGCCTTAAATGTCTGGGTTTATACAACAATAAATCATAAACCACGGTACACATGCAGCTATGGCCAGGCTCATAACATATTATGCCAAAACGTGTTGATTTATTGCTAATCTACCATCAATCATTGTGGGATCTCGGCAACCACTTAAGATTTTCTTCAGAAACATCTGTCCCCAACCAGTGCTTCAATCTTCCAGAGATATATCTGTTGCTACTGTTATTATCCCAAAACTAAAACTATATTAGAATTTAGAAGGATCTGGGTACTAAATTCAAGTATGCATCTCAGTGCTACTTCATGCTGAAACTATCTTTCAGCAAGCAATTCTGGTTGTCCACAGCAAAACTGTTTAAACCTTTCTTTGTTTGTTTTTGATGCCTTTGAGTCAGTGTTGATTCCTGGGAATTGCCTGAACTAATCCCTGCAGCTTTCTTGGCAGGATTTTGGAAGTGGTTTGCCATTGCCTCTACCTAGGGCTGAGAGAGAGTGACTGGCTCAAGATCCCTGGGATTAGAACCCTTGTCTCTCAGTTGTTAGCCCAGTGCTTTAACCACTGCACCAAACTGGCTCCAGGATGGTTTGAAAGAAGGGATTGAAATCTATTTTAAGCATGTCGTTTTCCAAAACATATATTTATAATCCATGGTTTATTGACTTATAACTTATTAAAATAAATCCTAATCATCTGCATTCACACAACACATTTAAGCATAAGTCATGGTTTAGAAATCGCTGACAGGACTTAAAAAAAACATGTTAAAACAAATATGACTGGTTTGATTTTGCTTTAGTGTGCTGCATATTGAAATAGACTTCCTTCCTTCCCTTTGACTTGCTTTGTCAGAAATAATATGATCACACTCGGATAGCATGGGACTCTGAAATGGAAATTAAATCCAGGAAACTACAGACCTGTCAGCCTGACCTCAATACCTGGAAAGAGTCTGGAAAAGATAATCAAGCAACGAATCAGCGAACACCCACTAGATGATCTCCAAGATCCCTTCCAACTTTATTATTATTATTTAAAAAAAAGGTAAAGGTTTTCCCCTGTCCAGTCAAGTCTGGTTCAGGGTGTATGTGTTCATCTCCTTTTCTTAGCCAAGGAAGCAAGCATTGACCACACTTCCGTGGCCATGTGGCCAGCATGACTATACACAGAGGCACATGGAATACTGTTACCTTCCCACCAAAGTGGTACCTATTTATTCACTTGCATTTGCCAGATTGAACTGCCAGATTGGCAGCAGCAGGGGCAAGTAATGGGGGCTTACCCCATCGCGTGACACTCGTGTCTCAAACCCGGGCTGTCAGCTGTCAGCTGATATTTCCAAACATGAATGTGCCAAAAAAAGTAAACTCCTGAGCCAAGCTAGAGTCCTTCCTTGTTATGCTAAATTGTGCCTATAAATACAATTGGCCAGAACTGTATTTATAGCCAACATGTGTCAGTTTGTTTCACAATGGAAAAATATGAAAAGTAATGGAGAAACTATACGTCTAGAATGCTGACCTGGATGCCCTGCATATATTGTTAAGCCTACAACTCCCAGCATGCCCCTAGCTGGGATTGGGGTCACAGGTTCATTCCAATCAAAGAAGGCACAAAGAACCTTATGTACTTCTACAATCTTAATACACTTCATTCATAAGACTGGCATTATCAGTTCTGCATGTAAGAAAGCTGTTCATCACTCTGGCCCTTTCCAGATGTGTTGTAGTCCAAATCATCTGGAGAGCAACAGGTTGGAGAATACGTTAAAAAAATGGAATGGATAAAAGGTAGTACTAACCAACTAAGTGGACTTTATCAAATATTATATCCTATGAGTCTTGTCTCTTTATTTTAATAGACTGACTGACAACATCAGCAGTTAGTATCATAACTATATTGACTTTTTTGCCAGCTACTGTGTAGAGCAGTGTTGGCGAACCTATGGCACGGGTGCCAGAGGCGGCACTCAGAGCCCTCTCTGTGGGCACGCGCGCCGTCACCCCAGTCCTAGGCCTTCAGCTGGGTTTTATAAAACCTTTTCGCTTTAGGCCTCCGCCGCCGTGTGCAAAAAAAAAAAGTTTCAATCAGTCAATTTCAACTTCTCGCGGGGAAAAAAAAAGATCTTGCAAAGTTGGAATTGATTGATTGAACTTTTTAGTCCCACCCAGTCTGCCGTTACCACCACAGCCACGCCCACCGAATGGGCCCCGCCCTCCCAATGGGCCACATCCACCCAATGGGCCACACCCACCCAATGGGCCACGCCCACCTGGCACCCGATGATACGTAGGTAGGTTTTGGATTGCAGTTTGGGCACTCGGTCTCTAAAAGGTTCGCCATCACTGGTGTAGAGAGATAAAAATGTTCAAGCAGAGCTTAAATAAGGGAAAACAAAATCCTTGGAACATAGACACAAATCTTTTTTAATTGTGGAAAATTGCAAAATCTACTGTATTGCTAAAATAACAAATGGAGTCACAAAGGAGGGTATGCTGTTGATTGCTTATCTGTGGCTTACTGCATAAGCCACAATTATCTATATTCCCACAACAAACCAAACTAGAAACCATGGTTTACAAATTGCCCGCTTGGATTCAGAGATCTGTCAAGCCCCAATGTCAAAAAAGCAAGAACAACACAGATTGCAGTAAGCAGCTTTAATGTTTGTCTGGGGTAAATGCAGAATCTTGACAAATGTAAGGCCACTTCAAGCTTTTGGGCAACTTTTTTAGATGTATGGACTTAATTGCCGTGCTAAAGAATTTCCTTCTTTAAAAAGTCAGAAAGCTTCAGAATCAACTGGAGTAAATACAATTAAATAATTTAATTTTGAACAAAATTTGCTTCATTGGCAGGGATTGAGATTGGAAGGAGATCCTCTCTTCGTCTGAACCCCTAGACTAGTGTTTTCTCAACCTCAGCAACTTTAGGATGTATGGACTAATTCCCCAGCTGGCTGGGGAATTCTGGGAGTTGAAGTCTGTGTATCTTAAAAGTTGCCAATGTTAAAAAAAAACTGATGTAAGAGGAATTTCCCACCCACATAGAAGGGTTTTTAATTTAGCAGAGTCTCCTGGAATGATTCCATGTTTCTTGGTGCCTGCGTTCTCTTCCATTCCTTTCCCAGCTTCCAACAATTTCTCATAACATCATTCCAAGCCCGCCAAAGATGTATGAATACAGCCAACACAGGAGGGAGAAATGGGCGGGGAGGACATTGCCCCTTCTTCTCTTCTATAAAAATTGGGGACTTTTCATGATCAGGATCTTTTACTATAGAAAACCTTTCCTCGCTCTTCCAGTCTTTTGGATCTAACATACTCCATCATTCATTGTCTCCCTGTTGCTGCACTGGTTGCTAAGGGGATGGTTGCCAGGAGGTATGTAAGTCAAACAATGACTGACTCATCTTGCTCTTACCTCCAGCCAAAGGAAAACTCTCTTAAGCTGGCCTGGGCTGCAGGAGGGGACATCACAGGCTTGCTATGGATTTCCGTGACCTGGCGTACCGGGATTTGGTATTAAATCGTCCATATGTCCCTCTTAACACCTTAGAGACTGACTTCCCCACTCCGCTGTACAGGTGAGTGTCTTCACGATGGTGCAAACCACTACCACATCCTGGGCTCTATTTGAGAGGGAGAAAATGTCTTCCTTACATCATTAAATCATGGCAATGATTTCAATTTTGGCAACTTGAAAATATGTGGACTTCAACTCCCAGAATCCTTCCTTCCTTCCTTCCTTCCTTCCTTCCTTCCTTCCTTCCTTCCTTCCTTCCTTCCTTCCTTCCTTCCTTCCTTCCTTCCTTCCTTCCTCCCTCCCTCCCTCCCTCCCTCCCTCTCATTTTTTCCTTCCTTCCTTCCTTCCTTCCTTCCTTCCTTCCTTCCTTCCTTCCTTCCTTCCTTCCTTCCTTTTTAGCTTATTGCGGGAATACTTTCTTACCAGGAGATCACTGCAGGATGTGGTCAAAAAAGCCAAAATGGTGGCTGCAAGAGTGATCAAAACTCCACCTCTTTGTTATGTATATCCAGCAAAGATTCGGTCCAACTGTGGCAGCCACCTTTTAGACACTCCTGGTTCATGTAGTTTGGACTTTGGATCTTGCAAATTTACAAACCTCTCCATTGTGCCTTTGCTCTCTGCCCAGTGCTTCCCCTTCCACTCTCAACGGGGTTGTTTCCCTTCTGCGGACATATTTCAAGGGCTCAGGGAGTGTGTCAGGTCATTAAGGTCATGTTGCAAACCTCTCTTTCCAGATGCAGAACAACATTTGTATTCCAAATAGTGGATTAAATAAGCTCATTTTCCCCTCCAAAGTCCCATTCTTTAAAATGAGCCTTTCTACAAAATGCGGGCCTGGAGACTTGCAGGAGGGGAATGGATATCTATAAATTTATTTCATTTTGCCGCAGTTATTGCTCAGAACTGTTGATTTGGCTATTCAGCTTCGAAAAGCCAACGGCCAGATGAATCATTCTTTTCAAAGAATAAATAACAGGGCAAACATAAAGAAAAAACAGTTGGCTCCTTCAATTTTCATCACATTGTTTTTGTTTTGTTTTTTTACTCTTTATGCAACTCTTTAGGGAATTCTGGATCATAAGCCATTCGCTTGTGTTTGTGTTGGAAGCACCTATCATGCTTCTGGGTTGAAAGGCTAAGCTGGTGACATCACCATTGCCCAGAGGGACACCCGGTTGGGGGCTCCTTTCATGTCCCTGTTAATGTACCCCCGAAAGTGGGACCTATCTATCTACTTGTGATTGCTTGCTTCTACTGCTAGGTCAGCAGGACCTGGAGCAAATGACAGGAGCTCACCCTGCCACACAGCAGCACTCGGGTCTCAAACCCACCATCCTAAGCATGTGAGCCACCGTGGTCCCATTATAAGCCATTAAATTACTCTCACAACAAGCTTGAGGAGGTAGATTTTTGAAGCTAAGAATGGCCCTTCTGAGTAGCCCTCCTACCCAACATTTGGTGTCCCTCAGTGGCCAATTAGATGCCTTTGGGATGCTTGTAGGAGATGGAAACATCTCCCTCACCTAACATTGTTTTCCTCAGACTGCTGTCCTGCAACCCAGAAGTAAGACTAACCCCCAATAGATCTGTCATTTGTAGATTAATAAATTCCTTTATCTTTTGGGCAACTCTACATCTTGAGATTTCATCATAGGGTTTTCTTTTGTCTGTTTCACCTCTTGTCATCACATTTGTACGCTGCCCATCTTGTTGAAGGGGACTCTAGGTCAGGGGTCCTCAACCTTGGCAACTTTAAGACTTGTGGACTTCAACTCCCAGAATTCCTCAGCCAGCCCTCAGGGGCTGGCTGAGGAATTCTGGGAGTTGAAGTCCACAAGTCTTAAAGTTGCCAAGGTTGAGGACCCCTGCTCTAGGTGGCTTGTGTCCTTTTCTAAATGTTTTGATCAGAACTGTATGTAGTATTACTGATATGAACATAATATAGATTTGTCTAGGTTCGTTACTGGGGCTGTCAATTCTATGTTCAGCTTTTCCTTACGATTCCCTAGCCTTTTCCAAGTCAACAAATCCACTCCATCCTTCACTATATCCGAATATTTCCTGTCTGATTATGTGTTGATAGCTCTGACCTCATCAGTATGTATGGAAGGTCAAGATCTCTTTATATTTACTTCAGCTGAATCACAGTTTGGTTCAACCACTGCTCCAGTTTGATTGGCACTTAATACAGTAGTGATCATTTAATAGCCTTCCTTCTGAGAGACCATTTAATGTAAGCTTAGATTGAACTGAACTTGATCTCAGTTTACTCCTGGCCATGCTGATCACTCCAAATCCGTATCCCTCTCTGTCTTTTCTTGGCCAGCCTTGATGCATCTGCGTAATAGATTTTTTTTCCGTCCCTTTGACAGTGATCAGCACCTTTCTCTGAGGGGACCCCGGAATGCCCCCGTTATAAAAGAGGCTGTACGCTGGAAATTCACCCCTATGGGGTGGGATGCCATCCCTCAAACCTGGTATACCGGTCTGACAAACAGCCACAACCGTGATGCCTGGTACACCATCACTGAGCCCGTGGGCCGAGAGACCTACCACCGCTGGCTGAGGTCCAATGCTAAACAGGAGAGGACTCTACCACCTGGTAAGTGTTTAGGGCAAGGAAAGGGCAATTATGGCAACTTTATGACCTGTGGGCTTCAACTCCCAGAATTCCTGAGGCAGCATGGCTGCCTCAGGAATTCTGGGAGTTGAAGTCCACAGGTTGTAAGGTTGCCATGGTTGCACACTCCTGGTTTAGGTGACCTCGGAGAGTCCAGACTATTCTCCCATTAAGCTTTAGTAGTAGAGGTGGGCAACCTGTCCCTGCCCACCCAAGTCTTCTTTTAGCCCACTCTGACCAAATAGTATTATTGCTAGAATTTTTCTTTTTAAATTTATTTTTATCCCGCCTTTATTATTTTTACAAATAACTCAAGACGGCAAACATATCCAACATACCTTCCTCCTCCTCTTTTCCCCACAACAACCCTGTGAGGTAGGTTGGGCTAAGAGAGAGTGATTGTCTCAAAGTCACCTAGCTGTCTTTCATGGCTGAGGCGGGACTTGAACTCACACTTTCCCACTTTCTAACCTTAGCCCTAGCCTTAGCCATTAGACCAAACCGGCTATTATTTAATAAAAAATAGTTATTAATTGAATGTTAATATTATTTGATAATAAAGTATTATTTAGCTTATATTAGTTGCTAACAGTATATTTACCAGGAGCCCTGTTGATGCAGTGGTTAGAATGCAGCATTGCAAGCAAATTCTGCCCACAGCTGGGAGGTCAATCCTGATGGGCTCAAAGTTGACTCAGCCTCCCATCCTTCCGAGGTCGGTAAAATGAGGACCCAGATTTTGGGGGGCAATATGCTGATGGTGTAAACTGCCCAGAGAGTGTCGTAAAGGACTATGAAGTGGTATATAAATCTAAGTGCTGTTATATTGCTATTTAAGAGTAGTACAAGATCTATTTTTGCCTGTAATGATCCCCTGTGGGATAGGCGGGGCTGGGCTGGAGGGAACTGGCCCCAAAGCTCCCAGGTAGCTTCCGTAGCTGAAGGATTAGAACCCGGGTCTCTCCACCCAGAGAACCTCTGTGATCAATGAGGGACCGGAAGCTGCATCCTTTACTCCTACTACTACTCCTACTCCAGCACCTTCACCCTTACACCAAAACGTCTTTCATCCAGACCATACAAGGTGACACCACAATCATTTTGTGCTGCTTGCTAACATTTGTCCCAAATGAAAATGGCTGTTTTATCCTCTGAATGGGCATATTAGGTTTTTTTAAATAGCAATGCCTTCTAAACTTCCCCAATTCCACCCCTTTCCATGTGGGGTGAGGTGCAATGTAACACAGAAAAAAGACAAGCAGAAAAAAAGACAAATGACACAAATACTGTAATACATACATAAAAACAGCTGAGTTTTTAAACCCAGCATGAAACCTTGACCACACAGACCAACCATTTAATGATTGTCTGAATATCGCTGCTTGACCTGGTAGCCTAAGTCAGGGTTTTCAAACTTTTTCAACTCACAGAACCTGTAAGTAAATATATAATAATAGTAATAGTAATAACAACAACAACAACAAAACAACAACAACAATAATAATAACAACAACCTACAAATAGAAATAGGAAGACTGTGGCAAAGGCAAGCAAGGGTAGTACCAATAGTAATAGGCGCCTTGGGTGCAATCCCAAAACAACTGGAGCACCACTTGAACACCATTGGCATTGACAAATTCGCCATTAGTCAATTGCAAAAGGCGGCCTTACTAGGAACTGCTTCCATCCTGCGACAATATCTGTAATACCATCGAACATCCACATCTGCCTATCCCAGGTCCTTGGTAAGGACTCGATAGGTAGACAAAAATGCCAAATCCAGTCTGAACATCTGGCTGACTGTGCGATGATCAATAATAATAATAAAGTTGGAAGGGACATTGGAGGTCATCTAGTCCAACCCCCTGTTCAGGCAGGAAACCCTATACCATTTCAGACAAATGGCTGTCCAATCTCTTTTTAAAGACTTCCAGTGTTGGAGCATTCACAGCTTCTGGAGGCAGGTTGTTCCACTGATTAATTGTTCTAACTATCAGGAAGTTTCTCCTTAGTTCTAGGTTGCTTCTCTCTTTGGTTAGTTTCCATCCGTTGCTTCTTGTCCTGCCTTCAGGTGCTTTGGAGAATAGCTTGACTCCCTCTTCTTTGTGGCAACCCCTGAGATATTGGAACACTGCTATCATGTCCCCCCTCGTCCTTCTCTTCATTAAACTACTAGACATTCCCAATTCCAGCAACTGTTCCTTATATGCTGTAGCCTCCAGTCCCCTAATCATCTTTGTTGCTCTTCTCTGTACGCTTTCTAGAGTCTCAACATCTTTTTTACATCGTGGTGACCAAAACTGGATGCAGTATTCCAAGTGTGGCCTTACCAAGGCATTGTAAAGTGGTATTAACACTTCACGTGATCTTGATTCTATCCCTCTGTTAATTGAGCCTAGCACTGTGTTGGCCTTTTTGGCAGCTGCAGCACACTGCTGGCTCATATTTAAATGATTGTCCACTAGGACTCCGAGATCCCTCTCACAGTTACTACTACTGAGCAAGGTACCTCCTATACTATACCTGTGCATTTGGTTTTTCTTGCCTACATGTAGAACCTTACTTTTTTCACCATTGAATTTCATTTTGTTAGAACTGTGCTTAGGCGGGGTAGGACCTTTAAACTTCAGTTGACAAGACCTGCCATTTCCACTCTACCATAGTGGCTGAGGGGGAAAAAATAGTCACAGTAATTTGTAAGTTACCGTTCTAAGTCTTTTTCTATCTTGGTTCAAGGGACCAAGGGGAAAACTGTCTATATAAGGACTAGGTCGAATACTGCTCCTCCACAAACACATTTACTCTCGTGCAGAGAGTCTTTTTTCTTTCCTTTATTGTAATCCCATGGGAATGTTTCAGATCCTTGCAGAACCTGGGTGATCTCAAAATCCAATCAGGGGGAAAAAATGGCCTAAGTTATCTTTAATAATAAGATCTGAGCAGCATACTCCTGAATAGGTTCAATAGGAGTCTCCGGAACAGAGAAATCACTTTCTAATCCAGGTTGACTCACTGACGCAACAACTGGAAGTTATTGTACAGGTAGTGCTCGACTTAAGACTGATCGCTTAGCAGCTGTTCAAAGTTAAGACAGACCCTGAAAAAAGGGACTTATGACCCAGTTCTGAAGCTGTAATCTCTCCCCCACCCTCGCATTTTGGGGGTTTGGCAACCAGCCCACATTTACAGCCGTCTGCAGGGGGTCTCGTTCACATGAATGCAATTTATGACGTTAAAACCACCCCAAAGCAAACAATAAGTTCATTTTAACAACTGCAGTATTTGCTTAACGACCACCACAGAAAAGGTTGTAAGTCGGTCACGGTCACATGGTGATCCGCTTTACGGCCATCATGTTCTAAGACTAAATGGTGGGGTCAGTTACAGTTGTAAGTTGAGGACAACCTGTACTTGCTATTTGCCAGTAGGAGGCACTATATGACTAGTTCTGTCCATGTATTGGGGTTTTCTGGCATAGAGTAGCCTCCATACATTGAAATGAGCATGTTTGTTTGAAACAAAAGCCACAAGGATCTTTGCTTAGCTTAATGCACCATATCCTAAGGGAGGAATCAATTTTAAATGATAGCACTCTGGTCTTTGGTAGAGAAGATCGATAAGAAAGGTAAAAATTTTGAAAGCCATTAAGCTAGCAGCTAAAAAAACTGACAGAACCAATTCCACCAGGGGTGGGGAACCATGGCCCTTTTATGACTTGTGGACTTCAACTCCCAGAATTCCTGAGCCAGCCATGCTGGGAGTTGAAGTCCACAAGTCATAAAAGGGCTATGGCTCTCCACTCTTGAAATAAAGTATTGGCCTTTTCAGCTGTAGCAACACAATGCGGGCTCACATCTGTGTTTCTGCTCTCTTTTATTCTCAGGTTACGCCCAGCATCTGCGAGAGAGCAGCTGGTATGATCCAATCATCCCTCCTCAGTATTCGGATCCTAACACACGATGGGGTGCTTTTCTATGGAAGGATAAGAGTATTCCTGGCAAAGAATATGGTAAGAAGCAGGATGGGGATGAACAAGGGGGAAAACTCAGGCAGGTGGGCTTCATCAGAGACTTGTAGTATGGTTCTTGAGTGTACAATCCCCATCCTACCTGCCTTTTCCCCCAATTCTAGAAAAATTGATCATCCAGTGAAATGGATCTGGATAAAAAAATATTTCTCACACTACAGATAGGCCTTGATGTACAACCACAATTGAGTCCAAAATTTCTGTAAGTCGAGGGCTACCTATACATTCTCAAGTTAAGAAACGGCCCCTTTTCCTATCACCTGCCATCGTGATGGGTTTCTTTTCCTTTGACTTGCTGATCTTGAACCTTGCATGTGTAGAATGAAAAGTCTTCATCAGGGTTCAGTCCAAGCCGGGAATAAACAACATGGCGACTGGTTTAGAAAGAAGGTTGTAGTTTATTGAAGAGGAGAGCCAGACGGAAAGATAGCTCTGGAAAAAAGAGGCAGAGCACATGTAGGGAGTGGGTTTTTATACCCTCTGGGGCTCTTGAGGTTGTTTCCTTTTCCTGTTTGAGGCTTTGTATTTCCTGTGTCATGTACTTTGACCTGAGTCTGAGTGTGCCTCTTTGGCATGTGGGTTAATCCTATTGTGTCCTATCTTAGAGTTTGGGTGGGGTATGTAGATTTTGGATGTCTTTGTCTTCCTAAGCTTCTAGCTGGAGGCTCCAACCTTCCTGAATGGATTATTTACATCTGCATTTCTACAGAGCTGGTTTCTGCTTGGGGGAGGGAGACTTGAGGCTATTAAGAAAAACTGGGCATGGTTTTCTGCCTTTTTAAGATCTTTTGAGGAAATATAATATTCTGCCCTTTTAATATTTCCTTCTCTGGGGGGGCTGCAATACATGCAATAGGTGGGCGCCATCTTTGCCTTCCCCGAGAGACACTTCCAGATGCTGAGACAACAGCTCCCCCAATTCCCAGGCCATGAAGAGGTATATACAGAATATAGAATAACAGAGTTGGAAGGGACCTTGGAGGCCTTCTAGTCCAACCCCCTGCTCAAGCAGACGACCACATACCGTTCCAGACAAATGGCTGTCCAACCTCTTCTTAAAAACCTCCAGTGATGCATATGAAAGCAAGGAAGCCTACCTTAATTTTTCCCGGGCCTCTTTTTAATCACAACCTCCCTTTTTCTCCCCCCCTCCAGTTGTCAACCGCAATCGCTGTGCTGAGGAACTGAAGGGAAAACCAGGCTATGTGCCCCACCTTTCTCTCCACACCCCGGTCTTCACAGCAAAGGACTACCGCACCTGGAGGATGTTCAGCCACCAGCCTTCGACCAACAACCAGTAAAGCTTCTTCAGCTGCTTGACAATGTGATAATCCTCCTTCGTGGTGCAAGGTGGGGAACAGCATCTCCCCTTTGTGCTCAGGGCCCATGTCCTAGGCCCAGAGCCTTGGAGTGATGTGGCATGGCAGCGTACCCTGCAGCCTGGAACATGTGGATGTGGCCAATTTGTTGCGACAGTGCTGTAAAAGGAGGGAGCTGAAAACGCTTCGTCCTTTTACCTGTGTGTTTGTTTTCTAATGAAATTGTTGGGCAGACAATTCTTCATGTACTTCTTTATGCAATGCAGAAATAACTGGTGGGACTCCCTATCATCCTGGGATAGCAATAGCACTTAGATTTATATACCGCTTCACAGCCCTCTATAAGTGGCTTACAGAGTCAGCATATTGCCCCCAACAATCTGGGTCCTCAGTTGGCCGACCTCAGAAGGTTGGAAGGTTGAGTCAGTTTTGAGCAGGTGAGAATCAAACTGCAGGCAGTCGGCAGAATTAGCCTACAATATTGCATTCTAAGCATTGTACCAACATGGCTCTTTAGGATGACTCTCTACTTCAGGGGTCTTCAAACTCGGCCCTTTTATGACTCATGGACTTCAACTCCCAGAATTCCTCAGCCAGCGTGCCTGGTTGAGGAATTCTGGGAGTTGAAGTCCATGAGTCATAAAAGGACCGAGTTTGAAGACCCCTGCTCTACTTCAATGATGTTTTTTTTTTAAAAAAAAAGAGAGACAAACTAAGGAAAGATAGTAGAAGACATGAAGGCAAATACATGTGATGTGATATAACTATGGTTGAAAAATGCAAATAGAGTGCCTTTACAAGCTCCCTTTTGAGTAAATCATGGCAAGTAAGCCTGTGCATAAAATGAATGCTGGTTAGGATAATTAAGACATTTTCAGTAACTCACCTTAATTGGCTGTGTTCTAATGATGGCCTGGGAGCCGTCAGTTGGAGAAGCATTAATTAAGATTCTTGTGCTGAGTGTGGGCTGGCAGTTGAACTTTCTAGGATGTCAACGCTATGATTCAGTGACTCTTGGCAACATTGCCCTACCTTTTAAATCAGGGTTCAACATACTACACAATGCCAAGAGAGGTAATTAAGTACCTTCCCACACACTAATATACATATAGCTGAAATTTCAAAGCTCATAAAGTTTGCATTGAGATCCCCAGAGAATGCTGAACTCTGCGTCATATGACAGCTTAAAATCTAGTAATATTTTGTACTGGTAATTGGTATGGAAATAATGCAATCTTGTGAAATTGCAAGAGGGTTGGTGGCCCATTTTAAGACTGCTTTGGTCTTTTGAATGGATTGAGATAGGTTTTTACCAGCCTTTCCAGGCCATTGTGGTTCTTTTGAGCATCTTAATCTATTTTACCAATCCTAACCTTTCTAATGGAACTGATTTCCCCCCCACTTTCGGCAGTTTTTAGGAGGAAAATAGTTTAAGACACAATTTAGATTTTTTTTTTTGGGGGTGGGGTTGTTTTGGTTCCTTAAAACTTAACCAAGAATCATGATATTTGCAGTTTGCAGTACAGTCACAAAGGAAACAGTGGTCTGCTCTAAACATTTTAATGCTCTCTGATTATTACCCCTTTCAAACATCTGACTTGACTTTCTGCAGCAAGAGTTTTTCAGACCAGGGATTGCAATCCTGATTAAAACCTTAGCAAGAGCTATTCTTTGTTAAGGAGCCAGGATAAAAAGGACAAAAGAAAAAATGGATAATAATCAACATTAAAATAATCACTCCTCTTTTGTCATGGTGCTCACTACACGATTATATGTATACTTCTTCTATATTTCCACTTGATCTATAACAGTGTTTTTCAAATTTGGTACCTCAAGATATGTGGACTTCAACTCCCAGAATTCTCCAGCCAAGCTGGGGAATTCTGGGAGTTGAAGTCCACACACCTTAAAGTTACAAAGGTTTAAAAAAATACTGATCTATACGTATGTCATATTTATTATTTTTATATGTTAAAATAAGTCGCACTTTATCTCTCTGCCTGAAACTGTTATGTGTCTGAAGAGTAATTCTAAACCACATTGAGATTTAAAGGGAAAAAAAACAGAAATATACCAATAACGACTTTGCCTCCACAATATAGACACTGATGTAAAATGATAGCAATAACATGCATTAAAGGTGTCAATCTGGTCTATCTAACATAATGCTATTCACGCAATGTATTCCAGCAAAGTTTAATAAAAGAGAAATGCTATTCTGCATTATAAATAACTGGATTTAATTTATGCCCAAAGGGCTGATATTTTAAAAATAAGGTATCTGACATGAATCAAAATCCAACTTATCCCTGAAAATGCTGGTCGGGGCGGGGGGGGGGGAGGCAGGGAAGGGAAAGGGGGAAATCCTTGATGTTTTAAAACAATCTTTAACAGATTTTCAACTAAATCTAGAACTCAGAGGTCCACATCAGGAACACGACCATTCTTCTCCATCTGAAATGCTAACAGGTTACCTCAAGCAGGATCTGAAGGGCCAGCCCTTTCCCTGCTCAGCTCTGACAGTTTCTACTGTGTGGTAGATCACGTTTGAACATGGAGGCTCCACAGTTGCTTTGTTTAAAAATTAATCACACCCCAATATTCTGAACTTTGGAGGTAGAGTCAACATTAAAGCTGTCGGTGAAATCACAAGCCTCTTAAACCACGCCTTTACACTAGTTACAAAAATATTACACAGGAAAAAGTTTCTAAATTTTGGCTTTTCAAGGCACATTATAGATCCACGGTGGGTCAGTCTCCAAATCTTGCCTGGTGCACAGGCATCTTTTAAAAGTCATATTTCTATATTCTCTACTTCTTGGGGGGAGAAAACCCTCTATTTCCAGAGAAGTTGGGGGAAAAAAATAACGTCGAACAGAACTGATGTTGAGGGTCTTGCGTGGTTGATCTTGACTATTGAGAGCTAAGGAAAGTTCTGTGTCTCCTTTAAGTTTTGATCAGCAAGAGCAACAGTCACCCAAATTTCAGTTTCAGCTTCACCTTGCATAGATGCCCGGAACACGATTATTTCTCAGCTTGCCTTATATCTAAATGGGAAAAAAAAATAAAAATATAAGAAGAACAGTTACTAAAGACCATGAGCACCTTGCCAGTGTGTGGTGAAATCTTGTAGACTAAGGATAACATATTGCGTCAAGTGATAGACTTTTTAAAAATTCTTATATTTGTATGACAGACATCCAGGATAGGACAGTGCTATCACACATATATGCACGCAAAAATATTACCTAGGTCAGAGGACCCCAACCTTTTGGACACCAGGGACCGGTTCTGTGGAGAGAGGTTTTTCCGTGGACCAGAGGGGGCGTGGTTTCACGTGCTACCTGCATTCCATGAATGGGGCTTCACTTTGTTTGTGTGGCCCAGTTTCTGGCATGTCACAGCCCGGTGCCGGTCCACAGACCAGGGGTTGGGGACCCCTGACCTAGGTGCAAGGTGATAAAGCCTACCTTCCCTGGCCTTTAAAAAAAGTCAGAGGAAGGGGAAAAGGTGGGGTTTGTTTTCACACAATCCCCTTAAAAGAGAGATGTTTCACCTATACTATCTTCTTGTACAGGGAAATGCTAGGAGTAAAAATGCATGAAAAAAGAGAGAGCTGGTTTTTTTGGCATACTTTTTTAAAAAAAATTGTTTAAAACATTTCAGAGACCTAGCATCTTTTTGTGTGGCTGAATTGTAGGATGGGATTCAAGCAAAAGGGACAGGCAGCCATTTCACAGCCTCCCTCTCCCCCCTCTCTCTCCCTCCTTCCCTCCCTCCCTCCCTCTCCCTCTCCCCCCTCTCCCCCCTCTGTCTCTGTCTCTCTCTGTCTCTAATTTAAACTATAAAAATACGAATCCCAGGCATATCTGTACAATGATATAAAATCCTCGAACTCCGGGAAGAATATAAACCAGCTGAGGGCAAGAACAACAGATGGACAAATGGGGAAAAAAGGGGGGGAGCAACAATGGAAAGGCACCCATGATGCCGGACCCAGACGTGCGGCCCAAAATGATTACGGGGGGGGGGGGCTTTGGAAGATACACCAGCGGCAACAGCATCAGGAAAGATAGGATTGACAAGGATGGAAGGTTGTGAAATTGGAGTGCAAACAAGGAAAGGCGGGACAACTAAGGCAATTACGGTCGGCCAGGATGGACGGCCCTATCACACGGTCAATGAGCAAAAAACTGAGTTAGCAAGGTTTATAAGAGAGCTTCCCACCCCCAACACTCACTCTGATGATGCTGGCAGTGGACCAGCGAAAGCTATATATATACACACATAGACACACACACACACACACACACACACACATTTTAACATTAACTGGATTAGGAGATTTGAGCAATGCAATACCCACATTTGACTCAGTTAAACATGTTGTGTAAATAATACCAAGTCAGTCCTTTACACAGATGAACACAGAATGAAATGTATTCTCAGTCATTAAATGCACACCGCAAGCCATTTTCCCTACTGTCCAATACCAGATTCATGTAACAACGCTTTTAGCCATCCATCTTCAACAGCACTAAATGAATCCTTGCACTTTGTTGTTCTTTTATTTTGGGGATATGTGATTAGTGAGGAAAAGACTTAAGCTGCATCCTTTGAATGTTGCAATCTTTGCCCAAAGGAACCAGGCGAGCGTGTCTAGACACTCTCGGGCATTAAGAAAAGAACCACAGCTACTGAGTCATTGAGAGATCGAGCTGTCACTATCCAACCTGAAGCAAGAACAACAGCATTAAAACAACCAGAACCAACGTGGATTTTGTAAGCTCTTTGTTTAACAACGCAAATATAAATAAATAAATTCTCCTTCTAAGCCACTATGTGAAATCAACTTCCCCAAAGAGCGGGAAGCCACTTCTACATAGAGAGATTCTTCCTTGTGGTGCCACTCAAAAGCCACAGTGGAATGTGTTTCCTATTTCTGCTTCCTTAAAGTGTCCACACATTATTCCACTGGCCCTTTTTCGCCTCTCTGAGGATTTCATCAACTCCATCCAACCACCCTCTCTCCCCACCCATGTAGTTCCTTTTCTTCATGCAGGTTTGCAATCTAACCATCATTCATTATCTCTAGAATGACCCAACCGCCTCAACATATTTCTTCAATGCTCATCATTCCCTTTAGTCTGCATTAATTGAGCACCCATTTATTCTTATCTCTTATTTTCATCTCACATGTACTTAACCACTTTATTTCCACAGCATTCAACTTCCTCCCTGCCACCCAAATATAAACAATGCTCAAAAATGAATTATGGAGCCCTTAATGCTCGCTGAGCTTTGTTATTTACTTGCAGACATTTCACTACCTGACGAGGTAACTTGATCAATGCATTGAAAAAACACCTGCAAGCAAACAACCAAGTTCAGAGAGCACCAAGAACTCCATAGTAGTTCAATCCTGCAAATATTCTCTGCTAAAATGAACTACAGGTAGTCCTTGACTTATAACCATTTGTTTAGTGACTGCTTAAAGTTACAACGCACTGGAAAAAGTCATTTATGACCATTTTTCACCCTTATGACCATTTCAACAGCCTTATGGTCACATGATCAAAATTAGGGCACTTGGCAACTGCATGCATTTATGAAAGTTACAGTGTCCTGGGGTCACTTGTCACTTTTTGCGACCTTCTGACCAGCCAAGTCAATGGGGAAGCCAGATTCACTTAACAACCGTGTTCCTAAGTTAAGAACTGCAGTGATACACTTAACTGTGTGCAGGAAAGTCATAAAATGGGTCAAAACTCACTTAACAACTATCTTGCTAAGCAATGAAAAATTTGTGTTCAGTTGTGGTCGTAAGCCAGGACTACCTGTATATAACTGTTCTCCCTCCTCAGTCACAGTACTCATCCCACCCTGTCCCTCGCCCAGTATTTTGTTATTTCTGCAAGAAAGACTGCTGTGGAAAGGAGAGGCTCTGCTACATTCAGGAGAGAAGCCTCTACATGACCAGGTAGGCTCACTTCCCAAGAAGGGTGGATTGGCTTCAGCTTTTGCCGAACATTTTTGGCGCACTCTATTCTCTTCTAATCTTTCCACCGTGTACCTGTTAATGCTTGTACAACTGCAGACATTGCCCCAGGACCCGTGACCCACACATAGACACTCAACAGTCTTAAGTGGATTTTGAACCTTCCTATTTGAGTCTAGACCAGTGGTTCTTAACCTTTTTGAACGAATCGCCCCCTTGAGCCAATGAGGAAGTTGTCATCGCCCCCCTCCCCCAACATAACCTCTCAATCACAACATAGGAAATAATTCTTCAATTTATGCAAACACTTTTTTTGTTTTCTTTAAAATTGTCATCAGGACATATCGATGCAAATAATTTATTTCCAGTCTTTTTCCCATATCTCAACTGTGTGAAAAATTTTGGTGCCACCCGTCACTTTATTCCCAAACTTCGTGATACATGTATTTCATTATTATCTTATTTATTCAAGACACTTAAATGTAATGACCACTGAAAACAAAATTCAATTGCAAGAAAGTGAAATGCCCGAAAAGAAAAACTAAGAATTTCAAGACGAAAACTCTGAAACTAAATTAAGATTCGAGGAAAGTATATATAGTCACGCACACTGTAAAAAGGATTAAAAAGACACAAAAAATATATAATATTGAACTGGAGTGCACGCTAAAAAAGTACAATACAAAGAGACACACAAAATGTTTTACAGAGCACAACAAAAATTCGAAAACGAAGCCGAAAACTCAAACTGGAATGTGAAATCCAATGCAAGCAAATACGATAAAAGCTCAGACAATTATTAATGAAAAAAATGTATGTACACAAAAAGCAAAAAAAAAGAACATCAATGGCTGCCTTGTGCTCCATCGCCCCCTTTTCGTTCCTTCGCCCCCCTGAAAAATGAAATCGCCCCCTGGGGGCCGATATCGCCCAGGTTAAGAACCACTGGTCTAGACCAACAGTGGGGACTTAAAGAGCTGAGATGCTTTAGCAAGGTAGGTGAAGTAGAATATAACACAGTCTCATTTCCTGAAATAGCCAAGCTGTTGCAGGTTGAGGTTGTGGCTTGGGTGTTCTTCCCAGCTAACCAGTGCAGCTGCCAACTGGGAGAAGATGGCATGGGTTCAAGAAAAACTAGCAAGTGGTACGTGTGCGAACAGATACTTTTGCACAAAAGCCAGATTGCACAAGAATCAGCCTCTGCATTCTTTCTCTGTGATGCAATTCTGCCTTAAGGTAATTGGTGAAGATGGAAAATCAAGCCTTTGATGTCCCAGTTTCCCTTATTTTCTGTTTTTGCCCCCCAGACTTCTAAAACACCTTTTCAAACCCACACGTGTGTCTGAAAAAAGCTGTAACAGAGTGATGGCTGTTGGTATTTATTCTGATATTATAGAGCAATGTTTCTTAGCTTTAAGATGTCTAGACATCTCTAAATTAAGAACCAGAAAGTTCATATTTGTCAATGGTTTACTTATGTGCAGTTGACAGAGATTCGAATTGGATGAGAAGTATTTTGTTTTTATGAATGAGAATATGTACTAACAAAGGTGAATACAATGAGGGCTATTAACAGTGGAACAACTTGCCTTCAGAAATCGTGGGCACTCCATCACTGGAGGTTTTTAAGAGGAGACTAGACTATCACTTGTCTGAAATGGTATAGGTTCTCCTGCTTGAGCAGGGGTCTGGACTAGAAGACCTCCAAGGTTCTGTTCTGTTCTGTTCTGTTCTGTTCTGTTCTACTCTACTCTACTCTACTCTATTTTGACTTAATGTGCCTACAGCTTAATGCTTCAGCAATGGAAGAATAGGCAGAGAAAGGGTTTGATCCCGACACTGAATTACAATTTGAAAGAGATTTTTTTTTTTTGTAAGACGATATACCATTGGTACAGGTAGTCCTCCAGTTACAACCGTAATGGACTCTGTCCATCATGGTCATAACTTGTGATGATCATAAAGTGGGACAGTCACATGACTCACCTGATTTTATGACCTTTTTAAACAGCAGTTGTTAAGTGAATGTCATGGTCATTAAGCAAACCCATGGCTCGCTATGAGCTGGTTTTGCTGAAAACTGTTGTAAAATGCAGTAAGGTGACCACGGCACACTGCAAACAGCCCTAAAAGCGACCTGGTTGCTGTGTGCCCAACCTATGGTTGTAAGTCAAGGACTTTTACAATTGATAAATTTTAACAATTGATAAATTGTCATATAAGGTTATGTCAAATATATGTTGGAAATTTAATCAATCTGAAGGTACTTTTGTCATCTTTGGTGGACGTGTATGAAAGCTAATAAATATTGAGAACAGATTTGTACTTTAGTTCAACGAATTCTTTAAAAATCTACAATTGAAACCAGAGGTTTTCTTCTAGATTTTATAAACAGATTAAAAAAATGGGGGGACTTTGCTTTTATATAGTGCTGGCTGAGGAATTCTGGGAGTTGAAGTCCAGACATCTTAAAGTTGCTAAGGTTGACAAACACTGACGCAGAGAGTAAGCAAGATGACCTGACAGAGATATGCGGGCTCGGTTGCCTATGGAAAAGAGGCTGAGGCCTTTTGTAATGTTCAAAACCAGCTCAGACCATCAATACCCTAATTCACTGAACCATAAGAGGAACAGATAAAGCATCATCAGACTTTCAACATGTTATTATTATAGTGCTACTCAACAAAGGTAGGTTTATCCATCCTGTGGAATTGATTTCATGAACTGGTTTATCTAGTGAGGCCAACAGATAAATATTCTCCTAAACATTTGCATGTCAGCTGTCATTTGAGTATAAACTCTTTAAAATCAGTTGCAAAAACTGCAGCCAGATAATTCTGCCTCTCTCTCTCTCTCTCTCTCTCACACACACACACACACACACATGAATTGCTCCAAAGGTTTAGGCTGATATAAAGCACAGAAAAGTTATTAAATCCATGGGAAGCAACCTAATTAACCATTCATCAATTAATGTCACTTCATTTAAAAAACATTTAAATGTACATAACATTTTTTGTAGTCTGGTCCTTGATCGCAAAACAGTTGTATACTTCTCACGGTTGGGGTTAGGGGGGCTGAAAAAAGTCAAGATAGTAACCACAACTATAAAGGCCCACTTCTTTTGAACATGTATCATACAAAGGGAGGGGGCATTGGTCAGGCAGTCACAGCTGCCATCTTGACTTTTTTGAACCCCCCCCCCCTTACGGATGCTTTGATGCCCTTGCTGGACATAATTAATATTATAATATATTAACTCTCTGCTTTTGGTAGAGTAGCATTGTTAAGCATTGGAGTGCAGACCCATCTCAGATGCAACCCTCTTACATGTTGCTAAAAACCAGCTTCCAAGAACTTAAACTGGCATCTTTAGTGCTGAGGAATGTCAAGAGTTGAAATTTAGAATTACACATAAGTTCAGCACTGGGGAAAAGTTGCTGGCTTCAATGGGACTTACTTCGGAGTATATGGGTTGTCCTCGACTCACAACCGGAATGGGACCACTTGCCACAGCCAGTTCGCCACGGGACAATTCAACATACACAAAAGTATAATCAGTTTTGATGGAACGGTAGTAGCCATCGATAAAATAAAAAGGTCAATCCAGAAATATAAGAGTTACAATAATTTTGACAAAAACGTGGTTCACCAATAATAAAAGTGCTCGAATGAAATGATTAATACAGCGTTGAATTGTCCCATGGCAAATTGTCTTGCAGTGACTTGGCTGCAGTGAGTTGGCTGTGGCGAGTTGCAACCGCAATTGAGATCAGAATTTCCATTGCTAAGCAAGGGGGTTGTTAATGAGCCACACCTGATTTTACAACCTTTATTGTCACGGTTGTTAATTGAATAGCTGCAACTGCTAAGTGAATCACCCTCTCGTTACCCAAATCTGGATTTCCCCCATTGACTTTGCTTGTCAGAAGCCAGCTGGGAGGGTCATGACCCCAGGATGCTGCCAGCCACGGCAAATACAGGCTGGTTGCCAAGTGTCTGAACTTTAATCACATGATCCTGGGGATGCTGCCAGGGTCGTAAGTGCAAGGACCAGTCGTTGTCAGGTCCACCATCACCGGATTGCGCCTTGCTGGTGTCCTGCCATTAAGAAGGGGGGAGGGAGGGGGTTTGTTGGGCGCTGTTGCTTCAAATGTGGGAAATAGGGAGGGGGGAGTGACAATGGAAGAAGAGCCGTTCTCCACTAAACCGGCTTGTACCAGGATCTTCAAGGCCGTTTGCCCTGAGAATGGAATGTTACCAGTTTGACACCTCAGAGTTTCTCAAAACATCTTACCGGCACGACATTGGCTGGCTGGGGGACCGGTCATGGGGGGAGGGAGTGGGAAAGGAAAAGAATAGTTTTGTATTTTGCGCAGGAGCACCAGATTCTGCCTGGCTTTACTGCAACCAGTTTCTTTCAGTAAAAGTTCCTCTGCTTCAACCAAATAGAGTCACGAGTCTTACTTTCCTGAGAGAGTAGACTGGGGCGTGACTAATTTTTTTAAGTGTAAAAAAAGTAACTTCTAGCAGTTGCTAAACAAATGGTTTTAAATTGAGGACTGTCTGTAATTGCCTCAGATTTGAAAGAGGAATTGGCGTACAAACCCATTGGAAAAGAAACTTTAACAATAGGGATGGCTTAAGGATAAAGATATTTGCTCTTATGTGGGAGATGGATGCTGATAGAGAGAGGCACATTTTGAAATGAGAGAAGATGGTTTTGTTCTCTTCTTGCCAAGTTTATGTAATATGGAGATTGTCCTCATTCCAGGCCATCTTAATCTCTCCTTGCCACACAAACCAGAGGAGAAGAGGCCTCTCTGCCAATAGTTATATAACAAGAAAGATCTAGCTGAAGGTTAGAAACTATGTTAAAGTTGGCTAAGAGAAGGTGTTACCATCCCCACAACTCATGGGGATCTGATTTCTTTAAAGGAATAATTAAGACAGTTAATTCTTCCTTTAGAGAAACAAGATAATTTTCCTTGAGGTAACCATCCAACAATTACAGGAATGGGAAGCCAGCAGTAGCAGCAACTTCCTGTTAACACAAAGAGCTATTTCAGAATGGCTTCTGGGATCGTCGACAACACAGATAGTCCTCGACTTACAACCATTAGTTTAGTGACCATTTGTAATTACAAATTTTATAAAATGACTTATGATTGTTTTTCACACTTAGAACTGTTGCAGCATCCCCGTGGTCACGTGATTAAAATTCAAATGCTTGGCAACTGGCATTTTTTAATGATGGTTGCAGTGTCCTGGGGTCACGTGATCACCTTTTGCGACCTTCTGACAAGCAAAGTCGATGGGGAAGGCAGATTCTCCTAACAACCATGTCGCTAACTTAACAACTGCAGGGATTCGCTTAACAGCTGTGGCAAGAAAGGTCGTAAAATGGGGCAAAACTCACTTAACAACCGTCTTGCTTATTAAGAGAAATGTTGGGCCCAATGGCGACTGTAAGTCAAGGACTATACCTGTACACACAAGTTCAGAAACTCAGAACCATCCAGTATATAAACAAACATTGTCTAGGGCCGGAGTCTGCAACCTTGACAACTTTAAGACTTGTGGACTTCAGCTCCCAGAATTCCTCAGCCAGCATAGCTGGCTGAGGAATTCTGGGAGCTGAAGTCCACAAGTCTTAAAGTTGTCAAGGTTGCAGACCCCTGGTCTAAGGTGTTGAAGGATCTGTTGAAGATAATCATTGAACTACCAGCTATAAGCTCTGATAAATTGGCAACGTGCCAGAAGACTGGAGATGTTGTTCCTGGCTTCAAACTAGAGAAGATGGAGGATTTGGGAAATTATAGACCAGTAGATTGGATGTCTACACTAGACAAAGATATTTGTGAACATTTGTAGAGGAACTCAGCAATTAACAAGGGCCAGCATGGTTTTGTCACAAACAAGTTATGCCAGATTAATCTTATCTCCCTTCTTGAAATAGTATTAGGTTAATCGGGAGAATGCTGTGGGCACAGTGTACCTTGAATTCAGCAAAGCATTTAACAAAGTGTCTCATGTTGCTTTGATGAATACAATGGTAAAATATTGGCTAGAGGTACCTACTGATTCATAGCTGGCTAATGACCACACCCAGAGAGTTGGTACAAATGCTTCCATATCAGATTGGAAACCAGTTAAGAAAGATGGCACAGGACTCTGACTTAGCTTCCAACATATTTGCTAATGATCTGAATAATGGGATTAAGAGGATGATTATTTAGAGATGACACAAAACTAGGAGTGGCTGCCATTTTGGAAGAGAAAGAGAAGGTTCAAAAAGATCTAGACAGGATTGAACCGTGGGACAAAATGAACAGGATAAAATTTAATTGGGAGAAATGTTGGAAAGAAAAGGAAAAGTTCAAGTAATCTCATCAAGGAGAGAAGCAGCCTAGAACTAAGGAGAAATTTCCTGACAGTGAGAACTATTAACCAATGGAACAACTTGCCTCCAGAAGTTGTAGGTGCTCCATCACTGGAGGTTTTTAAGGGGAGATTGGACAACCATTTGTCTGAAATGGTGTAAGGTCTCCTGCTTGAACTGGGGCTGGACTAGAAGACCTCCAAGGTCCCTTCCAACTCTATTAATCTGTTCTGTTCAAGTATTCAATAGCAGAGACCTGATCATACAAAATATACATGAAAAGGATCTGGGTGTTCCAACAAATGACAAAATGAATGTAAGCCCGGAGTGTGATGCAGAGCTGCTAAAAGGGCAAATACTATTTTGGGAGCATTGAATCCAGATCATAGGAAGGAGCTATCCTATTATATTCTGCCTTGGTCAGATCCTACTTCATATGGACCATGCCCAGTTCTGGATTGCACAATTCAAAAGGGGCAGTTACAAATCAGTGGAAGTTCGGAGGGGGAAATCCAAGTTCATGAGGATGTGACATTGGGAATGTTTAATCTGCAGAAGGAAAAACTGAGGGGAAATACAATAGCAGTCTTCAAATATTTAAGGGGCTCACATGGGGAGGAAGGAGTGGACTTATTTTTTGCTGCTCAGAATTCAGGACAACAACCGCAGGGAAATAAAGTCTGAAAAGATATGAGAAGATACTGATTGTGAGTTTAAGAGCTGCTAATCAGTAAAACCGGTTGCCTTATGAGAGGATATAAAAATAACCTTTATTGTCATTTTTATATTGTGGGCACAATGGCACACATAAAAAATGAAATTTAGTTGCCCGCTCTCAAAGTGAAACATATACATGACACACACCTAAACATACTATGTACAACATATATATAGACCCACATCCCTACATATACATAGCAAATAAATATTAAGTACTGTCCATCTTGAATATATAACGCAAGGAGGAAGTTTGAGAGTTCGCAAGGTTAATGCTGTATGGAATGAAACTATGGCTGAATCTGGATGTTCTGCTACGGATGTGTTCTGCTATGTGTTCTGCTATGGATGTTCCTCTTCTCTGGAGATCCTCAAACAGAAGTTAGAATTACAGCTAGTCCACAACTTACAACCACAATGGAAACCGGAATTTCGGTCATAGGTTGTTGCCATTGTAAGTCAAGTTACCCTGTGACCGGCCTCAATTTTACAACCGGTTTTATGATAGTCATAAAGTGAGTCACCACGGTCATAAAGTGGATCACATGGTTGCTAAGCAAATCATGTGGTCATTAAGTGAATCCAGCATATCCAATGGAGTTTGTGCTGTTTTCTGCGATTTCAAATGTCTATGGAATGCTGCAGTTGGTCGTAAATGTGAGCCAGTTCCAAGCACCCAAAATGTGATCCTGTGACCATGGGGAGAGGCAGTCATAACTTCAAGGACAGATTATAAGCAGCTTTTATTAAAGTCCATCGTAACTTTGAACAATCATTAAATGATCAGTCGTCAGTCATGTACTACCTGTAGCATGAAGGTTTAGCAGGTTCTATATCAAACGTGGGCTAGTATAGATGATCTCTGAAGACTTTAGGAGGGAGGGATGCTTTTGAGTCAGTGCTGACTCCTGGCAACTACCTGAACTAGTCCCTACAATTTGCATGGCAAGATTTTTTTTAGAAGTGATTCGTCATTGCTTCCTTCCTAGGGCTGAGAAAGAGAGACTGGCTCAAGGTCACCCAACTGGCTTCCATGCCTATTCAGGACTAAAACTCATGCTCTCCCAAATTATGGTCTGATACCTTAATCACTGTATTAAATTGGCCGTTCTAAGCAATCTTTGGAGCAGCAAATATTCCTTCTATGGAAGGAGACT
The DNA here is from genome assembly GCA_023970755.1 of Azemiops feae. Taxonomy (NCBI): domain Eukaryota; kingdom Metazoa; phylum Chordata; class Lepidosauria; order Squamata; family Viperidae; genus Azemiops; species Azemiops feae. The sequence goes on from JALGBA010000219.1 coordinate 1,740,849, forward strand.
TATGATGTTTTTGCATTAGATACACCATCCGCCTCATTCCATTTTTTGAAACTACAGTGTTTGTGTTTTTTAGTCACTAGTCAGAATTTTATCATCATCATCATCATCATCATCATCATAATAATAATAATAATAATAATAAAGTTGGAAGGGACTTTGGAGGTCATCTAGTCCAACCTCCTGCTCAGGCAGGAAACCCTATACCATTTCGGACAAATGGCTGTCCAAACTCTTCTTAAAAACTTCCAGTGTTGGAGCATTCACCGCTTCTGGAGGCAGGTTGTTCCACTGGTTAATTGTTCTAAATGTCAGGAAGTTTCTCCACAGTTCTAGGTTGCTTCTCTCCTTGATTAGTTTCCATCCGTTGCTTCTTCTCCTGCCTTCTGGTGCTTTGGAGAGTAGCCTGACTCCCTCTTCTTTGTGGTGTTCCTTGATATATATCATGGGTCCCCAACCCCTGGTCCATGGACTGGTACTGTTCCGTAGCCTGTTGGGAACTGGGCCATGCAAACGGCAGGTCAGAGCACAAAGCTTCATCTGTGCATGTGTGGGATTTAGGTTGCACACGTGAAACCATCCCCTCCCTGCCACCATCGCCTCTGCTGCCAGTCCGTGGAGCCAAAAGGGTTGGGGACTGCTGCTACCGTATATACCAGGGGTAGGCAACCTTGGCTCTTTTATGACTCGTGGACTTCAACTCCCAGAATTCCTGAGCCAGCATGGCTCAGCTTGGAAACCTCTTCCTTTCCCCTCAGCATGGCTGGCTCAGGAATTCTGGGAGTTGAAGTCCACAAGTCATAAAAGAGCCAAGGTTGCCTACCCCTGGTATATACGTTGTCTATCTCTGTACAAATTAAGAAAGCAAACACTCACTGAGGTTGAAGGTCCAGTTCAGGCCAAGCCCCCATGGAAGTCAGCTGTTCTTCCAGCTGGATGATGCGCAGACCAATGTAGCCTGAAGAACAAAGTAGGAGAACGACCCTACGGGAGATGCAAACGAAGCTTGTTAAAAAGTCAGCATTGGGAAAAGAAGTAACACCTGAGGATATTCCTAGCTCAGCCCCGAAAGCTCCTGTGATGACTTCTAAAGAGGTACAAGATCCAGATTCCAAAACAGCTTGAATGACAGCGATTAGAGCAATTTGTTTTTTTAGCGTTCTATTTAAATTCTCTTAATTTTAATCATTTTGTATTCCTTTTTTTTTTTTTACTTTTTATTATATTGTAAGCTATCCGGACTCAGTGCAATCAGTGAAAAGGGCGGCATAAAAAAATTTATATAAAGTTTGAACCATTTTCCTTCATTCCTTTACCCACAATTTTTAAAAAATAGGGAAAGATTGTCCGGGAATCTGTTCCTAGCATTCCAGAGGCCAGTTTTAAATTACAGGGAAACAGATTCCAGCTAAATGTTGCAAAGTGCTTCCTAGTTATATGTAACAGTTCAACATGATGAACTAATAAGGCGGGGAGTTTTTCTTTGCTGGATGTTCAGAAAGAGGTTAGGTAGTTTTCTATCTGAAAATTTGGATTTCTGCACCAAGAAGATGGATGGACTAGAAATCAGGGCTTTTCAACCTTTTTACCAATTGTACCACTTTTAGGATATGGCAATATTCGAGTACCACCTAGCAAGGTGTCAAAAACTTGGTGACAAAAAAAAACCTGTTCAAAGTTGCAATTGCACTGAAATGACTTATGACCATTTTTCACACTTATGACATTGCAGCATGCCAGGGTCATGTGATTTATATTTGGATGCTTGGCAACTGATTCATATTTATGATGGTCACAGTGTCCCAGGGTCATGTGATCCCCTTCTGCAACCTTTTGACAAGCAAAGTCAATGGCAGAGCTGCTGGTGGCCAACTGCTAAGGCGGGACTTCCTTCGCTCCCTCCCTTCCCTGCCTCCCTTTTTCTCATTCCCATCTCCTTCTGAAGGAAGAATTTGAAACCCCCCCCACCATATTTTCCCTCTTCCATATATTGTTCAAACAAGGAAAGGCCTCCAGAGACAGAAAAGACAAGCTGCTGAGTGAACTAGCTTAAAAAGGCACTTCCCCTTTAAGAATTAGCTACTGGCTAGAAAGGAAAGTAAGGAGCCCAGCTGGCACTTAAAGAGGAAGAAAAAATGTAAGTACTGGCTGCCGGCTAAGGCAGCCTCCCCAAATGGCTCCATTCATAAGTAAAATCTCCAGCTCCAGAGGACTCTCTCACTGTAAGTCTTTGCCTGTGCTGGCTCTTTCCCTTCCCCACTACACTTGGCTAGGCAGGGCTGCGTACCACCTGCCACTCATTAATGTACCACAAGTGGTACGCGTACCACAGGTTGAAAAGCCCTGGACTAGATGGCCTCGATAGCCCCTTCAAACAGCAGGGTTTTAAGGTTCACTCACAAAAAGAGGTAGATAACTATAATTGTGTTCAAACGGCACCGTTGAGTCCTCTGGTTTCTTTCTGACTTCATCGTCTGCCCTGCCTCTGCCAAAGGAAAGTTCATCACAGTTCATTACAAGATGGCGACAAAGATAACCAGATCCTCGTTTACTACACAATAGCAACACCAGCACGATTGGGAAATTTTACTTAGTTTTGGAAGACAACACCCAGCAAATGGGTTGAAAACAGCATCTCAAGGAATAGAGCTAAATACAGCAAGAGGAATTAATTTACCAAAGCATACAGCTCATCCTCAATTAACAAACTTTGTTTAGCGACTGTTTGAAGTCACTGAAAAAAGTGACTTATGACCAGTCCTCACACTTACAACTACGGCCATGTTCCCACAGTCATGTGATCAAAATGTGTGTGCTTGGCAACCAGCATGTATTTATAACGGTTGCAGCATCCTGGGCCATGTGATTGTTACTTGTGATCTTCCCAGCCAGCTTCTGACAGGCAAAGTCAATGGGAAAAGCCAGATTAACTTAATGACCTCATGATTCACGTAACAATTGCACTGATTCGCTTAACTGTGGCAAAAAGGTTGTGACATCAAGCATGACTCATTTAACAACCACCTTGCTTAGCAGTGGAAATTCTGGTCCCAATTCTGATCATAAGTCAAGGATTAACTCTATCTACAGAATTACTCCAGTTTGCAGGTCTTCGGCTACTACTAATCTAAAGGCAGTTGGTCTTTTCCCTCCACAGTTGTTATTGTTCACTTGGGAAAAACTTGTTCAATTTAGGGCAGCTGAGATCCATTTTTACAGCGCTGTATCTCCCAAGGTATGTGACTGAAATTCTATAGCAAACCACTGGTTTTTGGTGGGCCAATGTTTTGGTTTTAAAATACAAGCTAAAATAGGCATCTTCCATCTTTATTATTTCTCTTAGTTCCCTGCAACCTGATTTACTAGAATTTCTTCTAGTAAATTTCTTTTGCCTTTGCCCCCAATTTAGCCCACCCTTATCATTTAGCCACGATTATACCCTCTGAGGCTCTTGGAGACAGTTTTTTTTTTTTTAAGGAACGTTCCCCCTACTTCCCAAATATTCTCCACTGTATTGAGAAATCCAGACCAGTTTTGCCCATCCACAACTCTCAAAACTGAAAGGATCGGTTACTTACTTTGCTGTTTTGTCACCTGCTGTTGCTGTTCGCAAGACTCTTCATAGGGTATCTGGATCCTGTCTGCCACGTCTGTTAAATAAGAAGCAAACCAAGTCCTAATCAGCACACAGCCTAAGAATGGTCAATGAAAGTGGTGGATACTTTCTGTTTTTTAGAATCACTGATCAGCAGTAAAGGAACCAATGCTGCAGGCTAGCATTTGGTAAGGTAGCAATGAAGGGCTGGGAAAAGATCATTCAGATGCTATGATATGTCTATGTATTATTCAATTTTCCCTGCGACAATCTATGAAAGCAAAAGTTGGACTCTGAAGAATCAGAATAGAGAGAGCATTGATGCCTTTGAATTTTAGTGTCTATGGAGATTCTCAAATCATCCAGGTCATGCTTATCCCCAAAGTGCTTTTCAAAAGGCAACTAGATTTTGTTTTTTTCTTGAAGACATTTCACTTTTCATCCAAGAAGCTTCTTCAGTTCTGACTCAATGAGTTGATGCCAATTTGATGACACAATCAACCAACTGGCTGGGGGCAGACTGGGTTTTTGGTGTGTCCAACAAAGCTACTCAGAGAAGCTTCGAAAGGTGACCTGGCCTTTAGGTGGAAGCACTTTGCCATTCCTTCCCATATATTCATTCAGCCTGAAAACATGGCAAAAAAATAATAATAGAAAACTGCAATCTCACCTGTTTTCTCTGGAAAGTTGTAATTTGCATCTAATTCCTTAGAGTTCTACAAAGAGAGAAGAATGAGGATTGGTTGGGGGAAGCGTGTTCAGAATAATCCAGTAGCTTTTTGTTTAAAGATTGGACTGTACTAGGAATATCTACATAGGTAATCCTCAATTTACGACGGGTTGCTTAGCAACCATTTGAAGTTATAATGAACCTCCCTGGGGGTATTTATAACCCGATCAAGTTACCAGAGATGGCTAAATTGACTGTTTTGATTAAAGAAAGAACACAACTAATTTTGTTTCTACTTGGAAACCGCTTTTGGACTTTGTGCTTGTGGTGGAAAAAAACAAAACTTTGACTTTGGGTTTTGCTGATTAGATAGGTTTGATGTTATAGAAATGCCGAATTTATATTATTATATAAAAGAAAAAACTTGAGATCTTAAATTACTACCATATTCTACTACCTCAAAAAGAAATCGGAAGTCAATGCCTTTTCCCCCCCTCTGCCCTGCATTTCTTTCTCTTCTCTTTTTCCCTCCTTATTTTTCATTATCTTCATTTTTCTTTGCATGTTTCATATTTTATATTTTGATAAACCAATAAAAATGTGTAAACTTGGGGGTATTATAACCCAGTTCCAAAGTTCAGATAGCCACATTCCCCCCACCCCCCTGTGGACATGTGACCACCTGTCAGCCATTCAGCAACAGACCTGTATTTATGGCCGTTCAGAGCCTCCTGCAGTCATGTGACTGCATTCTAATGATGGTTTTAGTTTCAGTTTTTGACATTTATTTTCAGTTTTTGGCAAACCCAACCTTTAGCAAACCACTGGTTCATTTGACAACTCTGGCAATTACTTAACGCCTGCCCCAAACAAGGTCATAAAATCGGGTTGGTCACATAAGACATATTTTATGACCGTCAGGCTCCATTACGGTAGTAAGGTGAGGACTACCTGTACTATAAATGAGCCCGTTTGATTGCGGGGTTATCATATCAAATTTGGGCTGCAAGAACTGAGACAACTAGATGGAAGCAAAGATGTGCAGACGATATTTATGAACTCTTTGCTGCCACCTCATGGCCACCTAGAGTTTTGCAGCCCAGGTAAGATGGGCTCTCCAAGATAAATTGGAAGCAATGTAGTGCTTGAAAGAACGACAATTCTCCACCCCTGATACTTTATCATCCCATAAAGTATTATCAGTATGACCATTTATTTCCTAATAATAAAAGTGTAAGAAAGAGGATGTTTATATTATTTGTGACTTCCTTGCCCTTGAACATACACACCAGGGGTACCTTCAGGAGATGCTCTGAGCTGATGGAAGGTGCATTTGGACTGTTGCTCTGACTGCTGTCCTGGAAGCAGCACAAAGAGAAAGAGGAAATATTAGTCTGGTCCAAATCAGAAGCAACCTTTGATTTTACATCTTGGGGTATTATAAAAGTCTCCCATCTCACTTTACGGTATCTAAGACTACCTAATAATTTTGAAAAGCAAGGCAAAAATCACAAGCATCTCTGTGTGAATCACAGGTGGTCCTCAACTTACAACCACTCATTAAGTGACTGAAGTTACAACGGCACTGAAAAAAGTGACTTAGGAACGTTTTTCACACTTACGACCATTGCAGCATCCCCGTGGTCACGTGACCAAAATCCAGATGCTTGGCAACTGGCATGTATGTATCAGAGCTGCCCTGTCCCAGGGTCATGTGATCACCTTTTGACAAGCAAAGTCAATGTGAAAGGCATAATTCCCTTAACAACCATGTTACTAACTTAACAACTGCAGTGATTCACTTTACAACTGTGGCAAGAAAGGTCATAACACGGGACAAAATTCACTGAACAACTGTCTTGCTTAGCAATGGAAATTTTGAGCTCAGTTGTGGTCATGAGTCAAGGACTACCTGTATTAAAAAAATGTTAGAATAATAAATGGAATAACTGGCCACCCAAAATCAGCTGAAAAAGCAAATTCCTTGCTGTGCCCAACAGCAGAGCTAAAATAAACTGGACCTGGGTCACGGAATCCTAGAACTGTGACATGGGAAGGGACCACTAAGATCATGTAATCCAACATCTTGTGATGTGCAGGAAGTTAATTAAGCCATACTTGACAGCCCTAAGCCTATTGAGATTAGATGGGTGGGGATGGATGGATGGATGGATGGGGAAGGATTGCAAAAATAATCTGGGACAGCTATGCAGCAACATTTCCAGTCTGGAGCTTAATTACCTTGAGATGTTTACAAACAGAACGCAGGAGCTGGTAGGCACTCTCCCGTGACCGGATGGAGCCAAACAGAAACTGCAATAGAGAGTAGAAGACAAACAGGACGTTACAGCAGAAAGCAAATTCAGAGACAATACAGTTTGCTTCCTGATGGGGAGGGATCATCTGTTTTATGCAGCAGGCCCTGATGGAAGTAGTCAGGAAAAATAGTGTGAACTGGGATAAAACAATTTCCAGGGTCTCAGCAATTTTTAGTCCATTTTCTCTTCCAAAGAAGGCCTGACCCACAACTAAGTTTGTCTGGTCCAGGGGTAGGCAACCTTGGCTCTTTTATGACTCGTGGACCAACTCCCAGAATTCCTGAGCCAGCCATGCTGAGGGGAAAGGGAGAGGTTTCCAAGCTGAGCCATGCTGGCTCAGGAATTCTGGGAGTTGAAGTCCACGAGTCATAAAAGAGCCAAGGTTGCCTACCCCTGGTCTGGTTTTAGCTTTACCATTCAGACAAGGTAATCTTGCGAATAGAGGTCTCCTACCTTCTCGCCTTCAAACGTACGGATGCAAATGGCATTGGGTATCAACAAGGCCGTGTTGGCCTTCTTTAGGACGCTGATATTTGCCACCGGAATGATAACCTGCCCGGAGAAAAAGGGAGGAAGGAGGAAGTCAGCGGCACAGATCGGCTTTTTATTGTTCCCGATCAGACTTTGGGAGAAATGACTGTGATTGATTTTACAGGTAGTCCTTGACTTACAACCATTCCTTTATTGACTGTTCGATGTTATAATGGCACTGAGAAAAATGACTTACGGCCATCTTTCACACTTACAACCTTTGCAGCATTCCCATAGTCATGTGATCAAAATTCAGACACTTGGCAACTGGCATGTATTTATGACGGTTGCAGTGTCCTGGAGTCATGTGATCCCCTTTTGCAACCTTCTGACAAGCAAAGTCAATGGGGAAGCCAGATTCACTTAACAACTGTGTTACTAACTTAATTAACTGTAGTGATTAACTTAACAACTGTGGCAAGAAAAGTCGTAAAATGGGGCAAGCCCCACTTAACAACTGTCTTGCTTAACAACAGAAATTTTGGACTCAACTGTATTCGTAAGTCGAGGACTACCTTTATACCCTGCACAAAGCCATCGTGGCTAAGCAGAGAGCCTGCATGCTACACTGGTGAAAGGGCTGGAGTGGGAGCCAGGATCAAATCTGCCTCGAGTGTGGAAATTCTTTAACATGAATTAAAGATAAATCTTTAACAAGATAACTTGGCTTGCCGGTAATTGGCTGGGAAGGTTGCAAATGGTGATCATGTGACCTCAGGATGCTGCAACTGTCGTAAGTACAGGTAGTCTTCGACTTACGACCACAATTGAGCCCAAAATTTCTGTTGCTGAAAATGAGACATTTGTTTTGTCCCATTTTACGACCTTTTTTGCCACAGTTGTTAAATGAATCAGTGCAGTTATTAAGTTGTTAAACGAATCAGTGCAGTTGTTAAGTTGTTAAACGAATCAGTGCAGTTATTAAGTTAGTCATGAGGTTGTTAAGTGAATGTGGCTTTCCCCATTGACTTTGCTTGTCAGAAGGTTGCAAAAGGTGATCACATGACCCCAGGACACTGCAACCGTCGTTAAGTACGAGTCATTTGCCAAGCGTCTGAATTTCCATCATGTGACCATGGAGATGCTGCAAAGGTCGAAAGCGTGAAAACCGGTCATAAGTCACTTTTTTCAGTGTTCTTGTAACTTTGAATGGTCACTAAACGAATTCTTGTAAGTCGAGGACTACCTGTACACACGGGTTGCCAAGAACCTGAATTTAGATAATAATGTGATCGTGGGGATGCTTTGATGGTTGTAAGGGTAAGAACTGGTTGCAAGTCATTTTTTTTTCATTGCAGCCATTGTAAATCCTGGCTATAAATCAAGGACTACTTGTATTAGCTTGAAATTTTGAGGCAGTGCTACTATTGTTAACCTGCTAAAAGCCCAGAAAGCCTTACCTTAACTTCCCGTCGAAGCACGCTACAGTAGAAGCAGATATGAGTGTCAGCGATGTACAGGCGGCCATAATAAGGCATCTCCCGTTGCCAGGCACATGAAAATGCTGCGAAACAAGAGGAGGAATTAGGGATTAATGAGGGCGGTGGGGAATTCAGGAACATAGGAAGCTGCCCTAGCCTAGGGAGGGAACATTATATTCCATCAGTGTGACGACTGTTTCATTCATAAAATCCATGACACAGGCCCCAGAATTTCCATTCTCTTCCCTAGCTGCTTTCTTAAAATTCATTGTGTCTTACAGGTACTGTAATGTACAATATGCTTTATTTGGGGGAGACCATGAACCGACAGAAGGACAGGCAAACTTCGCTTCCTCCAATGGATTGGTAGCTAGGGTAAAAAAAGACTTCCGATTTCAAAAATTCCACATCAGAAAGAACAATGAGACACCTTCCATCATTCTGACGTGGGAAGCCTATGAAAACTATTATGAGAGAATTGGCAATGTAGCATATTGGCCGCATCACTAAATTCCATGTGTTTATTTCCAAAGGAAAATAGAGCAAGGGCATTTAGCAATGGCACTTAGACTTATATACTGCTACATAAGAGTGTTACAGCCCTCTCTTAGCGGTTTACAGACTCAGCCTATTGCCCCCCAACAATCTGGGTCCTCATTTTACCGACCTTGGAAGGATGGAAGGCAGAGTCAACCTTGAGACGGTCAGGATCGAACTCCTGGCAGTCGGCAGAGTTAGCCTGCAATACTGCATTCTAACCACGGCGCCACCGCGGCTCTTTTTTAAGGTTTAAAAAACTGGTATCCCTTTAAAACTGATAAAAGTTAAAAAAAGGCTGATAACTTATGAGAGAGCTAAAATGAGATCTCAGGCAATGCATTTTTTTAAAAAAGAAATATGCAATTTTTATAATGCCTACAAACAGTATCCACTACCTGAAAGCGTTGAGATTCTTGCTGTAGGGAAAGAACTAATCTGGATTAATGTAAAAAAAAAAGAGAGAGAGAGAGAGATCCACAGTTCACACTGTCCCATCTTAATAAAAAACAGCAAATGCAGATCTGGAAAAGAGCCCCTCCCATTTTACACCAATGTCTTCCTTTTAACATGTTCTATGAAGGTCTCTGTAGAGTGGATGAAACAGTTCTTGGAGAAGTCAGTCCCTCATGTGTCACAGGTAGTCCTTGACTTACAATCAGTGGTGGGATTCAGCAGGTTCGCACCAGTTCAGCAGAACCAGTAACTAATTTTTTGTTGCCCAGGCCCAGAACGGATTTTCGGAAGCGGCATCCACACAGAGAACTGGTTGTTCACATATTTGAATCCCACCACTGCTTACAATCATTTGTTTAGTTCAAAGTCACAACGGCACTGATAATAGTGACTTGTGACTGGTCCTTGCCCTTATAACAGTCGCAGCATTCCCATAGTCACATGATCAAAATTTGGGCACTTGGTAAACAGCATTTATCTACAACAGCTGCAGTGTCCTGGGATCACATGATCGCCATTTGCAAACTTCCCAGCCAGCATCCGACAAGCAAAGTCAATGAGGGAAGTCAGCAAAATTTCCCTCGCTTAATGAACTTGTAATTCACTTAACTGCAGTGATTCGCTTAACGGTCATGGGAAAAAGGTCGTAAAATCAGGCACGGCTCCCTGGCTTAGCATTGGGAAAATCTGGTCCCAATTGCAGTCATAAGTCGAGGACTACCTGTATAGGGTCTTTCCCAATATAAGAGACTTAAGAACCACAGAGAAAGGATGGCATCCTGCAGGAATCACTTACTTCCCAGGAGGTTCCCCTCTTCAGAGAGATCTTTGAAGACGCGGTGGAAATTCACGGCATGCTTCGCCAGCTTGAGAGGGGAGAAAGCAATTAAATTTTCACAGCTTAACTTTAAAAAAAAAAAAAAAAAGCAAACCAAAACGAATGCTGTCTGCAAAGCAATTGGTCAATTTTGCAAAATTTAACAATAGCAAAGGAAGGCTTGGATAAAACATCAATGTTTTTGCTGATCTATCAGGCTGAACAAATGATCTTATCATGGAGGTGACAATATTGCTAACTCACTCCTGAGTCCCTTCCACTCATTTCAATGTACCTCACACCCTCTGCAACATTTACAAATCTTGCCAATTACTTAATTATTGATTCCTAAATTGAAGCAGGGCTAAATTGTGAAAATGGGTGAAAATAATTCCATGGGGCACCTTCCAATTCTGCCGTTCCTGAACTTTTTGCCTGTTAAAAAAATCAAAATCAAAACACCCCAAACAGGGAAAAATAGCTCTAACTGGATGGTGGGGAGTGGAAGGATTTATACTCCTTGCAGACAGCTGGTCATTTGCATCCTTTTAGATAGACAATGAGGCCACCTGAAGGTTTATCTGTGTCGTCAGGATCAAAGAGGCCATCTATGTCAAAACTGAACAGCCTTCTCTCCATAGAGAGGGAGGGATATGACATTATCTATCTCCAGTCTACAACACAGTCCTTGCAACAGTTCCAAGAAGGCTCCACATCCATTTGCACTACTCAAGTAACCCTGACAGGTGACTTCAATAGAATGCAAATGACCAGCTGTCTGCAAGGAATATAAATCCTTCCATTCCCCACCATCCAGTCAGAGCTGAAGAAGCTTCTTGGATGAGAAGCGAAACGTCTTCAAAAAAACCCCAAGAAAGTCCAGTTGTCTCGTGAAAAAGCATCTTTGGGGATACAGGTAGCTGTTCTTTGATATAAACTTAATATTTCAGAAAGATTCCATTGACCTTTTAAGGAAACTGAATTTGCTCTGAACTTTCCTACTATTCAAATGTGAGATACACTGATTTAAGTTGGTGTCAACTCTTAGTGACCACATAGGTGGATCTTCTCCAAGATGAGTGATGGTATTCTCATAATGACATGTAAAGACAAAGATAAAGGTTTCCCCTGTCCAGTTGTGTCTGACTCTAGGGGGTGGTGCTCATCTCCATTTCTTTAGCCAAGAGAGAGCCAGCATTGTCCAAAACCCCATGATAATAGGGCCAGCACGACTATATGCCGAGGGCGCATGGAATGCTGTTGTCAACTCTACAATGAACCCGGCTGCAGCCATCTTGCTTGTTCTAAGTTGCCACATGAATGGGAGGGGATGTGGAGGATTTTTGCTAGTCTAAACAATTCTGTGTCCCGTGGGAACCAAGGTCATTCTGTCGGTTATGCTAGGGGGTTCAGTGAGGTGTTAGAAAGCCCGCCAAACTATTCTATTGGGAAACTGATTGCATAACACTGGGATGGGAAGTTTGACTTTGTAATAGTGTAACTCTTTGGAGGGAATTTTAGATTTGGTTTCACTTTTGACCATGCCGATATTTGTATCAAATAAACATGTTCTTTGAGGAAACCTCTAGCTCAGAGTTCTGATTTATTTGGCTCTATCTATCGGAACCATGACAGCTGTTACCTTCCCACCAAAGTGGTACCTATTTATCTACTCGCATTCACATGCTTTCAAACTGCTAGGTGGGCAGGAGCTGGGGCAAATAACAGGAGCTCACCCTGTTGTGTGGCGCTTTGGATCTCAATCCGTGACTGTCAGCTTTCCAGCTGATAAGTTCAGCACCTTTAACCGCTGAGCCATCGCACCCCTTAATGACATATACCTTCATTTAAAAGAAAAAGGCATACTTTTTAAGGACCGTAATGTTCACATTTTGGACAGGGAAGATAGATGGCTTGAGAGAGGAGTGAAGGAATCCATTTATTCTAAAGTGGAAAATCCTTCCCTCAATAGAGGGGGAGACTGAGAATCTTCATCGATCTATTCTCATAACAATTTAAAGTTTCTTATTAAAGCTGCTTGTGCTTCTGCTTCAAATTTTCAGTGGAAACTCAACTCTGGCCTTAATCAACTCTTCATACACAAACACAGAAAACATTGACCACAAATTACTTGGCAAGCTCTTCCATCCTACTAATCCATGCTCTTAAAAATATTTTTATGGATATTCTGTTCCCAGATTACTCTAATTTACAATAATAAACGTCCTATTTCTTTAAAAGGAATGTGTATGTCTGGGAAAAATGTATGAGCAAAACCAACATAATTTTTTATTCTTTAAATTTGGCCTGAGCATGTACTAATAATGAAAGCATGATTTGAGAATTGTGCATATCATAGATCACTCAACCCCTATCAGTTGTCCTTCCTCCAGATGGGATTATGGAGTCCCAAGCTAATCAAATAAATCTGGTTAAAAGACAGGTTCAATGTGGGGTTTTCACTCTATGGGTCAAGGGTTGTCAAACATTTTCAAGCTGTGGAATCTCTTAGTTTACACAGAACCCTGGAAGTCCATAGAATGTAGTTTGAAAAAGCTGGATATAGATTTCTATTGCTATATCAGTTCTGAAAACAACAGGTTAAAGCAGCGTTTCTTGAACTTGGCAACTTTAGATGTACGGACTTCAACTCCCAGAATTCTCCAGCTGGCTAGAAAATTCTAGGGGTTGAAGTTCACACAACTTAAAGTTGCCAAGTTTGAGAAACACTGGGTTAAAGCTACTGTAAAAGTACACTAAGCAGCAAGTTTGCAACAGCTTTTGAAAACATTTTTCACCACAAGCAACCTGCAAAATATAGCAACTCTAATAAGCATGAGGAAGGCAAGATTCCATTACAGCCAGCAAAATCAAAAATGCCCACTAAGTGGCAGCATAGAGTTGGGTGTATTTTCGTAGCCATCTAGTGGTCATCTGGATTTGTGTGGCCCAGATTTAAATGTATTCCTACTCCCAAACCCCTTGAGTTGCAAAATTCATTTCCATATAGCAAGAAAGATTTAAGGAATATCCACTGAACATTTTAAGGCGCTAACAAAGTTATAAATGTCCAGAAAAAAAGGGGGCTGAAGGAAAGGATTAAAATTCCATGACCATGAAAATCTGCAGGGGAATGAGTTTACTCTAAGGATAGCTGCCTGCTAGGTTTTTGTAGGTTAATCTTAAGTAGAAGGTAGGTTCTTCCAAATACAGGTAGTCCTCACTTAATGACCAATCATTTAATCATCATTCAAAGTTACGATGGAGTCAAAAAAGCTATTTATGACATGTCCTTGAAGTTATGACTGCCACACTCCCCATAATCCCACGATCGCATTTTGAATGCTTGACAACTAGCTCGCATTTACAACTAGTTGCAGCATCCCATGGTCACATGACCATGGTTTGCAACATTTATTTTGCTGGTTTCTGGCAGTTTCAGGCAAAAACGTACTTAATGACCACGTGATTCAATTCACCATTGTTTGCTTAACAACCATGATGGCTCACTTTATCACAGTTATAAAAACAGTTGTAAAACTGAGTCAGGGCACATGGCGACCCACTTAATGACCGCAATGACTTACAACCAAAATTCCAAGCTCAGTTGTGCTTGTTAAGCAAGGACTACCTACAGCCAAACCAGAAATAATTCAGTGTTGAGCAGAGCTGCCCCCAAATGGCAGTAGATAAGGCCGCCTTAGTATGAAAGTTGAAGTCCCCAAGACTTAAATCTGCAGCATCTTGAATATCACCAATCTCAGCGTCACCTGAGAAAGTGGCTAGGGAGACAGCACACCTGCCCCTCCAGATCCAGCCTCTATTCTCCATTCCAGATGCACAAAACTGGCCCATGTGGATTGGAAAATCTGGGCAGGGAAATCAAAGCCTCTAAGCCAGGGGTAGGCAACCTTGGCTGGCTCAGGAATTCTGGGAGTTGGAGTCCACGAGTCATAAAAGAGCCAAGATTGCTTACCCCTGCCTAAGCAAAGGTAGAATCAGGACAATTACATCATCATTGGGGCCGGCCCTAGGAAACTTCACCTATCCCAAACTTACATTAGAGACAGAAGCCTTTCTCTGGACAGAAACTGTTTCCTTCTCAACCTCTTTGGAGACAGACGCATCGTATGTTTTGGACCTAAAAGCAGAGGTAGAAACCAAATGGATCAATAGATATTTATAATACTTATCAAATCCCTAATTCTTCAGAATAAATGTTGAAAGTGGAAGGTGCCAAGCAAGTTTCAACAAACCAGCTTTGTTCAACACAATATCTTTCGACAGGTCCAGTGGTTACACCCACATAACACACTAAGCTTGGCTGATTTTAACAGAATAACAGAGTTGGGAGGAATCTTGGAGGTCTTCTAGTCCAATTCCCCTGCTCAAGCAGGAGATCCTGTACGATTCTGGACAAATGATTGTCCAATCTCTTCTTAAAAACCTCCAGTGATGGATGTCCCAAAGGTGCTTTTTCAAAAGGCAACTGGACTTTGTTTTTCCTTGAAGACGTTTCGCTTCTCATTCTACAAGCTTCTTCACTTCTGAAGCTTCTTGGATAAGAAGTGAAATGTCTTCAAGGAAAAAACCAAGTCCAGTTGCCATTTGAAAAAGCACCTTTGGGACAACCATGACTTGGATGATTGAGAATCTCCATAGACCTCCAGTGATAGAGCACCCACAATTTCGGAAGGCAAGCCGTTCCACTTAGTTGTTCTCACTGCCAGGAAATTTCTCCCTATTAGTCTTTCTGTGGCTTATCTAGACTGTGATCTCAGGCCTTTCGATTAGTATATTTTCTGTGTCTCACATAAATCCAGCAAGGATTAATCTAATAACCGGATTAAGTGAGCTATCTAAACAGTCACTTAGATTTCTCCAAGTGGGACTAGAGAGATCATCCATACTACTCATCCTACGTTCCCCACCCCACCCCCACCCCCCAGTGCAGTAACCCACTGCTGGACTACAATGCCCATTTTTCCCCAGCCAGAAAGGAGTAGCTGGCATTAATGGGTGTTATAATCTGATTCCATTGGCACGGATCTTCTCCGGAAGGGCTACCCAGACTCACCGAGTCAAAAGTGCATTGTGTTTATTTTGGAGCCCCTCGGCAATAAATTCTTCCAGGCTGTAGGATTTTTTCTGCTCTGACATCTTCCTTTTGCCGTTTCGGTTTTTTCCAGACGTGTCAGGGATGCAGCTGGGAGAACAACAACATTTGGTCAGTTGTGTCATTCAGTCCTCCCTCACCTCCAGCCACAGGTGGATGTCATCCTGGTGAGTAACTGCCTATCACCATCATCGGAAAGAGAGCCGCTTCCACTGCGCCCATTACACAGATGATCCCCTAAGGCTCAGATGTTATTTGTGAACAAGAGCCTCCAAGAAAGAGAAGATAATATGATAAAACGAGTTAAATCAGGAGAGAGCAGAATTCCTAACCGAGTCTTAAAAGGCCATCACCTGGGTAGCTGTTAAAAAACCCGAATTGCACGGTGCTGCTGAAATAGCGAAGTGAAAAGTTTTACGGCCATGAAAAAGAAGCACCTTCTTTCTGCCCGTGTTCAGTTTTGTTTTGCTTGGCTTTTGATCCTCTGCATCAAGCAGTTTCTCATTGGCCTGTCATTAACTCAAAGCAATTATCTTTCCATCAATTAACTGTGCATTCATAGGTTGCCCTGCCCCAATACAAACCCTGAGATCTTGGCTGCCGAGCCGATGACAAGAACGGAAAACTACTGCTGGGTGCAACTTGGCATGGCCTTTAGCTCTCAATAAAGTATAAAACAGCAATTAGCTTAGGGAACTTCCATGCCCAGGAATAGTCTACCTCCGAATGCCAGTTGTTTGGGATTAAACACAGAAGGAATGTTCCTTTCCTTTGGTCTTGCCTTTAATCAGGTTTAGATGAATTTTTCATCTGGCCTATTGAACACCGCCGGATATGACTGGACAGGGGAAACCTGTACCTTTAGCTTTATTAAGTTACATATTCTTATGAAGGCCAAATCTGCTGAAATTGTCAATGTCAATAGAGCATTTGAAGCAAAACTGCTATTGTTATTAAACTATGATAGCTAAATAAGCATAGTAGCCAAATGGAATCTCTATGCATGGAGCTTACAACCACAACTAGGAACAGGATTTCCATTGATAACCAAGTGGTTGTTAAGTGAGTTGCGCCTGATTTTACAATCTTTTTTGCCACATCTGTTAAGCGAATTACTGCACTTAAGTGAATCAAGCGGTCGTTAAGCAAATCCAGCTTCCTCCATTGACTTTGCTTGTTGGAAGCCAGCTGGGAAAGTTGCAAATAATTATCACGTGACCCCAAGATGCTGCAACGGTTGTGAATATATGCCAGTTGCCAAGAGCACAAATTTTGATCAAGTGACTATGGGGGGAGCTTGGAGGTCTTCTAGTCCAACCCCCTGCTCAGGCAGGAAACCCTATAAGTCATTTGTAGGTCGCTTTTTCAGTGCAGTTGGTTAACTTTCAACAGTTGCTAAATGAACGGTTGTAAGTCAAGGACAACCTGTGCTGGAACTTTCCAATTAGATATTCATGGTGCAAAGATCAATATGAAATGTTAAAAAGTTGTCTTTTAAAAATAAAAAGACACATCACGCTTACAGGCATAAATATTATCAACAATGCCACACAAATAAAGGGGATAAAAGAAATCCGGCCTCTGAATAATTTGGAAGATGGAATACTTATTAACTGGAAATTGCAAGTGTTGGATGAGTGCTTGAGATATTCTTTACAAAACAGGATCTGAAACACAAATCCATCCAGTCGGGTGACTTTCACATTCCTGAGATTCTCCGGCAAGCCCCAAAGGATCTGTTCCCGAAGGAAGTTTGGCTACGGTGTGGATGCACAGCTTCATTTGCAGAGTTGCCATGTTCCGCCAACTGGCTCGCTTGGCAATTAAGTCTGATCAAAGAAACACTTTAGTCTCCTCCCAGAGCAGTGTTTCTCAACCTTGGCAACTTTATGATGGGTGGACTTCAAATCCCAGAATTCCCCAGCCAAACCATGCTGGCTGGGGAGTTCTGGGAGCTGAAGTCCACTCATCTTAAAGTCCCCAAGATTGAGAAACATTGTCCTAGAGCAGGGGTCTTCAAACTTGGCCCTTTTGTGATTTGTGGACTTCAACTCCCAGAATTCCTCAGGCTGAGGAATTCTGGGAGTTGAAGTCCACAAGTCATAAAAGGGCCAAGTTTGAAGACCCCTGTCCTAGAGTATTAAGAAACCATTCTGACCATCTCCAACTGCCCTAGCTACTGGTCCAGTCAAATGGCTCCTAATGGGAGTTAAGGTCCAGTTTGTCCAGAGCTGGATTTAAATCAACTTCAGCTAGATAACTCCATGCTCCACAATGCAGGAACATCACATACCTCTCCAAAAATAGATACCACATAGGATAACATAACATAATATAGTATAATAAAGAATCTGGGCATGTCAGCTCTAGTGCGATCTCTTGTTACTGAGCCATAATGACCATGGGCTTCAACCACTTGTACGTTCAGGGTTATTTTTAAAATGTTTACAGTTCCAAAACTCATCTCGTTTAGTTTTTAAAAGGGCCTGATTTAAAAAGTTAAAAAGGACCTGAATTTTTCCAGGGGGAAAAAAGTGAAAAGGGATGTGATTGCTTTTGCTGCTATCTTTCTGTGGAACCGAAAACTATTTTTGCTAAGGACTCTACGATTCTGATTTTAAATGCAGCATTTTGATTTTTAAAAAATTGATAGCAAGCTTTTTTCCACAAAATAGGCAAATCAAAGGAGTCCATTTCATGAATGGAATGACTTTTGACCTCTCATTCTTTTTCAGCCATTTACCTCACAGGATTATTGTTGTGGAAGAAAATGAAAGGAGAAAGCCACACTCACACAGACAAAACACAAAACACACAAACAGCAGAGTAGTTGGATCCTCTGATGCACACGAAAGGTTTAAATAAGTTTGTTGTAGTTCCCTCCAATCTGGTACCCTTAAAATATAATGGATTTCAACCACCATAATCCCCAGCCTCCTTGGGGTGGTTACCACACTGGGGAAGGCTTATGGTAACCAGATTCTAATTTCCAAAGCTCAACGGAAGAAAATCTCTAAATGATCATGTTTGATCTTGAAAAGCCAATCTGGGTTGGATGTGGAAAATAGGAACTCAAAAAATATTACAGAAAAATATGACACAAAATATGACAGAAGCACTTCACTCCTTCATTAATGACCTCCCCCCAAAAAGGACCCTTACATGATTATATCCATATAGTCATCAGTTTTGACTTTTCTACTTCTGAGCCTATCAGGAGAAAGTAAGCTGTGTCTAGAGAGTGTGTATGTATATTTGTGGTTTCCCAGCTTAAGAAAAGAAAACAACACCTACATATAAAATAAATCCATACATTTCAAGTTATATATTCAATCAATCAATCCAGGTAGTCCTCAACTTAACAGTTTAGTGACTGTTCCAAGTTCCAACAGCACTGAAAAAAGGGATGATCTATTTTTCACACTTATGACCGCTGCAGCATACTCATGGCAATTGTCTCATATTTGTGACGGTTGCAGTGTCCTGGGATCATGTGATCCCCTTTTGCAACCTTCTGACAAGCAAAATCAACGGGGAAGCCAGATTCACTTAACAACTATGGCAAAAAAGGTCATAAAATGAGGCAAAATTCACTTAACAACTGTCTTGCTTAGCAATAGAATTTTTGGGGTCCATTGTGGTCATAAGTCGAGGAGTATCTATATTTTAAATCACATTAAACCACTTCTTTCAGTCAGCCTGGCATTTCTTTCCTGATGAGATAGAATTGTGAAAGCTGAATTTCCTGCAGAGCAGTTGTGCTGAAGAAATAATAACTCTCTGAGTAAAAAAGTACTGAAACAACAGAGTCATGAGTAATTTTCTTGAGTGAAAGCTGAAAACTCTGGGAGCTGGGATTTAATACCTGCTATCATTTTTTTCCCATCTGGGGCTATGTGTGGTGATACAGGCTCTGACTTGTCAGTGCTCCTCAATTTTTTGCAAGCTCCAAGCATCCCACACTGGGGAACTAATAAAAAGTCAGATTTTATATGCCCATGCACATTGCCTCCAGGTATGCATGTAAGCATGCATGTAAAATTGCACAGATAACTATTGTGATCTAAAATTAAAACACACACAGCAAAAAGTGGTTTGTGGTTGAATGGGAAGCCCCTAATGCAATGTTTTTCAACTTTAAGATATGCGGTCTTCAATTCCCAGAAATCTCCAGCTAGCGTGGAGAATTCTGGGAGTTGAAGTCCACCTATTTTAAGAGTTGCAAAGACTGAGAGACACTGCTCTAATCTAATGGCTTAAACAAAAGGATTATCTAATCCAGTGAGGGTTAGTGTGTGTGAATGTGGTGGGCTAAAAGCAGGCGGAACGGCTTGGGTTTGAGTCTCCCCTCAGCCACAGAAGCTCCCTGGGTGACTTTGGGCAGCCCCTCCCTCTCAGCCCCAGAGGCAAGGTGGTCGAGGGATGAAGTTGCTGGACAAGGAGCAGGGAGACTCATTTGACTTATGTAACTCCAATAAATTAAAATGCCATGAGCTATCCTTGAAATTTTAACAAAATTTCTAAGTACAACAGAAACTTATATTTTTTTCAAAAAATTAGTGATGGATTCAACTTGTGAATGAAATAAATTCTTTCATTTTGTTTGCCTTTTCCCTCCAGCCATGAGGCCAAACAAGAAACACAATTTATAAATTATTTTTTTAAAAACAGAAGAGATACGTTTGGTCTAATGCAGGGGTAGGCAACCTTGGCTCTTTTATGACTCGTGGACTTCAACTCCCAGAATTCCTGAGCCAGCCATGCTGGCTCAGGAATTCTGGGAGTTGAAGTTCACGAGTCATAAAAGAGCCAAGGTTGCCTACTCCTGGTCTAATGCTTAAGGCAACAGGCTAGAAACCAGGAGACTGTGAGTTCTAGTTCTGCCTTAGGCATGAAAACCAGCTGGGTGAATTTGGGCCAGTCACTTTCTCTCAGGCCAACACACCTCACAGGGTTGTTGTCAGGAAAATAGAAGGAGGAGGGTGTGTTGGATACGTTCACTACCTTGAGTTATTTGTAAACACAATAAAGGCACGATGCAAACAAACAAGTAACTATGAACTTCAAAATTCCAGCCAGTTTGTTATTCTCTCATCTCTAACCTTTTTTTGTTGGTTGTTATTTCTATTGTCTTTTTTATGTCAGGAGGCCTATATATTTAATAATTATCTCACTTACTTTGTCCATGTCACATGGGCAGAATTCACTGGAGTTAATTCCCATAACTGGGAATTCCAATTAAGTTTGGAAGAGTTAGCGGTAAAGGTAAAGGGAAACCAAGTCGTCAAAAAACATAGTGACTGGACACTATCAAAGCTGACACCAGACAGAGCATAGGAAAAAAAATCAAAGAAATAATGCAAGATCGGAAAATGTGAAGAGACGTGGCCCATAGAATCGCCAACAATCAGACTTGACTGAATGGATAACATCACCATCAATAATCATAAAATAAAGATTGAAGATAACCATAATACTGTAATAACTGAAGAGGCAGTGCAACACAAAACATTGCTGATATTGACAAAGCTAAGCTGGGTTAGGCTTGGCTAATACCTGGATGGGATGCCAGGAAATCCCAGGTCTCAAGAGTGGGAAATTTTAAAAAATAAAATAAAATCCAAAATATGACAATTGCAAACCACTGCTTCCTTTCTACTCCTTTTTGTTTCTTGTTGATATTATTGTCTTGTTTTTGTATTTGATGTCATTTATAAACTATCCAGAGTGGCTAAGAATCGGGAGGCATATACATTTTATATTCTGGTTATAAATCCAGAAGACAGCAATTACACACCGCTGCTGTTGTGTTGTCAAGAGAACTACATGCATATCTCCACGTAGGTATCAGGCTTCAATCTCCGCTAGAGGGAGCTACATCTAACTACTTCTGAAAGGCAGTAAAGTTTAAAAAAATGCAAAACAGAAAACGAAACCATCACTTGGCAAAGTAAAAAGAAACTTACTTATAACCTCAAAATGCCCCCCCCCCAAAAAAAAAGCCTGCTGGGGAAAAATACTCTTAAACTATCTGTTTTTTAAAAAGGGGAACACTGTAATTGTGAGACCAACTACAATAAGCGGCGCCTCCTTGTGGGATGAAACAAACGGGATTTTCCCTTTCCTACTTGGTGAGTGCCAAAAAACTTGAGTATAGGATAAATTTGCTGGGATGAGTGGATCGGACCACAGGGGTTCAGTAGTAAGAGTTTCTTTAATTGGGGAGCTTAAGTTGGAGGGCGCTCCTCCGAAGTCTATAGCGAAAGGGTCTCAAGGGGTCTTGTTTGGATTGAAACCACAGGGGAGCAGAATAAACCTGGTTAGCTTGCAGGGGGCAGGTGGTCAGGAAATTAAGCTTGGATTAATTTCTCAGGGTTGGGTTGGCTTAAAATTGGGGAGGGGAGGTTGATCCTTTTTGCCAGGACAGCCACGCGATCTCCGGGGAAGACTGGAAACGGGACATGGCGAGGGCTGGCTCGCATCTAGGGCGCAGAACCGGGATGCCCGGGAAGGGGGACGCGGCGGGGGTACCTGATTTCGGGCAAGGTGAGGCTGTTGCTGCGCAGGGCCATCCCCAGCTTCGCCATCCTGGATGTTTGGCCCAGCAGGCGCGACTGGCGCGCGGAGCCGGTACCCGGGAGACAGGCGGGTCGGATGGGCAGCCTCTGGCTTTGCTCCGGACCGTCCGATCTTCTCCTCCCCTTCTCCTCCCTCCGTGGCTGATGCGCCGCCGCCGTGGGAAAACTTCTTGAACTGCGGGGGAGGATCTTGCGCCCCTCGCAGCTCGCGGGAGGACTCCGTCGCTCGGCTGCGTGTCGCCGGAAAATCGAGAAGCCGGGAAGCCGAAGAGCGATGCGGAATCGCGAAAATCCACCGGAGTGACTCCGGATTGGCCGAAAGGAAACGGCGACTGCTAAGGGCAATGACGCCCCCTGGTGGTTTAGAAGAAGTTTAAAGGAAGGCTAGCTTCGCCCTAAACGCATATCCAGGTCGGGGGTCCGATTTATTTCTTAATTAAATTTATAGCATATATTTCCTTTGAAGGCTCACGGTGGCACATATGGCGCTTCCTCTTCCCATTCTCTTCCCCTCCCCCCAAACTAGAACAATAATCCTGCGAGGTAAGCTAGGCTGAATCAGTGTGATTATCCAGCTTCATTAAAGGTGAAAGATTGGTTCGATCTGATGAGGAAGCAGACTATTCCAAAAATAAGGAATCTGGCGTTTGGTGAAGAGCTTTGCTTCTATAGATCCCAGGAATCAGCTCAGAAAATTATTTTAGGTAGGGAGCAGGACTTTAGCAGCTGGAGTGGATTCAAGTGATGGGTTTTCTACTATTGAGCTGTGAAATGTTGGTACTGTGAAAATGAAAAGATGAAGCACTCTATTTTCTTATATTTATTATTTATTCATTTATTTAATTTCTATAGCCAGCCATATGATTTAAAAAAAATTATAGCATAGTACAAAAACAAATATATACGACTGCCAAGGAAAATTATCTTTATAGGTGTCAATATAACCAGTGTCTCTTAATTTTTTTTCTTTTAGAACTCTTTCCCACTTTTATATTTATCAATATTTACTGAATCAATAATTCAAATTAACACATTTGCTGCTGCTACCACTTCTTAAAATTGTTTGATGGGATTTTAATATTATTTGTCAACATAGGCTGGCAAATAATGTTGATTTCATGGACCCCTGAGAGGGTCTTGGGGGGTTCCAAAGATCCTACTAACCACATTTTAAGAAACTCTTATCTGGATCAGTGTTTCTCAACTTTGGCAAGTTTAAGACGTGTGGACTTCAACTCTCAGAATCTCCAGAATTCCCCAGCCAGCTATGTGTCATCTTAAAATTGCCAAGGTTGAGAAACTCTGACAATGTTTCTCAATCTTGACAACTTGAAGATGGCCGGCTGAGGAATTCTGGGAATTGAAGTCCACCGAACTTTAAAGTTGCCAAGGCTGAGAAACACTGAACTAGGGCAAGTAACAGAGTAAAGAGCTGAACTTGCTGTATATTAATACAGCCCCCCACTGAGACTTATTATATGAATCTTACTTTGAGTTTGGATTATTATTATTTTTTATTTTATTTATTTTATTATTTTATTTATTTTATTTTATTATTTTATTTTATTATTTTATTTATTTTATTTATTTTATTTTATTTATTTTATTTTATTATTTTATTTTATTTTATTTTATTTTATTTATTTTATTTATTTATTTTATTTTATTTTATTTTATTTTATTTTATTTTATTTTATTTTATTTTATTTTATTTTATTTTATTTATTTTATTTTATTTTATTTTATTATTATTTTATTTATATCCCACCTTTATCATTTTTTATAAATAATTCAATGTGGTCAACATGTCATCATCTTCCTCCTATTTTTCCCTCCAACAAGAGCCCTGTGAGGAGAATTGGGCTGAAACCCAGCAGGCTGTCATGGCTAAGGCAGAACTAGAACTCATGGTCTCCCAGTTTCTAGCCTGGTGCCTTAACCACTAGATCAAACTGGCTCAGATATTGGCTTCTGGATTTGAAGAGGCATTTCAAGAATCTGCATTCCAGACCACAATCATTAAACTCTGAAGCCAAACGCTGCCCATTGCCACAAAACCTCAGAGATAGCTCACTGGAGCAAAGCAAAGGAAGTATAGGAGAGGATCAGGCAGAGTGCGGAGGAGGGGTCAAGCGTGTCATCAGTCTCCAGTCCCTTTGCATCCACAAGAGAGCTAAGTCCAGCCCACCTTGAATTCCATTGACTCTTATCTACCACCAGTTTGCTGTGACGTTAATTCAGATTCTTGTAGAGAGCTTAAGCTTGCAATAAATCTTTATATTCATTTGAACTGCCTGGACTTCCTGATTTTCCCTGCACTTGACAGGAAGCTAATCCTATGCCCCACAGTAGCTATACATTTGCCTTTCAGAAATGTCCACAAAGGAGGGTCCAAAAAATTCAAGATGGCACTCATGACTTTGAAACCCCACCTGAACCCCACCTGGAACCCCTTCAGTTGTGACTGCTGCTTTAACTTTTTTGAGCTTTTCTTGGGAAACCTTTAGGCAGCGTTCCCCAACCTTTTCAGGTTGGTGGCAGAGCATGGGGGGGTGAGGGGGGGGAAAGAGGGGATAGTTTTGTGTGAGGGGTACGCGGCACATGCGCACACACAGACACACAACTTCATTTGGGTGAACGGCAATGTGGGCAGGGCTGTGAGTGCCAACGCCCACTGCTTACATGAGTTGGATTGTGTGTGTGCGCGCACAGGCCCACCACTCATGCGGCCCGGTTGCAAATAGGCCACGGCCCGGTAGTGGGTCACGGCTTACAGGTTGGGAACCCCTGCCTTAAGGTCACCTACATCCCATTTGAAACTGCAGACATACTGCAGCAACCCTGAACATTAGGAAAATGAATCAGGAAATCAGGAATCAGGAAAATGAATCAGATCATCATTCTATGCAATATCTTCCAACAAAATGGACGTCTGTGCAACTTCATCAAAAAGTGCCTGACCACTCAACCCACAGCACAACCAACACAAGCTGTGAAAAGGATAACACTGCCATACATCACAAACATCTCTGAAACAACCAACAGACTATTACAACCACATGTCATCACTTTAGCATTCAAAGCAACTATAGCTCTCCAAAACATCCTAAGTAAACCAAAAGACCCAACTGCTCAGGAGAAAAAATAACGTAATCTACAACACACAGTGTAAAGACTGTAACAGCCACTATATAGGACAAAGAGGCAGAAGACTGTCAGAGCATCCATGAACACAACTAGCAATCAGAAGGCACTATTACATCTTCTTAATTGCAAAACACATGGACAGACTTCACCATAGTTTCAACTGGGAAACTGTGACCATCCTAGACCAAGCCAAGTCCAAAGACACTAGAGAATTCTTGGAAGCCTGGCACTCTCATAAATCAGCCATCAATCGGCAATAAACACCATCATTCAAAAAAGGCAGTTAAAAAACTAAAAAAGGAAACAAAAAGATCAAAATGCTTCTTCTCCAGCAATCAACATCCAGATAAGCAGAGATTAACACCACGTTTGGGGGACGTGAAAGGCGCCTCCCTGGAAGATTGCATTACGTTTGACAATTGGGCATCCCTTGGACAATGGTGCTGTCACCGGCAAATCCTTTCAATTCAGAGGCACCCTTTGGTTAGCTTTGTAGGTGCTTCTGACATGAACACAAACAGAGCACCAAGATTAACACTAGACCAACAATCAAAGAAGCGGTAAACAACCAAGGAACTACCAGCTCAGACAAACAGTCAGACAGTAAACCACAGCCTAATCAAGGAACTACTAAGAATATCCCCACCAACATTGGTGGCCAAGCCACTGGTATATAAACATAGAGTAAACCCCACTTCCTCCTAGCTCTGCTGATGTTACCTAGTTGAGTAATGAAACATCTGGAAGAAAACAACCAACCTCAGAGAGCACCAGACAAGAATCCAGACCTCTGTAAATGCTTCTGATATTGAGAGTAACTAAGAAGAATCTCAATTTAGTTGGATTTTTTTGCACCTCTTCTTACTTTGGGTTTGGCTAGTCTAAAGAAAAGAAGAAATAGGGGAGACATGATAGCAGTATTCCAGTATCTGAGGGGCTGCCACAGGCAGAAGGGGTCAGGTGGTTCACCAGAGCACCAGAGGGAAGGACAAGAAACAACGGTTGGAAACTGATCAAAGAAAGAAGCAACCTGGAATTAAGGAGAAACTTCCTGACAGTGAGGACAATCAACCAGTGGAACAGCCTACCCCCAGAAATCGTGGGCACTCCATCACTGGAGATTTTTAAGAAGAGACTAGACAATCACCTGTATAGGTATAGGTTCTCCTGCTTGAGTGGGGGGCTGGACTAGAAGACCTCCAAAGTCCCTTCCAGCTCCTATTCTATTCTGTTCTGTTCTATTCTACTTTTGTTTTAGAAAGCTGCATTTACAATACATGTCAGATTTCTCTGAACTTGAAATCTTCCAGGATTCATATGTTTACTCCAAGGTTTCTAAGACAGAAATCAGTGAATGCACCTTGTTTCTAAGCACACCGGTAGGCGATGTGCACACAGATGAGAGCAGCACATAATGTGCAACTTAGATTTTTACATATTGTAGTACAGCCTCACCTAAAGGTACTCCTCATCTTATGAATACAAGAGGAATCAGAATTCCATCGCTAATAAAGGCGGTTGTTAAGTGAGTCACGACCAGCGTTACGACTTTTTTGCACAATTGCTAAACAAATCCCTGCAGTTGTTAAGTGAATCACACAGCTGTTAGGCAAACCCGACTTCCCCCATTGATTTTGCTTGGTGGAAGCCATATGGGAAGATGTTGATCACATGACCTGGGATGTTGCAATCGTCATAAATACATGCTGGTTGCAAGCATCCAAATTTTGATCACATGGATACTGCAGTGGTCATAAGTGTGAGGACTGGTCATTTGTCAATTTTTCCCCCGGTGCTGTTGTAACTTCAAATGGTCGCTAAACGAATCGTGGTAAGTCGAGGACTATCTGTATTCTAGTGCTCTCTGGACATAATTCCCATCATCCTCAGCCGGCATGGCTGCCGCTTGCCTGAAATACAAGTTGCAATCCCTCCCATCCGGCTGCAGAACTGCGGTTTGCCTAACCTATTTTTAAGCCCACAGCCTCACACATCCTCTTTGCTTTAAAATCAGCGATGACAACTGACCGGAAGAACACAGATTTAGAAACCATGTAATGAAGGCGTCTCAGATGCCCTTGGCTTGGGCTTATGTTATACTTAAAGGGGGGAAAAAAATAAGCTCCTTTTTTTCCCCATGTTGGCACAATAACTAGGCATCAAAGCACATCCAAGGAGACGTGACAGAGCAGCTGATTGTTTCTGAATCACAATTTCCTGCTTGTTGGCAGCTTTTGTGTTTTTTCTTCACAGTAGCCATTAGTGTATTTTGGCGAGGGTGAGGAAGTGCAGGGCAGGGAACAATTTGAGCATGGTCAAACCAATTCTGAAACATTGCCAAGAAAACTGCCAGAACTAGTCCAGGCAGTTGCCAGGAGTGTGACTTCAAAGCACAAAAAGAAAAGAAAAGAAGAGAGACAAGAAACAAAACGAAACAAAGTGAAAGGAAACTAGTCAGGGTTGAGTTTGTACAATCCCCTTAACCTCAAACTAGCATATCGCCTTATGTCGTATGAACCCAATCTTAAACAAAGCCTGCAAAGATAAGATTTCAATTTGTCCTGCATCTACAAACCGGGGC
Organism: Azemiops feae; assembly: GCA_023970755.1. Lineage (NCBI taxonomy): Eukaryota > Metazoa > Chordata > Lepidosauria > Squamata > Viperidae > Azemiops > Azemiops feae. Next base: position 1,768,613 of record JALGBA010000219.1, read on the forward strand.
CTGGCGGGTCTGTGTTGTTGTGTTACCACTGAACTAAATGGATTTGTATTTATGTGATAGGCCTGCTGTCTATAAAGGACATTCTAGGCTCAGACATTTTTCAAGAGACAAGGAAAATTTATTTATATGGCCACCCAACTCACTCATATTGACTCCAGACAACTTATAAAGATAAAACCCCAGGACAAAACCGAATTAAACCCCCACCCCCTGGTGATAATAATCAGATCAGCCACTGACAATCAGATCAGCCACTGACAACAATCAGATCAGGGGTCCCCAACCTGTAGGCTGTGGCCCACCACCAGGCCGTGGCCTATTCGCAACCAGGACATGTGAGTGGTGGGCTGGCATGCACACATGTGTGCTCGCAGCCACACTTGTGCGAACGGCGGGCGCCAGTTCTCACAGCTCCACTCGTGCCGTTGCTCGCAACCTCATGCCGCTCACATAAATGAAACTGTGCGCGCATGTGCCTGCCCCTCACACAAAACCATCCCCTCTCCCCCCCCCCGTGCTGGGCCACCAAACTGGAAAGATTGGGGAATGCTGCTCTATATCACTCTGGGGTCCCCAGGCCTGTTGACACAACCATAGTGTGAGGAGTAAAAATTCAACTCCAAGGGTTTTAGAAAACAAAACAAGTTTTATTAAAGCTTTTGCAAAAGCTGGGGTACCCTTCTATATGCAAATAAAGGGCCACACTGAATGAATTTCTGCATAGGTTTTTATACCCTGTCCCGTGCATCACGCCACATCGTTCCAACTGAAACCCAGTTGATAGGTTTCAATTGGTCACATGCTTTTCCGACCGCCTAGCAACCATTACAATTACCAAATCCTCCAATTATTAGATCAAAAACCCCTTTGGTTCCTGTCTTAGCTTCCCTTCCTTGTCTGTGGCATGATTTGTAACATCTTGCTAATTAAAGGTATAGCCCAGGGGTAGGCAACCTTGGCTCTTTTATGACTCGTGGACTTCAACTCCCAGAATTCCTGAGCCACAAGATGAACTGTTACCCAAACTGGATAATTGCAATTATAAAAGATTTATGTCTTCCCTTGTTTATCTATAAGAGTGCCTGCATTTCATCTAGAAGCGTGTAACAGAGTTCATGCTTCCATTAAACATGGCTGCACTTTGGTTCATAGTTATACTTTAAAATACTAACTCTAGGCAGTTTTTATAAAGAATAAATCTTATATAAATGAATAATATATTATTCATAAGCTATATGCTATTCTGCAATAGTGTGCACTATTCTAAAAGTATGCTTTAAGTCAGTGTATATAGTTTCTCTCTATTCCTCCATCTTACTATATCTCCTTTCCTAAAAATACTTTAGCTAAGTGCCTCTATAAGCCTATTCCTTTTAACAGAAATTAAAAATTATAACATGTACATTTCTTGTGTACCTTACAATAGCTTCAGGACCTTGTGACAGGGTATCTTAAGTGAGAGCCAATCTTATCCCCGCAGAGATGATGTCCCACAGGGTGGAGCCAACACTGCAGCATGGTGGTGCAATGGTTAGAACCCAATATCGCAGGCTAATTGGCAGAATTAGACCTGCCAGCAGTTTGATTCTCACTGGATCAAGGTTGACTCAGCCTTCCATCCTTCTGAGGTCGGTAAAATGAGGACTCAGATTGTTGGGGGCAATAGGCTGACTCTGTAAACTGCTTAGAGAGGGCTGTAAAGCACTGTGAAGCGGTGTATAAGTCTAAGTGCTATTGCTATTGCTATCATGCTCAAAAAATGTGATTTTTGAGATTGATAAGGGGACTAAGTGTGTGTCCTATGTCTATATGGTAACATGATACAATTTGAGGACTCCACTTTCTTCTTTGATCTTTATAAAGCTGCACTGGCTTTTATGCTGTTTCACTCTTATCTCCTAGTTTTCAAAATTCAGACCGGTTTTACTTTAAACGTATTCATACTTTTGCCTTGATCTCTGGACCGTTGGAGGTCAGGATTTGCTTCCAACTGTTATAAAAGAGCGTTTATAGCTCAGAAGAACCTTGATTCTTGAGACAAGAAGTGATAGATGGTAACACCTATCCCAAGGTCAACCTGCAAATCCTTCCGAGTGAACAGAGAGTAGAGTGCATTTATTAGCACTATTTCGTTTAGCTATTCAGCTGCTATTTCATTTATTCTGGTGTATGGCCTTTCTGATAGCAGCTTAGCCTCTTACCCTTCGGGTTTGAAGGGTTGTGTCTGTGCATACATAGACACAAGAATGGTGAGCTCAGCACACTTTTTTGTCTGATTTAGCAACTTGTTCTTATAACAGATACCAAGAAAATAGAGTCCATCTACCTACTGAGAGAGAGCCCCAAGGCCCATCACCTCTATTAGTGCTAGGAGGCATCTCTTTTGCACAATTTTTCAGCCGTTCTCATCCTTTTGGGTGGAGAAGAAATCGTTTGCACTTTGTGTCCAAAGGAAAACAACAATTTTACAAGATGTTCGCGCATGTTGGGTGCCAAGCGCACATCTCCAGGGACAAAATCCTGCTTTTCTTTCCAGAGATTTTCAACTTTCATGACTCGCAAACACCTATTCTGCTCCCAGAGCAAGACTCTGTAAAGGAATTCCTTCCAGAGGCATGTTCAGAGGCTGCAGATTGGAAGCAAAACAAACCAATCGCACCTTTATTTCCTCACAGTTGTTGAGTAACAGCAAAGTCATCATGAAATAAAGAAAATTGAAAGCCATCCAAAGAATGAGGGTGAACAAATAAAAGCCTCTGAAACCACAGGTAACTCCTCTACTTATGACCACAATTGAGCCCAACATTTCTGTTGCTAAGCAGGACAGTTAAGTGAATTTTGCCCCATTTTACGACCTTTCTTGCCACAGTTGTTAAGTGAATTACTACAGTTGTTAGTAACCTGGTTGCTAAGTGAATCTGGCTTTTCCTTTGACTTTGCTTGTCAGAAGGTCACAAAAGGTGATCACATGACCCTGGGACACCATCATAAATATGAGTCAATTGCCAAGTGTCTGAATTTTGACCATGTGACTATGGAGATGCTGCAACAGTTGTTAAGTGTGGAAAATGGTCATAACTAATTTTTTTCAGTGCTGTTGTAACCATTTGAAGAGTCACTAAATGAACTGTTGTAAGTCAAGGACTATCTGTACTCAGATCAACGGACCATATCTAGAAACTTTTCAAAGCTTTACTGTAAATACTGTAAATCAGACCTGATTTCCCAGCAAGGACGTGAATTCTCCTATCCTACCATAAAGTAAGACCTTGCTAATTTTGTTTCCAAGAAAGCAGTGGTGGGATTCAAATACCTGAACAACCAGTTCTCTTATTTGATGCAGGCCTGGGCCTCCGAGGCCTAGAACAAACTTCCAGAAGTGCCATCCATGCACTTCCGATGGGCTGTTCTAGGCCTGGGAGGCCTCCTCCAGGCCTCCGAGGCCTAGAACAAACTTCTGGAAGTGGCATCCATGCACTTCTGGCAGGCCGTTCTAGGCCTGGGAGGCCTCCTCCAGGCCTCCGAGGCCTAGAACGGACTTCCAGAAGCAGTGTTCATTCAGCCGGTTCTCCGAACTCAGCAAAATTTAGCTACCGGTTCTGCCGAACTGCTGCGAACCGGCTGAATCCCACCACTGCAAGAAAGGTATGATTTTGTATGGTTTTCAATTGTATTAATACCATTATAATATTACATGGATACAGCCATTTCATGTGTAAGATAATAGCTTGGGGAGGAATCATATATTGTTATGACTATGCTAGAGGAATTCCTGACATCACCATGGGAAAAATGTTGTTTACCTGAGATTTCAAAGAGCTGCTACTAAAAATTATTATTAAAATCACTCCCCCCAAATTGTTCTTTAGAAGCTTTGGCCATTGACCAAATAGGTTCACAAGTCCATAGCAGAGACAACCTGCCCAGCATTCAGAAGTTCACGAATAAAAGCAAATAATATGCGTCCCAGGATAATAATAATAATAATAACAACAACAACAACAATGTTGGAAGGGACCTTGGAGGTCATCTAGTCCAACCCCCTGGATAAAGTTGCAGGATCCAATCTGGGTCGGTCACCGGGACCAGACGTTTAGTCTTCCGAGCCCATCATTCCAGTAGAGAGAAGTTCCCCAAGGATGAGCTCCAGCATGAGTCTGAAAGGTAAGAAGACTAAACCTCTGGTTCCAGTAACTGACCTGGATTGGATCCTGCATTCACAAGTTGAAGGGGTCAACCTCTTTTTTAAAGCACCAGAAGACAAGACAGAAAACAACGGATGGAAACTAATCAAGGAGAGACGCAGCCTAAAACTAAGGAGAAATTTCCCAACAGTGAGAACAATTAACCAGTGGAATGCCTTGCCTTCAGAAGTTGTGGGTGTTCCATCATTGGAGGGTTTTAAGAAGAGACTGGACAGCCACTTGTCTACAATGGTATATGGTCTCCTGCTGAAGCAGGGGGTTGGACTAGAAGACCTCCAAGATCCCTTCCAACTCCTATTCTATTCTATTCTATTCTATTCTATTCTATTCTATTCTATTCTATTCTATTCTATTCTATTCTATTCTATTCTATTCTCCTGTCCTTGGCATCTCTAATACTGCTTAATTAATTAGTTCCCTGTGATTTAGTAATTTCTCACTTTCAATCCCACTGAACCCCCCCCCCCCGCCCAGTGTGGTTTCTGATCCCCTTCTCTCCTATACAAAGGAGTACAATAAGAAACCCTGCCCAATCGAAACACTTACAGCTGGCTTGGTGATACCAAGACAGGATCTTCAGCCAGCTGGTCATCCTCCATTTCTCACCTTTTCACTCTGGCCTCCTGTGTCTGTTGGCAGCTGTTTTAAACCACAGGTAGGGTGGGAAAAGTCCAAAGCTCACCCTGGCTGATTTTCATCTGCTTCAAACACTCCAGGAAGCTTGTGTTGATTGGAGCACAAATTGTGTAACACAAATTGCCGGGAAACATATCCTTTAAAGAGTGCCCATGCCATGGCAGGTGATTTCCCCTACTTTCAAGGAAATTGCAGAAGGCCACTTCAGTGTTGCCAAAGGTAACAAAACACCTTTTGCATAGCAGGTTCTTAATGTCCTTGACAACACACCAGGGTGGTGGGTGGGGAGCAGTAGTGACACACTTATGTTTTATTCATGGGAGGTGGTGGAGAAAACCTCCTGCTTGCTTTTCTGGCAGATTTCATTTAATTTTATGAAAGACTCTCTGAGAAGCATTTCTGTGAAATTCTCAAGAGTGAGTCGATTTGAGAGAGCTGGAAGGCAAAATCCATTTGCGAATAGCCTACTCTCTAATGTATAATAATTGTTCCATTCTTAAATCTTAATCTAATTTAAATCTAAATCAAATCACTTAAATCCCAAGGGGAAACATCTGGAAGAAATTTACCCATAAAACTGTTTCTACCCTTGAAAAATGTTGCTTAATTTCTCCTCCTCTTGGTGATATTCAGAAAAATAATCCACTCAGTTTTTAACCCTCCAATTACAATTTCAGAAAGGCATTTGTAAGTGGGCCTAATTGTTATTACAGCAAGTCTTGTCTTTCTTCAATGGTATTTAAACACGACTGTCTGAATGCAAGAAAAATATCCAATGTGGAATCTATTAAAAGGATTTCTAATTTTATATCAGATTGCTTCATCTGTTTTCAGTTTTCAGCCAGTGAAAAATGTTGCATAAAGTTTGGTTATGTTTGCCAAACACCCTGAACCAGCAACATTTGAGTCTGGTGTGTTTCTGCTAACCAATCCTACATGGTGATTTTACAGCTCCATCTGTTGTGTGAATGCAAAACCTTTAATTCAGGGCTCCCCAACCCCCAGGCCGTGGACCAGCACCTGTCAGAATCCGGTCCGTGAAAACAAGTGAAGCCCCATCTGCACACACTTGGGACACAGGCAGCGCATGAAACCATGGCCCCCGCGGTCCACGGAAAAGCCTCTCTCCACAGATCCTGTTCCTGGTTCCCAAAAGGTTGGGGGCTGCTCAGTGGTGGGATTCAGCTGGTTCGCACCACTTCGGCAGAACTGGTAGCTAATTTTTTGTTGCCCAGGCCCAGAATGGACTTCCGGAAGCGACATCCACACAGAGAACCGGTTGTTCACATATTTGAATCCCACCACTGGGGCTGCTGCTTTAATTGATTCAGGAACACAAGATTTAAGTGTCACACAAAATGTAGCATTGCCTAAATCTTGATTTAAAAAGCCAGACAATCTTTTTTGAGGTCAGGATGGCATAGCTTTAGTGATGGCAGATTCAAATGGTGCACAAGTGATTTCCTTACGGAAAACTGGGTTTATTATAAACACACACACACACACACACAAAGTTTTTCTTTCTGTAAGTAGTGCTTCAGCTTATTATTTTACAATGATACATTCTACATTTCTATTTCCGTCTAACCTACCGGATGTTAACCTACTTTAACTATCCTAAAAATTCTATGTGCTATCTTTGTCGGGGTGACTGCAGGGAGGGAGTCAAAAAAGGCAAGATGGCGGCTGCAATCATACCATTGAAGTCTTGCTCTTTTTAATGTATGTCCCAATAAATGTGGTTTTGATGGCATGGTTCTGGGCTGCCATCTTGACTGTTTTGACCTTTCCCTAATCTCCCTCCCTGACCTTTATGATTTTATCTTACCTTATACAGTACCTATGTTCTCACTTATGCAATATGTACTGTCATTATCTACTTTTTGAGATCTAGTTTTAATTTCCTTCTTGCCATTGTATGGTCCTTTCGCCATTTCATTCCACTTTTATTCATTGCCAGTTGTCTCCCTTTCAGCATTTTCCTTCTGCCCTCCTTTTCTTAACAATCAAGCCTGCTTTTATTCCTGGCCCTTGAAACGGTAGGCTGAATTGAGCAGCAGGAACATAGCATTGCTTTTAAATCTTGCCACAACCGTCATTCATTCTTTTAACGTCAAAGGTGGTGTTTTTTTGAGGGGGTGGTGGTTTTTTGGTGCTTTCCAATAAAGCTTGTGTCTCAAATTCTTTTTTAAGAGAGAAATGAAGTGACGTTTTTAAAATTGTTATTTATTTATATCCCGCCTTTATTAGTTTTATAAATACCTCATGGCAGTGAACATACTGTACCTAACACTTCTTCCTCTTCTTCTTATTTTTCCCACAGCAACAACAATTCTGTGAGATGAGCTGGGCTGTAAATCACTGGGCCAATGTCACCAGCCGGCTTTCATGCCTGAGATGGAACTAGAACTCACAGTTTCCTGGTGATTAGCCCAAAAGTGCCCAGCCACCTTTCAGGCTAAGGTCGCACTAGAACTCACAGCCTCCCAGTTTCTAGCCTGGCCTAGGCCAGGGGTAGGCAACCTTGGCTCTTTTATGACTCGTGGACTTCAACTCCCAGAATTCCTGAGCCAGCATGGCTCAGCTTGGAAACTCTCCCTTTCCCCTCAGCATAGCTGGCTCAGGAATTCTGGAAGTCCACGGGTCATAAAAGAGCCAAGGTTGCCTACCCCTGGGCCCTAGACCAAACTGGCTCTTAGTTCTGCCATTGCAATTCAGCCCAAGAATGTCAGCATTAAAGAGGCTTTCCCCTTGAATCCTTAAAGTGTGAGACTGTTTATCGGACAGTAATGAGGTTTAAAAAAAAATAACCCACATACATATTCTTTCCACGTGCCATGGCACACACCTTTGATACTTACTCTTTATATTTCTGATATTTAGAAAATTCAGAAAGATTAGCTGCAGATTATTTGCAAGACCTGCCCTCAGAAACTGTGTATTCTAAGCCCAGTAATCATCTGATCAGTTGTAGGAATGTTGAACACCTTTGCATAGCTTGCATTTGGATGTTAACATTCCATTTCTCATTTTAGCACTCAAAAACTCACTTTGCACTTTGAATATTTCAAGGCAACGTACTCTGTTTTTAAACAAGTTCTTCACAGGGATGTGCATCATTTGTGAAATTTATTTAGACATGCTTTGGAGAAAAATGAGTAATAATAAAATGCATTGGGTCAAACTGCAAACATAAATGTACTATGACTGGATAAAAAGTCACCCCCGTTTTGTATGTCCTTTTTAAAAAGAAACGACGCCATCAAGTTAGTCCTGGCATTTTCAAAAAGAAAAATAAGAAAATGAGAGAAATTAACAGATAGCAGAGTCCAAAGATTTACTTTTGACCTTAGGTCAAGGAGCATTTTGCTTAGCTGGGAAAACTGATGGCTCTTAATAACACAAGAATGACGTGGCTACCCACTCAGATCAAAGGTCTGGTTGTCTCTGGAAAAAAAATAGAAAGATAATGTGTTCCCGCACTGCCACTATTATTATCCAGAGCAGAGCCATCCAAAGGATCAGAGGGTGCCAATACAGTCAATATGATAGCCATAACCATCTGCCTGTTCCCCCCTCCCCAGCACTATGGACATCCTGCTTCAGAACTGAAACATCTTTATAGCCTGTGAGAGGACAGTCTGCCTGAAAATTGACCAGCACCTGGGCTGTTGGTGCTCTGTCCCTTTAACACAGACCTGGGCATTTTATAGCCTATGGGCCACAACCACCCACAGGCAGTCCCAGTCTGATTCACAGTGTTGGGGGCTTGGAATGGGGCATCAGCAACATCGGCATCAGGAGTGGGGTATCGGTGCAGCATCGGTGGTGTGGTGCATTAGTGGAGGACAGGGCATTGGTGCAGCAGTGGTGTTGGGGGATGGGGAGATGGGTAGTGGCAGATGTTGGGGATGGAGCATCAGTGTGATGTTGGCGAAAGGGGTGGGGTGGCATCAGAAGAAGACGAGGTGACAGTGCAATGACAGCAGCAGCTGGAGGCAGGGCAGTGGCCTTCCACAACGGTGCCAATTTTTCATGCGGCCCCTTTGGGGAAATTAATTGCCCACCCCTGCTTTAAGGCCTCTCCTTAGTTAGCCCAGCAACTGGTGGCTATAAAAGCTGAGCAGAGAGGCAGCTGGGGTTGGTGGTGTGGTAGTGAGAGGGGAGGTGGGTTGTGTTTGTTTGGGAAACTAAAACAGTCTGAAGCAGCTTAAAGCCTGTGTTTAGACTGCTGCATCACTGCAGGAAGTCAGATCAACCATTCTACTTGGAAACCGCTTCTGGGCTTTGTGCCTGAGGTGGAAAAAAAATGAAACTTTGATTTTGGGTTTTACCGATTAGATAGGTTTGTTGTTATAGAAATGACTAGTTTATACTAGCATGTAAAAGTAAAAAGTTGAGGTTTGGTGCTATTATCTTATTCTACTGCACCAAAGGGAGTCGGAAGTCAACGGCTTTTCTTTCTTTTTCCCCTTTTCCCTACACTTTTCCCTTCCCTTCTCTCTCCCTTATTTTCCCACTATTTTCTTTTTGTATTTTTGTATTTTATATTATAAAATAATTTTAAAAATGGGGAAAAAAGGAAGTCAGATCAACCAATCAGCATGAAGGATGTATGTTTCTGCACAATGCATAATTGAGATTTGGGAGGTGTGCGCATCAGCCCCTCTGCAAGCTATGCTTACCCATCAACCTTATTGCAGCATAACTATGTGTCAACATCTGTGTGCAGTTGTGGACAAGTCTAAATCAAGCTTAAAGCAAACAGAAGAGTTATTGTTCTCTAAAAATAGGGCTCACAAAGAGAAGTAATGGAGGAACAGGAGTTGTAGTAGAATTGGGGAAGAGTGGTATAGTAAACAGTGACTACTAGCCTTTGAGTGCTTGTGTGTATGTTGCCTAGAGGCCAGGTGTGCTTGTGTTCACTCTCTGGAGTTTTAGAGCCCACTGAGCTGTGTGTATAGGTAGTCCTTGACTTACAACAGTTCATTTAGTGACCAAAGTTACAACGGCACTGAAAAAAGGGACATGGTCGTTTTTCACACTTATGACCATTGCAGCATCTCCATGATCAAAATTTGGATGCTTGGCAACTGATTCATATTTATGATGGTTGCAGTGTCCCGGGGTCATGTATTCCATTTTGCGACCTTCTGACAAGCAAAGTCAACGGGGAAGCCAGATTCACTTAACAACCGTGTTACTAACTTTACAACTGCAGGGATTCACTTAACAACCATGGTAAGAAAGGTCATAAAATGAGGCAAAACTCGCTTAACAAATGTCTCACTTAGTAACAGAAATTCTGGGCTCAATTGTGGTCGTAAGTTGAGGAATGCCTGCAGATAAAAGAACCCGTGCCATAGCCATTGACGTCAGTCCAAGCAAGTTTAAATGTGTATGGCACAATTGCCCTCCAAGAATATCTGAAGGATTATATTACTGCAGAAACACTAATTTTCCATTGTGACTCTTGTTCTAAGCAACTATTTGGCCAAAGAGAAGAAGGAACAGGCTATCCAATTAGTTTCTAAAATAAATAAGAACACAAAAGGTAGTTAAGGAAACAAAGGATTCAAACAAATGAAAGCTCTACAACCCATCTCACTCTTCCCGCTTCTTATAAAATGTATTGGAGGCACTTTATTTGGTTCTGGGCAAAGAAAAGGTATTTTCAAAGGGAAACGTCCTGCACATATGGAACTCACGGCCACAAGAGACTTCTAAAACTACCAGCTTTTAGTCATTCTTGTGGCTGTACAGCTGGTCCACACATGTTTAGAGATCATATAATATGTCATTAAAAGCAACAGCTGTGGACTGTGCAGGAGAAGAGTGCATCCAGTTGGTCCAGTGGTCAACAGGATGCTTCTCGTAGATCATCATTTGGTTTGTTCCAGCAGTTATTATATGTCCTTATAAATTCATGGATCCTGGCTGTGCAAGCAGTTACTACAAGTAGTCCTCAACTTGTAATTGAACCTGGAATTATGGTTGCATGTCATACCAGTCTTTAAGCAGATCATCAGATGACTACACCTGTTAAGACTGATTTGCACTTTGACCTATATTCTGCTTCACTCGCAGCTTGAGAAAGAAAAGGGAGGAGGTGGGATGGAATGCAAGAGGGGGGGAATATAATAATAATAATAATAATAATAATAATAATAATAATAATAATAATAATAATAATAATAATAATAATAATAATAATAATAATAATAATAATCGTAATCGTAATCGTAATCGTAAAGTTGGAAGGGACCTTGGAGGTCATCTAGTCCAACCCCCTGCTCAGGCAGGAAACCCTATACCATTTCAGACAAATGGCTGTCCAATCTCTTTTTAAAGACTTCCTGTGTTGGAGCATTCACCGCTTCTGGAGGCGGGTTGTTCCACTGATTAATTGTTCTAACTGTCAGGACTGTCCTTAGTTCTAGGTTGCTTCTCTCTTTGGTCAGTTTCCATCTGTTGCTTCTTGTCCTGCCTTCAGGTGCTTTGGAGAATAGCTGGACTCCCTCTGAGCATCTGAGCATCTGAGCCTCTGAGCATCGCCAGTTCCCATGGGACAATGCTCCAACCCAAGGACACATTGATCAGGAGGACTAGCGTGGCTCAGTGGTTCCCACAACAAAATGAACAGAAGTGGTGGGTGGATGTAATGGACTGTGGGTGGTCCATAGGGAAAGGGGGGAATTAACTATGCTAAGCTTTTGTGCAGGAAACCCAGAGCTGGTTTCGCTTCATCTGTCCCAATATGGTTTATTCAGTAAAGTTTATACGCTTGGTAAAATAATAATAATAATAATAATAATAATAATAATAATAATAATAATAATAATAATAATAATAATAATAATAATAATAATAATAATAATAATAATAATAATAATAATAATAATAATAAACTTGGAAGGGACCTTCTAAGGTCATCTAGTCCAACCCCCTGCTCAGGCAGGAAACCCTATACCATTTCGGACAACTAATGTCCCAGGAGTTTCTTTTTCTGGATCCGACAACTGGATAGTTGACAAAGTCCAATTTTACAACCTTTTTTGTGGCAGTTGTTAAGTGAACCCATTGTCTTCAATAGATGTTATTTGGCTGGGAATTGGAAATAAACGGTGTCCAGGAAAAAAAAGTGTAAACCATGGTCATGTGACCAAAGGAAGCTGCAAGGGGTTGTAAATGTGGGTCTGTTGCTGAGCACCAAAAATGTGATACATGACAGTGGAGGAGTGACTGTCGCAACTTGGCATTGGTATCGTAAAAATACCCTTTTTTAAGGTCTATCGTAATTTTGAACTACAGTAATTGTAATGTGAGAGATTTTTCCCCCAATGCCAGTGAGTTTCAGGATAAGCAATTTATCCTTTCTACTTTCTCAAAATTAGAAATGGTTCCTGATTAGATCTACGTCCTTTGCTAGACCAGGCTGAAATGGAGCGTTGTGGTTTGCTTGACTCAGCATGATACAAAAAAAAAAAAAAAGCAGAGAGCACCTTAGCAAGTTGTCGGAACTGTAGAAAGCCACAATATAGGATGGATTGTTGATTTGAGTGTATACCAGGGGTCTTCAAACTTGGCCCTTTTATGACTTGTGGACTTCAACTCTCAGAATTCCTCAGCCAGTGTGCCTGGCTGAGGAATTCTGGGAGTTGAAGTCCACAAGTCATAAAAGGGCCAAGTTTGAAGACCCCTGGTGTACAGTAGTAAATTATGCAAACAGAGTAGTTGTGTTTGTTAACCAGATTTAAGATTAAGCTGTTGTTTGAATCCAGTTTTTCTATTTCTTTTCTTCACCTATCAATGAAATTGAAACTCACCTATCAATTTTCACTTGGGTAGCCTCTGTAGAACCGAAACCACACAGTATCAGGAAGGAAGGAAGGAAGGAAGGAAGGAAGGAAGGAAGGAAGGAAGGAAGGAAGGAAGGAAGGAAGGAAGGAAGGAAGGGAGGGAGGGAGGGAGGGAGGGAGGAAGGAAGGAAGGAAGGAAGGAAGGATATGGTTACAAACAATGCCTGCCATTTTTTTCCAAATAGCTATAGTATTACAGAGGTCTAGCACCAAAGTGTCTAGCATCAATGTCTCAAATCGGAATATGCCTGCTCATTTTACCAACCTTGATTAAAAAGGAAAATGGTCTGCATTTGTACATGTTATGAGGAAAGAAAGCAGAAGCCTTGGATTTCTGATTCTTGCTCTGCTTTAATTCTTGACTCTTTAGTTCAGACTGGTTTAAATAGTTTTAATTTTGAACTGTAAAGTTGCAAGTGATACAAGTGGCACAAACTCAGCAGCTTTCTAAAGAACTCAACAGCACTTGATTTCCACACACAAATAAACCACCTTTATGCCTCTGCATGCATGGTTTTGGGAATACCACAAATGCACATGTACAAATGAATTCCACACAAACATAAATCCACCGGGGGCTATTCTGTGGCTTGGTTTATATACAGTTCACTCGCTTACTGAATTTATCAAATGACTGAGTTTGTACAATATATTAGCTTATACAGTGCTGCATTGCCGTGCTGTGTACCAGCCTAACAATACATGGATGTTAAGCAGCTTCACAATGCAGTGGCTTGATCCCAGTGCACCTTGGTTTGCCCATGTACCACTGGTAGCGCTCCCCTGGTTTCCAGTTGGTTTCCAGGTGCAATCCACGAGGCTGGTTGTCATTTTTAAAGTCCTTCAAATCTCAGGATTTGGATATCCCAAGTTCTCCTAATCCCATTAAGAACTGACTGTCCAATAAGATCTGGTACTCTTTTGTCTTTTTTGCTAGGGATCTTCAGGGATCACAAAAGAAAGTCTCAGTCACTGCCTGCTGTAATACTGTCAGCTTTGTGAGGTAGTCCAAACAAAAAGCACTTCCCCCAAACATTAGCTCTAACTTTATTGTATTACGAATGAAGGCAAATATACGTGTCCCAGGATAATGTTGCAGGATCCAATCTGGGTCGGTCACCGGGACCAGAGGTTTCGTCTTCCGAGTTTTCAAACAAACACCTGCTGGAGTCCATCCTCAGGGAACTTCTCTCTAGAAAAGTGTGTGCTTTTGGTTGGGGCTATTCTGTGTGTGGTATTTATACGGTGCATGTTGTATGTGGCTTTTTAGATGTTGATTGGGGTGTTGATGCCTGGCTATTAAAGCATTGGCTGTTGTTTCCTTGTGTTGCCAAGCCCTCACCTCCTAAGGGCTTGATAAGCTGGGGGTAAATCAGCACTCCTGTTGACTGACGAGGGGCCCGTTTCCCAGGCTTCCATCACTTCCCTGGCTGTTTTTGTGCCTGCTCGTCCAACAATCTTAGTAGCTGCAAAATTGAATCTATGTCCTTGTTCATTGCAATGTGAGGCTACCAATGAGTTTGGGTCTCCTCGTCTGGCTGTTCATGTTCTTACTATTTATTACTTTTAACAGAATATTACATGCCTGAAAGTACATCTCCCCCACACACACACTTTTACAGTCCAGGAAACTAGGGAGGGTCTCTTCTGATATTATTACCATACCTCCATTGTTTCCGAGGGCTCAGCTGCTTCTTATCTGATATTACTTAGTCTGAGGCTCTTCTCCTGTCTCCCAAGTCATGCCACATACCATTAAAAGAACTGAATCTCCCTCCCCAAACCCTTACAGTGCCTTCCTTCCCTTTGAGGAAAGTTGTTAAAAATAAATTATTCCTCCATGCCTTGGGGGTTGGGAAGCTGCAATTTTTCCTCCTTGGGCATTTCCCTTTTTCTTTAGCCAGTAATGATTGTTTTTGGTGTTAGATTGTTTTATTAGCCTTTTTATCTTTTTTAGATTTTCATTCCTTTATTACTCTATAAGTGACTCAAGGCAGTGAACATTCCTAATGCTCCATCCTCCTCCTATTTTCCCAACAACCCTGTGAGGTGGGCTGGGCTGAGAGAGAGTGGCTGGCCCAAAGTCACCCAGCTGGCTTTTATGCCTAAGGCAGAACTAGAATTCCGTCTCCTGGTTTCTAGCCTGGTGCCTTAGCCACTAGACCAGGGGTCTTCAAACTTGTGGACCTTTTATGACTTGTGGACTTCAATTCCCAGAATTCCTCAGCCAGCATGAAGTCCACCCATCTTAAAGTTGTTGAGGTTTAAAACACTGATCCAGAGGGCCGTAAGCTGGAGACGCAGCATGGCCGGTGGCCTGTGTCTGAAGTCCAAAGCTCTGAAAGGTGCTGGATTGCTTTGCCTTGGTCTTCATGCTGCTAATCTGCTATTACAAAGGGTGCCTGTTTCTATAGTTGCTGGTTGTTCTCTGTGTTTTTCTTTTATTTGTTATGGAATGTTGTTAAGGGCAGTACAACCCTGCTTGCTTTTGTGCATGGCTCTTTCAAGAGAGGAGGTGACATCTGTGTACTATGAAACCTCTTTTTTGTATAACCTTTACCTGGTTATCAAAAGCAACATTTTAAAACCAAAGTACTCAAATAGGCTATCTTGCAGAATGCATCCAAAATCCAGGGGGCTCACAGATTTTGGCCATGTGATCTGTATTTTCAACTGTTCTGTGACAGTTTCCAAGCCAGTCTTGCAATCCCTCCCTCCCTCCCTCCCCCATCCAGCAGTAGCCACTTAAACTGCAAGAAAGGGGAGGGGAGGAATAGGGAATAACAGGGAGGAAGGAAATCCCACACACCCTTTCTGGTCCACATTGCCCCTCTGTAATCTCCCAGACCTGTGCCACCTCCCACACTCCATCCCTGACACACACACACACACACGTCACACATTCCCAAGCATGCCTTTTCCAACTCCCGTGACATCTCTTGCACACACCCTTCCTGTCCACATGGCATCTATCACAGCCCCCTTGACCCCCACATAGCCTTCCTGACCCTGACAACCAGCCGCCCGCACAACCTACCCTGACTTGCACTGCATCTGTCATGCAATCTTCTTGACCCACAATACTTCTCACCCTCCCTGGCATATCCTTCCCAACCTGCAGCCCCCATACATCCTCACTTCATCCCCCACCTGGCAGAGGGAGGGAGAGAGATAATGACAGGACGGGGTGAGAGTGTATTGGACAACTGAAGGCAGCATGCATGTTTTCTACTCCTGTTTCCCCCCCCCCATCCCAATATAATCTTGTGAGGTGGGTAGAGCTGAGAGGGAGCAACTGGCCTCAAATCATCATGCTGGCTTTGATGCCTAAGGGGAGGACTAGAACTTGCGGTCTTCTGGCCTCTAAGCCAGCCCCTCAAAGTGACTCTCCCCTTCATTACTCACAAACATTTTTCTTTTAAATACAGTTGTTAGTTGCGCAAAGTAATCCGACATCCCAAACCATTTCCTTTTGTTCTTGCCAACTGTCATTTCCTTGACGTTGGCTGTTCTGATGAGGAAGTGCCATCTTGTGGAAACATGTTGGGACTCACCCACATTTCCATTTGTGTCTTCTGATTTCTTGGAAAAAAGCACCACACCCACCAGTAAGTTAATCAGCTGCTGCCAGAAACTCAGTTAAACCAACCTTATATTCCTTCCTTCTCTTTTTAACCATCTTGATCTTTAATCCTTTCAAGTAATCAGAGTCACTTAGGTAAGATGAGCAGTGTAGGAATTTGATAAATAGAATAAATGTCTTAAAAGCCGATTTCGTTTTTTACTTTTGTCCCTGCTCAGAAAATTCTTCAAAGGTTTAACAAATCTCTTTTGTAAATCCAATATAGGAGTTATCCAGATCACTCTTTTGCTTTATTTGTATACCCTTTTCATTATTAAGACAAAAGTCATTTTCAGTTGTATATCCAGTGTAGCATCTTTTTCCATTATCATTCTTATAGCCTTTCCTTTTAAAATCCACTTTCAGATCCGTCTCAATGGTGCTTAGTGAAATGTGTTCCTCTTCCATTACATCTTTTAAACATAGTCTATCATGGCAGACACTTTTAAAATTAATTTGAGTTCATTGTTCAAAAATATATCTCAATAGGTTCAATATTAAGGTGTTTTGCTTCATTACATATTAATAAGTAAAATTTGAGTGTTTTTCTCCTTTAATTGCACTAAAATCTTTACTCTGGTTCCCTCTAGTGCAGAGGTCCCCAGCCTTTTGGGCACCAGGGACCGGTTACGTGGAGAGAGGTTTTTCCGCAGATCGGGGGGGTGGGGGTGGTTTTGTGTGCTGCCTGCATCCCGCGGGTGGGGCTTTGCTTGTTTGTGCGGACCAGTTGCTGGCATGCCGCGGCCCAGTACCACTCCACGGACTGGGGGTTGGGGACCCCTACTCTAGTGTCCAGTCTTCAAAGTTCCATCTTTTTTTTTTTTAACAATTAAAAATAGAAGCATTTTCCCACAGGAAGAATTCTTATAATTAATCCCAAAATCTTATTTCAAATTCATCTGGACCTCTAGTCAATTTGTAACTTTTCAAAATGAAAAGTTCTGATCACTCTTTTGCTGTTTATTCCAAAATAATGTTGTTCTACAATCCTTACACTTGTATTTAAAACTTTTGCTAAGGAGGAAGAAAATTCACCCGGTGTTGTAAAACTTGTTGATCCACGGTTCCTAATAGCTGAGAAGCAATTCACAAGCTCTTTCTGAAAGTGATTAGAAAAGGAAGGATGCAAACCCAACATCCTTAGAAAAGGTGTCAAGTGTGGTTTGAGTGAAGATGGCTAAGTTGCTTCATGTTTCAGAGCTCTAAAATGGCAAATTGAGCGGAGCCAAATGGCAGGGTAAAGAATGGACAAGTAGAGGACTTAAAAACTATAGTTAGAAGCTATATAGATGGGACCACTCTAAAGCCAATGAGGAATTGACAAATCACAATACAGGTAGTCCTCAACTTACAACAGCTCATTTAGTGACCGTTCAAAGTTACAACAGCATTGAAAAAAGTGACTTATGACCATTTTTCACACTTACAACCATTGTAGCATCCCCAGGGTCACGTGACCAAAATTCAGGCGCTTGGCAACTGATTCATACTTAGGACGGTTGCCGTGTCCTGGGGTCATGTGATCATTTTTGGGCGACCTTTTGACAAGCAAAGTCAATGGGGGAGCCAGATTTACTTAACAACCGTGTTACTAGCTTTTCAACTGCAGTGATTTACTTAACAATTTTGACACGAAAGGTCATAAAATGGGGGGGGGGGGGAGAAACTCACTTAACAAATGACTCACTTAGCACCAGACATTCTGGGCTCAGTTGTGGTCATAAGTTGAAGACTACCTGTTTCCAGAATGGGAGGCAATGGAAAAGGAAAAAAGGGACACCACTCTGAGTCAGCCTTCTTCATTTTTATCCTTTGCAAATGTGTTAGACTTTAAATCCCGTAATTATTAGCTGGCAGGAAAACTTAGATTGGTGAAACAAGCCCATAAGCAAAATCAACTTGAGCTCCACATACAATTTGCAATTGTGACCTCAAGGTCATTCCCATATACCATTACATGATTTGAAAGGCTACTTACCCATTATAAATAACCAAGGATTCTTGGCTTGTGCATATAATCTATTGATATGAGCAAACCAACCTCTCAGTAAGGGAATTATAGCATTGGGAGGGCCTCAAAGATCATCTTGATCAGGCCTTTGCAACTTGAAGGAAAACTAATTAAACTCCTCTTAAGAAGTGGCTGTCCAGCTCTTACGATCATGACGACTTTCCTTCGGAAGTTCAGCGTTAACAGCTGGCTGCAGTGCAGTAAATCAGTCCCGAAACTGGACACTATTCGTGTCCAGTTTTGGGACAAGAAGAATAGGAAAGGGGTGATATATGCCAGTCTGTTGACCCTTCAACACTGACAAATAAACCACAATATGTGGTTTTTTTATGGCTGAAGATGGCGGGAATAATCAAGATACAGAATTCAAGGTTGTGCCATTCTACCCTGACAGACCAGCCTTTCTGAGAGTGATCTACTTCCAAATCAGCATCTATCCACTCCCTTGTATTTTAAAGATCAAACATCTAAAAAAAGAATATTTAGCAAACAAGTAAAAGAGATCATTAGAAGTCTTTTTTTTAACTTAAGTTAGTTTAATTATTTCTTAAATAAAAAACCTCACCTTTATTTATTTATACTTTCTATATACAAATAAGTAGAAAAAGGGAATGGGAGAGTGGATTAGGAGGTGGAACATATTGCTTCATTGCTAGTTCTTCACTAGCTGCATAAGGGACCAACTGGGGAAATGAAGTGGTCGAAAGAAAAGATCTTCCTGTATTTGTGCAAAATATGCTGGGATTGTCAATGTTCGGTCTGAAGAGCAAATAAGGGCAAATTCAAGCTGGATGAAACAGCTCTTTGGATTTCCATGCTGCCGCACTGTCACAACTCCATCCTATCCTAGCTTGCTCCTTCAGAGGTCTCAGTTCACCACAGCCACTGGTTCTCCTTCCTCAAGATACTGGTGGTCTTTGGGATTCACCCCGACTAGTCCTGAAATCGAAACATCACATGCGGGAGAAATGCAATTCATTCATTCAATTCATAACTTTTCCACATGCCACTCCCCCTTTTTTTAATATATATATATATATATATATATTTAATGTTGAGCCCAACATTTCTGTTGCTGTGAGTTAAGTGAATTTTGCCCCATTTTACGACCTTTCTTGCCACAGTTGTTAAGTGAATCACGGCAGTTGTTAATAACATGGTTGTTAAGGGAATCTGGCTTCCCCATTGACTTTGCTTGTCAGAAGTTCACAAAAGGGGATCACATGATCCCGGGACGCTGCAACTGTCCTAAATATGAGTCAGTTTCGAAATGTCTGAATTTTGATTACATGACCTTGGGGTTGCTGCCATGGTTGCAAGTGTGAAAAACGGTCATAAATCACTTTTTTCACGGTTGTAATTTCAAATGGGTCACTAAATGAACGGTTGTAACTTGAGGACTACCTGTAAACTCTCGCCCATTACATCTTTCGCTTTAATGGGTGTCTGCAGTTTAAATGGACAGCCGGACTTCTGAAATTATTTCCAAATACTTTACAACAGTGATCTCCAATCTTTCCGGCTTTGTGGATCGGCGGGTGTGTATGTGTGTGGGGGGAGGGGGCGAAAGGGGATGGTTCCTCGTGAGCGGCGGGCGAGCATGTGGTGCACGTGCAGCTCACTATGCGCAAGTGGCAGGCACGCTTGCCCACTCGGACAAATGGAGCTGTGCGCATGCACTCGTCCGCCTGCTCTGGGTGCAAGTGCAGCTGCACATGTGCTCAGCTGCTGCTTCCGTGGCCTGGTTCTGAACGGGCCACAGCCTGGTAGTGAGTCATGCCTGGGGGTGGCATCTGGATTTTCCATTTGTGTGTGTGTGTGTGTGTGCATGCACATTCAAGTATGCAATAAGAGCAGGTTTCATATGTTACATCAGGGGTCGTGTGACTGGGAGAAAGAATGGAGCAGTTGCGAACATTATGAGCCACTGCCGTAGGCATTCCCTGAGGGAACTGGAAAGAATTTCTTTTCTTCTCAATGGATCTGGCCCATTTTTAACTCAGCCTTTCTTTTGCTAACTTCTCTCTGCCCCCCCCCCCTACTAAATTTGATCTCATTCTGGTCATGATTGAGAGAGTCATCACCTTGATAAAGAAAGTCTCCGCCATGTTTACAGGATTTCCTTCCAGCTGGATGGAGAATGAAAACAGTGAACAGAAGTAGGAGAGAACCCACGTCCCAGTGGCATCTCCCCAGAGTTCAAGCCTTTCCAGAAAGGTGAAAGTCATCACTGAATGGTCAAGATTGTCCTTCATTTACGACCGTTCATTTAGTGACCATTCTAAGTTATAATGGCACTGAAAAATGTGGCTTATGACCAGTCCTCACACTTACCACCATCACAGTATCTCAATGTCACATGATCAAAATTCGGGCATGTATTTATGACCGTTGCAGCCTCCCAGGGTCATGTGATTGCAGTTTGTGACATTCCCAGCTAGCTTCCGACAAGCAAAGTCAATAGGGAAGCCAGATTCATTTAATGACTACACAATTCACTTAACAACTGCAGTGATTCACTTAACAACTGGCAAAATAGGTCATAAAATCGGGTATAACTCACTTAGCAACCAGAATTCTGGTCGCAAGTGTGGTTGTAAGTCAAGGACTATCTGTAGTTACATCTGCTTCCTTCTCTTCTGCCTTTCCCACCACCCTATTTTTCCATCCCAGCAAATCCTACTTACGGAAACGGATGGTGATTGGCCAGATCATGATGCTGGCTAGGAACACTGCAGCCACTATTGCCGTGCCCCCAGTAACTGAGACCATTACCCAATGGTAGAAGGTCACACAGCCGTTGCAACAGAGCTGAGTCCTGGATTTTGTGAAGGGTGTGGGGATGGAGACGACAATAGAGGGGAAACAAATGTAACATGAAGATAAATATTAGGTTGTGCACACTGCTCTTACACATGGAGGCTCTTTCTTCAGAACCCCTGGTTAAGCCAAGCTGGCAATTCCACTGGAGAACAAAAAAACCTTGTAGGATCGAAACAAAAAATTGGATGGAGCTACATTTCTCATTGGTGCCATTTCAAGTGTCTTGCTGAGTCTATTACCAATGTCGTTCCCTCAATCACTGCTACTGTACACTCTATGGTAGACTACGTTGGTACATGGAAGATTCCCCTCAGCTATGGTATCTCCAACACTCCCTCTTGAAATTTCCCTCTCCAAAAGGTCTCAATCCAGATAGTAAAGGTTAGGATATAATAAGCATAACGTAGGTAGTAATGCAATATGAAAATAGAACTATGGGTTGATCAACCATAGTTTCCACTTCTAATATACCTGTACAAGCCTCCATATACCAGTATTTAAGGTTTGCCTTCATGCATAAACTTAAGCATAACGGTTTGCAACTGCACTGGACGGCCTAATGTGTACTACAGTCCAGCCAATTATGGTTTATTAAATAAACTATGCTTAAGCAAATCTTGGTTTAACACAAGATATAAAGTATTTAACGGGCAGTACATGCTGAGTCCAGCATCATTCGAATGGGCTTAAAAAAAAAAACCAGCCATCCCACCTGGCCTGTTCTGACAAGCAGAAACATTTCTCCAAAAAGCACCCTCCATTTTCGCTGCCCTTCAAGTCACTGATGTGCCAAAGGGCCCTCTCACCAAACTTCTTTTCACTAACACCGCAGTCTCCATAGCCCACCCTTCACTTACGGACATGGATGCAGGTCCTGGATAATCATCACCGACAATCCATTGGCAACTTTATCAGTGAAGCTCATGGCCCCGTAGACGAATGCGCTGCTGTGCTATCGGAGAAAATGAGCCACAGATGCATCAGGACCACCTGAGTGGCTGCCAGGTCTCACCCTGGGCAGAAAGCAAAAATGTGAAACAAAACGAAGAGGCAAACCTCAAAATAGTTCTACAGTATAGTACCATTCTGAGGCTTGTATTCTTTTTTTCCCCCAACCCCTTTTTTAGCATTTCAGGAGGATCTTTGCCTATAGCAATGTTTCTCAACCTCAGCAGCTTTAAGACATGTGGACTTCAACTCCCAGAATTCCCCAGCCGGCATGAGATAAACCATTTATCTCTCAGCTTCTTCAAAAGTGCCTTCTGTCCTTCATGTTCCCCTTCCCATAAAAACAAATAAACAAGTGGCCTTATGTACTTCTAAAAATAAACAAAGCATTATATTATGGCACCCTAAGGCTCGACACACACATTTTTAGTCAGATGCGGGGATGGTGCAAAAATGCTGCAAATGATATACAGGCCGCGAGCCACACCTAATTCAAGACGGTGACTACAATGGTGTGATTAAAGTCCCGCCTCCTTTTCACATGCATAAAAAGAGGAGGGGCTTTGATCATGTCCTTATGGCTGCCATCTTGAATCTCTCACTTCTCAGGATAGCTTTGGCCACATCTTCGGCATTGTCCCCTTGAAGGTACCTTGGGAGCTTCGAATGAATCACTCTTGTCTATGATTCAGAAATCCCATAGTGCTTCTTGAAGATTTCCCCCCCCCTGCTTTTTTAAGGATTAGCACTGAACTTTCACCCAGCTCCTAAAGCAGGACTGACTCCCTCTTTTACACAAGGTACTTCATACCGTGTGGGGCCCGATGAGATCAGCTGTCATGGAGAGGGATGTTACCAGGATGGTGGCCGACCCGGTCCCAAGCAGAACAGCAGCCCCGTACACCTCTAGGCCCAGTTGCTCAGCTAGGGCCACCCAGGAGGCAAAGGCCATGATAATCAGCAGTCCCAGAAAGTAGGTGAGCTAACATGAAAAGAGAAAATTATTTTCACTTCTAAAACATGGATTAATTACTACTACACAAATAACTATGGAGGTTCTCAAGTCATCCAGGTCTTGGTTGTCCCATAGGTGCTTTTTAAAAAGGCAACTGGATTGTCTTGATTTTTCTTTTTCTTGAAGACTTCACTTCTCTTTCAAGTAGCTTCTTCAGTTGTAACTAACCAGTGGGGAATGAAAAGGAAACATTTTCAAGAAAAGAAAAACCAAGGAAATCCAGTTGCCTTTAAAAAAAAAAAAAACCTCTGGGATTACTTATTCACTAGCATCCCCTAATTCAGTGTTTCTCAACCATGACAACTTGAAGATGTGTGGGCTTCAACTCCCAGAATTCCCCAGCCAGTATGCTGGTTTAGGAATCCTGGAAGTTGAAATTCACACCTCTTAAATTTGCTGAGGTTGAGAAATAATGTTCTAATATCTAAGAATTTCCCCAGGTTTTCTACAGTCAAGTGTTTTGTCTTTCGGACAAAAGCCTACTTCTCGCAAAATGCTGGAGAGCATCATCTTGAAAAAGGAGAAGAACACAGAGCAAGGAAGAGCTAGAATGAAAAAAGGAACCAGAAATACACCCACCATTCTTTTTCAACAGCACAATGACAGCACTGGTAAATGAATATAGCTCATAATACAATTTCTGTAAGCTGCCTGGAGTCATTTTAAGTGAGATGGTGGCCGTATAAAATTAATAAATAAAATAGACATCCACAATATAACATAGTTGTCAAGGCATCTATTACAACTGAAAGGGATATTATGTTCTGCAAGAATTAAAGATAACTCTTTTCTAAAAAGCTCAAATTTCAGGAAAACATCTTATTCTTGCAAAATAAAATCAAGGGGAGATTGACACCTCAAGATAATTTGGGAAACATAGTTTTACAAATCCTATTTGCTTGCTATTGAGGACAGGGTTATCGCATAAAAATCGGTAACATCGGAAAAGTTGGCTGATTTCTGAGATCAGCTTTCAGCTGGTATCTAAACACCTGTGTGGAAGTGTAGAAGAGGTGGCAGAACCTGGGGGAGGAGTTAAAAGAGGGATCAGCCTAGAATCCCTACGTAGCTACAAGCAGACAAAGTCCAAGCTCCCTCGAATTCCATGGACCCTTATCTAACTCCAAGCAGATAGCTGAGAAGATTCCCGTGCAGAGGCATTTTTTTTTCTTTTAACGATCCTGTAATCCCTTGCATCGGGGTGGAGTCGGGGTGACAGAATAGAGCTGAGCATTTACTGGCTGGATGCCCTTCCTGACGCTTATGTGGAGCTCGCAGCAGATATTTTCTCTTTGTCCCAGGGGGAGAAATATCTGCCGTTACCTAGGATTGAACTCACAGCCTCCTGATTGTGAGGCGAGAGCGCCACCTCTAGGCCACCATATGCTGCTCATTCCTGTGCATAAACATAATTAGCAATAAATCAGTTTCATCAGACCTTCACGTATGGACCTGGTCCTTTGCACCTGACAGGAAGAGCTCAATTGGATTTCCTAGTGTGGATAGCCTCAGCGATGCAACAGAATTTTGCCCTTTCACACATTCCCATAAATTTCAACTTGGATAATGCAATTTCTGCACAGTAAGAGCTGCCCGAGTATGGAAGAGATCTTCCTGGGAGTTAGTGAAGTGGTATCTGGAAGGACACATGGTAGGAAAGCCGAATTTTTCCTTTAGGGCTGCAAAGACTGAAAAAGAAGGCCGGGAGTACTCACATTTCTGCCAATCCGTCTGTTCACAGTTTTCATCAAAAAGGAGGAGAGAAAGCCACTAATATACATCACCAGCGGGATTGTGGCAATGTATTTCTGTAAAAAGGTGACAGAAAAGGGAGTAACACCATTTAGGCTCTTCCTTCAGGGAAGAAGATAAGGAAACAAATGCAATCTATTGTTGATTAATTCCTACTATAATTAAGCTCAGAATTAGGGTGATAAGTGATAGCGATCGTTAAACGGCCCACCATGTGACCGTGCTCAATTTTACAACCTTTTGTGTGGAGGTCATTAAGCGAACACTGTGATCATTAAGCAAATGCAGCAGTTGTTAAATGAACCCACTTTAGCCAGTGGATGTTTTTTTTTGCCAGAAACTGGAAGTGAAAATGCCAGTTTCTGACAAAAAAAAATATGCTAAAAATCATGGTCACATGGCCACAGAACACTGCAAACAGCCCTAAATGTTGGTCAGTTGCCAAGCAACCAAAATGCGATCACATGACCATGGGGGGGTGTTGATCATTGGATCTTTGAAACCTGGTGCTAAGTAACACTGGGGAGGTTTGTTGGAACGTCAAGTAGTTGCTAAGCAACCAATCATAAGGGGAGGACTACCTATAAGTACAGTGCTCAGATAGAACTGGGGCACCACAGGTTCAAAGTTCTACTCAGCCCCAAAGCTTTAGAGCAGGGGTGTCAAACTGCCGGCCCACAGGCCGGACGCGTCACACAGAAGCCACGCCCACCCCATTGCCAGCAATGGCAAAACCGTCCCGATACGTTGCGCGACGTCATGTGACGTCGCGAGTTTGACATGTCTGCTTTAGAGCAATGTTTCTCACCCTTGACAACTTTAAGATGTGTGGACTTGCTGGGGAATTTTGGGAATTGAAGTCCACACATCTTAAAGTTGCCAAGATTGAGAACACTACTTTAGAAGATCATTTTTGGCCAGTTACAACAACCCTGTGAATTAGGATAAGCCTCAAGAGAAGCTGGAAAAAAAAAGACAAGAGGGTTAAATCTATGTAAAACTGTAGCCATCCGTTGGCCTTCTAAATATCACTAATAGTTTCCGCAAATTAAATTTAAATTAAATGACACATGGCTTAAAAGTGTGTAAGAATGCTGAAATCTCTCATAAGAGCTTTCATATGGAAATGTTTAAACTCTCAAAGTGAGGCTAGTAAACTCTCACCAAATTAAGTACTATTTGGGGAAGGGGATCCCAGACTACTGGATGACACTGAATAAATGATGTCCAATATCCTCTCAAAATAGAACCTTGTATACAGTAATTACTTAATTAGCATAACACTACAGTAGTGCCAAGCATGAGCAGTTCTGATGTTTGAAATTCATTGGTTTGCATTATTCAATATTTTGTTACTCAGAGCTTCTGAAATCAAGGATGAGGTTTAAATTGACACTAAAGATTATGTGAACGTGGGGAGACCCAAGCTGCCTTCCTCCAGAAACACCTGAAGAGTAGTGACCACTTCACTTCCCCAATTCTGGAGCACAGCAGATGACAGAAGCTGATCTAAAACTTACTAACTAGACAACATAAAACAAACTTCCCCCTTCCCAAAGATCATACTTACCTTCGGAAGCATTAGTGAGTTGGTGAGATACATTGCAATGTATGTCTGAGAGAGGTTGACAATGAGACGGGTGGACATGTACAGCATTGCCACCTGGAAGCAGAAAGTGGCATTACAGATGCACATAAGACAATGCAACGATTTCTCTGCTCACATGGTTTCCTTTCTCACTTTAGAATTACAACTAATGTATAAAGCTAACCAATTAAGGAAGATAACATTCTGGGGGATTCCAGATTCCAGAAATACTGTTCCCCTTCATAACATGTAGAATCTCCTCTGGGCTATGTTGCTCCAGAGGGCAATTCCTGGAATTAAAACTTCCAAGTCAAAAATGGATTGAGCTGAAAACAATTGTTCCCAAAAAAGAAACTTATTTGGAGGCTGGACCAATTCTGGTTGGAACGATTTGTTCCAAAAACTGCTAAAATGCCAAATGAAATGGCAGTGTTTGGAAGGGGGACAGAATGTTTTGATCTTTGATTTGGCATATATTTACATTTTGTCAATACCACTATGCTAAGCCCATCTTCTCCAATATATGCATGCCATCATCCCTCTACAGCAGTGGTCTCCACACTTGGCAACTTCACGACTTATGGACTTCAACTCCCAGAATTCCTCAGCAAGCCATGTTGGCTGGGAAATTCTGGGAGCTGAAGTCCACAAGTCTTAAAAGTTGTCAAATTTGGAGACCCCTGCTCTATAGTATGGCCATGCTGGCTCAGGAATTCTGGGAGTTGAAGCCCACGAGTCATAAAAGACCCAAGGTTGCCTACCCCTGTTTTTCAATCTTAGTAACTTAAGATGGGTGGACTTCAACTCCCAGAAATCCTCAACTATTCTGGGAGTTGGTCCATCCATCTTAAAGTACCGTGTTTCTCCGAAAATAAGACTTTTTTTTTTTTGCCTCCAAAAGCGGCACCAGGTCTTATTTTCGGGGGTGGTGGTGGTGTCTTTTCCACTTACCTCCTGCACTGACAGCTCCGCCCAGCCGGCCCATGTCTTCTGCGGCCGAAGGAGCAGCTTCATTCTGCAGCTGAGAATGGAGCTCCAGCCTGTATTTTGCAGTCAAAGGCCTTCCAGAAAGACCTTTGACTTACCCCTGCTAAGAACCGAGCTATGTATTGAATCCATAGCTTGGTTCTTGGTTGCAGTGACCTTCCGGGAAGGCCTTTGACTGCAAAATGCAGGCCTGGGGATGCCGCAGAAGAAGTGGGCTGGTGCCGAGAGACCTGGCTGCAAGGTAAGTGGGTGCGGGACACATGGGGCAGCTCCAGCCCCCCACCCTAGCTTGATTTTTAGGTGTGTGCCATACCCCAAAACTAGGGCTTATTTTGGGGGTAGGGCTTATATTAGGCCCACCCCAAAAAAATCAAGCTAGATCTTATTTTCAAGGTAGGTCTTACTTTCAGGGAAACACGGTAGCTGAGGTTGAGAAACACTGGTACAATGAATCCATCAAATGTCACTGAAGGGCGCCACCAGGGAAGATTGCTTTGGACCTTTTAGATATCTGCAGGACAAGTCTTCCCAAATTCCTTGATCCTGGAAAAAGAATGAACTACAACGGCGAGAGAAGATGTGATCTTCTGCCCTCCAGACTCACCTGGTAGAAAGCAGGCTGCAGAAACCAGTGTTTCCAAAGAAGGACCGTCCGAATGGGCTGCTTTTGGTCTAGAGGCAACAGGGGACTATGCTCATCTGGATCGGGCAATCTGGAAACTGTCCGTGTCTTTTCTTTGGTCCCAAGATGGAAGAGGAGCGAAGAAATGGAACCCAGCCCTATCACAATCAGGGACAGGTTCTAGAGTGGGGAACAGAGAGCAAATAAGGAAGGTTAGGACGGCAAGACTAAATCTAGGAAGTGGATCTTTTGTGAAGAGGAGGGGGAAAAGGAAGTTGGCCATGATGTTCAAAGACTCATGTTGTAAACCAGCAATTGACAGGACAAGGAAACAGAGGTCCAGTCTTACACCTCCTCTCCACCATCTTGCCAAACACCCACCTGAAAGACAGGAATGTCATGGCGCCCGAGGTGCTGGGTGAGTTTCTTTGTCTCTGTGGGATCGATCTGGAAGTGCAGGAGGAGCCATGCAACTCCATACACCGTGATGTTGGCCATGACAGTGAAGGCATACCTGGAAGCCAGGAGACCAGGCAGAGTTTATTAAGCATAGACCACAGCTGGAAAAAGGGGATTGGTTCATGTCAGTGCCCATCAGGTCCCAGGCCCCACCCTGGAAATTCAGGTTCTTTTCTCTTTTCCCACCATCTGGGCACAGACGCTCTGGGGAAGTTGCTCCAAACATCTAAGGAAGAAACTGCCCGTTGGATAACTTTGCTTGCAAAAATGTTATTTGCTGGCTTCCTGCTTTTTCCCAGCTAGCTGGATTCCCTCCATTCTGACTTCCTTTTTTTCAGTTAAGAAACCTAAAGGAAAAACTTATTTAGGACACTTCGCATCAGCTTCTATAGATAACCCTCCCTTAACAACCACTTGTTTAGCAACCGTTTGAAGTTAGGATGGTGCTGAAAAAAGTGATTTATGACCAGTCCTAAGACTTTAAACTGTTGCAGCATCCTTGTGGTCACGTGATTGTGATCCGGGTTGCTTGGCAACTGGCTCGCACTTATGACATTTGTAGTGTCCTGCAGTCACTTGATTGCCATGTGCGACCTTCCCAGCCAGCTTCTGACAAGTGAAGTCAATGGAGAAGCCAGCAGGAGGTTGCAAGTCATCGTATTCCATTTTAAATTTAATTTTAATTTATTAAAAAGTAATTAATTCAATAACTCAGATGTTAATTTCAGTTTACTTAAATAAATAATCACAGTGTTTGAATTATGATGGGTAATGACAGCTGACCTTCAAAGGATATCCTAGAACAGGAGTAGGCAATGTTGACTCTTTTATGACTCGTGGACTTCAACTCCCAGAATTCCTGAGCCAGCATGGCTGGCTCAGGAATTCTGGGAGTTGAAGTCCACGAGTCATAAAAGAGCCAACATTGCCTACCCTTGTCCTAGAATCTTGAAGGTCATCCATTGCAGTTTTGATCCCTGATAGCATTTCTTACAACCTGAGAACTGCCACAGGACCAAAGATTCTGCAGTTGTGTGTTCACTAATCCACGCTGAAAGCGACTGGCCCAAAGACACCCAGCTGGCTTCATGCCTAAGGCAGAACTAGAACTAGAACTCATAGTCTCCTGGTTTCTAGCCTGGTGCCTTAAACACTAGACCAAGGGTAGGCAACCTTGGCTCTTTTATGACTTGTGGACTTCAACTCCCAGAATTCCTGAGTCAGCATGGCTGGTTCAGGAATTCTGGGAGTTGAAGTCAACAAGTCATAAAAGAGCCAAGGTTGCCTACCCCTGCACTAGACCAAACTGCAGTTCACTAGTACGCAATGCCCTTGGAAATTGTGCTCTGCATTGTGCTCGCTAGTTGACAGGGAATTTCTTGGGGTAGATGTCAATGGGATTGGCCACAACAAGCCAGACATGTTGGCTAAATGGTGTGAACAAGGCTTAGAGAGGATGACCCAGAGCAAATGTGATGGAGCCTGGGTTAGATTTAACCACTTTCCTATCAGTTCTTACCTGAAAGCGGTGAGCTCCACCTTCTCATGGTCACTAGTGACCAACTCTGGTATGAGCGAGAGATGAGAGATTTGGGTGGCTGCCCAGCCAAACTGGAAGATGATAATAAATGGGACAAAGTAGATGAGCGCAGCCCACTCAGGTGTGCTCTCCGTGCAGCCGATGCAGGGGCTGAAGATGAAGGGGAAGGAGAGCAGAACACAGATGGTCCCTGTGGAGAAAGATGGTCAAAGTACAGATTTGAGTCTATGGAGATTCTCAATCATCCAGGCCATGGTTGTCCCAAAGGTGTTTTTTCCAAAAGGCAACTGGACTTTCTTGAAAATGTTTCACTTCTCATCCAAGAAGCTTCTTTAGTTCTCTTAGAACTGTGAGAACTGAACTGTTCTTCAGTTAGAAATGAAATAGCTTCTTGGATGAGAAGTGAAATGTTTTCAAATAAAAAAAATAATCAAGGAAATCTAGTTGCCTTTTGGAAAAAGCACCTTTGGGACAAGCTTGAAAGAGGCAATCTAGGATTGTAATCAGATGAGAGAAACAACAAAGTTTTACTTCATCAAATCCCAGCATGAGGCCTGCTGGACTGGAATAATGTTGTTGTTATTGTCTTTAACCAGATTTTTATAGTAAGAAGCATGGGAGATTATAAATGGCAGACAAAAATCACCTCTACCTCATATATAACACTTCATTAGTGAGGCTATTTAAAAGAAATATTAAGTGCTTTAAGCAGCCTCTTGTCCAAATGCCCCTGATTTATAGTTATCTGATTCTTGGAAGTTCTCAATGTGATGTGTTGGGAATAGGTCTAGAGCAGGGGTAGGCAACCCAAAACACTCAGAGAGCCACTTGGACCCATTTCCCACCAAAAACAAAACACTGGGACGCAAAACTCGTTTGATATCTAAAATGAAGATAACACATGCATATATCCTTTTTACCTTTATTATAGTATATATATATTGTGGTGTGTGTGTGTGTGTATGTATGTGTGTGTATATGGTGTTTATATATGTATATATGTGTGTGTGTATATACACACCACACACACAACCACACACACACACACACATATATATATATATATATATATATATATATAGATATATATATATATATCATACACACACACATATATATATATACATACTCACAGTGCTTTTTTTGTAAAAAAAAAAAAAAAAGGTGCCGTAACTCACACATGTCCATACAACCCACTTTGCCTACCCTACAGGTTCCATCCAAAAAGGTGCTGGAACTCCGTTCTGAGCGTTCTATGGAAAAAAAGCCCTGCATACACACATACATCAACACACACACACAGACCCCACACACCGACACACACACACGTATATAAATAAAGGTAAAAAAGGAATATATGAAGAGAGAGAGGAGGAGAAGAGAAGAGAGAGAGAGAGAGAGAGAGAGAGAGAGAGATGCTGCAACGGTCGTAAGGTTGAAAAATGGTCATAAGTCACTTTCTTCAGTGCTGTTGTAACTTCAGTCACAAAACGAACTGTTGTAAATCGAGGACTAACTACAGTCACCTTGCCTGTCTGGCAGAAAAATAGAATATAAATGCAGTGGAGAGCCAATAATATAAATAATAAGATCTCTGGCACACAGAAACTAGCCCAATTAGATCCGTGTCTCATAATATGAATAAAGTTCACAACTCACAAATAGATCCTTTTAATTTACAAGCTCCCAGAGGGAGTGGAGCCTAAGCAGTGCCATTGGGCCTCACAGCTTCTGCATTTGCCTCAGCAGGCGAACTCAGGCTGCCTGCTAACCCAGCCACAGCCGAAAAAATGGCTGCTTCCCCCTCAAGACAGATGGCAAGTTCAACTTCCTCAAAAGTCAACAGGAGTTTCGGATTGTCATCTGATCAGAAAGACTAAAAAAAAGTCACCCCAAACATCAGTTTGGCCATCTTCTTTTCATGATGTGGGCTTTCATTAAGAGCCTTTCTCCATAGTCCGATTAGGAAAGAGCAGTCCAAATTATCCACAGGAATCTTCCCATAATCTCATGCCTCTAGATGGGTTGGGACTACAGTTCTCATCATCCCCAGGCAACTGGTTGAGTGTTTTCCTATTTAACAACTCAGTGCATCTGAAGACTACCAAACTTGGGAAGGGTGATTTCAGAAAACAATGTGGTGCCATCCAGATGTCAAAATAACAAGACCAGGGGTCTTTGCTGCTCTCTGAGCTTGTTGTTTTCTTACAGATATTTCATTACCCAAACTAGGTAACATCTTCAGTGCACTTCAACCATTTAAACCCCAAGCTACAAATATTCTCCTTTATTGGTAATTATGAGACCACCTTCTGCCATGCTGGTGGAAGCCCAGGTTTCCTCAGAACTAATAAACATGATGCAACCAATAAATTACAATAAGTCTCATTAGAATCAGGGTAAACATTTCCTCCAGCCTTCTGGAGTTAAGCCCATTTTCCCCTACTCTTTCCACTAGCTAGAATCACCAAATCATTCTGAAGTTGAAATTTTTTGAAAGGGGAAGCAACAACCTTACCATGGGGTCTTGTATTTTGTTTACCCGGTGAGCCTGCCCACACAGTTCTAATTTTTCATTAGTTAGAAAAAGGAACTGGCTTCTTACCGAAAAGAGAAAGAAAAAAAATCCCAAACCTACACATTCATTTTCACAGCCATCATCATATTCATTTAATACATCTCCTTGGTGTTATGAACTATTTTAGATAATAGCCACCAGCATCCCCAGCCAGCCTGGCTAATACTTGTAGAGACATAGGCCAACATATCTCAAGGCAATTATAATTTTTCCTTGCACACCCTCCCCTTGCTGGATGCTGGGGAGCTTGCTGCCATTTAAAAAAAATAATAACCTCCATTTCTACGATTAACATTGTTGAGAAATGTAAGGTTCTGCACTTATGCCAGACAAACCAGATGCACAGGCACAAGGTAGGTGATACCTGACTTAGCACTAGTACTTGTGGATCTGGTAAACCACAGACTAAGGATGAGCCAGCAATGTGCAGCTGCTGCCAAAAGGGCCAATGCCTCAATAGAAGCTTAGTGTTAAGTTCGTGAGAAGTGACAGCACCACTTTATGCTGTTTTTGCTCAGATCACACCTGGAATCCTGTGTCCAGCTCAGGTCACCACAATGGAAGGAGGATGCTGAGGAATTGGAAACAAGGTAGAGAGAAAGATGGTAAGGAGCTTGGAGGCTAAATCTTATGAAGAGAGATCAAAAGAACTTGCTATTTCAGCTAGAAAAGAGAAGGCTGACAGGGAGACCTGACAGCAGCCTTCCAATACTTGAAGGGCTGTTCCAGGAAAGAAGGTCGAGATTTATTCCTGTAAGTCAGGGGTCTCCAAACTTGTTGACTTTTAAGACTTGTGGACTTCAACTCCCAGAATTCCCCAGTCAGCTGAGGAATTCTGGGAGTTGAAGTCCACAAGTCTTAAAGTTGCCAAATTTGGAGACCCCTGCTGTAAGTCCTGAAGGCAAGGCAAGAACCAGTGTGACATACACACACACACACACAAAACATACACAGAGCCTGGAGGTTTTCAAGAAAAGATTGGATAGCCATTTGTCCAGAATGATACGAGGATTCCCAAACAGGGCAGGGATGTGGACAAGAAGACCTTCAAGGTCCCTTCCAACCCTATGAATCTAAGGATTATTGTTTGGCCTTATTTACTTAATGATTTTAGTAAAGAAGTGGGATGCAAGCTAATAAACAAGGAATGTAGGAAACCAACTAAAGCAGAGTCTCTGTGGTCTGCCTGGGTCTTCCCTGCCTACACCATGGATGTTTAAAACAGTTTCTCTCAGGCTGGCCTACCCCACAAGGCTGTTGTGAGGATAAAATGAAGCCTGACACAAGGTAGGCTTACAAACCTCATTAATTCTCAAGAGCAGTACAGATGCCATCAATGAAAGGTATAATTCAGTCCATCTGGACAGTATCAGATTGGGGATAGCTGCTTGTCAAGACATATTAGTTATAATTAAAAATGAAAACAAAAATAGAAAGCTTTCAGCAAAGAAAAAAAAAAACTGATAAACAGGTGCAAGGCTTAATGGGAAGAATGAAACAACCCACAAGCCAAAGATTGTTTTCAATTTCGATAGTGTGACCCCTGGAATCTCCCAAGCACCCCATACAAAATAACAGTAGCATAATGTTTTGGCTGAAAAATCTGCATTAGGCTTGCAGTAGCATTACAACCAGCCTTAATATACAGCAGGGGTCTTCAAACTCAGCCCTTTTATGACTTATGGACTTCAATCCCCAGAATTCCTCAGCCAGCATGCCTGGCTGAGGAATTCTGGGAGTTGAAGTCCATGAGTCATAAAAGGGCCAAGTTTGAAGACCCCTGATATACAGAAACAGCCCTGTAAGCTTCCCCCAAATGCAGAAGGAAAGAATAAAGTGTTCTTTGCAATCCTCGCCACCTGACTTGAGCATTTGACTGAGACACAGAGATACAAAAAGTTCTGAGTTTGCAATGTGCCGTTGCAATGCAATTTCATCATCTTTTTTTTTGCAACATCACCATAGGCACCTGATGTCCAGGAAAGGGGGGGGGGGAGAAAATAGTCAAGAATGCTGACCCTTGCCTCCTTTTTCCAGTAACATCAAGCCATCATGGTTGCCTATACCTCTCCCCCAATATATATATATATACATTCTGGGAGTTGAAGTCCATACCTCTTAAAGTTTATAGGGAATACTGACCTAAAGAGAATGGTTTTTATATGTGAATATATAAAAGTATATATATTCACATATAAAAACCATTCTCTTTAGGTCAGTATTCCTCAACCCTATAAACTTTTAAGAGGTATGGACTTCAACTCCCAGAATTCATGCTACCTGGGGGAATTCTGGGAGTTGAAATCCATATGTCTTAAAGTTCAGAAATGCAGGTAATAATGAAATTGCCTTAGATTTCTACTGTTTGTTCCCCAAGGGGAACCCTGATCAACATCATAAGTGAAGACTGATTTTCTCCACAACCCCCCTCCAATTCAATCTAGCAAAATTAGATCATGAAGTGCTAAGCAATTCCCTGAGGAATGTAGATGGCAGGGACATCTCAAAATTTAATCTAAATCAGTGCCTCTCAATTCCAGCAAATTTAAAATATGTAGACTTCAACTTCCAGAACTCCCCAGCCAGTATACCAGGTGTTCAGATACCTTCAAGTTGTCAAGGTTGAGAAATAGAAATAGTACTCGACTTACGACCATAATTGTGCCTGGCAATAATGGTCATAAGTCACGACAGTCGTAAAGCGGATCACCATGTGCAGACCTGTTTTTGTGATCTTTTTTGCAGTGATCATTTTAAGTAAACACGGCTATCACAAATCAAACCCATTGTTTGCTATGGGCCTATTTTGACCAGAAAGTGGAAGTAAACACCAGTTTCTGGCAAAAACATTGCGAATAGCGGTGAGGTGATTATGGATTGATGCAAATGACCTTAAATGTGGTCTGGTTGCTGAGCTCCCAAAATGAGCGCACATGATGCGGAAGTGCAATGTCAGAACTTCAAAACCAGGTTGTAAGTTTGGATCTATACACACACACACACACACTTCCCAGAATCCTTGATCTACCAAATATATCCATGGCATTATATTCATGGGAGAACAAGATTATCCTGTCCACTTTAGAAAAATAGCTATGGACAATGTTGGCTGTGCTTGAGTTAATTTTGGGGTGGGGGGAGGTTGACCTTAGCCTTCCATGGAAGCCCAACAGGCTTTTGTAGAACCCAGTTAGAAAACGGCTGACCTACAAGCCTCTTCAGGCCATCAACACAAGTGTAACTCAGGGTGGACTTTGGAAGATGCTGCTGCATTTGCAAGTAAACAAAGAGGGAGGGAAAGGCTCTCTGGGGGATGGCGGTTGATCGTTTTGCTACTGTGATCTTGTTTTTTTATCAGCAGCCAGGCTCAGGAATCCATCCCCAATGGAAACAGGCCCCTAAACACAGATACAAAGATCCTCAAATCATTTGGAAGAATCAGGTCAAGTTATGGCTTAGAAAGAGCTCCACAAACAACCACAATAGCTGAAGGAAAGGCAGCAGGGGGAGTGGAAGGGGTGTCTCTGATTCACCCTCACAAGAACAGTGTGTGACTTCCACTATCACCAAGTGTGCTTTTTTGCACCAGAAATTTCAATGACATCTGAGCAATTCTACCGAAGAAGAAAGCAGAATTGAATACTGGGGCATACAGTATAAGGTCTAATGCTTGCATAAATGCTGTAGCTCTGGAGACAGATGACTGAATTAAGGAAGCTGCGGATAAATGAATGGCAGTCGGGATAAAAGTACAGAGGAAATGACATCAAGGGCTGTTGTATTTTATATTTGGTTAATAAGACTCAATTTCCCAATTGATCTGCCTGAGGAATATTTTTTAATCTTCCTGGACCTTGCAAATTTTTAAAGTCCTGCTTCAAACAGCTTTCCAAGAAGATCTGAGCAGGCTTTTGACCCGTGCCCATGAATAATTCAAGAATGCCAGACTTACTTCCTTCCCCAAAAGGGAACCTTCAAATGTATTGGTCATCAATTCCCACAATTCTCTATGTGGATGAGAATTTTGGAAATTGAAACCCAACCCCTTTGGAAGGTTTTGGGGGGGGGGGTTTGTTTGCAAGGAAAATGTGAATATTCTCATCCAAATCCCCTTTTTCTGAGGGGTATCACTAAAACAGGGACCAGAGGGAAGTATCCATAAAATGGGGTGATTCTCAATTTCCAAAAAGCCCCACCAGAACAGGTTAGGAAAAAATACAAAAAGAACCCATAGGGTTGGAAGGGACCTCAGGGTCATCTAGTCCACATCCAGGGTCCACTAGAGCAAGCTGGCTGGGGAATTCTGGGAGTTGAAGTCTACAACTTGCAAAGGTTGGACATCCCTGCAAATTGAGTGTCTTTATTTTTCTGACAGAGTAATAATTGACCTTGCTATATGTCTATTACATGCTGGCTTGGGAATTCTGGGAGTTGAAGTCCACACATTTCAAAATTGTTAAGATTGAAAAAACACTGGACTATGGATAGTCCTCGCTTAACAACTGATTAAAGTTATGACAGTCCCCCTAAAAAGGTACTTATGACCCAATTTCTAAGTTACAATGGCCGTACCGCCCTTCACAATCATGGCATTTTAGGCACTTAACAACCACTTTAGAGTTGTCTCCAGTGTCCCACAGTCATGAGACCATGATTTTCAACAATTTTTTGCCAGAAACTGGCAAAATTTTAGTATTTACTTCTAATTTCTGGCAAAAAACACCCATTGGATAAAACAGACTTGTTTAACAACCATAGCATTTGTTTAATGACCACTGCAAAAAAAGGTTGTAAAATCAGGCATAGTCACATGGTGACCCACTTAACATGACGTGCAACCATAATTCTGGACTCAATTACAATTGTAAATAAAGGATTGCCTGCATATACTCCATCATCTCTGGACAGAATAGCTATTGACCATGCAGAGTTCTGAGAATTGAAGTCCACAAATCTTAAAGTCACTGAGGTTGAGAAATACTGGTCAAGAAGTTCTTTCTGATGTCTAGAATGACCCCCTTTCCTTGTGGTTTTAAACCCACTGGTTCTGGTCCTGCCCTCTGGGTCAACAAAGATGAAACCTGCTGTCTTCCATAGGACACTTTAAATATGCCAGTATTGCAAACTCAGATCTCCCCTCGTCAATATTTCTGTAGGCTAAATATAAATCTTTCACTATCTTTGTATGTCTCCATACTCCCAATTTGTCAAGGTTCTCTTTGAATTGTGGTGCTCACAACTGGACACAATATTCCAACTGAATAAAGAGATGAAGTTATAAAAGTGAAAAAAGAAGAGAGCAGAAAACTTGTAACTCACCACATTTGTCTCTTGTTTGTCCAAGGAGACAAAGAAGAACGCATAAACACAAAGGTAGTTTTTTTCTTAGCGGCTACATTCACACGACTTGTTAGTGTTAACTTTGGTTAAGGGTTTTGTATGTGTTGCACAAACCCAATCTGTTAACCTTGGTTAAGGGTTGTGTGTGTGTGTGTGTATGTCACACAACCCAGCTTGTTTGGCTAGTTTTTGTGATTTAAAAGTAAACAAAAGGAAACCCCCAAAATGGATTAATTCCGGGTAAGTATATTATGGTATTGCAGCCACACAGGGCTGGATTAAGGTCAACTGATACCCAAAGCATAGCCCAACAATGGTGTCCCTTGACAAAAGGAAAATGCTTATGCTGTGACGCAAACTATTATATCTAACATTTTCAAACCAAATGTTGAAATTTCATCGCTCACCATGACAACAAAAAAGATTTTAAACAATGTAGATTAAAGCTGAATAGAGCAGATAAGGACAATTACAAAAAAAATGACTAAAGTGGAATGTGGCAATGAGAGAGTTATGGGTATGATAGCTGGGGGAAACTGCTGTGATTCCCCCCTCCCCATGTGTGTGCTTACTCTGCCTAATGGTTAATCAAGGGCTGCAGTCACATATCTGCAGGAGTTGACCACTAAGATGTGAATACTGTAATCAGCATTTATATGGCCAAATCCACTTGCATATAAGAGGGGAGCGAAGTCCCAAGTTTTAAGGAAAATTCTCACGAGACCCTCCAATAATATACTATAAAATATACTCAGCAGGCACCGAAAATGCCAATCTTTGCTATTCAAAACTTGCCAGCTTGTAAACCAACTGTAAATCTACTGCAGAAGAGGTTCCCATTTTTGCATTTGGGAATTAAAATGTTTACTCTAAAGTAAATACACTTCAACATTATTTACTCCTTAAATGCAGGTAGAATTTAAATGTTTGCTCTCCTCAAGCTATCATATTTCTGCATGAACAGCCACTAACCTGATCTTTCCTAAAAGAGGCAACTCACAAAAGTAACTCATGCAGAGATGCACCTATAAGCCTCTAAGCAGGGGTGTCAAACTGCCAGCCCGCGGGCCGGACGCGTCACAAGGAAACTGCGCCCATCCCATTGCCGGCAATGGGGAAAAAGCTCCGATATGTCGTGCGACGTCACGTGACGTCACGAGTTTGACATGTCTGCTCCAAGGAGAAGAAACAGTTTCATTTCTAGCTGATTGTCAATTACATCTTAATGTAATTACATCTTAATGTAATTATATCATCCAACAGATGTTGCTTTTTCAGGCTACACAATCAGATTCCATTTACTGTGACTAGCTTCAATGCTTTATAGCAGGGGTCTTCAAACCTGGCCCTTTTATGACTTGTGGACTTCAACTCCCAGAATTCCTCAGCCAGCGTGCCTGGCTGAGGAATTCTGGGAGTTGAAGTCCACAAGTCATAAAAGGGCCAAGTTTGAAGACCCCTGCTTTATAGCAAAATTGGGATATGAGTAGCTTCTCTTTCTGAAGGCCAAATTTAAAACACGATTTTTTTAAAAATGGTATGTTCTCATGAAGCAATCCTTCAAGGCAGCTTCTGCACACCCATCAGTCAGCAGTTACAATGGGCCCTGCAAGAGCTGAATTCCAGTCCTCTATTTGCCTCCAAGAATACTGAACCAAAGTCTCTCTGATTATTTGATTTTTATCCCACATTTATTAATTTGTAAGTAATTCAAAGAGCAAACACACATAATACTCCCTCTTCCTCGTATTTTCCCTACAACAATACTGTGAAGTGAGTGGGACTGAGAGAGAGTGACTGGTCCAAAGCCAGCCAGCTGGCTTTCATGCCTAAGGCGGGACTAGAACTCGCAGTTTCCTGATTTCTAAGCCAGGACCTTAACCACTACACCAAACTGGCTCTGTTAGCCTTCCTCACAACAATGTTGTACTCTGTGTAAGGATGAAGGGAGGAAATAATCCACAGAAATGAGTATCAGACCCTTTGGCTCACTCTGGCAAAATTCTGTTTATGCTGCTCTGGAGGGGATTTGGGAACAAGCAGAACGGAAAGAGGACAACTCATTTATTTATTTATTCAATTTTTACAGCCCAGCCAAAAAGATACCTTTGCCAAATCTTTGCTTTGCTGACTCACTAGGAAAAAAAAAACTTCAAGATCAAGCTTGTTTTGTCTAACATACAGGAATTAGGAACAATGCAATTGGGATTCTAGATTCTAGCATGTGACTGAAGGGAAACAGAAATGAGTAACAGGGGGAAAGGTTATAAAAAAACTCAGTCATTTGTTTACTGAGATCCAGGACCAGATAGTCTACTGCAGTGGCCAATCTCTCATCTCGCATCTAAGAAAAGAACAATGGCCCTTCTCTATAAAGATATCATGGAATCGTCATATTAGCCACACAAATAGCATAGCAATGTACATTTATTTTAAGCTCACACATGCCCTATACATGCAAAGCATATTTTTTTTTTGCAAAAATATTTTAGTTTATTGAAAAAGGGTTAAAATACAAAACACCAAAATATTTAAAACAACAACAACAGAAAAGAAAAGCTATGGAGATTCTCAGTCATCCAGGTCATGGGGTTGTCCCAAAGGTGCTTTTTCACGAGGCAACTGGACTTTTTTTTTTTTTTTTTATCTTTGAAGATGTTTCGCTTCTCATCCAAGAAGCCCTGAAGAAGCTTCTTGGGTGAAAAGCAAAGCATCTTCAAAGACAAAAAAAGAAAGTCCAGTTGCCTGGTGAAAAAGCGCCTTTGGGACAACGAAAAGAAAGTAGCTACTAATGCTGCTTGCAGAGGACAACGGACAGCATCTGCTTCACAAGAACGGAACATTTAGCCTTGCATTTAGTCTGTAAGCAAGCAAAATACCTTTTCTATTTAACTAAAAGGGCATCCCTCCAAGGCAACTGCAAAGGATAAACAATGAAGAAACTAATTAAGATAAAATTAAGATAAAATCATTAAAAAATTAAGTCAGTTTGGCATGTAAGCATTTTGGCACCTCTGGGCATCTGATGAGTTCCTTCCCATCAACCCAGGAGGCGGCTTTTAAAAAAAACTGCTTTATTAATTCCAGCGTTTTGGCTCTGTCTGGAAAAAAAAAAATCCTCATCAAGATTCTGTTCAAATTATAATCTCCAAGAATCTCATAAACATACGAGTTTACATTCAGTGCAATAGTTGCTAAAACAGAATCTAAGAATCAATCCCAACTTGATGGCACAAATCATCAGTTAACAATCGGGGGGGGGGGAGATGTAAACACCTTTAAAACAAGTCCTTATTATCTGACTAGGGCATAGGTATAGAATCTGTTAATCTCTTATTTAACCGATAGTTCCAAATTAATACTTGTTTTAAATTACTTCGGACGTATATGCACTGAGTCTTATTCCAAAGCATTGTTTTAGATCAGAGGTCCCCAACCTTTTGGGCACCAGGGACC
The DNA here is from genome assembly GCA_023970755.1 of Azemiops feae. Classification (NCBI taxonomy): domain Eukaryota; kingdom Metazoa; phylum Chordata; class Lepidosauria; order Squamata; family Viperidae; genus Azemiops; species Azemiops feae. The sequence goes on from JALGBA010000219.1 coordinate 1,810,054, forward strand.
GGTTCCGTGGAGAGAGGTTTTTTCACGGATCGGAGAGTGCGTGGTTTTGTGTGCTGCCTGTATCTTGTGGATGGGGCTTTCCTTGTTTGTCCGGACCGGTTGCTGGCATGCCGTGGCCCGATACCGGTCCACAGACCGGGGGTTGGGGATCCCTGTTTTATATACTATGTTATTAGGCACTTTGTACTAGTGTTGACATTTGTATTTACTAGGCTCTGAAAGCATTTTATGGGATTGGTTTGCAGCTCTTGTGTTGATTCTTGATTTGCTATGAGCCATACCTTGATCAAGATGCATTGCTATAATTATTGGGGATTTCCAACTCTGGAAAAGCAATGGGAGGGGAACACAACATTTCTATAATTCGCAAGTTTGGAGCCACTGTATTAAAGCACCCTGACTATAGGCTCACATTTGACAAAGGCAAGCCTTGTTCAAGACAAAGCACTATTCATTAATGGAAGCTACCATCATAAAGCGACAGTATGCCTGTCTCCCATCATCTCTGCTCACCCCATCGGGGAGGCTGTGCTGTGGTCCCTTCCATTAACAATGTCATCCTGTTGGAACCAGGCATCATAACTTCCCTATTACAGTCCTTACCCTGTGGAGCTACATCTCTCCAGAGATCTGGATGGCTCCCACCTTATTCTTTTTGCAAGGCATTCAAAACCTGGCTTTTCCTCCAAACATTTGGGCTGGGAAGTTAATGTGAACTCTAACTCATGTTTTTACTGTGAAGCCTAGAACCGGCTGTTGGCGACCTCAGACGTTTATTATTTGGTCTGTCCGAACTGTTGGTTTTTAACTGCATAGGCCAGTTAGAATCACTGCTGTAAGATGGGCCGCCATATAAATAATTTAAATGCATAAAGAAGAGGATTGGCAATAGTAACTTAAACCCTCAACAGTTCAGAAGGAAACTAAGCTGTTATTTATCTCTACATTTGGAGAGAGCTCTGCTGTAATAGATAAGCAAGAGATCATTTAAAGCATCCGTGAGTGTAGAGATCAGCTAACACCCCACGAACACGTGAGCAAAGCATAACAGCAGTAACCAGCTTTCCTCGGCTGGTGCTCTCCCCTAGCAAGTCGCAACTAAGGATAGGTCAGTGGTGGCGAACCTATGGCACGGGTGCCAGAGGCGGCACTCGGAGCCCTCTCTGTGGGCACACATGCCGTTGCCCCAGCCTTGCCTCCGCCCGTGACCCCCTCCTCACCAGCAGCCTCCCTGGAGGAGAGTCGCCCCTGAGCATGGCCCACGCAGAGCAGCGCAACCAAGGACATGGCAGCCAGGCAGCGTAGACAAGACTCTGCCCTCACGCCCCAACGTGCACAGTTGATGCTGCAGGGCGTGGGCAGAGGGCGTGGCCGCCATGGTGCTGCTGGGCTGCCTGGGCGATCTGCGGCGGGCCCTGGAGGCAGGGAGTGGCCCTACGGGCAGGCAGGGTGGGGTGGAGCGGGGGCGGGGCAGGGCCAGTTTTTGGGCACTCGGTCTCTAAAAGGTTCGCCATCACTGGGATAAGTTATACCTGAACAGGGAGATTACACTTAGCTGGCATTAGAAGATCAGAAGATAACAGAGTTTTGGATAGGACCTTGGAGGTCTTCTAGTTCAGGGGTCCCCAACCTTGGCCACTTCATGACTTGTGGACTTCAACTCCTAGAATTCCTCAGCCAGGAATTGGGAGTTGAAGTCCACAAGTCATAAAGTGACCAAGGTTGGGGACTTCTGTTCTAGTCCATCCCTCTACTCAAGCAGGAGTCGCTATAATATCTTAGATCCGTGACTTTGCCTAATATGCTTTGAAAAATCATTTTAGCCAACTGACAACATGGCAATGAAATGAATTGTGTCTCAGGGGAAAGCAGGATTTTGCTCTTAATAATAGTATATTAATCTATTGAAGACTAATGGATGTACTCTCCAAATGGAGATACATTGTCCACAACAGATACAGGAAGCCAAGCAACTGGAGTGTCTTGACTGTCTCCATACCACCAGTTGCCCAGAGTTAAAGCCTAGTTTTCTGATATACCCCTATTTCTACCCATAAGCCTGAGTTCCCATCTGTAATCAAACAGAACATTCATATTTAGAATTAAAAATTACACAAACAATGAGAATTGTTGCAAACCTTGCTTGCGCTCAAGCAGCATCCAACTGATCTCGTCATGATGTTGAAATACATGAATCTCCAGCAATATCAGCATGATGCTTCATTTATTTGGAGAGATTCAAATCGTTATTAACTAGTGTTTCCCAACCCTGACAATTTGAAGATGTGTGGACTTCAACTCCCAGAACTCCCACGCCGGCATCTTCAAGCTGCCAAGATAAAGCCGGGGCAGGATTGTTCCTTTTATGCTCTACTCGTTTGTTTCACACCAGATAGCGGCCTATGCTGGAAATCACTGATCCGGTGAAGTTACTTCATCCATCCTAGGCTTTTCTCCTCATTCCTGTTTATCCGCTTTCTCTTTCCTAACAGCTTACTCCAACTTAGCGCCACCTCTTCAAATTCCGGTCACCCCATTCCCCCCCCCCCTGCGTCTAGCCGGGGCAAAGCCCGTCCAGTTTTGTTTTTTTTAGCGTGACTTACCAGCCAGATGCCACGATTTCCTACGCCCGTAGCGCCCACACCCGCCGGCCTGGTCCGCCTCGTAGCCCACCAGGGGCGTGCAGATGCCGTCGGCCACCTGCCCCGCCAGCAGCAGCGCCCCCGCATGTTGGGTGCTGTAGCCCAGCACCGAATGGAAGTAGACCAGTAAGTAGGTGAACCACATCGAGGCGCACAAATCGTTCAGGAAATGGCCCACCGAGTAACTCAGCCGGGCGCGAAGGGGCAGCTGCGGCGGGGCGTCCATCCTACCGGGAGGCGAGGAGCGAGACGCGCCTCACAGCGCCGGGGCCTGGAGCCCGACGGCCCCAGCTGTGCGTAAAAGCGCACCGGCAGGGCGCATCAGCTGGAGCGCGCGGGGGAGCGCCCAGGTCCCGGCCGAGCGGGAAAAGCAAGGAGGGTCGTAGCTACTGAGGGGAACAGCCCAGCCATACGGCCGCAGAACCGCTTTTATCGGCTCCGCGGAAACCCCAGGTTGGTGGCCGGCTACGTAAACACCTAGTCTGCACCGCGGCGCCCCCAACTGGCTCCGCCTTGGGGCAGATAACCGCGCCTCCTCCAACGGCCTCGCGGATGGAGCCAATGGAGAGGCTAAGCTGCGAAGAAGCCGCGCCTCAAGGGAGGACTCGGCTTTAGCCCTTCAGCCGGCTTCGTGTCCTTCGCTCCGCCTTTCGGTTTGGCGACTTCTCCAGTAAAAGCAAAATCGCCCCCCGGATGAATTGCATCAACGAGAACTCCGATTCGTCGTCAGCCGTTCAGTCGTGTCCGACCCTCGGCCACTCTGTGGATCAGCCCTCGCCATGCTCCGATTCCAGGGGCCCCGTTCTTTGAATCTCGAGTTGCCAGCTTCACCGGAGAAAGCAAACGTTTGGCTGTGCTTCACCTTCCACAGCTTTGGCCAGGTTTATGCCCTATTCGTGTGTTTTAGATTTGCACAGAAACCCAAAAAATTCACCTTTTCGTTCGGATAGAGACCCCGGGGCAGCCAAGTTGCTGCGGGCCAACTCGCCGTGGGATTCCTTTAGTTCCTTTTATTTTTGTTGACCATCCAAATTATTTCATCTCTTGTATCAAAGAAAACCATTCCTATGACTACCAGTTTTTGTAATGCTTTGAGGAATAATAAAAGGAACAGTTGTCCCAGAGTGAGTTGGCCTTGTTGAATTGGCTGTGGCGTGTTGGCCACAATGAGTTGTCCTAGACCCGTACATATGTTGCTCAGTTAGAGTACTGTAGACTCCTGCTCTCAGCATCGCCATACAAATGGATCCTGGAGGTTGTAGTTCCGTGATATCCGGAGTATCTGAGGTCCCCATGGCCTTAAAGCTGGAAATAGACTCCTCATTTGGCCCCTGTGCAAATGGACTTGTTCTGAAAGGCACATGAGCGCAGACTCCATTGAAAAGTTGGTAATATTGTCAAATGGGCTTCATCTGAAGTCTTTAAATCTTTTTTCTCTTGAGGCCTCTTTTCACTTTTGAAAATTATTCAGCCCCCCACCTCAAGAGTTTTTGTTTGGATTATATTTGTAGATATTTACCAGACTATTAAAAATTACCATACTGGAGGTTGCACAAGAGCACATCCCAATCACAGGGCCTCCAGAGCTTCCGAAAATTGTGCAAGAATGTAATGTGCTTTCAAGAATAGTTGGTATTGGGTGTTGATGAATGCTGCCACCCAAAGCTGGTGTGTCAGCTTTGATACACATGTCATAGGTTCGCCATCACTGAACTAGGCAGACCAACTACCATTCTGAACATTCTCAGAAGTACTTCCTTTGCTATCAGTTGCAATGAGAACACCCGTTGAAATATTGGAATTTAACTCAGATATCCTTAACAAAGATTGACTCCATGCATCTTACTGAAGCTGGCTCTGCTACACTTTATGTTCAGCGAAATCTAACACAGGATCATACAGATCTAATTTCCAGAGTGTGGAAATGTGTGAAGCCCTTGGAAGACAATGCTGTGTTTCAAATGGGTCTCATGATACTTCAGCGTCAGTGAGTTGTTTCCACAACGCTTTTACTAACGCTTTTAACTTGGCTTGGAATCTTAGCCTTTATGCATGTTTGCTAGGGAAAAAGGGAATTTAAAAGCCATTGCGTCTTGTCCCAAGGTGCCTCTTCCAGTGTTTCCCATCAGCATGGATATGATACTGTAGAAGGTAGTCCTTTTAAAAAAACCATTTCAAGTTTCTAGTCCTTAGGAACTTACTGAAAATAAGTTGTGTCCAATTCAGCATGAACATGTACACCTGGCTTGCACGATGGCTTCCAATGCTAAAAGATGCAGATTGCAGCAAAGAGAGAAGAAAACTGATTTTTGGTTGTTCTTTTTCAGTCTCCGTCTGTAACATAAAGTAGAGCAGAGTCAGCTTCAGTAATGCTGGAAACCAGAAGTAAATGCTGGTTTCTGGCAAAAAAAAAAAGGTGTAAATTGTCATCACGTAGCCTGAGGATCTTATTCATTGAAGCACAGTGTTTATTTTAGGTGTTCATGACACCTCAGCAAAAAGGTTGCTTCATTCCCGCATCTTTTTGCACATGGCAGACATGCAGGTTTTTCTTATTTCACAAGCCCAATTTGGAACGTTTCTCAACATGGGCGTCTTTTACCACAACGAACTATCTGTAGCTTTCAAAAAGATCCAGAGAACTGTTTACCATCTCTCAGAAAAAGAAAGAGAAAGAAAGAAAGAAAGAAAGAAAGAAAGAAAGAAAGAAAGAAAGAAAGAAAGAAAGAAAGAAAAAGAAAGAAAGAAAGAAAGAAAGAAAGAAAGAAAGAGAAAGAAAGAAAGAAAAAGAAAGAAAGAGAAGGAAAGAAAGAAAGAGAATGCAAAAGCTGAGCAACCTAGAACAAACACATAGAGATGGATGACTGCAAGAAAGCAACTTAGTTTGGACTGCTTCTGCAGAAGACTGTTTAATGAATTTATTCATTCATTCATTCTTATGGCGATGTGAATTTAGATGGCTTGATCTAATCTTAGACCTGGAGGCTAAACACTCAAGCCTGCTCACTTGAATAGGAGATCATAGTGGCAGCTCAGAAAACATGTACAGTATCCACAAATAAAGGAAATTGCAAACCACTCTTGCATTATCGCCAAGAGAACAGCATAGACATATGCAGGTAATCCTCGACTTACGACCAAAATTGAGCACAAAATTGATGTTGCTAAGTGAGACATTTGTTAATTTGAGTTTTGCCTTATTTTATGACTTTCTTGCCACAGTTATTAAGTGAATCACTGCAGTTGTTAAGTTAGTGACATGGTTGTTAAGTGAATCTGGCTTCCCCATTGACTTTGCTTGTCAGTAGTTCGCAAAAGCTGATCACATGACCCCGGGACACTGAAACCGTCATAAATATAAGTCAGTTGCCAAACATCTGAATTTTGATCACGTGACCGTGGGGATGCTGCAATGGTCATACGTGTGAAAAATGGTCGTAAGTCGCTTTTTTCAGTGCCATTGTAACTTTGAACAGTCATTAAATGAACTGTTGTAAGTTGAGGACTACCTGTATTCACTTAGTCACCAGTGGTAGCATTTGTAAGACAGAATCAGAATGGTGAAGATGGTAAATGCAGAACTGTGATGGAAGTCCTCCTGCCTCTTTGTAACGAGGTCCCAAGGGGACAGAGCTTGTACTGAGATGCCACATCCACCGTCATGCCCATTTTGACCCTCTCATTTCCCTGGCAACTTCTGTTGCTATTATGAGCTAGCTTTGCTTTCATCTAATTTCGAGGGGGTCATTGAGCAGTGATGTGCAGGTGATTAAAAAAATAACTGAATTTGGAAATTCTTGTCCAGGCTTTTCAGGTAACTACTGAATTCAGTCATTGTAATGGCGGCTGGTCCTCTCTTCCCCTAGAGGCCTTTTACATGCTGTTATGACCCCCTATATTTTGGTGTCCGAATCCCCCTCTTCTGGATCCATTGCTTTGTTTTCATAGACATTTTCCTCAGCGCTGTAGGGAGAAGAGGGAAAAACAAAACACTGTGGAGCTGAGATGGTTCACTTAGCAGACTTACCACAAACTGCAAAGAGCAGGTGTGAAAAGCAGCAGAACGTTAGAATAGTTGCCCATGACAACCACAAGGGACAGACCTTGTGACCCAACCGTGATGCTGGTTTTGTCATCATCATCATCATCATTTCAGCCATTGTCTATCCACTGCAGGATGAAGGCTTCTTCCGCATGTTTCGGCCCCTCCCGATTGCAAGGTGACTTTGCTCACAATGTAAGAATAACGCCAATAAATAGAAATACAGTAAGGGAACTAATCAAAATGCCAACCCAAACAATTAATATCAAAGTATATGAAACATATGACAAACATATCTAAGTTGCCCACCCATCTTCTAGTTGCCAAGTTGGAGAAAAACTGAGGTAGATGTTGAAGAAGAAGGGAGAGGGTATCAAACCCTGCAACACATTTTGATGAAAGCAGCCAGAGCCTCACAGGTAGTCCCCGACGTACGACCACAATTGGAATCAGAACTTCCATTTCCAAGTAAGGCAGTTGTTAAGTGAGTCATGCCCAATTTTATGTGGGTTTTTTTGCCACGATTTAAGTGAATCACCCCAGTTGTTAAGTGAATCACATGGTTGTTAAGCAAATCCAGCTTCCCCCATTGACTTTGCTTGTTAGAAGCCAGCTAGAAAGGTCTCAAATGGCAATCATGATTCCGGATTGCCACAACTATTGTAAATACAGTACATGCCTGTTGCCAAGCGGCAAAATTTTGATCACATGACCATAGGGGACACTACAACAGTCGTAAGTGTGAGGACTTGTCATAAGTCACTTTTTTCAGTGCCATTGTAACTTTGATCACTAAATAAATGGTTGTAAGTAAAGGATTACCTATACACGCCCATGATTGGGTGGGAGGAGCATGAATAACGATGTTGACCAGCTCCACCACTAGAAACCCAAGACATAAAATGCCTTTTAAAAATCTATTGAAACAGTAATATTTACCTGTGTATGGTCTCCATCTGGTCCTTATCATTCTTTCTGCAAAAGGGGAACAATATTAATGAAGAATTAGGGGAGGATGAAAAGGCAGGATAGAACCCCCCATCCCGCAAAATATAAGACCCTCATTGTGCCACACCTTAAACACACAAAGAGAGATACAATCACACAATAACACTAATCAGAGGGAAACCTAGTGACCTTCATTCATACAATGCTCTCAGCCTGATTAGTTCTAACTTTGATTAGAGATGGATGAGAGCTTTGGGACAGCTTAGATTTATTGTGAAAATTTGGTCCCTTTGATTAGCTTGTTGGTCAATGTTTTGAGCAAATCTGCAAAATGGTTTAATTGTGTAACTGAGAAGGGTGATTATGTGAAAGTGACTGTGTTTTTTCATATCTTTTCCAAATGGTGGGGTACAATCATATTGTTATAATTCCCATCTTAGCTTTTTTTTTGACACACACCCCTCCCCATGGGTGCAAGGTGGATGGATTCAGTTACAAAGTTGATGGGCACAGCATTAGAAGTTCTGAAGGACCTGGTTGGGGACAGATCTTTCTGGAGAAGGTCTATCAATGTGATTGCTAAGAGCTGGTGCTAATTTGAAGGCACAATAATCAGTCGATCAATGGTTGTCCCAGTTATGTGTTAAGTGGGACCTTAAAACCTAAAGAAAGAGATCTAGAAAAGACATACTTTTGGAAGAAAAATATTCGATTGATGAGGGTTGCCACAAACATCACAAACAAGAAGACCGTAACAGCAGTTAATCCCACCAGCCAGGGTTGCAAAGCAGTTGAGCCATTGGTTGTTTCTTTCACAAGGCCTGCCAGAGTCAATACAAAAAAGATTTGAATTATCCTTACAGTCCAATTACTCCATCAGACCCCCCTTTTAGGGCTTTGCAATAATTGAGGGCTCCCAAATCCAGCCTGCAAAGATATGTATAACCAGTAGATGGCAACAAAGAGGGTTTGTATCTCATTGCTGCCATCTATGGCTCCTGGGAGATTTGCAGTCCAATTGTGGTAGCCCAAAAGTTTGACCAAGGGCTTAGTGCTGGATGCTATAACATAACAATAGATTAACCACCATTGTTCGTGTTCAGAGTGCATGTTTCCCATTGAACAGGGGGAAATAAAATACCGCAGCACAGATTGAATTGCCAATCGCATTCTGCTGACGTTTCTCAGATTAAAAGCATGCAGCTGATAAATCTGATTTTAAAAAATAAGATTTCAGAATCCCGGCTACCACACAGAATTAAAAAGCTCATTTGGAGGATTCCTGGAAATTCTCAGCTCCAATTTCTGGCTGCTGAGTTTTCAGCAAGCATTAATATTTTGCAGTAGACTGTTTGTAGTCTCAGGGCACATTTGATCCTGAGCCTATGTTGCATCCTGGAAGCTTTGCTGATCAAGATGGGTAAAAATTGATCAGCGGTTTTAAACCATCTTGAAGCAAAATGATAGATAGATAACCTTTATTGTCATTTTTTCCTGTGGGCACAATGGCACACATTAAAAAAAAAATAGTTGCTTCCTCTCAAAGTGTACACATACATGACACACATTTAAACATACTATATACAACGTGTATAGACCTACACCCTTACATATAAGTAACATATAAATATTATTCACTGTCCATCTTGAGTACATAACGGAAGGAGAAAGCTTTAGCGTTCATAAGGTTAATACTGTATGGAACAAAGCTGTGACTGAATCTGGATGTTCTGCTTTGGATACCACGAAGCCTCCTCCCAGAAGGTAACAAGGAAAACAGGTTATGAAGAGGATGTGTCGTGTCCCAGACAATTTTACGGACCCTGCTCAAGCAGCGCTTCTGTGCTATGACCTGGATGGAAGGGAGGGAACTGCCAATGATCTTTTCAGCCATCCTCACCACTCTCTGCACCGCCTTCCTGTCTGAAGCAGTGATGCTTCTAAACCAGACTGTGATGCTGTATGACAGGATGCTCTCAATCGTCCCCCTGTAGAAAGTGGTCAGGACAGGGGAAGGAAGATGTGCTTTTCTCATGCGACGCAGAAAATGCAGGCGCTGCTGTGCCCGCTTCACCAGTGTCTCGCAGTTGAACGACCAAGCCAGCCTACTTGTTAACTGCACACCCAGGAAAATGCGTATGAAAATGAAAATTTCAGTTTGCTTTAAAACTCTAAAAAAGGCCTCACTACTGCATTAGTGGTAGCTGTATTCCAGCTTTGCTGTTGGCATCACACCCACCCACTATGGTGTTCCCTGAACTCTTCTGGAACATTAAAAGTGGACCTCAGAAACTCAGTGGTTGCTTATCTTCAAGCTGATAGGTTATGCCCTCCTATTTGCAGGAAATAGAGCCCGTTTGGTCTAGTGGTTAAGGCATCAAGCCAATCACCAGGTGACTTTGGGCCAATCACCAGGAGGTTGTGAGTTCTAATCCCACCTTAGACAAGAAAACCAGCTGTGTGACCTTGGGCCGGTCACTCTCTCTCTCTCTCTCTCTCTCTCAGCCCAACCCACCTCAAAGGGTTGGTTGTTGTGGGGAAAATAGGAGGAAGAAGCAGTATTAGATGTGTTTGCCTCCTTGAGTTACAGTATTTATAAAATAAAGGCAAGATAAAAATCAAATAAATAAATAACTAGGACATGATAACAAAAAGCACTGGGCTCGATCTGAAGTGTAACTTGAAGTTGCATGGAGTCAGGGTTGTAGTGATTAATAACTGACAGGGGCCACATGCTGGAGCACTTACGGGTCTTCAGTGCTTCACCAGCAGGGCTAATCTGGGGTTGTAGATGTTTCAGAGGGCATTGTTTAACTGGAGTTAATTAAAAGGTGGGGGCTTTTTCCCCATGGGGAATGCAGTTGGAATACAATTCTTTCTATTGTCTGTGTATCTTGATTTCTTTGGGCCTATTGTTCCTTTCTTGTCAAACAAGTGATGTGGCTGCACCAATCTGATTTTTTTTTGCTTCTGAATGTTCGGTGAAAACATTGTATGTTGACTGAAGTAGGCGTGATACAACAGATAGTCCTTGAGTTTTGACCGTAATGGAGCCTGCCCATCATGACAGTCATAAAGTGACATGTGACTAACCTGATTGTGGACTCTTTTTGCGGTGACTGTTAAGCAAACGCCATGGTCATTAAGTGAATCCATGGTTTGCTAAGGGTGTGGTTTTGCCGGAAACTGAAAATAAAGGGCAATTTTCATCAGAACTGTCATAAAATGTGGTCACATGACCATAGGGCACTGCAAACAGACATAAATGCCTGTCGGAACTTCAAACAGTTGTTAAGCAATGTAAGCCAAGGACTACCTTGTATATGTGTCAAAATGCTGCTTTCAGATTGGACAAAAGACTGGAGGATGGATCAGGTCCTTTTCCCTATCATCCTCAATGCGTTCTGCTGGCTTTCATCCCCTTTTTTGCTTCCAAGAGTGCCCAGTAGGGTCAAAAGAGTCAAGATGGTAACTGCAGCACTGTAATCAAAGCCCTGCCATTTTTATGTATAAAAAAAAAATTATGGAGCTTTGATCCTGTCACAGCTGCCATCCTGATGTTTTTGATGCCTACTTATGTTCATGTGCACACATCTAGCAATGGTAACTTGGTTTGCCACCTGAAGTGCTCCAGAACAAGGAACACATTGTAAGATGTTAATAAAATAATTCTTTGTATGTGCCAAAACAGGAATATTTACTAGAAAATACTGAAATGGACGATATGAATTTACAGTTTTTTTTCTAAGCAGGTTGCTTCTAGAATTCATGGAGGGCATTCGGATTTCCTTCCTTCCTTCCTTCCTTCCTTCCTTCCTTCCTTCCTTCCTTCCTTCCTTCCTTCCTTCCTTCCTTCCTTCCTCTCCCTCCCTCCCTCCCTCCCTCCCTCCCTCTCTCCTCCCTCCCCTCCCTCCCTCCTCCCTCCCTTCCTTCCTTCCTTCCGTTCCTTGTCCTTCCTTCCTTCCTTCCTTCCTTCCTTCCTTCCTTCCTTCCTTCCTTCTCCAATCATAACGATTCTGAAGGGGGAAAAAAGGGAGGTGAGATTAACACAACCCAGTAAAAGCAATGCTCCTCAATTTCCAGCAGCAGGCTTAGATGGCAGTATAATCTACTAAATCCGCCCCCCCAAAGCCTTCCTTAAGACCCAGACCCAGATTTTTAAAGCTCTTTGAAAATCTTAGGAGAAAAGCATGGTCCAGATATACAGACACAACTGTGCCATAGAATGGGGCCATCACTGAGAAGGCTCAACCACACAATCTCCAAAAATTGCTTTCCCTTGGCAGAGGGACCTTCAGAAGATCTCCCCCTCCTAATGCTATTGGACAGGAATTCTGGAAATTGAAGTCCATACTTCTCAAAATTGCCAATCTTGTGAAACACTGATCTAAGCAACGTAGGTCTATGAACTAAGGAGAAACTTCCTGACAGTTAGAACAATAAACCAGTGGAACAACCTGCCTCCAGAAGCGGTGAATGCTCCAACACTGGAAGTCTTTAAGAAGAGACTGGACAGCCATTTGTCTGCAATGGTATAGGGTTTCCTGCCTGAGCAGGGGGTTGGACTAGATGACCTCCAAGGTCCCTTCCAACTTTATTATTACTAATAATCATAATAATCATAATCATCATAATCATCATAATCATCATAATCATCATCATAATAATCATCATCATAATAAACAACCCCCCTCCCCGATTGTTCCTTGAAGTGACTAGTAGTCAGTGCAGCTCCTGTAGCTATGGAGTTATGTTAACAAATCTGAAATGGCCCATAATTATGCAGGCTGCTATATGCTGCACCAGTTGAAGTTTACAAATAGTCTTCAAGGGTATTGCAGTAATCTAGATGACAGATAACGAGAGCAGGAACGACCATGATCCAAATTTCAGAAATGACCACAAATTGTAATGGGGAATGACTTTGGGAGACAGGAAGAAGAGCCGTACACTGGACAACCTGCAAATAAAGAGACCTCAGCCCAGGGGTGTGTAGGAAGCATTTCTGTAGGGGCCCTCTCTAGTTTTCTGAAGAATAATAGGAGAGGAAGGGAGAAATACTTTCAAGATTGCAAGATTCTGTTAATGTAACCCTACAATAAAAACAGAGTTAGTTTGATCTGATGCATCTATCTACTATACATATACAATAGTTCACAGGTAAGCCAACAACAAAGATAAAGTTAGATGCATCAGGTCAAACTGGTTGCAAATAGACATAGAAGTTTAAATATTCTGAGGCTGGTCTGCAAGGGGAAGAAGCTATTATCGTTGCAACATATTTATCTGTATTCAACTAGGGGGAATAATATATGTCTATGTGTCTTTGTTTTTCATTTTTAATGCCCATTAAACAATTTTAATGTCTTGGTCCAATTGTGTTTTGTTTTTGGAAAATATTCTTTTTTGTTTTGTTTTGGAGTTTGTATTTTAACTTTTTGAATAAAAATAAAAAGTTGGAGAAAAGAAGTAGCATTTGATTCATTTATATGTCCTATTTCTAAACCTCCCATCTCCTTCATAGTTGTATTCTAATATTCTAGTAAACTAGTATTCCTTGTTGTGCTTCTTGCCTGGACTACCTCAAAGGGCTAACACAAATGGTACACAAGAAATAATCGTGTGCTCCTTCTGGCCACAACCTTCTCTGGCTGTTGTAATCTAATGACCATCTGGAGCTCTGGAGGTCAGCGATCTCTTCAAAAGTTGGAAAGTTTAACACCAGCTGTCTCCAAAGGCTGTAACTGGTATTCAAATTGAATTTCTTTCTTGCTATCAATTTTCCCAGAGTTTAATTTAATCATTTTAAATGATTACATTAATTAATTAATTAAAAATTTATTCACAAAATGTGGAAATGGGTCAGACTGTTGATAATTTAAGCTACATAGCCATGTTACTTGAAAATGCGATATGGGAACGGACCTAACAGAGGCAGAAGAGATTAAGAAGAGGTGGAAAAATTACACAGAAGAACTATACAAGAACGAGCTTAGCATCCCAGATAACCACGATGGGGTGGTCACTGACCTCGAGCCAGACATCCTAGAATGTGAAGTGAAATGAGCCTTAGGAAAGCTGAGCAACAACAAAGCTAGTGGAGGTGACAGTATTCCAGCTGAGCTATTTCAAAATCTAAAAGAACGATGCAGTAAAAGTGCTACACTCAATTTGCAGCAAATTTGGAACCTCCCAGTGGCCACAGGATTGGAAAAGGTCAGTTTACATTCCAATTCCAAAGAAAGGCAATGCCAAAGAATGTTCAAACTATCGCACCATTGCACTCATTTCACATGCAAGTAAAGTTATGCTTAAAATCCTACAAGCTAGACTCCAGCAGTATGTGGATCAAGAACTTCCAGAAGTACAGGCAGGATTTCGAAGAGGCAAAGGAACTAGAGATCAAATTGCCAACATATGCTGGATCATGGAGAAAGCTAGGGAGTTCCAGAAAAACATCTACTTATGCTTCATTGACTATGCTAAAGCCTTTGATTGTGTGGATCACAACAAATTGTGGCAAGTTCTTAAAGAGATGGGAGTACCAGACCATCTTATTTGTCTCTTGAGAAACCTATATACGGGTCAAGAAGCAACAGTGAGAACTGGACATGGAACCTCTGATTGGTTCAAAATTGGGAAAGGAGTCCAGCAAGGCTGTATTCTGTCACCCTGCCTATTTAACTTATATGCAGAGCACATCATGAGAAAGGCAGGGCTAGATGAATCAAAAGTTGGACTTAAGATTGCCAGGAGAAATATCAACAACCTAAGATATGCAGATGATACCACTCTAATGGCAGAAAGTGAAGAGGAACTAAAGAGCCTCTTGATGCGGGTGAAGAAGGAGAGTGCAAAAGTTGGCTTGCAACTCAACATTAAAGAAACCAAGATCATGGCATCCCGCCCTCTCAATTCCTGTCACATAGATTGTGAAGAAATGGAGGTAGTGACAGATTTTATCTTCTGTTCTCCAGATCACCACAGATGGGTGCCTGCAGCCAGAAATGAAAAGACTCTTCCATCCTGAGAGGAAAGCTATGGCAATCTAGATGGACATACTAAAAAGCAGAGACAGCACCCTGCCAACAAAAGTACGTATAGTCAAGGCCATGGTTTTCCCAGTTGCAATGTATGGCTGTGAAAGTTGGACCATAAGAAAGGCTGAGCGCAAAAGAATTGAGGCCTTTGAACTATGGTGCTGGAGAAGACTCCTGCGAGTCCCTTGGACTGCAAGGCGATCAAACCAGTCAGTCCTAGAGGAGATCAACCCTGACTGCTCTTTAGAAGGCCAGATCCTGAAGTTGCCGCTCCCTCCGCGATCGACGAGTGCCCTCCTCCACGGTGGTCGCCCCTCCAGGGTGACTTTCGACCCTGTCCAGGGTCTACCGGCGGGGGGAAACCGGACGGCAAAGAGAGCAAGTTCTTTGCACATCCGCTGGTGCTGCAACCGGATCCGGAAGTCCCCTCTACCATCTTCTGGAGTCCATTTAAGCTCACGCCTACTGCTTCAGTGACTCCATCCAGCCACCTCATTCTCTGTCGTCCCCTTCTTCTGTTGCCCTCAATCTTTCCCAGCATCAGGCTCTTCTCCAGCGAGTCCTTCCTTCTCATTAGGTGGCCAAAGTACTTCAGGATCTGGAGGAGGGCACTCGTCGATTGCGGAGGGAGCGGCAGCTCCCTCTGCAGTCCGAGAAATCACCTTTGGGCCGACGGGGAAAAGATCGGCCAGTAACATGGCCGATCACTTAGCTGCTCCAGCCGAAAGTCACAGCAACATCTAAGCAAAAAGAACCACCGTGGAAGATCCGGGTGAGACCTTTCCTTCCCTCTTGTTAATCTATCTAATTCCCTGTTTACAGCTTTAAGAACTATTTCCCTAGTTTGAAAAAAGCAGCGTTCGGATACTGGGGAAAACGGGCTTTGGAAAAATAATTCTTTTTTCTTTTTTTTTGTTCATACGAGCTCTTAATTCGGGTATCCTGAAAAAAATCCTTACTGTGACTCCTTTTTTTGGCTTGTCTATCTTTAGTTTAGGTGAAAACCTTTAGGGAGGGGGGTGGAGTGCTTTTTTTCCCCTCCCCCCCTCCTGAACAGTATTGCCTACTTCAAAAAAAAACAAAAAACTTTCTGTTCTCTGGGCGGACTCATGTGGATTGTTTTGGCTACAATCTAGCCTAGAACTTGGCGTGAAGCCCAGAAACTTTGACTGATACAAAGTAACTATCTCCAGCTGAACTCTCACTCCCTGATCTTGGCGTGACGCCCAGACTGGTATATTTCCTTTGGAACTTGCTCAGTTTTCTACTTGTACCACGTTTGACTTTACAATATTGAATATATTTCCAAAAAATGGATTTTTCTTTTCCATTCTAGGATTATAATATAATAATTGACTGCTACTGATTGGGACTCTTGCTGTTTTTTTTATTTCTGTGCTGGACTTGACTGTTTGCTTTTCCCTATTTCGGTTTGGACTCTATATTTTACAATGCTGCAATCTATCTTTTAAGCTGAACTTTCACTAAAAAAAAAAGAAAAGAAAGGATGGAATCCTATTCACAGATTAATTATGGACTTATATTAGAAATCTTTTTGGAAATGAGAGTGGAATTTAAAGAACATATTAGAACGCTTAGGAAAAAGGAGGTTTCAGAATTAAAAACTGAAGCTCAAATCTTGACTGACTATGACACACAATCAGATCTACAACTTAACGAGATGGATGAAATATATTCACAACTTACTGATGAGGAAGAGGATACATCCCACATGCAAATGATGGAGATTTCTGATGAGCAAAGGCAGAATTCAACTAAAACATTTACAATTGTAAAAGCAACAGGAATGGACTTCCAAATACGAGGCACTAAAAACGCTGACAATATGATAGTGCAGACAACACTGGACAAAAGAGAAGAAGACTATGATTGGACTCAATGGTGGGAAAATGCTTATAGCCAAACACTAAGATGGGAGGAACTAGAGGCCCTACTGTGGAAACCTGCTAGAAAGCTAGAATTAGATTTAAAAATGAGAGTTAAAATTTTATCTGATGGGTAAAAAGGGTTCTTAGAGACTTTGATTGAGCTAATACTTTTGAGATTTTTAAGGTTATTTTGGTCTGAGTCAACATTAGATCTAAATTATGGATTTGATTATGGTTTGGAATGGCAATAGGGAAAATTGGAAAATCTAAAACTAAAGGAGTTAGATTGAGATTGGTGAAATATTACTGATATTTTTACTCATAAGAATTGAATGTTAATTAGCAATGTATTAAGTGGACTAAATTGAAATAATTGAGGAATTTTTAGGGATTTGGATGGATTTATAAAAATATTTGATAGAATATATGAAATAGAATATAGTTGAGAAACATTAAAATATAATAGTTATATTATATGTCTATGATAGAAATAATTATTGTTTTATTATTTTAGGCTAAAATGTAATGGTTTTAAAATATATAAAGTTATGTTCATTTACAAAATATGTATGTGGAACAGAATAGAATAAGAGATAGAATTTAAACAATTTATATTGTAGGAATGCTCGAATTATATACTGTATGTTTATGTAAGATCAAATTGAAATAGGTTAATTGAAAGTTAGTTAAGCCTGAAAACGGGTGAAAATATGATTGACAGTTTTTGTTTTTTGTTATTGTGTTTTTTTTTCTTTTTTCTTTTTTTGATTGATAAAATAGAGAGGGAACCTTTAAAGAAGTAGTTTAAATTGTATGTGTATGACTGTATCTTTTGCTTTGTTCTATGGAGTGCCCTATCTCCACGATGTGTCTTAAGCACTTGGCTGTAAAACATTTTTTTTTAAATAAAACTTATTAAAAAAAAAAAAGAAGATGGTAGAGGACAGGAAGGCCTGGAGGAACGTTGTCCATGGGGTCGCGATGGGTCGGACATGACTTCGCAACTAACAACAACAATCCTGTTTGAAGGCTCCTGTACTTTTTAAATTAATCTTTAATTTTATTTACATATAGTGAAGAGAATATAAAATCAAAGTAATTATCTAGGAACTTGGATGGGGCAATAGACAATCATTACATCTTTGTTGCAAATAATTACTGTATTTAATAATGTAATGATTAATGTAATAATTTAAAACCTACTGGATGAAAGTTATCTTTTGCATTCCTGCGATATTGCCATTTTTTACTGCTCAACTTTTTTATTGGAATAATTTTTCAACCAATTTGACATTCCATGAAAATAATCCAATCCCTTCTGATTTCTCAAGGATTTCCAGCTCCGTAAAAACCGTCAACTTTGTAAGCTCTAAGGAGCCATTTAGGTTTTTAAAAAAACATTTAAGGCCAGTTTTGAATCTAATATAGTAGCTTCAGTTGTGCTTTTTCCTGTTTCAATTTTAAGAATCATTCTAAAACAGCAGCTTTATAAGACAACCACATACAATAATACGTGGTTATTTTAGCAAACCAAGGGTTTTTATGACCATCTCTCCAGCTGATGAATTGGTTTTTACTGAATCGGATGGAATTCCGTTTGATAATTGCAATTAAATATACGATTTCTTTTAAAATTTGACTGGGTATGTTTGTTTTTAATCCAAAATTACATTTTTGAGGAACTGCATGCCACTCAGAGCTAGCTGATTGAAGCGGCTTCTAAGACCTGTATATAAATTAATATAAATTTTACACAAGGTTCCCGACACAAATGGGTCCTTACATAGCTGCCCCCAAATCCTCCCCAGCATGGCCCTCAGATTTTCCCACCCATTTGCGTTTCCCCCCAGAAAGCAATGCTGTTCCATACCTTGGCCATGAGAACAGGGAGCGAAGACAACTCCTACAAACACCGTCAAGTAGAACAAGTTCATAGTCGTTTTTTTCAGCCTGGAAGCCTTGTGTGGAGTATAATAATGTGTTCCTTGCCTGGGCACCTTTGTTACTACTACTTTAGAAGGAGGGGATGGTTTATTTTCCTTGCAACATGGAGTATGGACTTGGAACCAGAGGGCACTTGATAATGACTCCTCATTAGGGCTTTATGAAACAGATACCAAGCTGCCATGCCTTGATATGAGAAAAATGTATTACCAGTTAGATCAATGGAAAGGCGTGTGACACCCTGGGGATGGCAGAACAACCAGAGTGGCTTAAACATCAGGAGACAAATGAGAAAAAGCAACGGGGGTGTCAGAGATAAAAATATGCTGATTGAGCCATCAAGGATATTTTTTTATTTGGAGAAAGGTCGGAAGGAAGGGAGGGAGGGGGGACCGTATATTAAGGCTTCCCATGCAAAATCAAATAAGATCTTCCTTGAGTATATGCAGAGGGCATTTCCTTAATATCAAGAGGAGAAATGATAAAATTCTTGGAACTTTAATAATAACAACAATAATAATGTTGGAAGGGACCCTGGAGGTCATCTAGTCCAACCCCCTGCTCAGGCAGGAAACCCTATACCATTTCAGACAAATGGCTGTCCAGTCTCTTCTTAAAAACTTCCAGTGTTGGAGCATTCACAGCTTCTGGAGGCAGGTTGTTCCACTGGTTAGTTGTTCTGTCAGGAAGTTTCTCCTTAGTTCTAGGTTGCTTCTCTCCTTGATTAGTTTCCATCCATTGCTTCTTGTCCTGCCCTCAGGCGCTTTGGAGAATAGCTTGACTCCCTCTTCTTTGTGGCAGCCCCTGAGATATTGGAACACTGCTATCATGTCCCCCCTCATCCTTCTCTTCCTTAGACATACCCAATTCCAGCAACCTTTCCTTATATGCTTTAGCCTCCAGTCCCCTGATCATCTTTGTTGCTCTTCTCTGTACTCTTTCTAGAGTCTCAACATCTTTTTTACATTGTGGTGACCAAAACTGGATGCAGTATTCCAGGTGTGGCCTTACCAAGGCATTGTAAAGTGGTATTAACACTTCAGGTGATCTTGATTCTATCCCTCTGTTAATGCAGCCTAGCACTGTGTTGGCTTTTTTGGCAGCTGCAGCAGACTGCTGGCTCATATTTAAGTGATTGTATAAGCATGTCAAAGGATAAATTAAAGAAGAATGTCATTTTATTAGAGGGGAAGAAGCTGAAATTTCTTTTCTTAGTGGTGTTCAGACCAGTAGCCTTTCCATTATGGTTGTAAGTTGAGAACTACCTGTTGTAAACTGTCCAGAGCTTTGGTGTTAAGATGGGTGACCATACAGATATTTTAGGTACATTAGTTTCTTTTTACATTTAAAAGAGCCTAGAAAACAAAGACATCTGAAAATATAAAACTGAACCTGAAAAACAGGACATTCATAATCAAGGAAATGAAAGAACGCAAAAGTCCAGTTCCTCATTGCAGTGAAATCTGGTTGTTGTAGGAAAATGTGAAGAAAATATAATTTGCATGAATGCTTGTAGTTCTGAAATTCTGAAAGGTAGCAAGAAAATCCAATGAATGCAGATGAACAGGAGAAAGTCCTCTATTTTCCTTCATTTGGCATTTGCCCCCCCCCCCAAGGATCAGCCAGAGGCAACACAGGGACTGAAAAGTGAATTTGCTATAGCTGTATTTGACCTGTGATGTTTTTCAACTTTACAGGAGACAAGGAAGTTTCAAATCTAATGAAGAAATTAAACTAATGGGGTCAAAAGACAGACTGAATCAGTTTGGCAGTTCTTGGTGCTTTAAAATCTAACAGTCATTGAGCATTTTGATGCTATTTCAAGCAACATGGGCCAGATTATAGTATATCCTAAACCAGGGGTAGGCAACCTTGGCTCTTTTATGATTCATGGACTTCAGCTCCCAGAATTCCTGAGCCAACCATACTGGCTCAGGAATTCTGGGAGTTGAAGTCCACGAGTCATAAAAGATCCAAGGTTGCTTACCCCTGTCCTAAACCATGTTTCTCAACCTCAACAACTTTTAAGATGTGTGGACTTCAACTCCCAGAATTCCTTGGCCAATCTTGCTTGGGGAACTACTGTCCTAAATTATTCTATTTTGGCTCCTCCCCAACATTTTAGACCACACTCCTCAAAACTTCCAGAGTTCCATTCCAACTTCCCCTTTATCTCTCAGGCTCCACCCCTTAGACCTCTCAATCTGTTCCAGCGTCACCTTCTTAGTCCCAAACAGAAACAGCAATTATTCTTTAGAACAAACTGTCCATACTTCTGTTTTTAGTTTCTTTCTTTGCTACTGAAGCAAATCCAATTTACTATCTTTCTCCTCGCCTGTTACAAAACAAAATGCAGTAGTCAGGAGCATTATAGGTCAAAGGGTGCAGTTAATTAATTACTTGTATGTAGGCAGGATTGGGCATGGTCAGTGACATGCTGACATCGTTAAGATTGGAAAAGAATTGAGTTTTGTTGTGCATTTCGGCGTCTTAACTTTGCCACGCTTTTGTGCAAAAATATAAATAAATAGAGCCAGTTTAATCTAATGGTTAAGGCACCAAGCTAGAATCCAGAAGACTGTGAGTTCTAGTCCTGCCTTAGGCATGAAAACCAGCTGGGTGACCTTGGGTTAGTTACTCTCTCTCTCAACCCAACTGACCACACAGGGTTGTGGGGAAAATAGGAAGAAGACGTATTATGTGTGTTTGATGCCTTGAGTTATTTATAAAAATAATAAATGTGGGATCTATAAAAAAAAATCTACCCCACCCAATATATCATATTAAAGTTTTAAACATTAGCAGTTTTGCTACGCAATCTCAGGAGCACAAATTCAGATTGTTCAGGGCACCACCAATGCGGGAGTTGGGTTGTGGCAGAGGCATTAAAAATCAACACGGTGGCTTTGATCATATGGTTGCAGCAGCCATCTTGAATTTCTCTGTCACACACACAGGCACATTGCTTTCTCTTATTTTATTTTCCCCACCGTGCTCTTCCCTTACTTCAAAATTGTCTGGTTGTGCGGGCTTAACTCAGGGCTCCAAATTAATGTCTGAACAAATAAATCAGATGCAGGAGGGCTTTTAACTTTGTTATAAATGGTCCATGAATGCCTGCACATCTGTACAGTATGCACGAAGCAAACTTCGATGCATTTATCGACTAAATTATAGGCTACCAAACAATTTTGGATGGCTTTTCAAATTTAAAACAATAAATACAAAACAACTCTGAAAGGCAAAAAAGATTTTGTTCCATTCAAGGAGCAAAATCACCCCTCTAAATGTCCCCAAACCTTCCATAATCCATCCATCCCACTGGAAAATTAATTTAGTTTATATCCTTCTTTGAAGAGTTTTATCAACTCACATGTCATGGAGCTAAAGGCCATGTTTTCCATGCCTTGCTAACAGATGAAATCCACTGTGTTCCCATTAGTTTGATCTTGGAAGATCTACTTCACTGAAAGCACTGGATTTCTTCTGCCAATGGGGCACATTCCAATTTTGACTATATGCAGCAAAATGCACTTTGCCAAAGGGTAGGCAGTCTGTGTGTCAAGGAGTAAAACGAGCAGAAAGTGAAATTTGGCTCAAGAATCAGGTGCCTCTCTATGTGTGTGGAATTAGCCCATTTAAAGAACATAGGATTTGCTTAGCAAAAATAAATTCAAACCCCACTAAAATGGTAAATTAACTCATGGCTCCAAATTAATGTCTGAGCAAATAGATCAGATGCAGGAAAAGCCCTTCACAGCTTGTAAGTAAAATTCCATCCCCACAGGAACTGAGTTTAAGAAAAATAGTTCAGACATGGATCTTAATACCCTGACGTTTTGCCCAGTGCCCAAGTAGATCTCAGGAGAAAATATTTATCTTTTGCAGTGGAACAGAAAAGTCTTGCTCTAAATTTGGAAGTTCAACTTCTAACCTAGTGTCTTATTCTTTGTGATAGGGAGAAATCCAATAAGCATTACTGCAATGCACTCTACATGGGTAGAGATTCAGAAGCTTCAACTGGTGCAGATCACAGCAGTACAGGTAGTAAAGGGTGTTGTTTATTTGGCACACATAACACCACTATCCGTGCACTGCATTGGTTGCCAGTGTGCTTCTGGGTGTAATTCAAGGTGCTGGTTGTCACCTTTAAAGCCCTTCATAGTTTGGGATTGTGCTACTTGAGGGACATTCTCTCCCCCCGTTCTTTCTATCTGTTTATTTCTGCAATCACTGGATCAGTGGAATTAAGGAGAAACTTCCTGACAGAACAATTAGCCAATGGAACAGCTTGCCTGTTGCAAGTGCTCCATCGCTGGTGGTTTTCAAGAAAAGATTTGATAACCATTTGTCCAGCATGGATTAAGGACTCTGCCTAGGACAGGGGGTCAGACTAGAAGACCTCCAAGGTCCCTTCCAACCCTATGACTCTATGATTCACCGGAGACAGAAGTGGGCTTCATTTGTCTTGGTGCTTTATAAGTTGTGCAAGGCTAGCCCATAGGATGAGAAAGAGCTCTTTTAAGGGCAGCTAATAAAAATAGCAACTAGTTTTCATGGGAAAAGGATGTTTTTTCTTCTTCTGCAAAACATTTCCATTATCAACATAATTCAAAGTCCTCAATAATGGCTGTGGCATCCCCCTTCCACCAAGCAGAGAAAAAGAAAAAGAAATAAATTAATGACTGACGCATGAAGGTTTCGTCCACACGGTCTCCTTCCAGCACTCTTATGGAAACCAGAGACAACAAATGACACTGAAATGGCCAATGAAAGTGTGGGAGGCCAGCTGAGAGAAGTCCTGCTTCAGCTGAGGCTCTCCAGCTTGCTCAGACTGTCAGCATACTGGAAGTCAGCGCTGTTCTCATAATCGTACATGTCCAGCGCCACCTCGCAGCTCTCCCGGACTACCCGCTCTTCATCCTTGGCAAACGCCTCCAGGGTGGTCAGGCAGGACTCCTTAGCGATGGAGCCCAAAGCCTCAGCACACTCGTGGCGCACCATGGGGTTCTCTGCCATGTCCTCCAAGGACGCCGTCAGCTGTGGAATGCTGGCCTCCTGCTGCATCTGGCCCAGCACATAGGCAATCTCATGGCGGAAGAGGGCACTGCCACACTGGAGGCCTGAGGAAAGAGAGAAGTCACCTGGATTAAGAGGGGAGAAGAGAACCAACCGGCCTGGTAGCATAAATGTGGTGGAATCTGACATTGGAATGCAGAAGGGAGGGGCTGTTCCCCAGGGAGGCAGATCAGTACTGAGTTCCATCTGATAGTTATGCAGCCTGTGCTTTGCTTCTTGAGCCTGGCAAGATTAATGTCAGGCCCAAGGAGCCGAGAACGCTTCATTGCTCAGAGTAGTTTCTTTATTGCTCTATTAATTTTAATATTATTTTAATCATGTTATTCATCATTTTAATATTAACAATGAATGTGCTTGTTCACAGGAAGCGTGCCAGACTAAAACCTACTTTGCATAGCCCTCGACTTCGTTTAGTGACTGTTCGACGTTACAACGGCACTAAAAAAAAAAGGGATTTATGACCATTTTTCACAGGTAGGGATCATTGCAGCATCTCCGTGGTCAAACTCTGGACACTTTGGCAACCGGCTCATGTTTATGACGATTACACTTGTCCCGGGGTCACTTTTTGTGACCTTCTGATAAGCAAAGCCAATAGGGAAGCTAGATGCACTTTACAACCGTCTTACTAACTTAACAACTGCAGTAATTTGCTTACCAACGGTGGCAAGAAAGGTCATAAAACGGGGCAAAACTCATTTAACAATTGTCTCACTTAGCAATAGTAATTTTAGGCTCCATTGTGGTCATAGGTCGAGGACTGCCTGTTATCAGATAAGTACTGTGATGAAAGTTTTGGGCATGATCCCTTCTGGGCTTCTTTCTGCAAACGAGAACTCAATGTTGACCTGCCTCTCAGCTCCCTGGGAAACAGCCCCTCCCTCCTGCATCCCAGCATCAAGATTCCACCACAATGGCTCAGGGTTGGCTGTTCTGATGGCAGCGACTCAGGGATACAGGAAAGGAAAAACTTTCAGGTGTTTATTTTGAGGCAGGCCCCTGGGTGCATATAACCAGTGACTTGTCGTGGGAAATGTTCTTTCCTTGAAGGGAGAGGTACTCCCTCACTCAGAAATCAAATCCACCTCTCCAACTGGGCAGAGGAAGGATCCCCACAGCTTCCATTTCATTACCTGGGGTTGGATCCTCTCAACTGGAGATATTGAGGACTGAACCCCAAACCCACTAAATATAAACATCCTCTGCCAATGAATAATGGTACAGTGTTAGTTTTTAATTCCAACGGTCGCACAGGTATAAATATAAATATAATAATAATAAAATAATATAATAATAATAATAATATTGGAACACTGCTATTGGATATTGGAACACTGCTATCCTGTCACCCCTCGTCCTTCTCTTCATTAAACTAGACATACCCAATTCCAGCAAACGTTCCTGATATGCTTTAGCCTCCAGTCCCCTAATCATCTTTGTTGCTCTTCTCTGTATTCTTTCTAGAGTCTCAACGTCTTTTTTACATCGTGGTGACCAAAACTGGATGCAGTATTCCAAGTGTGGCCTTACCA